>OY754474.1:17718816-18968816 GCA_963575645.1 Xanthostigma xanthostigma
CTACATTATTTCCCGTTACAAAATGCAGCAAAATTCGATGAAATGTATTTTTGATACAAAAACAATTTTGTTTTCATTTTAAACGTCAAATAGTTGTTAAAAAAAATTCGATTAATGCTCCGTCTTTGTCGCACTCACTAACTTATATCTCCCTCTCAATTTCCAATATCCGAAGCTTAAGTCTCTCTCTTCTATCTTCACTAACTTATATCTCCGTCTCAACTACCGTTCGCTTCGAACGATCACGCACCGTTCGCCTCGTCCGATGATGCACTTCCGAAAACGCTTTCGTCGGACATTTACCAGCTTACTCCCCAAATCAAGCGTGCCTAAAAAAGTTTTACTTCAATAGTTATACATATTTCTAATTTCTTTTGTACATTATATGTTAATCAGTGGCTTCGTGGAAATGAAAGATATCCGAAACTGTTTTTCATTGAGTTGGTACACTTGAACGTCAATGATTACTCAGTTGAAAGAGCCGTACAGTGCCGTCTCGTATCGCAGTTACAAATTGAAAAAATAAAAGATAAAATATACACACACAAACTTACACGATTGAGATGAAACACGGCAGCGGCTACAGTAAGCTCCACCGTATTACAATCTTGCCTCACGGGACTGTGCCTCGCTCAACAGCGACAATAATAGTAGAGCTTTCAGCTCCACCGTATTGCGGCACCACTTTAAAACAAAATGTTTATACACTTTGATTTTTTTTTGCCGTAACCATTTGCAGGCTCACTCAATGAATATCAACTCACAGAATAAATATGCTATTCTATTCTATTCTATTCTATATCATTAAGTTCGTTCCAAACAGCCAGCGAACGGTTTCGAAACCGTCACCCGCATGCGCACTAGGTAAAACGAAGTGGTGATTTTAGAACACGTTTTAGCTAGTGCGCATGCGGGTGACGGTTTCGAAACCGTTCGCTGGCTGCTTGGAACGAACCTATTATCTATTTTATTTTGCAAAAACAGCGAATCTTTATTTCTCACCGAAAACTCTAAATATGAATTTTCATATCCCTAACTTGCGAAAAGATGGGTTCCCCATGTGAACTTTAATCCCCTATTTCACTCCTCCAGGGTTTTTTTGAGACAGAGGCTGCCCTATGTCCTTCCTCTGAATGCAATCTATCATTCTGCCAAATTTGATCGAAATTTAGCCGTTTGGGCGTGAAAAGGTAACGGACATACAGTCAGATGGAGTTACTTTTGTATATTTATAATATTAGTATGGATTGTGCAATAGTTTGGTTGCGTGAATCTATACCAGCGTTGCCAGTTTTTTTTTGCCAAGTCGGGATTTTGGAACTCTTTGAGTGAAAACAGCGGAATTCTTTCGTCGAAAGCGGGACATAGTAAAAAAACGTATATAATCAGAAATTTTCAAATACCTATTTATCTTTTTATTTGAATTAAAATTACGTTTACGTGACAATAGATAGCAAAAATAGCCATAGAAAATGTATTTAAATAAAAATATAATATTTTAAATCAGATTTACCCTATCGTTTAATAGTTGAGCCTTATTTCGTCTTCAGAATAAAAAAAAAAAAAAAACAAATCAAAATCAAAAAAGTTTTATTCATTAGAAAAATATGGCGTTTCAAACAATAGTCTGTGGAGTGAGTGTTACAAATTGCAACTTACAATAAGAGAATAATTATTTATAAGAATTACTTATTCATGATATTTCTGTGAAGATTTAACTTCTTTTAAAGTTATCCCCGAAAAGCGGGACTGAGCCTGTCCTGCGCGGGACATTTAATTTTGATTTAAAAATCGGGACGTCCCGCCAAAATCGGGACGTCTTGCAACGCTGATCTATACCAAGGATTTATTAACACTCACACATATAAATTGTAAGTCTGACCAAGCAGAGTCTGTGTGTCGACACAAACGAAACGATTGCGCAATCTTGTGCAATTGTTTTGTGCCGCACATGTTAAAAACAATACACGTTCTAAGGTCACTTACAACCGAACAGGTATACGAGTAGGTCAGTTTTTAGATTCGTGAGTGAAAAAAACACTGTGTATTGCATCATATAAACAAGTGTGTGTCTTATCAAGTTGTGATTTTTTTTTATCAATAGACAGCCCTGTTCAGTATTGTTTACGTCTAACATACTCTTTATCAATGCGTCAAACACCTATCTACTTTGATATAGTGCGAAATTTTTTCCTCGAATTTTATTTCATATCTATGACTAATATTTTTGTGTAAAAATATAAAACCTTTCAATTAGCTAATTCAAGTATTACAAGTTCACTTAAATCGCTAAAAAAATATGTTTGTTTTAAGTGAGGAATAAGAAAAAAAAGAAAAGATTTTTTTACCAAGTTTTGAAAAGGTATTTATATATAATTTGTTTACATTAGTTTCGGTTTAAACATCAGTAAAATATTTTATTCCTTTATTTTTATCAAAATTTTATTTGACCACGAAAAGCAATTATGATTTTTTTAAATAGTATTTTATTATTAGTGTTGACATAACACATGTCATGTTTATTTAATCCTGAAGTATCTATTTTAATAGTAAGGCCCTTCTCACACGAAGTTACTCAAATGAAACTAAACTGATTACTAACTAAAATCACTAACTAGCTAGTAACCAAACTTTGCACACGATGCTACTCAAATCATTGTTTAATCACTTGTTTCATTTGAGCTGTCATAATGTTTTCTGAATCTGAATCAAGTGATGAGGATATTATTTTATATTAATATAATCAAAAAAGGCAACGACGAATGAAAAAACGCCAATATTGGATTCATCCTTATTTAGAAAAAAATTTAAATTGTAGGGCATTTGTTGCTGCCAAAGAGCTACAGGAAAATGATTTCCGTCTTATCTTTTCGAGAATAATCACTTAACGTGTAATTATATAGGCAAGGATGCCTTTCGACAGCTTCTACCAGTTTTAAATTTTGGATTGGATCAGCCATTTTTATTGTTTTATTGGTAACTGGTTAGTAACTAGTAGCGTGGCGACCAGCACGCCACGTCGCTTGAAACTGATCATTAACTGGGCACAAACTGATTACTAACCGATAGCGCCGTGTGCGAACCTCCATTGAAATACTAGTGCTAGAGACTGATTTGTAACTCGAGTTAGTAATTGGTTTCGTTTGAGCAGTTCCGTGTGAGAAGGGCCTAAAATACCGCACTTAAGAGAATCATTTTAAAATGACCAAGATAAAAATTGACTTATTTTATTGATGTTAGATGAAGACAATATACTGTTTTTTTTTGCAAAATGGTGCACTCTACTATTCGTTCTAAAATTACAGTTTTACAATGGCGTCAAATGCAGCAGTGTTGGATTACGGGGCTGAACTCGGCGGTTTGTTGGCATTGAGACTTTGTAATGACCAGAGTGTACAAGGCTTTAAATTAACAGTTAACAACGGACCGATAGAGGCTTTAGATGATATTATATGTACTTACAAGGTATTCGAAGAAGAACCCGTAACCATTTACGTGCAAGTGAAACCGTATGCCCAAGATAAGACGATTCGGAAAAAAGATTTAGAAGTAAACAAGAAAGAAAAAAATCCCCAAAAAAGGGACGGATTCAGTTTACTTAAATATTATGAGGCTTTCAAGAAGATCAAAGATGAATATCCGGTTTGGGACGTTATCGATCGAAAAAATGAAACGTTTGTTTTGCACACAACCGCAAAAATCGATCCAAACGAAATCAAAGCAGTCGAAATGGTCGACAAAGGTGATACCACCACTGTGACTATGAAACGGCAAACCCGTGATGTGCACCTCTTTCAAAAATTATTGTCAACTGGATATAAAGACGGCGTATTTAAATTTGAAACGACGAGTCAAAGAAAACATAATTTTTTTGATAATCTGCTGCTCTTCGTCGATCAGTGTCACGTGGGTTATTTGAAATATCCGATCGAAGAATGTATCCAAAGGCTGCTAGATGAAGATGGCGATTTCGATTGTTCATTTTTTTATGACCTTTATAGTCCTGTTATAATTAGAAAAACTGCCACAAATTATATTCAATGTATTAAGCGAAGAATGGATTCGGCCGACAAGAAACCTTTCACTAAGAAAGAAATAAAAAGTCTGGTGATATGGTGTTTTGTTGAAACTTTACATATAGCTCCTGAAGGTCGTTTATCACTCCCGGATAAAGATGTTGAGGCGTGGAATAAATTGATATCAACTAAACAAATAATTGTTGTCAACGAGTATAGAACCGAGTTTGTTGATATGTTGCAGTTTTGTATTGAAAATAGCATAAATAAAAGCAAATATTTGTGCATAGATTTAAGGAATTTGGTATTCAGGAGTGTCATGGAATATTTATCTGAAACGTGGCCACTTGATAAAATCAACTCGTATGAAACACTTCTAGTGAAATCTGTCGATCCAGTAAACGACGAACAAAAACGATTTTTAGAAAATATTGTTAAAGCCTTCAATAATAATCAGCTTCGTAAGTTATTTATTGTTTACCCAGGCATCGAAGATATGGTCAACAAGATTTCAGTTAACGTTGAAAAGTTATGTTGTTTAAGCGATTTGGATAGCAATAATTTCCTAATGAAGAAATCATTTACTTACTATGGAAGTCCAACTACATTGGAAAATTTGGTTCAAAAGTATCCCGGAGTAGAGAGTTGTTTTAAAACGCATCATTTGTTGAATCTTTTATTGTCTGATCTGAACATAGATAATAATACTATGTCCTATGACTTCGACAACAATTCAACAAAATAACAAACAAGTACTGTTTATTGCTTAATGAAGACTTATTGTTGTCGTTATTGAGAGTGGGTGTGTCGTAATTTAGAGTGTATCATTGTATGAGCAACAAGGTAAACCCACTTAGGGAGTGTGTCGTTATATCGAGTGACGTTAAATGGAGTTTACACTGTATTAACAGATCCGAATGAATAGACGGCCGAAAAAAATGAAGATTTGTGTTCGAATTAGATAACGATTTAATTCTAATTGATTTTATTTATTTATTTCATTTATTTATTTATTTAAAGATGGGTGTCAAACAGACTCTAGGTCCAGATAAATGACACCTCTTAATACAGAAAAAAAAAAATAATTAGTGTGTTTCAATTAAGTAAATATGATTTCCAAACTGAAATTATGTTATAGGTCCAAATTTATAAATTATAAAAATGCTAATTATTTTTTTTTTTTTTTGTACAATAAATTAGAAATATTTTTTTTTGCGTAAGATCATCAATCCCTGCATTATGAACAATTATATTTTAGAACTTAAGAAATTATCTATTTTTTGCAAGCATTATTTTTAATTTTGTATCCTACAATGCTATGAAAAATAATGATAAAAAATGGCGCAAGATAGTAATATTTTGTTTACGTTTCCATTGATTACAGAGCGACGTCGCGACGCCACGATAGCTCATTCATTCATGGGGCCTTCTATAAACGCGTTATGGAAACAACAGATATTTTCCCTAAATTAAATTTCACACCGTCTGAAAATTAACTAAAGCCACCGAAATACCCGACACTCATTTATATCTGTTATAATCCGCTCTCAGCTATTTATTCACTTACAGTTTTGTTTTAACGCGTACCTTAATTCTACAGGTTAATTCAATATTCTGTTATGATATCATAACCTTCGTACTAAAATATTTGGAACCCGGTTGAGTTTTTCTTTAAACGGTTCGATGGCGTTCGTTTTAAATTTTCGGCGTTTGAATCGATTACGTCTTTCGAGAATTATGGTGCGAAAATGTTCAATCGACATTTTCTGATTTGACGTCCGACCCATAGGTCCCGTTATCCGACCAACGCCAAAAGCGTACGTGCGATATATTTTATGTGGTTTTTATTATTCAGTAAAATAAACTGCATCAAAAGTTTTAGACTTTGGTTCACTTTTGGCTATGATACAAACGCTCCCGTAATCTCGTTGAAAAGTCATTTCCGCATCGGGCGTCCATTCGACCATATCACTAAACAGAGTATGCCTCTGTGCCGTGCATAAAAGCTTTTAACTTTCGACGTATTCACTATTTGACATTGATCACATTTACTAGTTAATGTTGCTTTGGTTTGTTGTTCAAAACAAACGATTAAGATTTTTTTTATCGTCCTGAACTGAAATACAATCACAAGTCTTAACACACTTTCTGGAGCTTTTTTAACAAAAAAACGTGCCGCTAAATTTTGTGAGCATGTATGCAAACTTTTTCACTTTTTTTTAATATTTCTGATTATTGTTAAAAGCTTGTCCACAAGTCATCGCTGTGGTTCTTTTATTATTATTGTTTGTATTGAAGGAAATTTATTTGGTTGAGGAACAATTGAAAAATAAAGCTTTACCAGAGTATCGCTTGTGGCCAACGTTTCGAAAAATATATTTTCATCATCAGGGCCTCAATGCAAGTTTAGGTAAATTGTGCAAATTATTGTAAATGTCCAATGTGAAAATAAATATTGTACAATATTTATTTTCACATTGGACAGAACAATTTTATTAAAAAACTGTTTTATGATATTTTTATATTTAAAAAAACTGTTGAAATTCATAATAAATGATCATGTATATTAGAATAATTTGCACAATTTACCATCTCAACTTGCATTGAGGCCCTGATGATGAAAATATATTTTTCGAAACGTTGGCCACAAGCGATACTCTGGTAAAGCCTATTTTTCAATTGTTCCTCAACCAAATAAATCTCCTTCAATACATATTTTTGGAACAAAACTTCTACTGACAATTGTTTGTATTATTACAAAACAGTATTTTATGTATCTAGATTGTATGCATTATTTTATGTACGAGGCATGAAATTATGTTAAAACGAGCGAACAGTGAGTGTTATAAGAGTCACACGAGTATTACAACAATCGAGATAATTACTGAATTGTGTGTACGTAACTCTTGTAAAATAGCTAAATAGAAGTTGGTTATTATTTTTGATTTATTTACTGAAATCTCCATTGGCACCTGTGGAATACAAGTCTCGGGAATTTTTTTTTAAGTAATATATTATTGCTTAGTAGCAATAAAATGAAAACAACAAACACACGTCATATCGTTTTGTCGGTCATAATATTCACGTTTTTTTTGTTGTTATTAATTACAGTCATTTCCCGTTTTCATAAAAAATAACCTCCGTGACAAATAGTAAAACATCCGACCTAGTACGTTCTCTCTCACTTCTTATGCACGTCGTCCTTGTCTTTTTTAAACGAAATATTGCAGGTATATTATCGTAGCATGTTATTTTTATATATTGCCGAACAGTAGCGCTGCTGTTGCCGTTTCGTTCATATCTGAAAATATTATTTTTTGTGCTTCCTGTATGCTGCAAATTAAAACAGTGAATTAAGAAAGGACAGAAATAAATGGGGTCTAAGTTATTATTTTTAAAGACGAGGAAGCAGCCGCCTAGCGACCTGAGCTTACAACTGCACTCGATTGAAGTCCTTAAAACTGCTATACAAAGCGCGGAGGCTCGAAAGATTCTATGAAATAAGTATATTTTAGGAGTTTTTTTTCTGGTATAAAAATTAACATTTAAAAAAAACTCTTAAAAACACTCTTATAACCACGAACTAAAAGGTAAAAAATCTTCCATAACGTTTAGAAACATGGGGTACTAACTTTAACCTATATTTCATTTTTAATTCATCGAGTGCCCCACGATTTTAAACGTTACAGAACAGTGTTCTACATTTTAGTGTGTTGACATAATTTCGCGTCAATTTGACGTTTGAATGAGGGCGATAGTCAATTTTTTTTTACACAAAAAATACGACGCAAGCTTAATAAAGCGTGATGAAATAAGATTTTTCCGCGAGAATAATAAAAATGGTTTAGCAGTAGCATTGACGCTGATAGAGAAATTCGTATCGTCCAATTGGCTTCCCGTTTCCGCTGTCACTGACAAAAAACGTCCGACAGTAAAAAAAAAGAAGAAGCAGCTAGAAGCGCTTTTAGTCTTACTCCATAAGAATAACATGTTTTATTTTTGTACATGAAACTGAGTTATGAGCCCAACTCGTCTTCGGCGAGGTACCAACCTATGTACACAAAAAAAGCTACACGTTTTATACTTACGGTTTCTTCTAACCCTATACAATGTCAGTTATTTTCTCTTCATTGCTTTCTTTTCTTATGAAATAATACACTTTGAAGGTACCTAGAGTATTTGATTTTTATTGTATACAGTGTGTCGGACAAATTACTGCTAAAGCTTATTATTATTAAGTCGTTGAAACTACTTGAAGACATAATATAATGATTATTATGACATAAAGAAAGCTCAAGAGGTGGTGATCAAAAATGTTTTCTTTTTTCTAAATGTTAGTATTTTAGAATTAGCTAGTATTTGTTGACAAAGTGAGTTCATACTGAAGACAACGACAGCAGTAAGTGCTGCAGCTTTTAAACCGACCTCCAGATGAATTGCACACTTCCTTCCTAGGTAGATTGATGAGGCAAAACAGCAGTATCTGATTTTTAATTATACTGTGTTTAGGCAGATGGCAGTATTTGTGCAAAATATCTATTACTGCTCTTTACCTTATATATTATTAAACATAATGCACATTTTAGATCTAAGGCAAAGGGCAGTATGTGCGAAGTAGTAGTAGTTTGTTATAACAATCTATAATATTAAATAATAATCTCTTGTTTCCTAATTATATGATAATTTATCTGATGTTGAATCTAGAGCACATCGTTATAGTTTCACTTACAATTGTTAATAATTGTGAGTTTATATAAATAATTTTATGGCAGAAAGCATTATGTGATTTTTTTTGTTATTAATAATAAAAAAATAATAAAGCAAACGAAAAAATAATTTTATTGTCTTTAAAAAATGTTTCCCCCATGTTTTGGTTTCCATAATCTAAAATTCTGGACGGTCAAGACATTTTTAGTAGATCTTGATTTACTCAAATTCATAAGTTGGTCACTTACTGCCTTTTTACGCCAGTATAATAATATTTTTTAAGGCAAAGGCGCATGATATTTAGCCATTACAATATTTTGTAGGCTGCATCCTATAATATGAATTTAAAGGTTAAATATAAAAAAATCCGCTGTGTATAGTTTATTCAAAATATTATTTTTTAATATATCAATACTCATATTGTCATTAAAATTTAAGTTTTATTTTGGAAATATCGAAGCATATGTTGCAGCTCATATCTTTATATTATTTTTACTTCGCTGCTGTTTTTTAAAAAACTAAATATAATCTTTAAACACTGAAATGTATTTATTCCCGGGTTTTTTTCCTAACGCAATAACGTCGCCTCGGGCTGAATAGTGCTTCTTATCCCATCATTCCTAAATGCATGTATTATCCAGACAAGATTATGTAACAGGGTAGGTTAGTTCACAGGAATGATTCGTTCCTTGAAATGACATAACCTCACAATGCTTGCTAGACAATTTCCAAGAACACAAACTTGTCAGTATGAATCCCTTAGCTTCCACCATATTTGGCTACATCTGTCCCTTTGCTCCCACCATGTTTTTGTTCATATCGAAAAAGGAAACACGTCGTGTTTCTGATATACTGAAATATTAAGCGTGTTTGTTGGCAAGTCTTAGACGGTTCTAGAAGTCGTCCGACAATCAGAACTGAATTATTATTTGCTAGCAAAAGCATTAGAACTATCAGAACCGATGCATTTGGCTACTGACCAAAGATTCTTGTCAGACAATCACCTATTAATTAAAATTTAGACAGTTCAGAACCGTCAGAACTTACGAATCGACAATTTTCAAGAAGAATGTTTGTTTTCGTATGGCGGGTATGAGTCCCTTTACTTCCACCGTGTTTATGTTTAAACAATTCAGAAAAAAGAATGTCCCATGTGTATAACATAAAATTATGTGATAACTGCATAATATTTTGTGTTTTTTTTTCTCGAAAAAAAGTCGTATTATTTTTAGCATCAACGGTTTCAATTTTATAATTTCCCCAAAAGATGGCAGATAACTCTGCATTATTGAAGCCCCTGCTTCTGTTCCTTCGGGGTAATCCCGAGAAATTCTGGACTAAATTTTATGCAGTTTTCAGTACTGTCATCTCTCGAGGGAAGTTTTAGTTGTTCAAACATTAATCTTAAAATAAATGATCGCAAAGCAAACAAACAGTCGTGCCACGCTTTCTTGGCTTATGCTGCCTATACTGTTTAAGATATATCTAAACAAAGGAAAGTCGCGACATTACATACTTATTGTTAATAAAAACCGCAGGATTGTGAACAAAAGTAATTTATTAATTAGTGTACGACGTTTCGTCTATAAATTTAGGCTTTTTCAAGTACAAATGTACTTGAAAAAGTCTAAATTTATAGACGAAACGTTGTACACTAATTAATAAATAACTTTTTGTCCACAATCCTGCGATTTTTATTAACAATTATCTCGATGGACACGATATCTAATATATGTATATTACATACTTATTTTCTTATTCAATTTTTAAGTTTTTTTTTGTATTTAAAAATCTTAAGTAAAGAAAAACTATTTTAAGAATTACGACGTAAAAATCCCACCATCGTCGATGAACTATACACTAAGGTCCTCAAAAGCTTTTAAGTAATTCATTTTGTTTTTATAGGTTATCGTCATTTTATACTTCGTAGAGTTTCTCTTTTTTTCTCCTAACATTGATAGCATTTATATGTCTTTTTTTAATTTTTTTATATGCTTCATCTACCTGCGAAATGTTTTTACTTTTATAGATTATAACTTCAGAATACTTCTTTATAAGTCGGCTTTTAGATTTAATGTTTTGAAATTTTAAACTTTTTTTACGATGCGCTAATTGAAATCTTTTTATTTTATGGATTACACAGTTTTCTTGAAAAGTTATTTTTTTTTAAAAGCGGAGTATTTAATTTTCTTTGATTCGTTTTACTGGAAACAGATTTCTTAGAATTCATTTTAAATATCGCCTTTCATCGAATTTTATTCAATTATTCAAGTAACTGCAATTGTTTATTTTTACAAGCGTTTCGTAAAACAATAGGTACCTCTTAAAACAAAAGAGCAGAGTAGGTATATATACCTGCTTTTATTTGGGTAATTTTACATCTGTTTCAAATTAATTTTTTTTTTAGTGTATTTCTTTTCTTTTGATTGATTCGAAACTCCAGGAAATTGAATTAATTTTGTTCATTATTTAATTTTTATATTTAAAAATGACGACAGTTCGCCAGCGGTTTCCACTCAACAGAATTACCTTTTTTTTTAAATTGGAGTTTTTGAGCGACAAGGGATATTCTAAAAATTTCAAATTAAAAAGGTTTCGATTTATCGAGGTTTTCAAGCTACAAACGTTAGACTTAATGAGACACGGATTATATATTTTTTCAGTGAAATAGCAATGAGTAAACAATAATAGTATGATGCAGTGTAACATTATGGCAAAACGAGGACCCGCGAGTTTTAACAGTCACACAAGTCAGAGTAATTACGCACGAGATATACAATAATCTTAAGTATTTTTTGCACGTACCTCGTATGAAATAACTGGTTTTCACTACTTATTCCAAAATTAAAAACCGTGTGATTACTATTTTAAAAAACTCCAAAGCGAGCTTATGTAGGTGAGGTTTACGGTTTGTTTGGTATTTTATATTTAAAGATGTAAATTGGCTGTTTTCGTTACACCCTGTAAGTGCATCCTTTGTGTGCAAACGGAAAAAGGAAAAAGGATACAGTTGTTGCGTTAGTTGTGACTAACGCAGCGCATATATAAAGGATATTCGGGCAATGTAGCATAACATACCAGGAAGCCTTGAAAGGTACACAGTGAGAAGGTCCTTCGTCTCTTCTCGCCGCAAAAGGATGTGCGATATCAAGGAGTCACTCACTAATCTAAATAATAATAAGAGAGAAAACAGACAGCATTGATTCTCCAAAGATGGCATAAAGTTTGCCGAAACGTCAGACAATAAAATGCAATAGATAAACCTTCAGTATTTGCTTAGTTCATCGATCCTATGCCACCAGGATTCATCCTTTAATTTTACATTTAAACAGGATCATCATCACTCTCAATTAATTATTAGAGTTATTTTTCACAATAATAATAATGAGTTTAACGTCCGTTTCTCGACTTTATGTCATAACAGGCGCCATTCGCACCATTACTATTTTTTTCTATCTATCAAACTTCCCGTTATTTTGTACATTTTTTTAACTTCCACTTAATTAATAGCAATGAGCGAATGAAGAAATTTTGGGACATTAGGAGCAAATTTTGAGCATAGAAGTTTGACAGGTAATCGGCCATGGCCTTGCATAGGGAACCATCTCGATATTTATCTGGAATTATTGAGGGAAACCATGGAAAACCTCAACAAGATGGCCGGTACAGGAATTACCGTTTCTCGGCGAGAGGCAGTAAGAAAAAGTCCCACCAATCTAAATATATGAAAGGAAACCGTGACTGACTGATCTATCAACGCACAGCGCAAACCACTGGACGGATTAGGCTGAAATTCGGCACACAGATAGTGATTAGGACGTAGGCATCCGCTAAGAACAGATTTTAGCAAATTCATCCCCTAAAAGGGTGTAACGGGGGTTCAAAATTTGCATGGAGAATCATATAAGATAGATATATCAATTCGAAAATGCGCAGGATTACTCCTGTCAACAAATAAATAAACACGTGTTTCATGCTTTTTTAAAATCAACCCCTTCAGAGGGTGAAAAGAGGTAAATAGTCTAAAAATCAACATGGGTGTCATTTTCAAGGTTTGTCAGGACGTTGATCCCGTGAATGTCATCAATTTTGAAATTTATTAGAGGCGTCTACGTCGAGAAAGGAGTAACTATGTCGAATAATCGGAATGCATCCGTGTTTCGTCTCAATCGCGTGCTAAGCTGCGGGTAACGGCTAGTTATTTTAATATCAAATAATAGTTTTTGAGCTTTTTTGTCGAAACCGTACTGATACTATGTATATTTTAATTGAAGTTGGCCGAACCGAATGTACTGCCGAAGATTTTTATGTTAACCGAAAGTGATTGAAGTTTCGGTCGTACGCGAATGCAGTTTAACCAACCCTAGAAAATGAAAATAAATATAGAGTGTAGATTAAATGTGTCGTTTCGTTATTGTGATGTTATATTTCCGTCCTTCTTCTTTACAACCGCTGTACGTCATTTCCGTTTTGCAACATTTATATGTATTACATGTTGTTATAGGTTTGTTTAATAGCTTTTCTTTTTTTAAAGTTCAGAAAATTATTAACTAATTAAAAAGATCCAAACAAAATTGATTTTTAATTTTGTTAATTAAAGGAATTTGCTTTGTATGGCTTTTTCCCGTATATCTAAAACTATTAAAGAAAAAAAGGTATGTCATAAAAGCTTTTTATTGCAGCGGCGAGGATGGAAGGGATTCATAGCCAGAAGCTCACGTCATAGTAAATCTAATTATTGTCCACTAAAAATTAGACAAGCTTCAGATACGTGTAACCTAAAATTAAGACCTTAGAACACAAAAACTCCTTACCTCTGTTGAAACATATATCACTAAAGTCTCCTACGCTATACAGGTGGTTCCGCTGTGAGAGGAATATACTTGCATTTTAAATTTTTTTATTCTAGTTAAATCTTTGATAACGTCTGAATAGAACTCTTCAAATAAATAAAATTGTCGACCAATTTTTTTCAGACTATATATTGACACAAATAAAATTATAAATCAATATGTTTCGATCTGAAACAAATTACTTTAAAAGAGATATTTCGGAAATGTTATATATAAAATCTAATAAAAATTCTCTTAATGCTCAATTAGATGTGGAAAATTTAAGTAATATTTATGATATTATTTTGAAATAATATTTTGTTTCTTAATGGATTTTTCCATTCTTTTTAGGTACTTTGATATACATGACTACTTGTTAAAAAGTTGATATTTCTGAAGAAGATCTAAATCCAGATCGAAACGTCATATTTTGTATTATTGATTTATAATTTTATTTGTGTCAATATATAGTCTGAAAAAAAGTGGTCGACAATTTTATTTATTTGAACATTCTATTTGTTTAGCAGTAAAGATTAAATAAATTGACGTAGCAAAGATCTCAGTTTTTTGAGTTAAATAATTAACAGCACTCGTACAATTTTATATGTGTAGCTTATTCTATACTGTTTTATTAGCAGTTCAGCCCGGATTCGCTCGGATTTTATAATTTGTTTATTTAAGATGAACATATTAAGCATTTTAATAGAATACTATTCGACATATTTTGGGCCTAATGGAGTCATTTTAAGGGTGAGTTTTAGGGATTGCAAATATTTTTGGAACCAAAAATACCGAAAAAATTCTCAGAATCGTTTCAAAATTAAAATTTAACCCATTAGTAAAGATGGAAATGTGCTGCCGAAATTTTAATAGAATCGGCCCTATAGGACCGGACTTAATTTTTTTTAAATGCTAGTTTGCTGATGTGGATTTACTTACTGAAGGGTCTCTTTAATTTGGTACAGATATTGGATTGATAATAATGAAATTAAGAAAAAAACGAGTGTGCTTTAGACCACACGACTGAAGTAAAACTTCTTCCTGTCATAATTTGTTGTTATTAACCCGAAAATTCACAAAATATGAACTTTAAAATGAATTTACAATTTTATTCACTTTAAACTTGTATTGAACAAAATACTAATTTATAGAATTGTTCAAGAACGAAATTAAATGCTGAAATAATCAAGAAATCACCGTTAGCGTAACACTATTCCGTTCGTCTCGCCCGATCACACAATTTTCGTAACGCTCTCGTCACGCATTCACTAGCTTACTCTCCAAGTCAAGCGTGCGTAAAGAAGTTTTACTTTCAAAGTAACATATTTTTGGATGTTTCATCCATTGTTTTGTTATATCATTGAAAACATCGATGGTATTTATACCGAAATGAAAATATTGTAGGCTGCCACGCCTTATTCATTCATAAGAAAACATTGAGAACAAAAAACTTTTAATGGAAGCAACCACAGGGTTACGAATGACTAAGACGTGGCAGCCTTCAATGTTTTTATTTTGCATCTCGAAACCTTCATTTTGGTATAAATATCATCGATGTATTCGATGACCGAAAGTGCGATCAAAATTTGACAATTCTAAAGGAGGCTCCCTACTTACGCAAAGCTGTTCATGTTGTAGCAAGCATTGTTACATTAACTCTCTCTCTCTCTCTTTCGTAATATTGTCAAAATTAGTTTTCCTTACCTACGCAGGAAAAATGAATATTGTTATCAATTTGGAAAAAATCAATTTAATTAATTTGAACTAGAGAAAACATTTCATAACGATTTTTTTATAATTCAAGTCTAAGCGATTTATTTATTTTAAAGTAAGAACTTTATTTAGTGCTTACAATGTGTTTTATCCATAGGATAATTATACCCCCGGCTCTCGACCTAATTGTACCTTACTTCACTGGGTTATTTCTTCACTACACTAATATACCAAACACGCTTTCTGTTTCCGACGACGTTTGTAACAACTCACTTTGGACTGCGCAGTAAAATCAGGCAGTCAGTATATTAGAGATTGCATAATGTGCATGCACGTTTACATATAATGCTGTAAACAAATGAGCTACGCTAGAGTACGTCATCATCAGCATGCAGGGATACGAACCTAGACGGATAAAGCATTAAATGTGCTCAGCCACTACAGTGTAGCCATTATAACAGACTGGTGACGTCATGCGTGACGATGTAACCATATTGTCAGTGTTTCTGTACACCGGCTGTACTAGAGACCAGACGCCTTTATCGCTCTATACAGGGGTGTCAGACTGATTTTTCTAAAGGGCCATTTATAAGATTAGCGGGCCAGACTGTAAATTAAAAACTAAAACACATACTAAATTAAAATCTTTATTTAGTTTAAATCAATTTTCATATGAAAGTAATAAAAAGGGTAAATTATCTTGAGTTTGAAGATCCAGACACCTGAGGTCACTTGTTTTTGATAAGCTCATTGATGTCAGGTGTCTAAAATCCTCACTGGATAGATTCTGGTCGCGGGCCGTATCTCTGAAACCACTACTATAGAGAGTGATTTGTTTAGATCAAAATTAAATTTTCACAAGCTTGCATAATTTTTTTCGTCATTCAATAAACATATTTTTGGAAAACGTCTGTTCAGCCAAACAGCTGAGTGGATCAAAACCAGATTTTGATAGGATGCTGTAGATGTAAATAGGAAGATCTCGGGAAAATCGACACATGCGCAGAAGAAATGTGTGTTATAACGTTATTTTTCTATTACGACGATTTAATTTTTTTAGCAGTTTTATTCTATAGAAAAAAGTTTTTTTTAAACTTTAGTTTCGTAAATATTGTTTTGTTTGACGAACACTCGGTATATCATATTCATCATATTGCCTAGATATACTACTATTTCATGCGCTGAAATTTTTGGACACATTAAACAAGTCGTGTTATATCAACTAAAATTGAAAAAAATAAAACAAGTGGAAAAAATGCGAGCAAATGCTTTACATATTAATTATCGATCTAATAATTAATTGATCGTGTTTGTTGATTATTTTGTCGTCGTATAATGTCCAGTCAATAACATTTTGCCATGACGTGAATAATAATGAATTTTTCTAATTACCGTATTTTAATTAATCAAATAGCGTGTGCAGTTGACGCCAATAATGAAGTTATATATAATTTTAAAATATTTTACAATCTAAATTGATTAATAATTTTGCTATTATTACATTAACGGAGAGCTTACCGTCGATTTTTTTATGTGTTGAGTACACAGACAAAATCTGTGTCAGCTTGTAACAGACAAATAGGAAGCAACAATTATTATTTTTATTCAACACGCGTGAGTAATATATAATTTCGGGGCCCTGCTAAATTCGGGAGAAATAATAAATTACTTCATGTTGATGCGTAGAGTGCTAATAATGAGCCGAAACTGTACGATAATGTATTACTGCATAGTTTCTGGACCAAAATCTATTCTATTCTATTCAATAGGAACGCGGTAGCGAGCAGAAACTGTACGGTAATGAATTATTACTGCATAGTTTCTGGACCAATAAGAACGCGGTAGCGATTTGTATATATATGAAAACAGCATCGCAATTCAGCGAAAGTCAGGGCCATCTTGTGTGCATCGAGGGCGGTGGGTACGTCAATCAATGAAGTGATTTATTATTTTTCTCTCTTTTATCAGGACCCCGATTACATATTACTCGTGCTAGTTGAATAATAGTATATTGTGCGACCATTGATCGAAGGAGAATATTCCACTCGCGTGTTACCGCACTCGCTACGCTCGTGCGGCAAATTTCACGCTCATGGAATCTTCCCCTTCTCTCACTAGTCGCACAATATACTATTATTTTGCTGGGTCACACTCACATCAAAAATTATTTTTTGAAACGATGAAAAAGATTTTACGTAAATTACATTCCTTGTTTGACCCCCGACACAAAAAAAAAGGATTTTATAAATTTAAAGTCGTCTTTATAGTATTATTTCAAACTATAATTGAATTTAGGTTAGAGAGAAGCTCAGCTTATAAATATGACGTTTAGTTCTAATTCAAGAATTGCTGAAAGCGTAAATTGAATTTTCAATTTCTAAAAAAAAAATAATAATACGCGTAACCAATATTTCCGGAAGTTCGGGACCTTAAAAAATTGTTTATATAACGGTATTAAGGAGGTTGAGCCGTTTTACGAAGATAATGAAAAAAATCTGAAATAAAGTTTTTTTTGATAGATTTTTTTATGACAAAATTTTCTGTAAAAAATCCAAAATCATTAGGAGATTTATAAAGTTAAAAATTAAAAAAAACTTTTACATGTTGTCTTATGGAAAGTATGTCAACCTAGCATGCAAACGGTACATTTTAATTTTTTGCAAATAACAAAATAATGTCAGCAGTTTCGAAAACTAACTACGTAAAGCGTCGATGTCTTACGCATATTTTAATATTTTTTCCAATTTAATTAGGGTACTTTTAATCAATAAAAAAATTTATTAAACTTAGGCACTTATCGATTATGGACTTTTATTCTTGACAATTTTAACTGAATTTTCAACTTTTTAATGATTTAATTTTAATTTTTATTACTTCTAATTTCTTTTTTTAATTATTTACTGCAAAAAATATGTAAAATACGATATTTACGTTTTATTTTTAATAACCTAACTTTGTACAAAAAAATCAAAAGTTAGTCCATTAAGTAAAATACTGAAATAATTAATTAATATTAAAAAAATGATTTATTTATGCCTTTATGACAATAATTTATTGGTATCATCGACTTATAACCTTTTGTAAAAACTTATTATGGAAAAGTTTCCATTTAGAATTCGACTTACTTTTGATTGGAACTGTAACGCATCAACCTCCTTAAGTCACCAACATAAAAAATCTCGAACAATATCATTTTCCGGACGATGAACAATAGTTCGCTTAATTGAAAAGTAAACATATATAAGCAGTTGTAAAGCTTTTCTTTACATTTTACTGTATTATTTCCTTTTTTTCACTAATGTACTTTAAGTAGGTATATAAATATTTTAGATAATGTAGATTTGCAGATGTTTTAAAAGCTTTTTTCTCGACAATTTTATTGAGTTATGTATTGTTCTTGAAAATGAGTTTTCATATTTTACGTTTGCTTTTTATTATACTCCTAGTCTAATGACTCTTTTCAGAGCTACATAATGCCTACTTCAAACTTGGATTTTCACTTTTCTGTGTCAACAATATCATCGTTTTTCTTTCATTAAAATGCATACAAAAAAAATAAAAAGTTTCGGATTTGAATCGCAATTCAGTTCGCGATTCGAGTACGACTGATTCAACACGCATTTGTTAATGTTAAATGACAGAACTGTGTTTGTTTGGAGGCAATAGTGTCTCCTACTGATTACGGCCCTGAGTGTGTACAAGATTATCAAATAATTGCGATCGATTTTATTACGATATTTATTTATAAGAAATGTTATGATTCAGTGGCTGCCAACAAAAAGAAACGGACCTTATATAAATTATCCGTGAACTCATTCATCTGTAAAATGATCAGCTTTCATATATATATACCTATATATTGTGATTGATTGACACAAACTCATACAGGAAATAGATATTATACCTTATCCGGTCGAGTGGTTACGTAACGCGAATGTGTGAGGGTTTTTTTTTATCTAGCCGTCGTAGTTTTGTTGTAGGTACAGGGTGAACGCCAACCTTTTCTGCCGGCTCCGCTCACGTGAACACGGATCTTATCATTTTTTTTTCATTAGCTCCTAGTCCCATAGAATGGAATTTAAATTTCGGCCAAAAATATGATATTCATTTTTTATGTGAATTTATTTTTAATTTGTTATACCGAGCACTAGACTCGCATTCGAGAGGTACTGGGTTCGAATCCCGGCGGGAACAGATGCGGCTAGGACTTTTTCCTACTGACTCTCGCCGAGAAACGGTAATTCCTGTACCGGCCATCTTGTTGAGGTTTTCCATGGTTTCCCTGAATAATTCCAGATAAATATCGAGATGGTTCCTTATTCAAGGCCATGGCCAATTACCTGTCAAACTCCTATTCTCAAAATTTGCCTACCTTATCCTAATTTCCTAAAAAAAATTTTAATTCGCCCATTGCTATTAATTAGGTTGAAGTTTAAAAATGTAGAAAATGACGGGAATTGTGGTTGATGGAAAATAGAAACGGTGCGAATGGCGTCTGTTATGACATTAAGTCGAGAAACGGACGTTAAACGCATTATTATTATATTTGTAATTTGTTATTCTTTTATTATTTCATCGCGATAACAAAATATAGATAGTATATTAATTTGTATTCGTATAATCAAAAGTCAGATATCAAATTCCAACATAATATATTTTATCGAATTATAAATTTACGATTTCGTAATATACATATAGCTATTATTTATGATTATGGCTATTTAAGTCCATTTGATATAGATGTATACCGTATGTTTTCCGAATAAGTGCTGCCAGGGTCTAATATTTTCAAAATTGTATGAACGCCTTTTTATATCAGAAGCTAGTTATGATAAAACATGTTTAGAGTAATATAAAAATAGTAAGTTATATTTCTAGTGCGTGATGAAATATATTATGGTGATTGTGACGAGCGCTAGCGAGTTTAAACAATTGATCCATATCATCACGCAGATAGTACCTTATAAAATAACTGAGTTTCACATAATTTTGAAAACTTTTAACAGTTAAATTTTGAACCAGTTTAAATTTTCATACTTTTACTATGGAATTGTAATTATTTTACTTTACGCACTAGTGTGAAATGGGTCATGTTTCGTCTCGATAGATTTTATTTTTGCTGCGAAATAATGATGAACAAATTTCTCACATATCACTTTACTGTTAAGATATTTCTTACCTATATATAATTTACCCGACATACACGAACTTAGACCGGACATCCTCGGCTTGTTTCGTATTCTCGCTTACTCCTTATCCCGCTTTAGTCTTAACGTAATAATATATAACGTGTATTTTGAAGCAGCGAGATTTTTCAATTAGGTTCAACAGTAGTTTCTGAAATCATTTGCCACAAATGACAACGCAAACGTTCGTCACAACACTATACTTGACGAATTGTTTTCTGGAACACTCTGTATATATGATAAATATTTAGGTGTTGACAATACGTATTAGGGCTTTTAAACATCGCTAGCAATGCGAGCCAATCATCAATTTAGATTTACTAATGTGAAAATTTATTACCCAACTCCATGTACTATAGTGGTAATACGATTTGTTAACGTTATCTCTATTACAAAATATATAGGATGCTACAAAAATCATGTCAAATATCACTATATAATGCAAAGTTTACGTTCGTGTCTGGCTGTATGTCCGCTAGAAACACGAGAACTACTAAACGAATTTGAACGCGGTTTTTACCATTCGATAACTTTTTTCTTGGGGGAGGTTTGGGATAATAATTGTCCACACAGTTCACCAGGTCAACAGTCATCTAGAAACACTGTTATATTTCTAACTATATTGTGCGACTATTCAGTCGTCCGGCACATGCGATGCGCACGAACGAATCACGATTGAATGAACGCAAGCACTGCCAGTGAATAATATTGATAAGTTGCGACCAAGAGCTATTTTATATCCAGGGAGAAGTTCGCAAATAAGAACGAAGTCTCAGAAATGTCATCCAGATTCCGTTTAAAAACAAACTACCTATATCGTGCGACTATTCAGTCGTCCGGCACATGCGATGCGCACGAACGAATCACGATTGAATGAACGCAAGCACTGCCAGTGAATAATAGTAATAAGTTGCGACCAAGAGCTATTTTATATCCAGGGAGAAGTTCGCAAATAAGAACGAAGTCTCAGGAATGACATCCAGATCCTGTTTAAAATCAATCAGAATTTCGGGATCGGGAAGCTTATTCCTGAATATCGATCAAAGTTTCATGGAACCGGCTACACTGTCTTCTCGGAATAAATGACAGCCTCTATTCAATGAACACAACGCTTTTAATCAAATATAGGCAAGTTCTACTGTACATAAATATTCTATTTTAATTTTAAATTTTATAGCGTTCGCTGTATAGACGCCATTTTGTGAACTCGTGTGCAACTAAGCAATAGTTAATAGTGAACCACAGATTTACAGACCGTTAAATAGGCACCATGAGACGTTTGCAACTTTTAATAATAACAGTAATAATAACACATGGAGGATAGAAGACAGTGGTAAGCGGATCTCTTAATGGCCGTTTCAAATTACCTATTATATAATCTCGGACAGACTAAAGCAGAACCTTGCTCCAGTTGTTCTAAGTAGCGTGCTATAATGTCTAAAGCTGCGTTTACACCAACAAGTAGTTAATCTATATATCGTCGTTGGTTCTGTAATACCTCTTATGTGCAAAAAGTAAAATTTACAGGAAAGGCCAAAAAGTGATTATTTCAGCAATGAATGGGAAGAACTAGCAATTTCAGAGGTATATTACTAATTCATACTTATCTTCACTATACATGTTTAATTAAGACGAAGTATTTTCTTAAAAAATATTTAACATTAATTTCGAATTTATTGGCACATGGGAGAATTATTTGATACAACTTTTCACATAAGAGTTACTTCCCCTTGTTAGTTACTGTAACATTAATTTGGAGGTATTACTAGTGTATAGAGCTCCGTTTCCTGAATATTTTCATCTATAAAACGTAAAATCTGCCAACTATACACATAAGAGAGCTATTACAGAACCAACGACGATATACAAAACAAAGTCCCACCATCACGTCTGTCTGTCTGAACGCGATAAACTCAAAAACTAGCGAACGGATTTCAATGCGGTTTTCACTAATAGAAAGAGCGATAAACGAGAAACGTTTCTATATATAATTTGTAATTATTTTGTACAAAATGGCTGAACTCTGACGATGTTTTCGTACGCTGCACGCTCGTCAAATCTTCAGAGATATATCAAAACAATGTACTTTGATAGTTCTGCTGTGTAGATGGGAAGGTCAATATAATATTTCCAGAACAGTTTTGCACCTGGGTGAAACCGAGACGGGCCGCTTGTTACTTAAAGTAGGAAGATTGTGTTGAAGACAGGAACAATTGTTTAACATAAAAAAAAATCGTTTAGTGGGTGGTGTTTTCCATTTACCTTGTTTTGATGGATTATTTACAGATTAACATTATAAATATTTTTGTCTGGTTGTAAAATCGTTCGCCATTTTAAGACGCGTGAACTGTACATCGGCTACATTGTGGACTGTATTATGTACGTAGGTGGAATATGCACAGATGGTAGAAGCTGGTTGTTAGTGTTGCGTGAATAATATCGCGGCTCGTTAGGCCGCCGGGACGCCTTGTAATACACACCGGCGTCTGTCCGACACTACAATAGCGCCGCGACGACGTCTGAAAGCGACGATGCGCTCCTACAACTGGCAACCGAACTATACAGCACCATGCATAACTGATGTATTTTATGAATACATGTAAGCGAAAGCAACAAATTTAAATCTAAATAAAATATTGTTTAAGGTAGTACCACAAGTATCAAATGTGTGCTCAGGCACATTTGACTTAAGTAGTATTTGGATTTGACAACGCCACGTAAAAGTAAAGGAAAAAGAGCTATACTGACAATAACTCAGTTTCATTTAAAACAGATGTTCCCAAACTTTGTTGTCTCGTAGACCACTTGCCAGTTTTTCGGTTTTGGGTAGATCCCCTGCTTATCTGATATTGATTTTTTGCAAATTCATTAATTTCAAATGTATTTTTGACAATCGGTATAGTGCTACTCACTTTGAACGATTTAAATTTATAACGGTAGTGAAATGTAGTGTGAAATGTTTAGTTTTATACATTTATTAATTAGATTCAAATTAAACGAATCAAATTAAAATTTACTTTCTGTTACATAAAATAATTATAAGCAAAAAATAAATGCTTTTAGTGTGAGGGATGAACCTGATGCTTTAATAATAAATTTTCAACATTTGGCATCAATTTAGTTAGATTTAATCTTAAATCTCTTTGGTTAACGATGTTTCAGTTTGTTTTTTTTTTGTTAGGAGATTCACTATCGTTGATGGGGTCATTGTAATTTCATGGACCCTCAATTTTTTTTCCCGCTAACATGGACCCCTTGCAAGTTGTCGTCGACCCCTGGGGGTCAATATAGACCACTTTGGAAATCACTGATTTAAAATATTAATGTTTATACGTGTCTTTTTAAAATTTTCGAGTTGCCACATATAATAAATAACTAGATAAACAGTTCATTTTTTCTAATTGCTCTTATCACATGCTCTGAATCTCGATTTTTAAAATATCAAAATGTTTGAAAATTTTTTTTCTTTCTGTTGATACAAAAATCATTGAAATATAAACGGTATTTTTTGTGAAAAATAAAATCTATGATTTCTCAATGTTAAATGCAAAAAACGTTTATCATTAATTACTTTTTTTTCGGTTCTTTGTAGCTTTTTGAAATTTTAGGTGGTTCATTATCTTATTAAAATCTACCAATTGTAAACACTAACTCTCTAACTCAGGGGTCGGCAGCCTTTTGAGACGGAAGGGCCAAAAGTTACAATTTTCAAAATTTCCCAGTTTTTAAAAAGCCACTAAACATTTTCGTTTCAGTATTGTAGTATTTGCTTATATATATCCGAGAACAACACATCGCGACGGGGGCGGTGCGGGTGATACACGAGTGGAAATAGCTGAGAGATAGACATGGTACTCAATCATGGACGATTTTTGAGGGTTTATATAATAAAATAATTATTTTTTGCGTATGGAACTGGAAAGCCGCAACTTTACATCAAAAGAGCCGCAGGTTGCCGACCCCTGCTCTAACCGACAGTACTATCTTAAATAAGAAGTGTTGAATTTTATCGAAAGTGGTGAATGACGTAAAAGTGACATTTCAAAAGCAAGGTTTACATGAAATATCTTATTAAATACTGTGGTTTAGTATTACACATATTATTTTCTTTTTAAAATAAGTTCTAGACTTAGAATAATAATATTATTCTACGTCTAGAACTTATTATAATTGAAGAGGCAGTAGTTTGATCCACTTGAAACGAAGGAAAAATAAAAATATACTAACGTGATGCTAATATTTTACTCAGTTCCAACGGCGTTTGAAATATATTATACATACAGGGTGTTTGACAATATACAGCGATACTTCAGAGCCACCGCACAAATGCAATTTTTTTATTACACGCTTTATATTTAACTTCACTTGTAAGTTTGTATGTATGTTTGTTTGTAACCTTCGTTTGAACTACAGCAAGTGGTTTATTAGTGTAGTATAATATGCCAGCACTGTAACTACAGTGGTTAGCCGTGCGGTCTAAGGCACGGGTCTTCGCTGACGTCAACTCTCGGAATCACGGGTCGTGGGTTCTAATCCCGTCCACGCCGAAAAAAAAATAGTTTTTTTTTCGGCAATTTTTTGACAATAAATCGAACTAAAAAGTGAAAAATAAATATAGTTTAAAAAACTAAAAAAACACGCTTTATATCGAACGAAAAAGTAAAAAATATTTTTTTTTTAAATAATAGCTTAAAACAATAATGAATAAAAAATACAAGTATTATTATGAAAAAAGCGTGGGGCGCTCATTCATTATTGTTTTAAGCTTATTTGAAAAAAAATATTTTTTACTTTTTAGTTCGATATAAAGCGGGTTTTTTAGTTTTTTTAAATTATATCTTTATATATAAAAATTACGTGTCACGTTGTTTGTCCGATGTTTGTCCGCGATGAACTCCTAAACTACTGAACCGATTTTAAATTTGATTTGCACACCGTGTGCAATTCGACCCAACTTGAAAGATAGGATAGCTGTAATTTCAATTTATAGTCGCAATTTTATTTTATTGCAAATTATTTGTCTATTCCTTGACAGTCATAATAGAACCATATAAGATGGCGAACCTGTTGACTGGATTGAGTGAATATTCAATAGATGGCGCAACGAACTTAACAACCATATAAGATGATTGAGTGAATATTCAATAGATGGCGCAACGAACTTAACAACCATATATCTAGATCGAGGATGTAAAAAAACTGAATATCGTTTAAAACTGCTCGGCACGACGGCGCAGCCGGAGTGCTCGACATACACACATATACGCCCATATATATTTTAAAATAGCTAGCAATTAATAAAATAGATAGATAGATAGATAGATGTTCCAATTAAATTGTTTTATTATTTCACTTTATACGTAGCGAAGCACGTACAGGGCCGCTATTTTTATATAGAA
This sequence comes from Xanthostigma xanthostigma, assembly GCA_963575645.1. Classification (NCBI taxonomy): domain Eukaryota; kingdom Metazoa; phylum Arthropoda; class Insecta; order Raphidioptera; family Raphidiidae; genus Xanthostigma; species Xanthostigma xanthostigma. The sequence continues at coordinate 17,744,670 of OY754474.1, forward strand.
TAGGCGCGATTTAGAAACTGTCACTACTACAACACGATTTGATGACAGCTACACGAAATTTCTATAGTTAGAAAATTGATTTCCAGAACCACAACCGTGCTTTAAACTTGTATTAAAAATCGTTTTCTATGTGTGGTAGTACTTGTTCGTTTGAACGAGCTCGTAGACACAGTGGTACCAACATATAGTACCTACCTATAGTCGTTGTCGACGACATAGGTACTTGAAATGCAATTCGTGAATGTAAACTGTTTAGCTGCATTAATGAGAAATCGTTTTCACCCATTCATTGAAGAACGTGTCTTCTTTCTTTTTCTTAATCCCGACGGTTGCATTCAAACGTCTCTTTCTAACTAAATTGTATTTCGACTAATCTATTACCATCTGTTTGTATTCATTCACCTTTTACAAAACGAGTGCTGTGTGGTTCACAATCATAAAACACTAAAATATAATTGGGTATGTGGTTCACAATCATTAAACACTATAATATAATTGGGTATGTGAATGATTTTTTTTATGCGGCGCGGTTGGCAGCAAAACCATGCCGCGACGAAAACGGGATCATGCTCCATCTACGCCATCGCTCTCAACTCCCTTGTGTGTGTGTGTGTATGTGTACTATATGCTGTACACTCGTTGCTTCTCTGTGTGAGCTGTGGCAGCTCACACAGAGACGCTGCGTACTGCGTGTACGACTATCGTTCACCGCTTGTATGCAATACACTTTGTATTAGTTACAGGATGAAATTTTGTTAGAGGGCTACATTTAAACACTAGAATTTTGTTGGTTAACGGAGCTTAAATGTATTTTTCATGTATGTCAGGGTCCCACTAAGGCTCCCAATTTTTTTTTTGTACGAAAAATGATTTAAAAAATGGAAATTCTAATTTACAAAATCTTTTGAAATATATAAATTAGCGTATTAAGGTAGTACGAGCACCCAACTATAAATAAAAGGCTTGATTTTTTATATTTCGCTAGATGGATGATATGTTTTCATTGATTTCACCAAAACTAGTCGGTGGAAATTAAAAAAAAAACTATTTAAATTAAAGTTAAAACCTTAATAAATTATTGACAACAAAAAAAACCCGTTGTGCCCGACTATTTAAAAGATATTTAATCTTTTTAATTAAATATCTTTTTAATTAGTCCGGCACAACGGTTTTTTCTGTTTTCAACAATTTTAAATAGTTTTTTTTTTATTTCCACCGACTAGTTTTGGAGAAATCAATCTACCGTTTTACCATAAGGCCAATGTTAAATATGCCTACTTTTGAAATCATTTATTTATTTAAATAATCGGGTAACCCCCCCCTAAAATTTTCAGAATTGGTTTAGACTTAGTCCAACTTCATATAAAAAAGTCAAGCCTTTTATTTAAAATTGCCTTGGTGCTCGTACTACCTTAAGCAGAGAAGGCATGAAAAACTATGTTGATATTTGAACGGTTCAAAACCAGTCAATTTCGTAATGGCTGCGAATTTGTTATCCATTGTACGTAGTGCTTCGCTCTTAATCTACGCAAATCGGGATCTGTTATTATTATTAAGTCTATAAAAATTCAGTAGCTTTAATAATAAATTTAATTAACTGTAACCTTTTTATCATAATAGTGAAAACAACAATAAAATCCATTCAGTGAATCTCAAGATTTCAAATACGAAATCGTATTTTGTTGCATCGCGTACGTTTGGTTAAAATCTGTTTGAATAGACGAAGCTTCGTTTTGTACCCGACCTGAAATGTTTAAAGATTGGAAAATGAGTTTGCATTTCGTCTTTTGGGAGTTTTGTTTCTTCTCAAACGTTGCAACGGCGTCAATTGAAAATAAAAATAAAATAACGTTTCAAGCAAGAAAAACTTAGCTTTAAATATAATATAAAAACTTGCAATGTGTTAAGCAAGGTTCCAACGTCTCAAATAGAAGTTTGGTTTGACTAACAACTCATAGTTTACGGAAAAAGTAGTCAGAAAACATAAGCACTTGAACTTAGATTGTGACAGTGAGAGTAGAATCGATTCTCCCACTCTTTCCTCTCAACTGCCGGTGTTTCAGTCGGGGAAGGGGAAGCGTTTCATTTTTTATCTGATCCAAGCCCTACCGCGGGGCTAAAAAAGAGAGTATAGAAACGATTGTCTCATTCTTCCCTCTCAACTGCCGGTTTAAGTCGGAGAAGGGGAAGCGTTTCACTGTTTCGTCTGATCCAAGCCCTACCGCGGGACTAAAAAAGAGAGTATAGAAACGATTCTCCCATTCTTCCCTCTCAACTGCCGGTTTAAGTCGGAGAAGGGGAAGCGTTTCACTGTTTCGTCTGATCCAAGGCCTCCGCGGGGCCAAAGAAGTTTACTTCAAAAAGGTTGCGCACCACTGGTCTAGTGTGCAGTGGAAATTTATTCTATAATTAGATAAATTTGAATTTATGTAATTTGTATATGGTTCAGTAATATTGTTATGTTCCCGAATGGTTAGACATAACTGTGGGTCGCCGGTGGCACTCCATATCCTCATCCTACCCTACGGTACATAACTCTCCGTTATGTTCATAAACAGAATCAACACACAGCTCGCGGTAATTCAATGAAAATTTACACTAAATGCCATCGTCGTGCCCCTCAATATTCTTATTCTATTCGTGAATCAATTGTACTTTTTCGTAGGATTTGTTTCAATAGAATGGAATAATCATTTCATTGATGAGAAATTTAGCTGATAAGTTAAATCAACAATCGAAGTAGCTATTTACCTTCCGGATGAATTGAAGTAGGGATGAGAAAATAATACTTCCTTTACTTCAGTACGCAGTGCTGACATTTTTAATGTTATGTAAAACCCTGTTCGTGAAGGTATCCATGTTATTAAACAGAATAATGCACAGTAGACCAGCACCTGCAAGCAACAGCAACTACCGTCAGAGCAAAGCGGCTCGATCGCGGTACAATTCTGATCTACAATCCATGCTGGACCGGGTTAATTGTTTTGGTACTGTACAGGTGAGCTCATTGAATTTGTGTTGCGACATTCGAGATACAGTGTAAACTCTATGTAGCGACACTCAAGGGACTGTGTACTTTGTGGCGTTATTGAGAGTTGTCGTTAAACGGAGAGAAGTAATGATCCATTAATATTTTTTTACTGTAATATGTATTTACTCATAATATATAAAATTTACAACAGCCCAACAAACATCATACTAAATATATAAAAGATAATCCCAACAAACAAAAGAACTAATTTCTTAGAATCTTCGGTACGCATGATGCCGACAACATAGCAACAAAATAACAAGCAAGTGCTGATTATTGCTTAATGATGACGTATTGTTATCGTTATTTAGAGTGGGTGTGTCGTTATTTAGAGTGTATCATTGTATGAGCAACAAGGTAAACCAACTAGAGTTAAGTAATTTCGACGTTTTAAGGAGTTTGTCGTTATATCGAGTGACGTTAAATGGAGTTTTACACTGTATATTAAACGAATTTTTGTTGATCTCATTTCATGAAATACACGATGAAATTCACCAAAGTGCTTCGTCTTTTCATTGATAGGGTGAACCTAAAATATAATAAACACTTGTTCGGAAGTACATGAGAAATCGATGTTTTTTATAATATATTTTAGATCCCATCCCTCGTACAGCTGTTAGTACATTATATTGTTATTAACGTTAGATTCAGTGCATTTGCTCTGCATCTAATAATTCATATTTAGTGATGTTATGCATATTATTAATTTGTTGAAGACAGTTTATCGCGTGTACTAACTTCATGTTGTGTTTGGCTGTGTATTGGATAATTAGGTATTTACTGTTCACGGATAATTTGATTTATGTTAAATTATTGCTCGGTGCAGTGGCAGCGAGTGGACATTTTAAATGGGTCAACCGGACTAGTAATGATGGGGCAGGGGGTTTAATTAAATTTAAAATCACATCTCTGTTTATGATGTTTTAATTAAAGAATGAAATAAAAAAATATATAAAAAATACATTTTCGCCCAACGATTAAACGAATATGAGTCTAGTGTGATACCAGCGAGCTAACCTAACTTGTCTATAAGGAGAATGGTTGAAAAATTCCTGCCAGTTGGGCGACGGGACCATTCCAACTTCAAAAATGTTGACATTTGATTATAATAAAGAAAATAAAATTTCTGATATCGCGTGAGGTGACGCGGGTAATGGCTAGTATTCAATATGATATTTGAGACAAACAGACTAACAGGCGCACAGAGTTTTTCCAAAAATATGTTTTTTTGGATTCGGGGGACCTCAAAACGGATAGATACTGTAAAATTGTTGAAAAGTGATTTTTGACCTAAACTAGTACCATTTCCCACTTGTGGGCTGGAATGGTAAAAATACACGAAAGGTTGACAATAGATGAGTTCTACTGGAATATTATTATTTTTACTTAATTAGAATAGGGAACCGCTAGTTAGGTCAATGAATAGATTGAAATATATCTTTCTTACAACCGAAATTTTCACTTTTGCGTCACGCTATAAAAACACGCATTATATATACACGTTTATCAAAGAGCTTGTATTTTCAAGTTTCGTTCCTGTATATGTATTACCGTCAATAACTTTACGTGCGACGAGAATCGACGAGAATATACGTCAAACGATAAATGATGGCAACGCATTGTAAGCACTTATATTGATAAGGTTGTAATTCATTTTCATGGAGGGTATATATTTCAATGGAGGTTAAATTAAGATGTAGGAGCGATCCTCCCATACCATACGTGGCTGCTATATTCTTCCCACGTGGTTTATTCCTTTCCTACACTCACTTAACTGACTTTTTATTGCCGATATTATGACGTAGCATATAATTCACAGAAGTTATTTGTGCGGATGTTTTTTTAAACCCTGCACCAGCACCTAAGATTCCAAGATTCTCTTTCGAGTTCTTGGATTAGAACCTGCTTAAGAAGACAGCTTTGTGTTAACTACTGTCGTAGATTCGAATCCCCACCTTGCTGATGAGAAGATCGAAGAAATATTTTACTAAAATTGTCATATAGAGGCGCAAGTAGCAAAAGCGTTGAGCTAAGCCGTCAGATGGCATCATGCAGCATTGCTGTGACGTTGTTCAGCGTTGCTCGCTGTTTCAAAATTAAAGCCGTTAGATGGCAGTATGCAGCATTGTGTCTGTTGTATTACAATATGAAGGTCAGATGGACAGATCGAAGTGTTGACGTTGTTTCAAAATTAAAGCCATCAGATGGCAGACGTTGTTCAGCGTTGCTGTATTTTAATTAATTTACAAAAACAAGAGCAATAATAAATTTTTTAGTTGTCGATGTCAGTAGAGCAAGCAATTATCTGGAAAATGATATATAATTTATGTGGAGAAATTGTGAGGTTTTTTCTAAAAAGGGAGGCAAACATCTTTAACCTTGGCGTATTAATATATATGATAGAACCCGTGGCCCGGAGGTTTGTAATAAAGTGAATAATCTAGCCATTGTGTCGTTAGGAATAGTTATTGGCGTAACTAGTAGTCTAAGTCATTCATCGCGCTGACAGGTCATGACTTAGCCTACAAGTTACGCCCATAATTTTATTCAACAATTGCGCGTTATTCATGTTTTACTTATTGTTATTAATGAGATGTTGTAAATATCTATTTATTTCTTTATAAAAAAAACTGTCAATACTAACAGCACGATTCGATGTTTTGGTTTGAGGTTAGCCGGTTATGAATAAACTCCATGTCGAAAACATTCGGCCTCTCAATTTTAGCCTCAATGGGTAACAACGGAGTTGTTGTTACCGACTATTTCGTTACGACTCAGAAAATAGTTACGTTTATTTTCATTACTCCACAATGGCCGAGCTAGTAGGAATCTTCATTGAGTTATGACAAGTAATTGTCACCAGTCGGTAAATGGCTATTTAGGGTTCGGTTTTTAGGCATGATAAAACATGAATAACGCGCATGAGTTGAATAAAAGTGATTATGTCATCGAAGGATCATTTACAAACCTTGTGTAGTCACCACGCGGCTTAACACAAACATTGTGATCTTGGGAATGCAAGCCATCAATGAATCATAACAGCTGCTATTAGGAAATGGGCTTCCGGTTAATACCGGCGCGCAGAAGGGGAAGTCCGGGATGTTCATGCATTGCTGGTTGCACCTCGCTCCTGTATAATCTATTGCTTCTTCATGACACCATTCTTCGTTGACATCTTCGTCCTGATCCTTTCAAATACAACGTATATTTTTATATTAAAATCGGGTTTAAAAATACTGGTTTTTGGTACGCTTCTTATTGAAATGGCCATTAAAAGTTCGAAAAAAAAACGAAAAATAAAAAAAAAAAAGTCAAAGACTCTTTTTTAAGCAATGTGATCTCCACGATAAAAATTTTAATTTGTTTCCTAATTTACGACAGATTTTTTCCTTTCTATTTAAAACTAAACGATTGTTTTCTTCTTTTCAGCTGACAAACTGCCGCCCGGTTTTCCGCTCATAACGCAAGCTCCCACCACAAAAGTTGTGGAGATCGGCCACAACGCGGTACTGATGTGCAGCGCCACGGGGAATCCCATGCCGCGCATCAACTGGGTACGCGACATGTTGCCAGTCGATACGACAGCCAATCCGAGATACACAATTCTGGACAAGAACATGCCAGGTACAGGTAATGTGTAAACGCAGATTTAGATTGATTCTCTTGTTTTGTGTGTGTGTGTTTGTGTGTTGTTTATAAGCAGAGGTTACTAAAACAAATGAGGACTGCGCAGAAAAACAAAATAGCAAGATAGAAATTATTTTCTATTTCAACATTTTTAAATGATCAAATTTCTAAAGAAAGACATACTTCTTTGAAAGTTACTAGTATACATTGTCGCCATTTTTTAATAATCTAATAACAATGGTTTTGGAAACCTTTGCGCTAGCTTAATGGGAGCACAATACATTTTTTTAAATTTAGACGGCACCGCTATCCCACTATAATATCTCAAGATATGATTAAAATACAACGATAGATACAAATACTGGCATAGTCAAAAACAGATTATATAAATTTTCTTCACGTAATTTAGTAAAATTTAAAACCGCTTTTTCGTAAAATTATATTGTTTTCTTTGACTCCCCGTTTAACGAAAACTCTTTAGAACGCAATAAAATACCCGGTCCTTTCCATTTCTTAAGTCTCTAAAAAAAAACAGTTGTGTGGTTTTATCCATCACAATTAATTATAAACAACAATATTCACATGAACACACGAATAAAAACATGTAAACACTGTACAGCACTTGCCCGCATGACAGACTGACTATGTGTTATACATACTACACGGTCAGCTGATGCTAACCATGGGCGCCGCCATATTGGCCTTGGCTGCTCTACCGAGCGCTTACTCCGAACGCCTTTCACTTTACCCCTACTCCGCGGCCGCCTGTAATACGACATGCAACAGACGGCCAGAAAAATTCGGGGCGACAGAATAAAAGTTTCACTTTAAAAGCTGGTTTTTTCTTGGAAAATATTGAGCATAATTTTTTTATTGTTAGTTGTTCGTGGAATAATTTTGAGTATCAGTTGACTTATAATCATGTACGTTGAAGCTTTCATTTTTGATCGACTCGATATCATTTTCCAAAGTAGTTTTCTTCGAATCAATTACTTAATCCGTCTATAGGGCTGTAACCAATACGTCACATAGTATGTTATACCTGTTTTCCATAAGAGCTATAGACATGATCTAGCTCCGAGCTAGTTCGTCTCATATGTTGGAAACATGTGTATAAGGTGGCGGTGTGTTATTATAATGTCTTAGCTCTGGAAACTGCGGAAACCATACTTAGAGAAAGATGCGTACAGAGGTGGCTCGAGCGAATAGCGGCCCGGCTTTTTTCTTCTTTGTTTTTCGCTTTAAGGAGGTTGATGTGTTACAGTCAAAAGTAAGTCGAATTCTAAATGGGAACTTTTCTATAACAAATTTTTACAAAAGTTTATAAGTCGATGATACCAATAAATTATTGTCATAAAGGCATAAATAAATAATTTTTTTATATTAATTAATTATCTCCGTATTTTACTTAATGGACTAACTTTTGAATTTGTTGTACAAAGTTAGATTAGAAAAAATAAATTTATGTAAATATCTGTATTTTACATATTTTTTGCAATAAATAATTAAAAAAAGAAATTAGAAGTAATAAAAATTATAATTAAATCATTACAAAGTTGAAAATTCAGTTAAAATTGTTAAAATTGTCAAGAATAAAAGTCCATAATCGAAAAGTGCTAAGGTTTAATTTTTTTTTATTGATTTAAAGTCTCCTAATTAAAATGGAAAAATATTAAAATATGCTAAAGACATCGATGCTTTACATAGTTAGTTTTCGGAACTGCTGACATTATTTGGTTATTTGGAAAACATTAAAATGTACCGTTTGCATGCTAGGTTGACATATTTTCCATAAGACTACATGTAAAAGTTTTTTTTAATTTTTAACTTTATAAATCTCCTAATAATTTTGAATTTTTTACGGAAAATTTTGTCATAAAAATCTATTAAAAAAACTTTATTTCAAATTTTTTTCATTATCTACGTAAAACGGCTCAACCTCCTTAATATAAATTATCCGTAATCTTTTAAAGTATCTATAGGCAAACACAGAAACGGCTACAATTTTTGATGAAATTAGACGCTAAACATCCCCCTCTAAATTGAACAAAATAAGTTGAGATTCTAATAAAACATCTCGAATAATAGATTTGCACAAAAATCACTGTCAACAATTCTGACGTTCTATTCTATTTTATTTTTCTTCCTGGCATTCTGGCTGAACAGGTAGTCTTTTTAAGCGACAAAGGCTGTTAAAATTGTCAAGGACAGTTTGATGTAACGGCTAGTGTACTGACCTTTGGACCAAACTGTCACTTCTGCTTATTAATGGTCTGTTAATTAAATGTTTTTGTTCTAAACTAAATCACAAATAAAAAACGTATATTCTTTTTTATTCTAATTAGACACTTATGACCTTAGTTATCGAACCTTTATAATCTGCATTTACAATGTAAATAATTAAATTTGAAAGTGTCAATGAGCCCCCTATTGAGAAACCGCGATGCGTCACTGACTGTCGAACCAAAATCAATATGCAAGTTAAGTATCGAGTCGGCTTGTATTACATCTTATACCGTACGAGCTTACTGCCATTGCATATAAAATGTAAAGTTAGAGATACCCTTCCTTCCCCTATTTTACCATGCTTCTCGACGTCTCATTTTACCCCACTCTCCCCTCGTTTTCTTACGATGCTGATCTTCAACACGCGCCCGATTATAATCTGATATTTTATAACAGCCTACGTAACTAACCGAAAACATTTCGCAATATTTTATTATTTTGGAGTGTCGTTTTGAGTTTGGTCTACTTCCAAAATAGGCGCTATTTACGAAATAGTATAGTTTGTGATGGGATGATAATGCATTGTTATTTGTTAAAACGAGAGATCAGCGAGTTTTAATCACCACCTAAAAGCATTGCAATCGAAATACAAATCTACGTTTTTGCAGTACCTCTTAAAATATAGCGGATTCATACATCATAATAAGTATATTATATTATATTATATTATATTATATTATATTATATTATATTATATTATATTATATTATATTATATTATATTATATTATATTATATTATACCTATTATATTATATTATACTTACTAATATTATAAAGAGGTAAAGGTTGCACTATCTGAAACTACTCATCCGATTTCTTAATTTTTTTCACCAATATTTAGAATGCACCTTTAGGATAGATAGATAGATAGATAGATAGATATACATCTTTATTTTCGACAGACAAGGCTGTGTAATAGCGTCAACAAATACATGGTAAAAGATAAATACAAAACATAATCAACAATTATTCTAATTAGTGGATACACAAACTATATAAGAGATGTACAAATACATATAGGGCTATCAAAAAAAGATGCAACCTGATAAAAACACTTTTCTTTTAATATAGCAGAAATATAATTTTTAAATTTAGACGAATTTAAATCTCTGAAGCAAATATGTAAATTGTTAAATAATTTCTGACCCATATATTGCGGTCCTTGTTTATATACTTCTAAGTTACATTTAGGTAGTCTAATATCTGAACCAAATCTGGTATTATAATTGTGCATGTCCTTATTATATTCGACTGTTTCTAAATTATGCTTTATGTATAACAGAGTTTCTAAGATATATATGCATGGAAGCGTTAATATTTTAAATTTTTTAAATATAGGTTGGCATGAATCTCTAGGCCCGATGTTATAAATTATTCTCAATAATTTTTTCTGCCATATAAATACATTTAGACTTAGGCTATAATTTACTGCGTTGTAAGTCAACGAAAAAACGGTGGCAGTCTACAAATTTGGGCGAAGCCAGACCAGGCCGCTATATTAGAGCATATTCCCTAAAAAAGAAGAGCATCTTCTGAAAAAAAAATGTTCACGCAAATACATTTTTTTAAGTTTGATACGACGTAGAATAGGTAAAGCAAATAATAATTCAGGATAATAAAAAATAATGCTTTTTAAGAATCTGTAGAATATTGTGCAAATTCCATCATGAGAAGATTTTTTAATCCAAGCATATGTGAATTCTTGTTTTTTTGTTTGTGTATAACATGCAGCAGGTCCATGTATGTGTATAGCTGTACTTTCATTATCCTATGATCTTTATTCCTGCTGCAAAACACATTTTCCTGCTGTCGATGGATGCTCTTCCTGCTTTTGTAACTTGAGTACTGAGAAACCTCTTTCCATATTCTCTCTTGTTGACAGTCGTCGAACGCATGAACAAGATTCGTTCGAAATGATTAAAAAACGAACTTTAAAAAGAACTGAAACTACAAATTCTAAGCCAAATACTTTGCGATATGACTCACATACTCAGTGCCTGTGAACTCACTAAAACAAATGTTTAGAATTCGTTTATATTTTTGTTTCTAAGCTCGCATACCCAGAAAGCATAATATGCTACTTTTTACATTCTCATAAAATTAGTGACAATTTTTCGAGCTGTATCCTTGTTAGTTTAACATTTCAACTTCACTTCGCGGTACGACTCATACACCCATAACGCAAGTAGGTACTACGCTAGTGGATTTTATTGGTACTGCGAGGTTTTGGATTTGTTGTCGTATTTTTTTAACTCAGAATTCTTATATTCTAAGAGCTAGTGAAGCATATATTTACATATATTTTTTAAACAATTTAAAGAACATGCCCTCAAAATTTGAGCCTTGTGGGAGCAGGTTACGAATTACTATCCCGATGACAACTTTGCTATTGTCTGGCACATACTTGCAACCCTCAAAATAGTCTGTCATTTTTTTTTTACACTTAAATATATGTAAATTACAACATATTAAAATTGTAGCCTTGTGGGAGTAGGTTAAAAACAAATTTTTTTTGACATTTTAAAAAATTTAAGGCATGATGACGCAACCGCGAGATGCCTGCCAGAACGGTATTTTCTTAAATGACGGATAATAAAACATCATTTAAAAATTTTCTAGCTTTGTGGGAAACGGGTTACTCGGATGGTTCACTAGCTCTCCTACTATTACGGAAACGTTGCAAGAGTCGAACATGGGTCGGTAATTCGGTACGGAAGGAATCGTCTTGACCGACATGTCGCGACGCAGGCACACCTAACCTGATCCAAACAACAGACTTTATTATGCCCGTCTCAATATGTGCATACATACAATATGTGTGATGTTTTCCTCTTGGCTGCCTTGTTTTTTAACTTTTTTCCCGCCGTCTCGCGATATTGACGTAAAAATATATAAGATGACTATATTATAAACCGAGCTGACGAAATCCCTGAAGCATTACCGGGCAATTTTTCTACTTCATTTCATTAGTACGCCGCGTTTTGGATTTTTTTACTTCTTAGTTTTTTAAAATTTTCTCCCGTCGGAATTATTATATCAAGTTATGTGGCACAACTTACTAATTAAAATAGATAAGAAAAACTAATTCCTTATTTTTCGTTAATGAGAATAGGCAGGGAAAAATGGCTTGGTAGGTCCTGAAAACGGTGGAAAAAAGATTTTCATTTTTTTATTAAAGTCTAAACCAGGTCTGGGCAAATGGCGGCCCGCAGCAGAATTTTATCCGGCCCGCGAAGCATTTCAAAATAGTTTGCCAATATAATTTGGCGCATAAAAAAAAATTTAGAAAAATAGTTAATAGCAAGGGCCACAACAGACAAAAAACAGACCTTTTTGTTGCGGAAATGAATATTAATATATTTGTATTTTGTATGTTTTTTTTTCTTTGTGAGGGAGAGTTGAAAAACAGCATTTTTGCTGAACTCGTTTACCCTTTTGATTTCGTCATCAATAAACTACTATTATTATTATTAAAGAACCTTATTTTTTTTGTTTTTTTTTTTGTTCTTCAATTTTTTGGCCCACGGTCAAATTTTCATCGGCAATGTGGCCCGACGATCAAAAGATTTGCCCGCCCCTGGTCTAAAACATCAGATAATATCAACAATGTGTAATCTCAAAGCATTCGTAACGCAGCATGTTAAATACACTTATTGTAAAAACGCATGATATTAACCGGAAAATTTTGAATTTCTGATATGAGTAAATAATTTATCATTTATTGTAAACCCGAATGTTTGAGAATGGATTGAGAATTGTAAAATCTTATTTCTAACTTATCCAGTGACGTAGACAGAAAAATAAGAACTTCTATATATTAGTAAGATATATTTCTATATTAACATTTCATAATCGGAAAATGAATAATTATAAAAATAATACTACAAAAGTTCGATTTGAATTTTTAGTGTATTATTAAAAAAAAATAATAGAAAATATCAATTGGGTATTAGATTAAGCGACCCGCGACAGTGAAATAATATAATAATACTTTACAATTATAAGCGACAGTTTTTATGCGTGGGGCGGTTATGCTTTTGCTTCGCCGCTCCACTAAGCGAATTGCACTATAATGATGACTCACGCTCTACTAAAAAAGCGCATATAACTTGCGCGCATGCGCCGAATTTTATCCAAAAATAACGGGACCTTTCCCGTTTACGTGTCCAACATCCTACCAAAGTTTGGTTTCGATCCGCTCGGCCGTTTGACCGGAACCCGTGTTGACGGACAAATAGACGAACAGACTTTTAGCATGGGCATGTTTTTTGGAGTGCGGGGACCTCAACAAGACAAAATAAAATCTAAAATTCGATCCGCGTTAGTACCATTTGATTTACGAAGTTGGAATGCTAAATAAATGAATGTAGATAAATGTGGTGGAGGCGCGGGTAATAATCACGGAACTTCCACCATGTATTTTAAAATCTTTCCAGAATAACCGGGTTGCTCTGATAAAGCCCGTGTCATGTGACTAAGATTCTTTCCTCATACAATACTAAGTTGGTAAAAATTTGACTTAAATTTGAAGCATTCTCCGCTTGTTGAATTGAAATGGTAGACATTGAAGGATAGATGTATGACTTTTTGAGGCGTCTCGAGTCCAGTAAATAGTAAACACTGCTTCCTGTCGGGAATTATCACAAAGCGGCGTATTTCGAAAATAGACTTTCTACGCAAATGTACGCTTCTCAATTTCAAACAAGGATCGAAGTGTTCCGACTTTTGATTCAACTGTCTGTTTGATGTGACGTCACTGATCAGCATATAAAGTAAACAGGATTTGTATCGTCTCCGACGCTGCGTATCACAGTTCGATCCCAGCCCACGGCCTTGTTGTGATTTTATTACAGTAAGAAAACACCGCAGTACAAAGAAAACATCTTGAAATCTTGTATATATGAGAAACATAACACTGCATCGCTGAAACTTTATATAATTTTGTATGATGCTTAAAAGCTTTTGATGTGCTATTTTTAAAATTATTCCGCAATTATCTGCTTCTTAATCTTGGTCTATTGAATAAGTTGTTTTTTTTTTAATTTAAGGGTTCCGTACCAAAATGATTATAAACGAAACCCGAATAGTCTAAGATCCGGTATTAGAAATATATACCCTCATCTGTTATTTGATGATGACAAAGATATTTTTTTGGGAAAACACTGGATATTCTGAAGGCTAATAATAATATTTAAGAAGATTAATGTTTTTTTCTTTGACACAAATTTTAAATATTTAAAAAAACTGTCTGTTCTCTTGAATCCAAAGTGAAATGTATTGGTTTAAAGTTCAACCGAAAGATAAATTTACAAAACGAAATGTCACATATTGTTTGCTGACAATAAGCCGTTTAGTGTAGCTGTATACTGCATGTACAGAAACTTAATCCGTGCGGCCGTCCCTTTTCACATATCTATATGTTACGGTCAATGTCCGGAATCCGGGCAATGTCGACAATGCCCGGGCCACATCGGGCAATGCCCAAAATCGGACAAGGTTAAAAAAATAGATTTTTTATAAACATGAAACGCTGACATTTGACTGTACCTTTATCATAATAAGTTATCATTAACCCTTTATGGAATTTTTATCACTGATATCAACTATTGAAGAATATATTTTTCAACTTTCTATTACAATTATTGATGATTGAAACCACGTATAATTTATTTCCACATATTTTATTTATTTTAATGAATAAAAAAATACAAAAAGGCATTACTAATATGAATAATTATATTTTTTCTATGATATGAGCAATAAACAATGTATCTCATTGCATTAAATTTCAGAACCTTATCCAATTTCGGACATTGCCCGATGTGGCTCGGGCATTGTCGACATTGACCGGTCAATGTCGACATTGCCCGGGCATTGTCGACATTGTCCGGATTCCGGACATTGACCGTAACATATACAAGCTGTTCAATTATTCACAACTCAAATTCAACCATTTTCCTCAGAGGACATGTTTTGAAATTTTTTCTTGACAATAATCAGCAAGAAGTGGTCAGAAACGATTTTGAGCTTCACTCCTCAAACTCTAAGCGATGAAACTGGGAACTTTATGATCGAGAAGGCGAGTTAACGGAGCGAATAATTAATAACACATTATATCTACGAATTGTATCGCTGGGGGGTATCAGAGGGAAAATACAGACGAAACAGGCGAAGAAACATCACTAACAAAGCGACTAATTAATAAAGAACAGCGACGAAGCGTATATAAAAGAGGCATTACTAACGGACCGAATAATTAATTAGTGACACATTATAATCCCGAACTGTATTTTTCGTGCTTGAGCAATAACCAATCAGAAAACAGTATCTTGTCACGCGGACAAACGCCCACAAAACAAACACGGCGTCACGTTCTGTTCAGATACAACAAACGTTCAATTTTGTTGACGTTCGAACTGCACCAAACTCATCTACAAAGCCAAATCCGACAAAGAATCTAGCGACAAAACAAGCCACGTATGCAGCGGCGAATCATCACTAGTGATTAGACGTGAAGCCCGTGAATGAATTTGTTGAACAGACCTGCTAGTTACATCATGCCTATATGCTATTCTTTTACACTCACGCAGACAAATGGAGAATGAAAAATATTTATTATATTCTGCGAGACATGTTGACTGAAAGTGTGGAAGCTGTGAAATTTGGAGGAAGCTATGAAGTTTAGAGGAAGTCGGTGCGTGAGAGCATGCGCGTACTTCCCTTACATTTACACACAATCATTCTCACTTCATCACGGTATCACTTTTTTTTCTTTTCTTTTTTTTTTTTTTTTTGTTTGTTTGCATACACGGTAACACCGACGCGCCAAAATTACCGAAACATAAACCGAGATGTTATTTATGTGGTGTTCTCGAACTTCTATTAAACATAATAATAATTGATTGATCATAGAAATCAATAGGATAATTAAGTTCAGCAATAAAACTGCTGTTTTTCATCTCTACCCCTTATAAAAATACAAATATTTGTTAATGAAACATATTAAAACTTACAACGAATATAATAATTTCTAATAGTGACATCTTTCCATTTCCACATAACAATAAAATAAACTACAATCAACAGCCATCCTGCACCAACGTTTTGAGTCTCACCTAGATGTCGCCTTCAACAAAAGCCGTGTTATAATTCAACACACACGCACAGCAAGCGTTACGCGCTGTCATCTAACGAGCGAACTAATAACTAAATCTTGCTTTCAACAAAAGCCATGGTTACAATCCAACCGTATACACACAGCAAGCGTTACGCGCTGTCAACACAGTGTCGCGGCATCACAGCGTCGGTTAGTTTTATCAGATTTTGGATGTTTGAAGCTGTAGCTTTTAAAAGAAGTTTGGTTACTTTTCGAGCAAGAATTTTGAGATGGTGTATTTCCAGAAATAATTTACAATTTTTTGTCCGGTGCGTGTACTTAGCGTTTACTCCCCAGAGGTGAGACCAAATGTAAGAAAGAGCTACTTTTAGGCTTCTGTATATATAAGATGTCAAGCTGGAATAAAAAAAAATACAATTCCATAATATATCAACACAAGACTCGATACATCTCCAAGCTGACACAATTATCAATACAGATCATTAAGAGCAGCTACCGATTTTTAAAAACCTTTACATAAGGAGTTTTTTTCTTAAAGTCGCTACACACGAGGCTGGCTTAGCCGCTAGATTCCTTGCTAGATTTGGCTGCTAGGTTTCAAGCGTTTTGTGATGGCTTTTATGTGTTCGTTTCACACGATGCGTGTATTGAAGCTTGCTTTGTGGACAGGTTTAGTGCGCGCGCAGTGACAGTTCGAATGTTAACAAAAGTGAGCGTTTATTGTCTCTGAACAGAACACACACTACGACGCCATGTTTGTTCGTGGGCGTTTGTCCACGTGGCCCACGTGACAAGATACTGTTTCCTGATTGGTTCTTGTTCAAAACAAGCTAATATTGTCGACATTTCAACGATTGCAAATCAGACTTAATTTTCTGGATCGCACTTTATTTCCGGCTTCGCACGAATTTGTAGATTGACAACTTTTTTGCGTCGACTTGCGTTGCAAAATTGGTCTCCACGAAAAGCGCTTTTATTTTAACACGATAATATATGTTCATCCTGAAGATCAATTCTAAATATTGGTGAAAAAAAAAAATTGAAATCGGATGAGTAGTTTATTACTCTCCGAATACACACAAATTCCCAAAATTCGCACTCTCTCTTTGTAACATTAGTAATAGATTAATAATAATAATAATGCGTTTAACGTCCGTTTCTCGACTGTATGTCATAACAGACGCCATTCGCACCATTACTATTTTTTTTCTACCACACTCCCCGTTATTTTCTACAATTTTTAAACTTTAACTTAATTAATAGCAATGGGCGAATGAAGGAATTTTTAGGAAATTTGGATAAGGTAGGCAAATTTTGAGCATAGGAGTTTGACAGGTAATCGGCCATAGCCTTGAATAAGGAACCATCTCGATATTTATCTGGAATTGTTGAGGGAAACCATGGAAAACCTCAACAAGATGGCCGGTACAAGAATTACCGTTTCTCGGCGAGAGGCAGTGGGAAAAACTCCAAGCCACATCTGCCCCCGCCGGGATTCGAACCCGATACCTCCCGAATGCGAGTCTAGTGCTCTCACCGCTACGTCACCCCGCTCGGTTAATAGAAGAACTTATATTTCATCTTCGAAAAACAGGGTCTAATGTGACATCTTATATAACAAGCATTTCAACTGTCATCATTCCTTCACTTCTAAACTTACAACAGATATACAAATGGATCCTGACGGCCGGTACAACAAGGGCTACGAAAAGAATATATATATATACAAGCTTGTATTCCCTTTGTGCGCCCTTTTAGCCACTTCAGTGACGTGCATTATTTATTTTTCGTCTAATTTTAACTTCTAACTTGCGAAAAACACATCTGTACGATCTTAGAATCACTATAAAGTTAAAGTTATCACGTTCTCACGCTTTCCGCTTCGTTGAATTTAGAGTCATGCTGAAAATAAAGTTGTAAAAGTCGCTGCACACGAGGCTGGATTTCAAGCGTGCTGTGGTGCTCGTTTTCGGCGACGGTTTTTATGTGTTAGCTTCACGCGATGATTGTGTTGAAATTGGCTTTGTAGATGGGTTTGGTTCGCGCGCAGCGACAGTTCGAATGTTAACAAAATTGAACGTTTATTGTCTCTGAACAGAACACACACGTCGTCCACGTGACAAGATACTGTTTCCTGATTGGTTCTTGCTCAGAACAACAAGCAAATAGGCACGGAAAATAGCCCCGGTTTTAATTTTAAAATCCAACTTGTATCTACGCACGCGTTGGCAATAAATTAAATGATATTCTATACGAGTGAACTGTCCTTACTTCTCGCTATATTAAAAATTATATTATCTTAATTAATAATAATTTTCTGTACGTTTTTAACACGCCAGTGACGAATTTTTTATTTATACCCGGTTTTTTTTCTTTCGCTGTGCTTATCCTTCGAATCGCGTATTCGAATCTCTCGAGAGACCATTATCTTCGCATTGTTCAATTTTGTTCCATTTTTTATTGTTAATGCAGTAATATTAAAAAATCTTTACCATTTATTATACCAATGCTGAATTAAATGTAATATATTATGAAATTTTGAGATATGTACGATTCAAAATTTGTAATTTTTGTATTAAGGTAGTTCACTCGCGACAAAAGTATACTTTTGTCTACGACTGTCCGAGATTTACCGTGCATTTTTGTAAGAGACTATACCCAACACATCTAAGCTTTAATATACAGACTAGTGAACCTGGTACAAAACTTTTTTGATGGTGAATTAACACAGTCTAAGATCAAGGTCTTTGGCACAGGCTGTCGCCAATTTTTTTTTTGCCAACACACGTGCTTTTGAGGTAGTTTTCAAAGATTCGTGTGTTTTGATATATACAGATACACGCCTATACAATTACAATTGCTAGTACTTATACAATAAAAATATTTTTATTTTAAAAAAATTCATAGTTTACAAATGTCCAGGTCAAATAGATTTTGAGTTCGAAAGAGCTCGAAAATGGTTCATGATCCGTGTTTCCTGCAAACACACGGCCGTGTCGGTGTGTAAATAATTTATTCGAATAGGTACCCACTTAAACCGTTGGCATCTTATCATACGACTTTAAATACGCTGGCTCTTTACATGCCGCTAATTTAATTTTTGATTGCGTTTGTCTTTAAACATTTACTCAATCAATCTATAATAATATTTAATATTAATTATTTCTTTGTGAGGACTAAGGAGTTTATTTTCAAATTATAAAACACGCTTTCTCACATAGCAGTATTTTCACAATAAATTCTTATCCCTTCGTTTGTTATTTAATCAACGTCTTTTGATTTTCGTACATATTTTGTGTAACAAAAGATCACAGGAAAAAGAAAAAGGAAATATTTGGAATCTTTGGCGTGCTTCCGAATAGAGCAGATGAGAAAAACCGCGCTCTTTGAACTTTTACAACCCGATTGATTACTTTCTCTACAGAGGTGTTTAACATTTCTTAACATTCTTATGCCTATATATAGCTGGAGAGGATACTCAAAGAGCGAAAAACGCTATTTAAAATGAAAATTTCAATTCTGAAAGAAATAGTGTCGTAATTTACTAAGAAAAAAAATTCCCGCTGGCGTACTTTTAAGAGCGCTAAATATTCCATTTTAACTTTTTCTTTTTTTTTAAATATCTTTCAATTACCTGAGCACAGCTTTGGATGTTTTATTTCGAGTTTCTTTCGAGACTCTCTCTTATTTCGATTGTTTTGTTTTAAATACTCAAATTTTTGTCTAAATTTCGATTAGTGTCAGTACAGACGGTGCAGCCCGAGTCTTTTCTGGTAGTATAAATCGACCTTTAAAAGTCTCGAAAAAACATTGTAAATTAAATTACTCAACCACAAAACTATTTAGTCACTATAATATTATTATACCTGCCTGTATCTAGCTGTCACAGACTTTTTTACGAAAATATGTCGTACGTTTTGTATCGTTTCAGGGGCCTTACAAATTACTAGCAGCGAAGAAGAAGACCAAGGAAAGTACGAATGCGTTGCGGAAAATCCTATTGGCACGGAATATTCGAAATCGACTTCACTTTACGTCAAAGGTACGAACATTCGAATCGTTTACTTCTTCAGAATGTTTATCAGTTTTAAAACTAAGGTCGGAACATTTTAGTTATCTTGATTAAGAACTCTAGGTTTTACACATACGTTATTCGTTCACAAATATGCTATGAATCACCCAAACGCAGATTCGTGTTCGTGTACGAATCATTTACTTTGTATATAAATTAATGTAAATTTTAGAATTAGAAAATGGTTATATGGAATTTGTTACCGTGACTAGAGAAAATGCTGTGTGTACGCACTGCGCATGCGTGTAGTGTGCACATGACTCTTTGATTCTCCATCTCTTTCCTCTCAACTATTGGAGAAGGAGAACGCGTCAAAAAAAATTTCACCGAACTAAAATTACGAATGATCTGACCTCAGTATTCTAAGCAAAATCAAGTATACAATTGAAATAAATTTGTTTCCGTAGTGCGACGTGTACCCCCTCAATTTTCGATCCCGCCTCCGCCGGTAAGCGAAGTTATGCTCGGTTCATCGTTGAGTTTGACTTGCGTGGCTGTCGGGTCACCGATGCCGTTTGTGAAATGGCGCAAAGGTGAGGCGCAGGAAATAACGCCTGAAGATAAACTACCGATCGGTCGAAACGTTCTCGACCTGTCCAACATACAAGAATCAGCTAACTACACGTGCATCGCTGCCAGCGCACTCGGAGTCATCGAAGCTCATGCTCAAGTTAAAGTACAATGTGAGTAACTTGAATCCGATGTAACGATAACATCATCGATACTATCGATCGTCTTGCTTGAAAGTTTAAATATCGACGATTTTAATTTTCTTAAAATGTTGTTACTTTTTTTGGAAATATTAAGTGCTACTGATTTCCTTATTGGCTTTATCGATTAAATTAATTACAGTTGCATTTCGAAAGCATATTTATTGAAAGATATTTATTTATTTACCAAGTATCGCTTGTGGCCTCAACCTAAATAAATCATCTTCGATACATATTTTGGAACAAAACTTCTACTAACATATTTATTGAGTTGGAGGTGTTGATAATATAATTGTTGCTACTGATGTCAACATTCAAGTACCATCGATACTAAGTACTGATTAGTATTTATGGTATCGATTGGATTAATGATTGAATTGCTAGAATATCAATAAAACTACCGATGTTGGTTATCGATGAATATCAAGTTTTAGATTTATTAATCGGTCTGTGCTTTTGACAGCTTTGCCCGGCGCACCTACTGACGTGAGAGTGTCGGAAGTGACTGCAACATCGGTGAGACTTAGTTGGTCATACACCGGTCCGGAAGAACTGCACTATTATGTAATTCAGTTCAAGCCGAAGCACGTGAACCAAGCTTACAGCGAAATATCCGGAATCATAACTATGTACTATTCCGTACGTAATCTGAGTCCCTATACTGAGTACGAACTGTACGTTATCGCTGTCAATAATATCGGACGCGGTCCTCCGAGTCAACCCGTCATCGTCAGCACCGGGGAAACAGGTAATGTAAATGGGCTCCGTTGTTTTGGTGTTTAACCCTTTACAGTTCAAAAATACTGTATGATGTTCAAATGATTATTTTTTTAGATGCGCAATAATTTTAACTGTAACGGATTTTTAATTGTTGTATTTGATTTCGTTTCAATAATGGCTATTCATTTATTGTCTGTTGTGATGCTCTATTGTTTACAGTAAATAACAAATGAACTGAAGAGGGTTTTGGTATATTTAATAATAAATAGAAAGAAAATTCGTTCAAAAGAATTCTACATTAAATACGCGACTCTATAGAAGTGTTTGAAACAACAGAGAAACGAATCTTCTTTCAAGTTATACTAATAATTGTTTTATAGATTTTTTTGTTAACCATAACTTAGATTAGGTACATTCAGTTTCTCATGTAAACAGAAACACAATTATTCTTGTATTTCAACAAAATATATATTTTTGTTTGTTTTTTGAGAAGAATTTTTGAACTGTTTTTATTATTTTATTATTTTTCATGCTATCAACTATTTTTGGGTGATTTCCAACAAATGTTTAATGTAAGTTTTTGTGAAATTTTTGAATGCATTATTTTTGTGTGTTGAGCACATTTTTCTGTTTTGTTTTTTTTTTTAGAAATTTTTGAAACACTTTTTGTACAAAACGTAGTTTTAAAACACACATTTTCCTAGATATTGTTTTTTTGAAAATGCAACTAGAGGTTTTCATTTTTATACCTATCATATTTTTTAATATATCTTACATAGAATTTAAACGTTTACGAATTTCACAAAACTGTTCTAATCTCATATTTTTATTCATATAGCTGATCCCTCATATGCAGCCAGTAAGTATTATAAAATTTCTAACAAAATAAATTTGCGTTTGTTATTTCATAAGTTTCGTTTGTTTACATTCTTTTGTTTTCTGCTTTTTGTTTCTGTTTAGCTATTTAAAACTACAGTTTCATTAATACCAATAATCTCGACTAGATTTTAGTAATCAAATAAAAAAGAGATTATACTAAACCACAATAATCCTCAGTTAAAACTGATTCTTTTTTATTAAACGTAAATCAATGAAACTATAGTTGATCTTGGACATTATAAGGCTTTAATTATAAAGAATATCAGGTTCACAAATGTAATCAAACTCATGTATTAATTCATACTGAAACACGAGCGCCTTATGCGGCTATAACCGTACTAAACAGTTGTGCACCTTTAATATTTTTTATAACGAAACTCTACGAGAGCTTATTTCCAACAAACTGTTCTATATTAGCGAATTTTAGTAGTGATATTAATTCATTAAGATAAAAATTAATGTTAGGAACTTTGTATTATATTTTTAAGTAGAACCAGGAACAGCACCTCGAAACGTTCAAGTTAGACCGTTAAGTTCGAGCACGATGGTTATCCAGTGGGACGAACCGGATACACCGAATGGCCAAGTGATGGTACGTTGTTTTTATATTTCACTGACAATTATGTAACTTTGAATAGCGTCTTGAAAAATTCATTTGTTCGCTGTTCATCTGTTCCTGCAGTGTTTTTGTGTACCAAAAGACTACTACAATAACGTTTTGTGTCTCAGGGTTATAAAGTGTACTACACAACTGATCCAATGCAACCTATGGCGTCGTGGGAATCCCAGAAGGTCGACAACAATATGCTGACAACAATTAGCGAACTAACGCCTCACACTATCTACACAATCAGAGTGCAAGCTTTCACATCGGTTGGACCGGGACCTCTCAGTGCTCCCGTGCAAGTTAAAACGCAACAAGGTTAGTTATTTCTTTCGATAAGAACGTGAGTGCCAATAGCGATGTAAATTAATAACTTTATTGCAAAAAAGAAATAGTGTTGATGATTGTTGTGAGATAACTCATGCATCTTTCAAATGTCGACATCTCTAGATATCTATACTAATATATAAAGCAGAAGAGTTTGTTTATTTGTTTGAACGCGCTAATCTCAGGAACTACTGGTTCGAATTGAAAAATTTTTTTTTTGTTGGATAGCCCATTTATCGAGAAAGGCTATAGGCTATATAATATCACGCTACGACTAATAGGAGCGGAAAATCAATGAAAAATGTTGCAGAATGTCAGTCAAAATTATTCACTATATACTTATATTCAGGTGAAATGCCCTAACTGAATATCCCAATATTAGCGGCACACTTACCAGTAGCTCGGTTAGCTCAGTCGGTAGAGCGCTCGACTCTCAATCTCAGGGTCGTGGGTTCGAGCCCCACCTTGGACGAATATGTTTTTAACGTTTTTTTTTTTTTTTTTTCTACATTGCTTTCTTCTAAGGCTATCATTTAAATTTATTTCAGCTTTATTTACGACTAATTAAAATTAAATAAATATAAATAATATCTCATTTGAAAACTATTACAGTATCTATATATAAAAATAATTTTCCTACAGTGTTTTCAATTAAATATTTATTATATTTTATTAATTATACAGTAATTATTGATTTACAAGAAATAATTATTAGGTACTTAAAAAAAATATTTTCATCAAAAATGGAGGTTTGAGTTTAACATAAGTAATAAAGCAGGGAACTGCCAAAAACTGCAAAAAATTTGGACCCAACATTCATCTCGGTAAACTTAGATGAATGTGTGTACTCTTGTCCCTCCCTTCCCCATTCGTTCTTTTGCACCCGGGTGAAACCGGACGGGACCGCTATGATTCGGTTTGGTACAATCATCTGACATTTTCTAGGTGTACCGAGCCAACCCGACGGTCTACGTGCATCGGCGATTGGTGAAACGTCGGTAACGTTGACTTGGAGCCGCCCGCAACACTCCCCGGAAAATATCGTCGACTACACACTGTACTGGAACGATACTTACGCCAAAGAAGAACACCATAGACGCATTCCGGTTTCGGAGTCGTACACGTTGACCGGCCTCTATCCGAACACGCTTTACTACGTCTGGCTGGCCGCGAGATCCCAACGGGGCGAAGGCGCCAGCACACCGCCGGTGCCAGTTCGCACTAAGCAGTACGGTAGGCTGAGTATAAATTGTTTTTTTTTAGCTAATCGGAATTTGTGTTCGATTGAAAACTTGTGAAAAAATGTCGGGACTTGATCGATACGATACAGTTTGTTTTGTTCGATAACAGATTTTGAATTGAATTGTGAGTTGTGTGGCCGTTTTTTTAGTACCTAACTTCTATTTGACAGTGGCAACGTGGCATTGTAAGTATAACGTATAACTCAGACGTCGCAAAATGGCGTTTCAGAGCAGATATCGCGACAAGCTAAGATATCCGGTCTATGAAAAAACGAACATTAATCAATCAAGTCACGATATCGTTGGTAAAATTATCTATCTGAAAAACAATGTACGGTTTATAAAGACTTCAGTGTAATTGTAACAGTTTTCGTTTGTTTCGATATTCAGATGTTTAATTTTACCAAAATTTTATATAAGTACCTGATGCATACCACAAGAAGAAAACAGAAATATTTAATAAAATTTTGGGCGTGTCGTATCACGAGTTGTTTTTTTTTTTTTGTTGTTCATTTTTTTAAACAGACCACAAGTGTTTGTGGTTATTAAATGTTTTAATAAAGTTCAAAAATTAATTTGCATTTAAAGGAAATTGCATTGGTAATCGGTTAGAATCAAAATTTGCTTGTAGTGGATGTTGAAAAAGTATCGCAAACTAATTTTTACACGAATTTTATTAAAACAAAAACATAAGATAATTAAATTTTGTAAAAAAATTCGTATGAAGAGTGTGTGAATATTATTTGTGTGTGGATACTTTAATATTCTGCATGCTAATTGTTTATTTTTCTTTTATTTTTTGTGGTTAATAATTTTCTTTACAGCACTGCACATTTTTATATTGCTAATATTTAATATTTCTGTTGTACCCTTAACAGTTTTTTTTATTTTTATTTTTTTTTTTGTGTCAAAATTAATCTAGCATATTCAGTTTTAAAAAAATGACAGTATTTAATGGTACCCTCAAAGATTTTTCTCAGCAAAATAAGGACAGAATTTGCAATTTTGTAAGTATTTCTAAAAAATCAAGACTCAAAGTTTAACACAATTAAATCCAGAAACTTACTGAATATTAATAATGATGATTGTTAACACTACTTATTTTTATAAGACATATGCCACTTTAGTTCATGATTTGTTCACCAAATTTTTGTGAATTGTTCCATACTTATCGTAGAACTGCTCACGAACAGTTCGTATGGACATTGTGGGTAATAATTTGCCTCACTAAACATATCCAATCAGATCTTAAAGTTGATCAGTGAACAATTCGTTGCTTAATTTAATGTGCGAGCAATTGTTCGCAAAAGATTCGGGAGCAGCTCACAAAGTTGTCGCGCATTTGCAAAATGTTCGGGGATTATTCCAGACGAACATAATTGAATAGTTGAACCTTTTCTTGTTTCAATGTTAACGTTAACAGTGGTGTGCATGCGTCTTTAGAAATACGTAGTTTCTTAAAATACATGAAATATAAGGGTTTCAATAATTGTTTTCCAACTCGTAAATTAAAGATGCATAAAAGCGTATATGAATAAAAAAACATGAATAAGGAAAGATAAAAATCAACCATATGTATAGTCCCCGGGGCGCCTCCCCGCAACGTAACCGCCGAAGCCGTAGGACCTACGTCGATCATGGTTCATTGGGAGCCTCCTTCAGTAGAGCGGTCTAACGGCCGTATTGTTTACTACAAACTGCAAGCAGTTGAAGCCGGCCGTTCAGATAGCGAGGCCTCGGTTATCACGCTCAACGATACAAAATTCTTACTCGATGAACTAAAGCGTTGGACGGAGTACAGGTTATGGGTGTTAGCCGGTACATCTGTAGGTGATGGGCCTCCATCTTATCCAATTACTGTACGCACCCATGAAGACGGTACGTATTCAGTAAAAAAAACTGTCTATATCACATCATATAAATTTTTTTCCCTATCGGTAGACATATACTTTTTTAATAATAATTGTATTTTATTGATGTGTTCGAAATACTTTAAATAAATAAAATTGTCGACCAATTTATTTGAAGAGTTCTAGTCAGACGTTAATCAAAGATTCGAAATACTTTAAATTACCAAAGATTTTATCGTTTCACCCGAAATTGTATTTTTGTTTACTCGAAACATATTTTTGAAGATTAATGCATTTTTCGAAGATTTTGACAAACGTCTTTCAAACTTTCAAAATATGATGCACACTATCCAAAAAGATATCAAAATTATGCAACGCGTTTTTTTGAAAATTGTATAAGAATTGAACCGGCGATATCTGCCGTCTTTCTTCTTAGAATTCACGCATCAAATTTTTGCAATTAGTTTTTTTTTCCTCAATGAAATACGATTATTCTTGGAAATTTTAAAAATTGACAACTAGAAAAGTACAAATTTGATTAATATCATTATTTAGCAACTTGAGACAGTTTCGAAATTGTTGAAAATTGTGCAAAATTCTTATAATTCCTAATAATTTCACACGAACGCAATTCAACAAACCTGTATCCATTATTAATACCTAATATCTTATTACATATATTTTCCATCATTTCGATTATTTCATCATTTTACCAAAATATATTTGGTACCATTTCAACAAATTCATTTTCGTATCATCCAATTTTAAAGCAACACATAAAAACAAATATTTTTGGTGTATCCTTTGTGATATACTGTTTTTTATATATTTTTGTACTTTTTTCAGCTTACAAAATTGGTAAAACTAATTGTTTTTTTTAAATACTTTTAAGAATTTTGTATTTTGCAACCTTTTTTAAAAAACGAATTTTACTGTCAATCTTAATGAAATTTTTTTATATTAGTTTTACCAATCGAATTACGGTGATGGTGACATTTTTTTGTAAATATTATAAATAATTTTTTTGCAGAACTGTTTTTGTATTTTTCTCTTCTGCTAGCAGGCAACTCTGGTGATGGATTTTGTATGGGAATTTTTTTATCAGACAGTTTTTTACAGCGACAATTTTTGCGACGGCGTGTTCTCTAACTAACATTTCTGATGTGCTCCGTAAATGATTTCTGTTCTATATTAATTATCTTTTCTGAATAATAAAATTTTTTTCTTCTGTCTACAAAAGCGTTTGCAGGAGTACCAAATAAAAGAAGGTTTTATTTCTTGTCAGTTTGTATATAATTAAAACAGTCAAATTCTGTTGACCGACAAAATTTTTTAGTACCAACTTAATTTTATCTTTTAATTTGACTTTTAAGTTTTCTCTTACGTTTTTAATTCAGTGTCTAGTAAGCTATATTTATATATTTAATACAGTGCGTCAAATAGAAACATACGCTATATCCGATTGCAACGGTAAATTATATACAATCGAATGCAACTTTTGCGTACATTTTGAAGACCCAGCTCTTACTTTCAGAAATTAAAACCAGATTTTTTCTGTAATTGTAACTTCAAAATTTACTTTTACTAATTTATTTCGGCATTGCCTTTTTTCGGAATACAAATAACAATGATCTTTTAGCCAATCGTTTAATCATTTCTCATTTCAAAATTGCCGTTAAAATGATTTTTATAAGTTCCTATAAAATAAAAGTAAATCAACAATCAGGCAAGTTTTAATACTCTGAAGTTTCTTATTGTAAGTTAAAATAACTACGCCTAATTTCAAGTCTCTAGTTTCTACCGTTCGGCTCTGGGAGCTTGTGACGGATATACACCAGAGTTTCGCTTTTCTAATTTTGGTACCAAACAATAAAAATAAACAAGGAAGTTAATCGATTATATATATTTACTGTTACAGTCCGGCTTGCATTTTTCTATTCTGCGCATTGTATAATAATATTTTTACATTACTCTTTTGTCACATTTGATTGCTTTTGTTTTTGAGCACCGTATTTGGTATTGGCACACGCTATTATATGCAGTAAAAGGCATTAATATTGCACCAACTTTTTTAATGAAATATCACAATTTGTTATATCGGCACCGACTTATTTTTTTTACTGATTTTAAGTTCGTGCACCGTCTTTTTTTTTCTTTTTTGTTTCGTAATATATAGTAATCATATACGTTTTAATATTGCATGCTTTTTTTTTTAAACTCCTTCCAGTCCCCGTTTTTACACCGCAAATTATTACCCACTCCCTTATCACCGAGAATGAATTGTAACGATTAATACAGGTACCTACGTATCTATTTTTACTGTATTACCAAAACACGCATAGTTCCCAGATTCTGATCTGTCGAAAAATCTGTTAAACAACAGTCGAACTTGAACATACTTCGTGCGACGAAGGTTTCGTTCGCTATAATGCTCTTGTAATCTTTACCAACTTTAAAAAAATTCTGACTTACAAAGATAGTGATAAGGATTACAGGGAGACTATAACAAATGTTAAATTCGGCGCCCAAACTCATCAAAAAAATAAAAAAATATTTTTTTGACGAGTTTGGGCGCCGAACGTGGTTCTCCCGTGTTCCCTATTAACCTCTTTATATGCTTGATTTTTTTCAAAATTTTAGACCTAACACTCTCGGAGATAAACAGGGGAGACGAATTTTTTGGGTACATTATTTACCAAAAAACACGTCTCTCCCGGCCTTACCTCGAAAAGTATAAGGTTTAAAATTTTGAAAAAAATCTGACATACAAAGAAACCGATAAGGATTACAGGGAGACTATAGCAAATGTTAAATTCGGCACCCAAATTCATCAAAAAAATAAAACAATATTTTTTTGATGAGTTTGGGCGCCGAACGTGGTTCTCCCGTGTTCCCTATTAACCTGTTTATATTCTTGATTTTTTTCAAAATTTTAGACCTAACACTCTCGGAGATAAACAGGGGAGAGACGAATTTTTTTGGGTGCATTATTTACCAAAAAACGCGTCTCTCCTGGCCGTACCTCGAAAAGTATAAGGTTTAAAATTTCGAAAAAAATCTGGCATACAAAGAAACCGATAAGGATTACAGGGAGACTATAGCAAATGTTAAATTCGGCACCCAAACTCATCAAAAAAATAAAAAAATATTTTTTTGACGAGTTTGGGCGCCGAACGTGGTTCTCCCGTGTTCCCTATTAACCTCTTTATATGCTTGATTTTTTTCAAAATTTTAGACCTAACACTCTCGGAGATAAACAGGGGAGAGACGATTTTTTTGGGTGCATTATTTACCAAAAAACACGTCTCTCCCGGCCTTACCTCGAAAAGTATAAGGTTTAAAATTTTGAAAAAAATTTGACATACAAAAAAATCGATAAGGATTACAGGGAGACTATAACAAATGTTAAATTCGGCACCGAAATTCATCAAAAAAATAAAAAAATATTTTTTTGATGAGTTTGTTCGCCGAACATGGTTCTCCTGTATTCCCTATTAGCCTCTTTATATACTTGATTTTTTTCAAAATTTTAGACGTAACACTCTCGGAGAAAAACAGAGGAGGGACAAACTTTTTTTTATGCATTATTTACCAAAAAACACGTCAATTATCTAAAAAAATACTCGACCCAAAAATTTTATTTGTATTTAGTGCTCTTTCAAATTTGATTTCTTGACTTGATAGTTTTCAAGTTGAGTTCAAGTTATAAGTCGAACTTTACAAATCACCAACTCATTCTCCGGTACAAAAATCCAATATTTCGATCCGATATCCAGCACCTCCGCCCAAACTCTCTAGGCAGCACAGAAATATCACAGTAGGCTAATTGACATGACGCACCTTATATATGGCACATTTTGATTGGTTGAACAGTCATTATTGTGTGAAGTGACAC
Source organism: Xanthostigma xanthostigma (assembly GCA_963575645.1). Classification (NCBI taxonomy): domain Eukaryota; kingdom Metazoa; phylum Arthropoda; class Insecta; order Raphidioptera; family Raphidiidae; genus Xanthostigma; species Xanthostigma xanthostigma. Next base: position 17,775,030 of record OY754474.1, read on the forward strand.
TTGCACCATTTTATTATATTTGTGTGAATTCTGTATGAATGCGATTTGGTACGTATGCGATTAAAAGATTACAACGTTTACACAATTATCGTACATCGGTAGTCGAAACAATGGAAGAACGATCTGCTCGTCGTTCGACGCGAACAAGTCGTACTACGAACAAATCGTTCCGCATTGACAGCAATAGTCAGTTCCTGCTTTACGAGTTTATTTTTCAAAAAAACAATAACTAATAAATGCTAATTCCCGCTTGACAAGCGTGAGCTAGAAAAGTACTAAACTCGTAAAGTAAAACAATTAGGTTTATCAGTTGTGCCAGTGTAATGTACACATGAATTAAATAAAAACACGTGACGCTTTTTTAGAGCGAATAAAGTTGGTCCGTTAAGGTGATCAGTTTAATTGAAGGTCGTATATAATGAAGTGACAATAAATACTGAACGCAATCAATTTAAGCTAGGCTGTGTTGATCGTGACATAACTCTCTCAAAAATCTTACGACGTCATTAAAACATAAATTAATTACACTGGCACAACTCTATGTAGAGTTACAGGACGATTCATAAAACTGCTCGGATATAGAGTTTTGATTATATTTATAGAACATCCTGTATATTTTTATTCACTATATCATTATGCTTGTTATACAACTAACATAGTTTGCGCGCTGTAAAACCTTTGTTTTACAGTGGGGAATACACTCGAGCAAATTGCTCGAGATATCCTTACGATGAATTGCTCGAATTATGTCAAACAACTTCCTGATAGAAAAGGAAACCAATTGAAGAATTCCTATGCAAATACTAAAAATATTAGTACGTCCCATGCAAATAATATAACTTTGTCTTTAGTTTATTTTTACATTGTGTCATTTAAATTAACTGTTACATAATTGTCCTTATTTTTTCGACTGCACTTCACTTGGCTATTTGTGTTCACTATTGGGTGTTTGTTGTATTTGGCAAAATATATGACGTTCAAGGCAAACATGCAAATAGAGGCAAATACGACCATCCACACATGGCAGTCAAATAACAAGCACACAAACATTTGGCAGCAGAACGCAAGGTTCAAAATTCCAGGAATTTTAACACTGTTTCATTGTCCCAATTCATTTTCAATAGTAATTGTTCCAGTTCTCGCTCACAGCACAGACACAAAAATACTGCACGTCCGTACAGGTTCACGGCGCGTGCACTTCTGAATATGGCCATTGTGTGGACGGTTTATTTGCGTATTTGCCTATTGGATGTGCCTCGAAAAACCGACAAGCGCACGGTAACGCGTATTTGGTATTGGCCTTATTTGTCAAATAGGCAAATAAGGCCAACACTTTGTCAAATAGACTGTCCACACATGCTAATTATTTGCCAAATATGCCAAATACACAAATACAAATAGCCATGTGAAGTGCCGGCAACATATAAAAATTTGATTCATATATTTTTGTAGTAAACAATATTTTTATTGCAGTATCTTCCTACTGTCTGTATTTAGAGCTAGTTGAAATTATAAGTTAATATTCTAAGTTACAGATGTCATAACATAATTAATAAGACACTGATATAGTGAATAAATATTGTCATTAGTTTTATATTTAAGTTTTCGTGACTCGAAGTGGTTCTGTGCCTCGTGTAAAAAGAAAAATCACGAAAGAATTGTAGATAATTTGTGGAGTAAAGATAGTGCTTTGTGCAATGTCGAATCTAATATGTTTCCAAAAGAACTGAGTTCTCAAGCGTTTGCAAAATATTTATCACGTGTTTTTCTCACATTTGAATACCAATACTTTGTAAACTGCACCGCAATGTATAATTAATTTTTTTTTCTACAAAAATATTTTTGTGGTTTGATGTTTGTTGTGACGAAACACATTTTAATTAATAAACGAAGCTTGTTTTTTATTGACGGTGAAAATACGGTTCGCTTATTCTAGATATTGACCAATACAAATATCCTTCGCAATATAAGCGACACAGTTTTTATTCGTGGAGCGGATGTGTTCGACACTCTTTAATCGCTTTGCCGCTTCACAGAACGAACCGTACGATGCGAGTCTGTTTCAAGAACCGTAGTACGTGGAACCGTATATCTAAAACAAATGGCGTAAATATTCAATATGATAACAAATGGCGTAGATATTCAGTTGGATGAGAAATCGGTTTAAATATGTTTTAAAATTTTAATAAGTTAACATAAACTACAAAATATTTTTGTGTCGAAGCGTAGATCTAAGTAGATTTTTTTATTTTACGATGATAGACTTTTTCTAGACGACCGACGGTTTTAGATCCGTTGGATATTTTTATATATTTATATAAATATATAGGTTTATTCGTCTTCGTAAATTTCAGTGCTACTGCATGAAGAGTGAGTAACTTTTTTTTTAATTATTTATTTCAATATAAACAAAGCACTGATTTTGTGCAGGATACGGCGGAGACCTGAACAAAAGTCAAAACAAATGAACGGCTCACTACTACGTCATTACCGTGTACGTACAAATTGCTGATAGGACGAAAATCTTGCACCATTTTGTCTTTTTTTTTGTGATAACAGTTCTGATTGACTACTGTCATAGATAAAGACATAAAACTTTTTTGATAGAGCTGTAAAAGTAACGAGAAATTGCGTACCCGTATGTATTCGTTACTTAAAGAACCAGTACCCGTTACTTTCGTATCGTTACGTTACTCGTTACTTTTCATACGACATACAATCGTGTACTAACAGCATCAAGCATGTACCATCGCATCGAGGCGCGTCGCATACGTGATACAGTATGACTTCGTTCGTATAACGTATAACCGCATCAAACGAGTCGAGCTGACATGGATGCAAAAGATGCGAGTAACGAAATGAATTTGTAAGTAACGATTCGTTACTTCGAGTCAGACGATGTACCCGTTACTCAGTAACGAATACATACGGTTTGTTACAGCTCTATTTTTTGATAAAGAGAGATATACGTACTCGGCATAACTAGGGAATTGCTTCGAAAGAAGAGACGGAGATATATTTCTTGCGCTCTTTTGTTTTACATTGAGTAAATAGACAAAAGCGTGATGCAACTGTTTATATGTACATGGAATTATTACAAAATTTAAATATAATTGCATTTCAGCACTTGTTCTCTGCTGTATTCTGTACGATTACAAAATTAGAAAATCTTCGAAGATCCTGCGTTACAGTATCGTTGAAGTTTTCTATAAAAATGTACTTTAGTGTTCCGTAATGTTTATTTTTGTGTGATTGTGGACGTACAAGACCGTAGCCAGAAGAGGATCGCCAGGGTTTAAATCACGTTCCCCCTAAAATGGAGTAGACACGCCGTTTTCATAATATACTGAATTCTTAAAAATGAATATTCGGGGCACGGAAGTTCTTTTCCGCATAGTTAGAAAGATCGAACTCACAATCCTCCACCCCGAAAGTTTTTTTTTCTGGCTACGGCCTTGTGAGCGTGTAACAAAAAAAAAAAACAGACATTAATATATTTCTCCGAACCAATTTTTGGGAGAAAGTTTTTGACACACACTACACCTATTTTACAGAAAAAGATAAAACTATCCACATTCCAATATTTTTTCTCATTTCAACGAATCCTGATTTTTGTGAACATTTTTTTAAGAAACCATATTTTTTGAATCGCGCATTTTTTGTATCACATAAGCGGGTGCCAAAAATTTTTCATTTTTGAATATTTTTAAACAAGACGCAAATGCGTATTTTTTGTAAAACATATGCCTTCAAGCATTTTTGTAGCGGAGGACTTTCAACTGTTTTTAACAACAAGTTTGCCTGCTCTAATTTTTTACATTAATTTTTTTTAACTCTGTAGTTTTCTTATAATGTCTTAACTTATTAAACTAAACACTAACAACTTAACCATAATTTGTTTGAATGAATCAATTTTCAAAGAAATATTTCAAATGTTTTACGTGTTATAATATTATCGTCTCGCAGATCGTTCTGCTGTTATTTTGTATTTCTGTTCGAAGATTTTGCTTAGATGTAAGTAAAAATTTCAAAACAAACATAGTTCGACATCATTGAAGTCCTGAGATCAAATTAAAAAAAAATAGTATTTTTTCTATCGACTGCTAAACATATTTTAGTATCAGTTAAAATATTATGTAATTGTAATAGTTTCTTTTTTTTGTAAACCGAATCATTTGATTGTATATTAAAAACTATAAAACTTGGAAACTGGCCTCTTATACTCAACGTTATATGGGAGAGAGGCAAAATCAATGTATAAGAATCTGTTAGAGATTCGTCGGCATTTAGCACAGAAAAGAATCTCTAACGAGATTCTCCGATTTAATGTCACAAACCCTTTTTTTAATTAGTTGTGAAAATTTATAAGAAAACTGCAAGAGCTGATAACTATTCTGTATTCAGATCGATCGTCTTTTTTTTGTTGATGTTTTACGAATACAGTTTTTTCTTTGTATTTTTTGGTCTGGCATTGTTGACCGTTAAAACCGACAGCCATACGGAGTGAGTACTACATACTAAGTGAATTGTTATGTGCGAGTAGTAACTATAGATTTTAAACGTTTTGATGTAGTTTATTTTTTAGCCGTTCTTTTTTCCTTTTATAAAACAAAATAACATGCCTGCTTTCCACTAACAATTTTTTTAAGGAATTGTTTCAGGATTTTTGGGTAACTTTATTATTTTTATTTAGAACTGTTGCCATTTATATATAACTGTTTTTTTAAAAATATGTGTTTTTACATCAAAAACAAAATACGAAGAACGACTTTCGTAAATGGTGATGGCTTTTTTCACTTTTTTTACATGCTTAACATTTATATCGACGTTGGAAAAGTTTTACACGATATAATAATTTTTGACCCGTAGTTTTTTTTTTACCTTAAAATAAACTTAGTCGTTTGCTGTGTTCCATATTTTAACGTTTAAAGGATGGAGGTAACTACTTATTAATGTTATAATGTCGAACTGCACTTATTAACAAAAGAATAATATGCTGTGTTGGTATTCAAATGTTTTCATACTACTAACTAGAAACGAGAGTGTTTTTTTGTTTCTTTTCTTTTGTTTTATCTGAGTGATCACATGCCCTATTTATAACAAAACGAACGCTTTAATATCTGAATAATACAATGCTTTTAAAGAAACCGAACAAGCTTTACTACACTAAAATGAGTGTGGTGTGGAAATGATGCATGTAAAACTATATTTAAGTTTTTAGTTATATTTATTTGACCAATAACTTTTCCATTCTGTCACTATTCTTCTTAACATAACATTATTCTAAAAGATACGTAACAATTTTATTTATTAACAATATGACAAAATCGTATTTACTAACATTAAACAGTTTTGTAAAACGACACGGAAGATATTTAAGCTGTTTGAAACAGTTTGACGACAGAATGGGATAGTATGTTTTGATGAAATTGGATTGTTGAACGGCATTATTAATTTTGAATTTTGTAAACAAACATAGTGCCCGGAGAACCGCAGGATGTCAAAGTGTTGCCGTTAAATTCTACGAGCATTCGGGTAACGTGGCAGCCTCCTCAAGCGAAAGATCGAAACGGAGTTATCAGAGGGTACCACATTCACGTCCAAGAAACAAAAGAAGAGGCACGTATATTTTCGTACGATTTAATGGCATGAAATTATGACAGTTATAAAAACGTTTTTTGTCGATACAGGGTAAAAGTTTGTTGAATGCTCCGTTGCGACTCGACGTATTAGACGGTGCCGCACTAGAAATGAACGTAACGAGTCTTCAGCCCGACACGACTTATTCGGTTCAAGTTGCCGCTTTGACGAGAAAAGGTGACGGAGATCGTAGTGCACCGGTGACGGTAAAAACGCCCGGAGGTGTGCCTATTAGACCGACGGTGACCTTAAAGTGAGTAAATGGTTGTTTTATTTATTTTATAACAGAAATCCGATCATTTTAAGCGTATATTTGCTATTAATAGTATATTGTGCGACTAGTGAGAGAAGGAGAAGATTCCATGAGCGTGAAATTTGCCGCACGAGCGTAGCGAGTGCGGTAACACGCACGCGAGTGGAATATTCTCCTTCGATCAATGGTCGCACATAATATTTTATTCAACTAGCACGAGTAATATGTAATCGGGGCCCTGATAAAAGAGGGAGAAATAATAAATCACTTCATTGATTGACGTACTCATCGCCCGCGATGCACACAAGATGGCCCTGACTTTCACTGAATTGCGATGCTGTTTTCATATATACAATACCGCCTACCACGTTCCTATTGGTCCAGAAGCTGTGCAGTTTTTTTTCATTATTTAAATGCAGAAAATTCATTATCTTACGGTACGGCTTATTATTAGCACTCTACGCGTCAACATGAAGTAATTTATTATTTCTCCCGAATTTAGCAGGGCCCCGAAATTACATATTACTCACGCGTGTTGAATAAAATTGTTTTATTCAACACGCGTGTTTTATTATTATTATTCATTTTTCATTACTAAAAAAATCGAAAACAAATGACTAAAACTATGTAGTGTTTGGTATTTAAAAATGTTTTAATCGTATAAGAAACAATATGTAATAAAAAATCAAAATTTTAATTTCTAGAATTTTGGAGCGAGAACCGACGGTGTCGATTGAACTAGAGTGGGAACGACCCAAACAGACTTACGGCGAATTGACTGGATATAGATTACGTTTCGGGTTGAAGGATCAGCCGCTAAAAGAAGAGCAGTTGAAAAGTTCGCAGACAAGTCACCGAATCAACGAACTCGAGAGAGGTGTTGAATATGAATTTCGAATTGCCGGAATGAACCACATGGGAGTTGGACAAGAAACGATTAAATACTTACAAACTCCAGAGGGTAAGTAAAATTTATTCTTACTTCGTAGAAACACATTCTGAAGACGAACTATTAATTAATAGACTCGTAAAGATTTTCTTGTAATGTGTGCGTTGAAAGTGCGTCATCAAGTTTTCGGAGACGGCAGCTGGCTTCAGAGCTGGATTAATGACTATAGAGGCCCTTGGGCACTTAAGCGTGTGAGGTCCCTTGCAAGGAAATTTTTTTTAGGATATTTTCTTTGAATAAAACATTTAAAATGACAAAGATTTTATTTGTTGTTTTATAATTAATTTATTGACAAATAGTTACATTTTCGTCTCATCTTAGAGGCCCCCCTAGAAGCTCGAGGCCCCTGGCCCAGGCCCGTACGTTAGTCCGGCTCTGGCTGGCTTTTAAAATAAAAGTTTTGCATACGCAGATCAAAAGTAAAGTATGAGAAAGTGACGTGTTCTTATGCTTTGGCGAGCAAGTGTCACACTAGTTCGCAATCGCCGACTTTCCGCACTTGTTTGCTCGTAATCTATACTAATATATAAAGCTGAAGAGTTTGTTTGTTTGTTTGTTTGAACGTGCTAATCTCAAGAACTACTGGTTCAAATTGAAAAAAAAAATTTTTTGTTGGATAGCCCATTTTTTATCGAGGAAGGCTATAGGCTATATAATATTACGCTATGACCATTAGGAGCGGAGTTTTAATGAAAAATGTTGCAAAATGTATATCAAAAATAAGCTTCTATTCATGTGAAATGCACTAACTAGATATACTCATATTAGCGATGTGAGAACACAACCTCAGGTGGATTGATCAGTAGAGCATGCGACTGTCAATATCGGGGTCATGGGTTCGAGCCCCACGTTGGGCGAATATATTTTTATTTTTTACATTGCTTTCTTCTAAGGCTTACATTTAAATTTATTTAATTAATTTAAAAAAAATTATTAGTTACAAAAAATTTAAATACTGCTTTTTATCGACAAAAACTTTTGAACGGTAACTCCGATCATCATGAAATTTGGACACAACATTCATCTCGGTAAACTAAGATGAATGTGTGTACTCATGTTCCTCCCTTCCCCATTCGTTCTTCTACACCCGGGTGAAACCGGGCGGGACCGCTAGTCTTCTATAAAAGTTTAATTTCACATTATTAGACTATATTTGTTTTTTTTTCTTGGAATTTCTCCAGCGTAATAATAAGTAATCTGTTATTCTTATTTTCGTGTATGTAGGACGACCGACTGGTCCACCGGCCAATATCAGTTACCATTTCCAAACGCCAGATGTTGTCTGCATCACTTGGGATAAACCGACTAGAGAGCACCGGAATGGTCAAATAATTCGATACGATGTGCAATTTCATAAGCAGCATGATCACACAACAATAATCGATCGAAATACAACACACACCAAGGCTGTGTTTGGAAATCTAGAAGAAAATACCGATTATGTGTTTCATGTCAGAGCACATACTAGTCAAGGAGCTGGACCGTTCAGTGAAAAAGTAAGCTATTTCACTACTTGCGTAACCTTCGACGAGAAAAGATTGTTACAATTATTTTTATCACAAAATTTCACAGTATCTTTTGATTATTTTGAAGTGAAAACTTCTTTAGCGGCGTTGTACAGTTTTTTTGTAATGGGTAAAAAATGTTAAACTCGCGTCAGATCGAAAATTCGTAAGACCTGATCGAAAATGCGTAAGACCTGATCGAAAATTCGTAAGACGAAAACTTTTGTACACTTTTTTTGTAATGGGTAAAAAATGTTAAACTCGCGTCAGATCGAAAATTCGTAAGACCTGATCGAAAATTCGTAAGACGAAAACTTTTGTACACTTTTGTAATGGGTAAAAAATGTTAAACTCGCGTCAGGACACGTGACCTGATCGAAAATTCGTAAGACGTTAATATTCAAGTTTTCACTTCTGCCGGCACTCCAGGAGTGCAACCCGTCTTTTTTTTTCTTATATTTTTCGTATGTACAGTGTAAACTCTTTATAACGAAACTCAAGGGACCGAGCATTTTTTATCGTTATAGAGAGTTACCGTTATATGGAGTGAAGAAAGAAAAACAACCAAATTAACAATAATCTTCAATGTACTGTATAATCTCTTTATAACGAATTTTAAGGGACCGAACATTTTTTTCGTTATAAAGAATTTTCGTTATATGGAGGGAAGAAAGAAAAATAACCAATTTTCACAAAATTAATTTATTCCAAACACATATACAAACACATATACCTATAGTTTGGCATCATCAAGTGCTTGTTGAATAGATGGTGATGGTCCTCTTTATGTCTGTAAACATTTGCTGACGCCTAAATATGAACATATTTCTTCGTAATAGAGAATGGCTGTTGCGTTATAAAGAGGGTATTAATGTATAGGTTTTAAGGTAAACCAACCAAATCGTAAAAATTTCGACGTTATAGGGAGTTTTTCGTTATAACGAAGGACGTTATAAAAAGTTTACACTGTATTTTATTAATTGTGTAACAAAAAATAATGTCTCAAACAAATGCATGACGCGATTTTATTTTTTTAGATCACAATCCACACCGAAAGAGACATTGGCCGCGCTCCGATGACAGTCCAAGCTGTTGCTACATCGGATTCGAGCGTCGAAGTCTGGTGGGAGTCCGTACCGTCTCGCGCGAAACTAATCGGTTATCAAATATTCTATACAATGACGGCTGTCGAAGATTTAGACGAATGGCAACATAAAGTAGTTGGTTTAACCGAATCGGCCGATTTACTAAACTTAGAAAAATACGCTCAATACGCCGTGGCCGTTGCGGCCCGAACGAAAGCCGGTTTGGGAAGATTGTCAGAAAAAGTGACGGTCAAAGTGAAACCAGAAGACGTGCCTTTACATCTTAGGGCCCACGATGTTAGTACACATTCGATGACGCTATCGTGGTCACCTCCCATTAGACTGACCCCCGTAAATTATAAAATATCGTTCGACGCCGTCAAAGAATTTGTCGATTCGCAGGGCATTACGCAAACGCAAATAGTTCCGAGACGTGAAATATTACTGAGACCTGACGTTACGTCGAATACGGTGAATGAACTGTCACCGTTCACCACTTACAACGTAAACGTAAGTGCGATACCTCCGGACTATAAATATCGACCTCCGACTAAAATTACAGTAACGACACAAATGGCTGCGCCGCAACCGATGGTGAAACCGGACTTTTACGGCGTGGCGCTCGGTGAAGAAATACAAGTCATACTGCCTCAAGCGAGCGAAGAGTACGGACCGATAAGTCACTATTATTTGATAGTCGTTCCGGAAGATAAATCTAATACGCACAAACATCCGGATCAATTTTTAACGGATGAAATGATAGCTAACAAGGGCGGCAAAGTCGTCAACGAAAACGCGCCTTACATAGCGGCCAAATTCCCGCAACGAAATATTCCGTATACGTTTCCTTTGGGCAGCGGTGGAACACACGACGGATTTACCAATCGTAAGCTAGAAAGAGGCAAACGATATCGTATCTTTGTACGCGCTGTCGTCGATACGCCGCAGAAACATTTGTACACGAGCAGTCCTTTCTCGGAATATCTTACTTTAGATATGAGAGAAGTACCTCCGGGCGATCCTCCTCGCAGACCGAATCCAAACAGTCCCGTCGAAGCGGACGTGTCCGTAAAAAGAGGTACGGAAGAAACCGGAATATTTTGGATTATATTCCCGACACTCGCAGCGCTGTTCTTATCGACTTTCATAATTTTCATCTACATAATTAAGAAACGACGACGTCCATGCAAAGCGAGCGACGGACCGGCCGTAACAAGACCGCTGATGGCGGCCGATTTGGGCGCCGGAGACTTGGCGTCGAGCGACCCGACCGATCCTGTCGAAATGAGACGTATCAATTTCCAAACGCCGGCTATGATCTCACATCCTCCGATACCTATCAGCGAACTAGCGAATCATATCGAACGCTTGAAAGCAAACGACAATCTTAAATTCTCGCAAGAATACGAGAGTATCGAACCGGGACAACAATTTACGTGGGATCATTCGAGCATGGAAGTAAATAAGCCTAAGAATCGGTACGCGAATGTGATCGCGTACGATCATAGTCGCGTCATACTCCAGCAAATCGACGGTATTTTAGGCAGCGACTATATCAACGCGAATTATTGCGACGGATATCGTAAGCACAACGCATACGTGGCGACTCAGGGGCCTTTGCAAGAAACATTCGGTGACTTCTGGCGAATGTGCTGGGAACTAAGAACGGCCACCATCGTAATGATGACGAAACTCGAGGAGCGAACAAGAATCAAGTGCGACCAGTATTGGCCGGCCGGTCGGGGATCCGATACTTACGGTGTCGTTACCGTTACAGTAACCGACGTTCAAGAACTGGCCACTTACTGTATCAGAACGTTCCAAATACAACGTCACGGATCCATCGAAAGACGCGAAATCAAACAACTCCAATTTACCGCTTGGCCGGATCACGGCGTTCCCGATCATCCTGCACCGTTCTTACAATTCGTTCGAAGGGTGCGCAGTCTGAATCCGACAGACGGCTCGGCCGGTCCGATGGTTGTGCACTGCTCGGCTGGTGTTGGACGGACCGGATGCTTTATCGTAATCGATTCGATGCTGGAAAGAATGCGGCACGAGAAAAGCATCGATATCTACGGACACGTTACGTGTTTGCGTGCTCAAAGAAATTACATGGTTCAGACCGAAGATCAGTACGTATTTATTCACGATGCTCTATTGGAAGCGGTTGTTTGTGGAAATACTGAAGTGCCGGCTCGCAACTTGCATGCTCATATTGAAAAACTTATGAGACAACAAGACAATATGACCGGAATGGCACTCGAGTTTAAAAAGTTATCGAACATGAAACCGATTACAAACGAAGCTACCAGATTCATAAGTGCAAACTTGCCTTGCAACAAACACAAGAATCGGTTGGTGCATATTTTGCCGCTCGAAAGCACACGCGTTTGCTTGACTCCGGTTCGAGGCGTCGAAGGCTCCGACTATATCAATGCCAGTTTCGTCGACGGCTATCGCTATCGAAACGCGTACATCGCTACTCAAGGTCCGTTGGCTGACACTGCACAGGACCTGTGGCGAATGTTGTGGGAGCACAATTCGACTATAATCGTTATGTTGACTAAACTGAAAGAAATGGGACGCGAAAAATGTCATCAATATTGGCCGAGCGAAAGGTCTGTCCGTTATCAGTGCTTTGTGGTCGACCCGATCGCAGAATATAACATGCCTCAGTATATATTAAGAGAATTTAAAGTGACCGACGCTCGAGATGGATCGTCGAGAACCGTACGTCAATTCCAGTTTATCGATTGGCCGGAACAAGGCGTTCCGAAGTCAGGCGATGGATTTATCGATTTTATCGGACAAGTCCATAAAACCAAAGAACAGTTCGGACAAGACGGACCCATTACTGTTCATTGCAGGTAATGTGACATTCTGAAAATTTTCATTTATTTTCCGTAGTCTGTTTTATGACGCGTGTCTTTTTGTCATAGTGCCGGAGTCGGTCGTACCGGAGTATTCATTACTTTGAGCATTGTCCTGGAACGTATGCAGTACGAAGCCGTTGTAGATGTGTTCCAAACAGTTCGAATTCTTCGAACACAACGTCCGGCCATGGTTCAAACCGAGGTAAGTGTATCTACTAGTAATTACTCCCCTTTGTTTAAAAAATGCTCGATAACATAATAAACACGCATCTCAACTTCAAAACCAATGTAGAGTTTTGTATCGAAAGACTCGAAAATTTAAAGTTCCTACTATTTGAAACGCGCGAATCAAAAGAAAAGTGTCACAATTCTACATGCAGGAATTATGACGCCATTAATGTTCTCGATAAATAAACAAATGAATACATGTTTATTGCTCGTGTTATGATGCAGGATTGAAACATAAGTTTAGTCTTCTGTCAGCCCATCGCGGTCGAACCTTACAGATTAAAAGTTTTTCATTGTGTAATTTCTTTTTCAGGAACAATATCAGTTCTGCTATCGTGCAGCTCTAGAATATCTAAACTCGTTCGATCACTACTCCAACTGATCTTCGCCTATCGATAGACTGTGCTAAGGAGCGATGGCACAGTCTAACCGGCCCACATCGCTCTTTGCCATTGGATCGTCGGAGACACAAGTGTTGCGTTTGGCCTCTGCACAGATTTTTAATAAGAAAATATATATTGGGCTTTTTACTGCATAATTTTATATATATAAAACACTAAATAACTGCCAATAACGACCATCTTTTGTTTTGTTTAGTAATCATTATACAGATTTAGTAAAGTAATTTATTACTATTGAGAAAATGTTTGTTTCGAGTTCGGTAATTAAAATACCAACGACATTGTCCGAGTGTAAGTGTATCAGAAAGTGGGGTGTTTTTTGTGATTAGTTTTATAGACTTGAAAAATAACAGTTGCGAAACACGAAGTTTAGTTTAGAAATCGGTAGCGTTAGAGATAAGGACCCGTTACTAAATAATTTTTTTTTTTTTTTAAATAATTCTTAGCAAATAAATAATTTTTGTATTGTTGTACGTTAACTGTTGCAATATAAAAAATAATGGAAATATTAAAATAAGAGAAAATGGGCTTATTTTATAATAAGTTAACTGAAAATGCGTTTGAGCCGTAAATATTAACAGTTTAAAAAAATTTTAATATTTCAAATTCTAAAATACAGATATTCCAATTAGTAACTTAGAACAATTCTTATTGTCAGAAATACAATTCATTTCGTTTTATTATTAATAATTATTTTTCGTGTAAATAATGGCACAATCGTTTTTTATTAAGAATTGTCTGCACTCTGCAGATTTATTGTGTAAAAATGCTATACTCAAAACAAAGCTACTTTTACAAACCTAAAGTTTAAATTTTTTATATATTATTTTTTTAACTTGCATACTGTGATTTATAAAATTATGTTGGTAGTTAATCGAAGAGACTTAACAGTAAAAGTAGATTTAAGTTTTTTTCCAGTGATCGTCAAAATAATGTGTATAATTACATTTATTAATAAACGTAGCTTTGTTATAGTCGAATCCTCAAAGTCTTGGTCGTATCAAATAAAATTATTTCACTAGTTGTGTTCAGTGCTGCAGTTCCAATTGTCCTGAACTGCAACCTTTGGCACTGAAGCGTTCCAAGCAACCCTGTATAACCGATGCGTTTAGTTCTTTTGTTTAGAGTAGATAGAGCAGCAGTCAAGCACCTCTACAACACTACATAACAGTATCGTGATCGCAGCTACCGATCTATCAAACGGATAATGAAACGGCCGGGATATGCTAACACCGGGTGTGTTTGTTGGCAAGTCCTAATGTCTTAAACGGTTCTAGAACTCGTTGAGAACTGTTAGTTATAGAAGGGATAATCTTAACTCTAAACCTAGAACTGATATCAAACAGTTGGAGAATTTTTCCGACAAACGCAGCTTTAACAATTCGAAGAGTCATGACTTGCTAACAGTCAGGACTAGTTCAGAACCAGCTCCAAACTTGCCATCAAATACACCTAAGTAAAACCCGGGGCAACTTTTTAAAAAAGCGTAGTGTCCCTAATTAATGTTCTTGTACAAAACGGAACGATCGAATTGAGTTTCGTTCATACAAACAGTATCGCCTAAGTTAATTTTGCAAGAAATTGAGTTTAATTGTAGCCTTTTAAACGAAACCATTTTTAAATTGATCGAGTTAATAATAAATCCTGAAATTTGAACTATTGTCAGTTAGTCTGTATGCAACGTATGTATGTAAATCCGAGATGTACAGATCGCAAGTCTTGACGAATCGCCTTCGTTTGTTTTATTATTCTGTGCGAACGGAATTTAAAATATTTTTAAATACGTCAACCGTGTTACCGGTCGAGTTTTTACTAATTTTTAAGAAGTTTTTTCTCCTTCACCGCTTGCGTTCCACTGTATATACGTAATTCTTTCGTTATAGAACTCTGCATTGTTAATAAAAAACTACAAATTTCATACTTATAGATCGATTACTCTTCCTGCGCTAAATTTAAATTTGTGCTGCTCCTATTAGAGGTATAGGTACTCTAAAATTTTGAACTAAACGTACCACCCATTTTACATTTTTGTTTTCATATAATAGCGTAAGTAGTATATATTATTATTTTGATATAATGAATGTGTATAAAGATAAAATTGAAAGAAAAACCACACATATTTTTATTATTTTAAAAATGGTGCGTATAAAGTAATTATTCTTAGGTTTTGTATAATAAACAGTGTTATTTCTTACTTATTGAGTAGGTACTAAACATTTCGTTTAATTTTTATTTGTACTGCTATTAATATTTTTTAATTTATGGAATGAATATTGTATTTAAAAATTATTTTTTTGTCCAAAATATTTGTTATTTTTTTATCATTCATTTACTTTATTTGATAGCAATTTTTTTTATACTTTTGATATGAAAGAGATGTCATCTTTTGTTGGTTGTAAAGCAAAAGTTAAAATTATTCATAATCTTCTATTTTTGTTTTATATTGTATATATATGCAAAATTATAAATAATATCAGTTATGATGTGACCTTTTAAATTTTTATATGTTGTTACTATATTTATTTGATTTGGTATCTAATGACCAATCTAATGTACTAGATTTACAAATTAGTTTTCTATTACACTAATGAGGATATATTTTATATTTTTATAACTTTTTTTAATAGAAAAGGTCAATTTTCTGTTGATCTTTTCAATATTGAAGTAAAAAAGTAAAAAATACAATCTATCTACTTGCGTCACATCATTACTCATTTAAGAATTATCTAATTGTAATGTTGATTTTTTGTTTAAACGCATTTGAATGTTTTTATCAATAATTTTAAAAAATCAACATTTCATATTCGTTTCGTCCTAAATATTAAGTAGAAAATATTGTGGAAATGTAAGATATAAATCTATTGAGAATACTATAAATAAAATACATTATTTGTACAAATGTGCTTTTTCGAACGCCTCTATCTCCGAAACGATTATAGATACAGACCTCTGGGTGCGCTCATTGAATTCAGCGTGTCGTTTTCTATCAGTACACCGAATTTTAAATGCATCCGATGCGTATTCCAGACTTTCCAGAAATGCACTTCGAACAGGTCTATCTTCGAAACGGTAAGTGATACGAAGCAACGGAGAGGCTCGTTGACTTCAGCGTGTCATTTTACATAAGCCTACCGAATTTGAATCGGATCCGAGAGATCATCCAAAAACGTCTTAAAAAAATCGCAAAAAAACTAAGGCTATACTATGGGAGAAAACTCGTTTTTTGTCGATTTTCGACATTTTCAGATAACTCGCTTTTCTGGTCCAGACGGCTTATAGTAACACTAAATGACACTCCAAATTAAAAAAAAAGCTCAACTTTTGATTCGGTGGGCTTTTAAAGTGTTTTTAAACACCGAAGCAACATTAGAACGCCTCTATCTCCGAAACGGTTATAGATACAGACCTCTGGGTGCGCTCATTGAATTCAGCGTGTCGTTTTCTATCAGTACACCGAATTTTAAATGCATCCGATGCGTATTCCAGACTTTCCAGAAATGCACTTCGAACAGGTCTATCTTCGAAACGGTAAGTGATACGAAGCAACGGAGAGGTTTGTTGACTTCAGCGTGTCATTTTACATAAGCCTACCGAATTTGAATCGGATCCGAGAGATCATCCAAAAACGTCTTAAAAAAATCGCAAAAAAACTAAGGCTATACTATGGGAAAAAACTCGTTTTTTGTCGATTTTCGACATTTTCAGATAACTCGCTTTTCTGGTCCAGACGGCTTATAGTAACACTAAATGACACTCCAAATTAAAAAAAAAGCTCAACTTTTGATTCGGTGGGCTTTTAAAGTGTTTTTAAACACCGAAGCAACATTAGAACGTCTCTATCTCCGAAACGGTTATAGATACAGACCTCTGGGTGCGCTCATTGAATTCAGCGTGTCGTTTTCTATCAGTACACCGAATTTTAAATGCATCCGATGCGTATTCCAGACTTTCCAGAAATGCACTTCGAACAGGTCTATCTTCGAAACGGTAAGTGATATGAAGCAACGGAGAGGTTTGTTGACTTCAGCGTGTCATTTTACATAAGCCTACCGAATTTGAATCGGATCCGAGAGATCATCCAAAAACGTCTTAAAAAAATCGCAAAAAAACTAAGGCTATACTATGGGAAAAAACTCGTTTTTTGTCGATTTTCGACATTTTCAGATAACTCGCTTTTCTGGTCCAGACGGCTTATAGTAACACTAAATGACACTCCAAATTAAAAAAAAAGCTCAACTTTTGATTCGGTGGGCTTTTAAAGTGTTTTTAAACACCGAAGCAACATTAGAACGTCTCTATCTCCGAAACGGTTATAGATACAGACCTCTGGGTGCGCTCATTGAATTCAGCGTGTCGTTTTCTATCAGTACACCGAATTTTAAATGCATCCGATGCGTATTCCAGACTTTCCAGAAATGCACTTCGAACAGGTCTATCTTCGAAACGGTAAGTGATATGAAGCAACGGAGAGGTTTGTTGACTTCAGCGTGTCATTTTACATAAGCCTACCGAATTTGAATCGGATCCGAGAGATCATCCAAAAACGTCTTAAAAAAATCGCAAAAAAACTAAGGCTATACTATGGGAAAAAACTCGTTTTTTGTCGATTTTCGACATTTTCAGATAACTCGCTTTTCTGGTCCAGACGGCTTATAGTAACACTAAATGACACTCCGAATTAAAAAAAAAGCACAACTTTTGATTCGGTGGGCATTTAAAGTGTTTTTAAACACCGAAGCAACATTAGAACGTCTCTATCTCCGAAACGGTTATAGATACAGACCTCTGGGTGCGCTCATTGAATTCAGCGTGTCGTTTTCTATCAGTACACCGAATTTTAAATGCATCCGATGCGTATTCCAGACTTTCCAGAAATGCACTTCGAACAGGTCTATCTTCGAAACGGTAAGTGATATGAAGCAACGGAGAGGTTTGTTGACTTCAGCGTGTCATTTTACATAAGCCTACCGAATTTGAATCGGATCCGAGAGATCATCCAAAAACGTCTTAAAAAAATCGCAAAAAAACTAAGGCTATACTATGGGAAAAAACTCGTTTTTTGTCGATTTTCGACATTTTCAGATAACTCGCTTTTCTGGTCCAGACGGCTTATAGTAACACTAAATGACACTCCAAATTAAAAAAAAAGCTCAACTTTTGATTCGGTGGGCTTTTAAAGTGTTTTTAAACACCGAAGCAACATTAGAACGTCTCTATCTCCGAAACGGTTATAGATACAGACCTCTGGGTGCGCTCATTGAATTCAGCGTGTCGTTTTCTATCAGTACACCGAATTTTAA
Source organism: Xanthostigma xanthostigma (assembly GCA_963575645.1). Lineage (NCBI taxonomy): Eukaryota > Metazoa > Arthropoda > Insecta > Raphidioptera > Raphidiidae > Xanthostigma > Xanthostigma xanthostigma. The sequence goes on from OY754474.1 coordinate 17,793,267, forward strand.
ATGCATCCGATGCGTATTCCAGACTTTCCAGAAATGCACTTCGAACAGGTCTATCTTCGAAACGGTAAGTGATATGAAGCAACGGAGAGGTTTGTTGACTTCAGCGTGTCATTTTACATAAGCCTACCGAATTTGAATCGGATCCGAGAGATCATCCAAAAACGTCTTAAAAAAATCGCAAAAAAACTAAGGCTATACTATGGGAAAAAACTCGTTTTTTGTCGATTTTCGACATTTTCAGATAACTCGCTTTTCTGGTCCAGACGGCTTATAGTAACACTAAATGACACTCCGAATTAAAAAAAAAGCTCAACTTTTGATTCGGTGGGCTTTTAAAGTGTTTTTAAACACCGAAGCAACATTAGAACGCCTCTATCTCCGAAACGGTTATAGATACAGACCTCTGGGTGCGCTCATTGAATTCAGCGTGTCGTTTTCTATCAGTACACCGAATTTTAAATGCATCCGATGCGTGTTCCAGACTTTCCAGAAATGCACTTCGAACAGGTCTATCTTCGAAACGGTAAGTGATACGAAGCAACGGAGAGGTTTGTTGACTTCAGCGTGTCATTTTACATAAGCCTACCGAATTTGAATCGGATCCGAGAGATCATCTAAAAACGTCTTAAAAAAATCGCAAAAAAACTAAGGCTATACTATGGGAAAAAACTCGTTTTTTGTCGATTTTCGACATTTTCAGATAACTCGCTTTTCTGGTCCAGACGGCTTATAGTAACACTAAATGACACTCCGAATTAAAAAAAAAGCTCAACTTTTGATTCGGTGGGCTTTTAAAGTGTTTTTAAACACCGAAGCAACATTAGAACGCCTCTATCTCCGAAACGGTTATAGATACAGACCTCTGGGTGCGCTCATTGAATTCAGCGTGTCGTTTTCTATCAGTACACCGAATTTTAAATGCATCCGATGCGTATTCCAGACTTTCCAGAAATGCACTTCGAACAGGTCTATCTTCGAAACGGTAAGTGATACGAAGCAACGGAGAGGTTTGTTGACTTCAGCGTGTCATTTTACATAAGCCTACCGAATTTGAATCGGATCCGAGAGATCATCCGAAAACGTCTTAAAAAAATCGCAAAAAAACTAAGGCTATACTATGGGAAAAAACTCGTTTTTTGTCGATTTTCGACATTTTCAGATAACTCGCTTTTCTGGTCCAGACGGCTTATAGTAACACTAAATGACACTCCGAATTAAAAAAAAAGCTCAACTTTTGATTCGGTGGGCTTTTAAAGTGTTTTTAAACACCGAAGCAACATTAGAACGCCTCTATCTCCGAAACGGTTATAGATACAGACCTCTGGGTGCGCTCATTGAATTCAGCGTGTCGTTTTCTATCAGTACACCGAATTTTAAATGCATCCGATGCGTATTCCAGACTTTCCAGAAATGCACTTCGAACAGGTCTATCTTCGAAACGGTAAGTGATACGAAGCAACGGAGAGGCTCGTTGACTTCAGCGTGTCATTTTACATAAGCCTACCGAATTTGAATCGGATCCGAGAGATCATCCAAAAACGTCTTAAAAAAATCGCAAAAAAACTAAGGCTATACTATGGGAAAAAACTCGTTTTTTGTCGATTTTCGACATTTTCAGATAACTCGCTTTTCTGGTCCAGACGGCTTATAGTAACACTAAATGACACTCCGAATTAAAAAAAAAGCACAACTTTTGATTCGGTGGGCATTTAAAGTGTTTTTAAACACCGAAGCAACATTAGAACGTCTCTATCTCCGAAACGGTTATAGATACAGACCTCTGGGTGCGCTCATTGAATTCAGCGTGTCGTTTTCTATCAGTACACCGAATTTTAAATGCATCCGATGCGTATTCCAGACTTTCCAGAAAACCACTTCGAACGGGTCTATTTTCAAAACCGTAGCTGATACAGCGCAACTGATGGCCTCGGTGACTACGGTGTTTCATTTTCAACAATTCTACCGAAGTTGATTCAAATTTATTTCTTTTTTAGAATTTTTCACCTGCATATGTTTGCATAGACAAGTCCTATGAAAAATATGTACCTTGTACAATAGTAGAATGTATTTCATTTAGTTCATGTCTATGAAAAACGACTGAAGCGCTGGAAAGTCTAAACTATTAAGTTTTTAAAAATTCCGTCTGATGTCGCTAGCATATAAATTGTGTATACTAGTGACATCTGACGAGAAAACGTTTAAGACACAGAGTCGAAGCTAGGTTTTAAAAAATTCCGTCAGGGCTCGCGAATATACATATTATACTTATATGATAATATGATGCAGACATTGTAGGAACTATGTGCATTTTAAATAAGTAGATCTAATTTAAATAAATCACATTTCTGGTTTTATTCACCGTACATTCATGAAATCACTGTTCACATATTATGAAACGATTTCAAAGGGATGTAGGATACAGATACTTACCCCACCCAATCCAAGACTCATCTAAGTTTAATATAAATCACTGGCAGTGATCCGCTTTAATAAAAATAGAGGAGCAAATTGAAAACCTGTCCAACAAATACGACATAATGGCAAACAAATTTAATCTGCTTTTTATTGATACATCTAATTTAGATGTTCGATACGTGGGCGGTTATTGGAAAATAGAATTTAGTTTTTCATATAGTCAATAAAAGCACACTCTAAAAGGCTGACGGGTGCTTCAGCTCTTCAGAGATAAATGAATCGCTTGGGCAAGTTTGCGTTGCGAGAAGTTTTATTAGGTTCGTGCTGTCAATCAACACACAGATTTACGCAGGGTTGGCTTAAGATGTAAAGTATAAAATTTAATTCAACAAAATAACGCCCAGTTTATACTCCCCTACGATTTAATGTGAAGATAAAGTACAAGCCAGTCACCCAGTATATGAAAAAATCATTGAGAGCAAGAAAATATGTAATAACAACATATATTTAATACCCTCTATATTGCTAGCAAAGATCGGAAGAAAGACTAAAACAGTACGGTGCAGGCGTCTGTCTCACTTATTATACTATGAGTCTCATGCGCATGTCTGTGAATGGATGCGCGTCAGTTTGCACTAGGAACTAAGCTGTTCCACTTATTAAATTGCCCCACTACAGACGCGACACTTGCGCACAACGGGCCAAGTAAAGAGAAAGAGATAGAAAAAACAGTAATTTGCTGTCTCACTTCATGGGCCACGCTTCCACTTACGGCTACTAGCAATATAGAAGTTATTAAATATATGATAAACAACCAATTTCATTATAGGTATCTTTTTATTTCGGTATATCTACAAATTATTTCATTATATTTTGATCGTTGTCTGTTGTTAAGAGATGGTACAAATCTTCTCCTTAGTGACGTGGTTTAAAAAGCAACTCTTTCTCACGTAGTCTTCTTAGAGAATTTTTCCTGCAAATAAAAATGCGTTAGAATTTTAACATATTTTTTTTTTTTAAATTACTCGTATATAAAACATATTCACGATTACAACTAACGAAAAATAAGCACAGCATAGAAGAATTTTCTAGGAAAAATAAACAGTAAACCGATATGAAAATTAAACCCTTACTAGCTGTTACCCGCAGCTTCGCACGCGATTGAGACGAAACACGGGTGCATGTCCGTAATTTGGCATAGTTACTACTTTCTCGACGTAGACCCCACTAATAAATTTCAAAATTGATGACATTCACGCGATCAACGTCATGACAAACCTTGAAAATGACACCCATGTTGATTTTTAGAATATTTACTTCTTTTCATTCCCCGAAGGGGTTGTTTTTTAAAAAACATGAAACAAGTGGTTATTAATTTGTTGACAGGAATAATCCTGCGCATTTTCGAATTGATACATCTATCTTATATGATTCTTCATGCAAATTTTGAATCCCCGTTACACCCTTTTAGGGGCTGAATTTTCAAAAATCAGTTCTTAGAGGATGCTAAGTTTAAATTATTATAAGCACAATTATTTGCACTTTGACAACATGTTTTTCGGTATTAAAATATAAACACAAAGAAGAAATTTTTAATAAACAATTTAATTAAAAAGAACAGCAGGTAACTGCTATACAGATTGCTACGTTCAAAAAATAAAACATAATTAATTTTCGTTGTATTTTCATACGCGTCTTATTAACAAAAAAAAAATACGTGTGGCACTCGGGGACTGCCACGGTAAAGCTATTGCATATTCTTTTTAGGTCTTTAAGTTTTTCTTCTCTATAAAACGAAAATAGCTAGGTATAAATAATAAGGTATAAATAGTGTAATTACACACCAAAACAATTATTCATTCAAAAAATTTGAACAAAAAGAACGATATTAAGAGTTTGATCATAGAATTTCGCGCGATGTACATTTATATAGATATAATATCATATATACTTTCTCTGCACATAACCTAAATAATTTAGGTTATTTTTATAGCAGTATTATATATAAATTCATTTATGCAGTTATGAGCACACAAACACCGTGTCGAAGTCTGCCGAACTGAAACGACGTTAGACGATGCACGGCTGTCAACGCCGCACCGCTGTGCCGGTCGGAGTGGGGGGTGTTAGGTTTTTTCGTTACGGAATTTCTTGATTCGGTCGCCGCGCTCAAAGCTCGCGATAGAAGCTATGCAATAGCTTAAAAACAAGTAGAACATTGGGATATAACAAAATCACGTTGGAATCATCTGTATTGATTTGTCGAAGGACGCCATTAACACATTTTTATTGCCTTTTATTCACGTAAACTGCCGTATTATTTGTCTGACCTGTCGTAATTTATTTATTCGTACTGAATTCTCACATATTCTCATAAACGTTTTTTTCAATTCATGTACCAAAAAGTAGCTGTAACTATAATGCTTTAGTTATACAGAGTGTATAAAAAATCCAATGTGTTACTAGAATGCATTACAGAAGTGAAACTTCTAGTTGCTAATCATACGATTGCATTTGGACAAGTGGAAAAAATGTGTTACGAGATAGTTCCACGTTTAGATTAACTTAATACAAATATTAAGAGCACTGTGGTTGAAACAAAAATAAAGAATAGTTACTTCTTACCGCAACAGTTTTATTAGCGGATGTACATTTCGGGAGCTATGCTCTCATCTTCAGCATTATACACTTAGCTCAGTGTATCGTCGTTGGTTCTGGAATACCTCTTATGTGCAAAAAGTAAAATTTGACAAAAAAGCCAAAAAGTGGTTATTTCAACAATGGATGGTAAGAACTAGCAATTTCAGAGGTATATTACTAATTCATACTTATCTTTACTATACGTGTTTAATTAAGACGAAGTATTTTCTTAAAAAATATTTAACGTTAATTTCGGATTTATTGGCACATGGGAGGAATTATTTGATACAACTTTTTACATAAGAGTTAGTTCCCCTTGTTGGTCACTGTAAAATTAATTTGGAGGTATTACTAGTGTATAGAGCTCCGTTTCCTGAATATTTTCATTTAAAAAACGTAAAATGTGCCAATTATGCACATAAGAGCTATTACAGAACCAACGACGGTATGCTGAAGATGAGAACAAACTTATACATTTTACTTCTTTATAATATAAGTATAGATTTACTTTCTTACACACAATATTGCCATATTCCAGGATTCTTTTCAATAACGTTTTTTCGATCGAAATCACTCCTACCTACCACGCGTAAAAAAGTTTCACTTCAAAATTTAAATGCATTTTAAAAAGCCTAAAGTCGGGCATTCATGCACAGCTTGAGCGGTTAATCGTCGAACAACATACACGAACCGCTCAAGCAGTCGCTGCCAGCGGCTCAAGCAGATGTTTTCAACAGCTTCAGTTGCTCTCTCCTGTTGCAATATGGTTTTTGAGGAAGAAGCACCGCCGTCGCTGTTTTTGCTCGGGCGCAGACGACACAGAAAACAAAGAAAATCGCAGGGTTCGTCCGATTTTAGAATTAAAAGAGCATCATGGACAGTTTGTTTTGTTTCGCGTTGCCTAGACAACCGTCTTCACACGGTTCGACGAAATTTCGCCGTGCAGCCGACTGGTCTATGTGATCGTGACTGCTCGGGCGGTCTGTGTATATACGTCAGTGGAATATTTTCTGTGGAGATTCGTAAGTTCGCCATGCTGTCGACGCTTCAAGCTGTCAGCTTCGACAGCTTAAAGCTGCCTGTGAAATGCCGGTCTGTTTACACTACATAAATTTAAATCAAAAATTAATAAAGAAGAGTGGTGATTTACATTTCATTGTTGTAAATAATAGCCGTTATCCATTTTATACTACTTACGTTTATAGCAAGTGAACAAGAATATAAAAGACATTATTTACAGTAATTTTCAATTATGTTTTAGTGATGTAACGAGTGTCAAGACATTCGCGCATGTTTCAAATCTAGTGTCATTTGTTCAAGATTAAAATTTGGCAGCTGATTGGCCGCGCAAGTCGTACAAACTTAGCCTAAAGCTTTATTACCTACCGTTAAAATAAAGGCTGATAAAAGATATAATTGCAGGGTTAGCGAAAAAACTTACGTTATTTTTTAAAGAATGAGTAAGCAAAAAACTTTTCTAATATTATTTCTTGATATTAATACTCGCATGAATTTTGCGAATGCTAATGTCATATGCGAATATTCGTTACATCACTAATACGTATAACAATTATGTTTCTAGTAAACAAATTACGTTCTTGTGAGCTCGTTCCGTGTTTTTAAAATAAAATAAAGTAAAACTAATTGTCCATAAAACAGGATAAACAGCGATAAAAGATATACTTTTTAATAGTGAATTTATTGAGCGTAACTGGACAGTGATTTTTTTATGTAGAGACTTTTTACTGAAGTCATATACATACTTACAGTCGACTCTCTCTAAGATGCCGGAGGTTTTTTGTGGTCACTAACAGCCAGGGTTATTTGAAACATTTGAAACAGTTCCAATTCGTATTTTCAATTTAGTTCTTTTGACGTGATAACGTCTTATAAATTGATGAAACACCGGCAGCACGCACGAAAAAGTGTCACGTTCCACCTGAGCCTGAGCGTGCAAGCGAGAGCGCGGTATAAGAGAGGCACGATCGGCCCAAGCGTTGGCTTGTACGCATTTCTCTCTCTTCTCGCGTGACGTCAGAGAGTTCATCAATGTTTCTTTATGACTTTATCACGTAAAACTATCGTCCGTAAACCGACTTTACAGACAACCAATTTTTTTTTATTTAAAACAAAAAACGAATTATTTTCGATCAAATGCACTATTTATTTAAAACAAAGAAATAAAAATTAATGTAAAAACAAAATTTCATTTAAACTAAAGAAACAACATTTTCAGGTTAAAAAACTATTTTTTTTATAATAAAACTAGTGGACCCGGTCGGCAGACGTTGTCCTGTCAGAGACCTAATGAAAAAAAAATATATTGAATTAAGAAATATTGAGAGGAGGCTGAAAATGTGAAAAATCAAAATAAAAAAATATTGGTCAAAAAATAACAAAAAAAAAAGTCTGGATAATGACAACAGCGCCACCTACCGGGTTAAGAGCCATTCAGGTGGCCCCATAAGTACAAAAAAATTCATCAAAATCGGTCAAGCTGTTTAGGAGGAGAAGAATAATTTACGAGCGCACGGACACCGGATTTTTATATATAAAGATATTTCTACCAGCTTAGAACCTGGAAGCTGATAGCTTGTAATCCGTCTATTTAATGATTTTTTTAGATAATTTTAATATTCATATCAAACGTTTCATTTACTCTTCCTAGGTAAAGTGATAATAAACAATAAATATTTGACCCAAATAGTAGGGCTTCCTTACACATGTATTTGAGGTCGCAAAGACGAGTAGAAGTACATATCGCTTTCTTACGACATCACGCGAGTACTCTAGGGTTGAAAAAATCTCAAACATGTAGTATTTACAAATTGATATGCACATTACAACGAACGTTATCTCTGTCGCTAGACGAGATTTGAGCTTGCTAAAAGCATATTGAGCAAATGAGAAAGAAGACAATGATCATATCGTTATGATGCCGCTTCAAATTGTACCAACTTTATGACATAAAACGCGTTGGGGTATTTAAACAAAAACCTATTCAATTCCGTCCATAAAACAGACTCCACGTTTCAAATACTGAATACGCAAACTTTTTTTCATTTAACAAACGATATTCATTTTCCCGTTTCCGACATAACCATAAAAAAAGATTAAAATTTTACAAAACAGGGTCGTATTTTTGTTTTAAAAGAGGATTCGTAGAAAGTAATACATCTACATTGACAATTTAGTGCCGACTCCTGAGTCCCAAGGTTGGTGAAGTGTTATAGAAGATTTGTTTTTATACTCAGGGGCATAGTAGGCACAAATTTCATTAAGGAAGAACTGAAATATAAAAATTGCAAACGCGTAAGATGATAGATACATATACTTAATTTTATCGCATTGTGTTTTTAACTAAGGTCCCTCCCTTTTCTTATAGGGTAATTCCGGGGGAGATGGCCCTACTAACTTTAAGGAGCTATTGTGAAGGAACTAAGATAAATAAATTATTGAATTCTGCGGGAAACCAAACTTTAATTATAATTCTTACAGAACATTAACGAAATATTACTTTTAAATAAACCAAAACAAGTAATTTTAAACTTTGAAAAAAAAGTAGAATTGGCCATCTCTCCCAGAGTATCCGTGAGTGATGGCCATAGTGGTCGGGAGAGATGGCCAGTACTTTATTTGCCTTTCCCTTTGCACTTAAGAGCTTTAAACTCCTTCTTTTTTTGATTGCCACACTTGGAAGACATGTTCTCGACCTGGCTGTAATTTTCATGAAGCTAGAACATACGAACACTGCACTAAATCCAATCTTCAATTATTTTTTTTCTTATGATAGTTGTCACCACAACCTCTGCAGTTTTCTTCCTCTCTGTCTTTAGTTCCACTTTCTGAGGTGTCACTGAAATCCATGAGAGTTTCTTCGCAACTGCTATCTGAGATACTGCGAATAGCCTTACGTTTCTTGTTTTGCTTAAATGTATCGGTCTTAATTTCTTTTTTGATTATCTTTGGTTTTCTAGATTTCTCTTCTTTTTCTTCTTTCTCTTTTTCTTTTATTTTTCGTTTTTAAATATGTTCTTCAGACGTCAAGAGGATGCCTACTTCCTTGACTCGTTTGCGGACTTTGTTGAGTTTTACAGGCAGTGGAGATACTTTGTTCAGTGCTTTTGTTGGTGTTGGTTGGTCCATCGTTTGACTGGACGTACTTGGGCCTGGATCTAATACTGATTGAGCTTGCGCTGTATGCCCTCTTTTATGGCCATCTGTCCCGGAAAAAATGTGGCCATCTCTCCCGATTGTCCGGATGAGATGGTTACATTAGGTAATTAAAGCAGCGTATAAATTTTTGAATAAATTTTGAGGTTAGAACACGTGAAAATGATTATCCTCACAAGGAAAGTACAAAAAAATAACAAAACTTTCAAAACCCCTTTAAGATCACTTAATATGTCAAACCCTTAATTAATAACAAACATGTCTTAAAAAATCAAAGTCAAATTACTCAACTTTCCTTTCTTTTTTTTACACAAATCCACTAACACTTATTGCTTGTTGTGAAATGAAGCAAACTATCTCCCGTAAGGCCATCTCTCCCGGAATTACCCTACTTCATATACCTTAATCTATACTAATATATAAAGCTGAAGAGTTTGTTTGTTTGTTTGAACGCGCTAATCTCAGGAACTACTGGTTCAAATTGAAAAAAAATTTTTGGTTGGATAGCCTATTTATCGAGGAAGACTATAGGCTATATAATATTACGCTACGACCATTAGGAGCGGAGCTTTAATGAAAAATGTTGCAAAATGTATCTCAAAAATAAGCTTCTATTCATGTGAAATGCCCTAACTAGATATACTCATATTAACGATGCGTGAACGCAACCTCAGGTGGATCAATCGGTAGAGCATGCGACTGTCAACATCAGGGTCGTGGATTCGAGCCCTACTTTGGGCGAATATATATATATTTTTTTTATTTTTTACATTGCTTTCTTTTAAGGCTTACATTTAAATTGATTTTAATTTTATTTAATTAATTTAAAAAAAATTATTAGTTAAAAAATGTTTAAATACTGCTTTTTATCGACAAAAACTTTTGAACGGTAACTCCGATCATCATGAAATTTGGACACAACATTCATCTCGGTAAACTAAGATGAATGTGTGTACTCATGTTCCTCCCTTCCCCATTCATTCTTTTACAACCGGGTGAAACCGGACGGGACCGCTAGTAGAATATATTTGACAATTCGGAACCCAAAGGCAAAGGAATGGTGAGACCTCTGAGAAATGCGACGAGCCGTCTTAAGGGGAGTTTTTGACAGGTAAACATTGATTTAGAAAAGCATAAGGTTAGCCTCCATCATGCTTTTCTAAATCAATGTTTACCTGTCAAAAACCCCCCTTGGGGCAGTTCGGCGCATTTCTCACCAGAGGTCTCACCATTCCTTTGGGTTATAAATGCCTCACATTTATACTAAGTACTATAATAAAGCTGGAGAATTTGTTTGTTTGAATCTTAGGAAATACTAAAAAATAAACATTGCGTTTTATTCAATACGGCGGAGCCGAGCGGGGCGCAGCCTGGTGAGGCAAGACTGTTATATGAGTCATCGGTGCTTTGTTTCATCTCAATCGCATGCGGGTTGAGACTAATTTATTACAAACTGAAAATATTAATTTATACTAGGCAGTTTTAATCTTGATAATCGATGAACTTGACTAAATAAATGTGAAAAAATAGTTTGCTTTTTCGTGCTTTATTAGACACATGAAATCAACACCCACGTAAAAATTGCTTTCCATATCGAATTTATTTGAACGTCAATTTTAATTTGATCCGTCGAGTTTTGATTTAGTACGAAACGGTAACTAGGGAATTAAACTACCATAATAAGCGGGTGTCGAAAACGTAAAATAATAACGTGCTTCAAAAGATTTCAAAATTTGTTCTACTTTATTTTTCTCAAGAGGTGTTCCAAATACAAGGTATACAAAATTATACAAGTTTGTAACCAACACTGAATCCCAATAATCCGACCGTGGATATACAGTATGTAAACACGTAAGGTGCACATAGGGAAATTAGCATTGGGAAAAAATACTTGAATCAGAGTTAGCCATGGCTGTTATTTCTATTGAATTATCGTGGTAATCTTGAGGATTTCTATTTTATTTTGATTTATTTTTATTTTACTTGGCTTTTTTTAATAATAAAAAGCTCTTATAAACCATTATTTTAATTTTTTTGTACAAAAAAAAAACAACTCCATCTGTTTGGAAACATTTCATTCAAAAATTGTCTGACTGGTATGACGTATGCGCGTTGGTAAATCAGTGACCCAATGTCTTTAGGTTCAACACGAATAGGCGGAGATATTTTATCTCGCACCATATTTAAGTATTTTTGGGAATTTAATGTCCCATTAATAAAAAAAGTCCGATTATGTTGTAATCATTTGAATATTTTCTTCGGTAGTATACACATTCATTTTGCAAAAGAATATTATCTGTCAAATTGAAAAACAAGATTTCAAGGCTCACTCTGATCCAGTCATTTTTCCCCAACGTTAATTTCCCTATGTGTTTACATTATACATACTGTATATAATATTATCGTTGAAAAAAAAGTGACAATTGTTTGAATTCTCTTCCTAACCATGTTCATGACGTTTTAAAGCAGATGGCTTTTATTTATTTGTGGTTTTGTGTTCATTTTGACGTTTTCATGCAAAAAGCAACAACGTTAACCTTATCACTACGGCTTGCATCAATGCTTCTGATGTGATCAAAACTTGCGATTTTTTTCCCTTCAATATAATAACGTTTTGAAAGATTAGTATCACCCCAGCGTCTCCAGGCAAAACCAAAATTCACCTTGGTGAGTCCGAATCCGGAAAGTTAGTTTTATAATATATCCATTCATTGTATACGCCCTTGAAATACAGCCGTAATATTCGATCGAACGATACAAATATAGAAAATTGCGTTTTCTATACATCGTAGAACCGGGAGTGTGAAGATTTGATTTCACGAAACATACCGCTCTCGCTGTATAACAATGGTCTATAAAATTCAATGTAACGATTCAACAAGTTAAATACATATTAGTGTGGGAAATGTAATGGTAGAAAGTGACAGAAGCATTAGAGGAAAGAAACTGAAGCAGTGTTGCCAGAACAATATTTTTTTTTCTGAAACGTGTCAAAATTACATTAAAACGCTTAGCTTCCTACATCCAAACTCACAAACCTTACCTCTTTATAATATTAATATAGTGTTGCGTGCCCCTTGATGGGACGACTATGGAATTCTGTAGAAACTACTAGTAACAACAACAATGGAAAACAGGTAAAACATCCGACCTGCAGACAATCGCTTGAAGAGAGGCCAATACATGTAAAGGAAGGGATCTCGATGCGTTGAGAACATTCTAGAGCATGGGCCGAAACTATAAAAGGCGAGCAGAGTGGGCAAGTCAAGTCAGTCAGTTATTGGAGCTGTTCGTGAGTTGTGGTGATACAGTGCTCTGGCATTACGACATAAATTATACTGTGGAAATAAATTAACTTTAGTGAGTGCAATTAATATAATTAATCTGTTTAAATAAATTTTTTTGTAAATACAAGTGTGACTCAGTTACTGTACTAGATAAACTTTGTGTTGTGTTCCTGCGATGTAAATATTTTGTGTACATAATTTAGTGACTCTATATTCTCTGTTACTTAGTCTTTTATTTTATAATTTAGAACTATCAGTTTTGTCTCTGTTAACGTTATTATTTCTTTTAAGTTAAAGAAGTATACGCTTTTGTTTGTGTGTTTTACTGTTTTGTTAAATAAATAATTTCCGCCACGGACTACAACAGTTTTGTTACAATAGATTCCAGGATGTTTGCAAACGTAATGGCAAAACAATAGTATCGAGCACTGAACTACCCAGGTCTACATGGAAGATACAATCCACCGGTTAAGAATCGCTCCTACAAAAGCTTTTTGTAAGCTTAATAACCACATAACACTACAAAGAAATCAATTTATCCTTATCTTTGTGAATCACACTGGCTTAAAAAGCATTGACGAAAACCAGACTAATGCGATTTTATCTGCGGTCTTTGTATGACGTCGCGTCGTAGCTAACTTCATTTTGATTATTAGTCACCCGGAAGGAGAAGTGAATTAGCGCAACTGAATCCAAGTGTCGTCTTGAATAAACGACCAATTATTACGCAGGCAACGTGTAAGTACAGCTTTAGGAACAGAGATAGTGAGAGTGACAGAGAACTATATGGAACTAGAGTAGATGACGTAGTCGGTATGATCGTGCGGCATCATCAGGCAGCAAACGGCCGGTGGTTAGAGCAGGCTGCACTGCGCAGCAGGTTGTTGCCAATGATGATGGCTTGAAGAGAGGGCGCACTGGATGTGCGGGTGTAACAGACAGAGACGGCAGTATTCGGTGATTGCGAGGGAAGAGAGAGATCACACATTCGGTTTTGCAGCGGACGCACAAATAGTAGCGGCCAAATGGATGAAGATGGATGGCTATTGACCAGCGATGAGAAACAGGATTCTGGAGTGTAATTAAATAAATCACGTTTCGATGGAAATGAAGAGTACATCGTAACCATGCGTCAATGATTTACGATTTGTAAAGTTCCGATGCGACGAATTTTAAGAGCACCATAATTCCCAATCGAGAAATGTAAATAGCCTTTCAGATAATTTTCCCGTTTATGATTTTTGGTAATTTTTAGGCAAACTCTCGGATAGTTAAAAGAAATTAGGATTCTTGGGCATTGTGATGTCTAATCAATGATGATTCTAGATACTTTTTTAAGTCAATTTTTGAAATTTCAAATACTTTTAAGGTAATTATCAACAGGAAAAAGGATTCTCAAGCATATTTCAAACATTTCATTTTTAATAATAAATTAACAAACGCACATTACCAAATTTAAATAATTGAAAGAGGCTTCTTTGGCTGTCAAATAACACCTCAAACATCGTTGATTAAAAGTACGTACTTTCGTCTCTTATAGCAGGGACGAAAGTTTGACATTTACTCCCTGTTATTTATTAAATTATTATATTAAATGACAGCGGTAATCCTAGTTACGAGTATAAATACGCATGAGAAATTTTTTCCTCCCGCCGTTCTCACTGGGAGTAAATGTCAATCTTTCGTCCTTGCTGACGAAAGTACGTACTTTCGAGCGGATATGAAGAAAAATCGTATACATCACACGGGCCTTAAAAGTTGAAATCTCGGCCCTGCGCGTCATAATGCCCTCGGCTTCGCCTCGGGTTCATGACGCGCAGGGCCGAAAATTCAACTTTCGGCCCTTGTGATGTAATATACTATTCTACAAAACAACAATTTTTCCTGTTTCATAAAAAGCGTTACGTGAGTAAGTCGAAGTAAGTGGCATATACCACCGAACTACATCAAAAGCACAGTAGAACTCATTCTATTTTCAAATCTACTCTTATATTTTCAACTGTTCCTTCATCCCCACTTCGAAGCAGTCATAGACTAATAATCTAATCAGAAAAAAAATCTTTATTAATTTGAGTTTAAACGTATTTTTTCATAACCAGTACCGTAAATAGGACGGTGCCCAAGCACAGGGCGCAGAGACCCTGAAGAGGCGCAGAAAAGACCAGTTCAGGACTAAGTTTTAAGAGCAGTAAGTTATAGAAGCTTGCACCATTTATAAAACTGTTTATAAACGAGTAGTTTACGAGGGACTAAAAATAAAAACAATACGCGAGTAAGTATCAGTTGAAAATATACGAGTCCCACTGTAAGTTTGAAGTTAAACTCCTCTTAACATCCCAGAAGACACTTTAAACACTTGGTAACCAGTGAGTTACCAAATCGCGCACGTGTGTGAATCTCCCCATTTAAAGCAAAGCACAAACTTACACACAAGCTGCTACGTTACGGGGTCCGCTACTGACGCCACACCGGCATATGCCGTCTGGACGTTTGATCGTCGACGTCGTTTGTCACAGGACGTCGTTCTTGATTCAAACACGTCGTCCGCCAAACTTCAATACCGACGAGCTGAAGACCGCGCGTTTAAAAAGGTACTCAGCCTGAAAAATAAACAATTGATTATTTTGCGTGACAATAAAACAGTTGAAAAATAAAGTTCAACGGAAACGTTTTAAAAAGTTTATGGTTTTTTGAGTGTGTATGTAATAATTGTTGCAGAAGAATGATTATTAAATTAAAACAAAGAAGTGTTCAACGTATGTTGACGGCGCATGCGCCTTAGGAGTTTAAGAACTGGAAAATCAAATGCATGGAAACGTGAAAAATTCAATTTTAATGGAACTCAAAGGTAGGATGAAGTAGTATCGCAGCATAAGTTGATTTTCTTGATTTAATTAAAAGCAACAATACAAGGATGTGATAGTGTTTTCTTTGTTGGTTTTGTAGTAAAAAAAAAAATATTTACAATATTTTCCCTTTAAGATTGTCTAATAATATTTACTGTGTCAATCAGCTGTCAAATTTTTAACCTTTGCGAAATTACGCCAAATTTGAAAACTGAATACTGGCATTGTCTAAAAATAGACATTCGTTACATCACAAGCAGATTGTTACTTCTCTTTGTGATTGATCGTATAAGCTTTGATGCCTAACAATGTGAAACGTTTAATTATAACAATGAAAATTTCACTTATATTATCAAAGTTGCACTTTTTCAAGTTCTTCATTGTACAATTTTTATTATTATTAATAATATTTTAGAATTATTCTTGTAAATTAAATGTAAAAAAATCCAAACAAAAAAGACATATTCGATAGATACAAACTCAATATCTATGTATTACTTTAAATCTCTTAAATATGAAAATATGCTATCATTGAACTTTGATAATACAAGATAAAGCTCTAAAATTCACTCAGGAAAGTATAATTAACACATTTATGCTGCAAAGTCACCGAAATGTGTCAGAAAAATCTTTTTAAAACTTTGCATTAAAAATTACGAAATGTGCCCAACATAAATAAAATTATTTTGAGTGATTTCAAAGCTTTACCAATGTTAAAGACCACAGGCATTCACATAAATCATCTAACACTTGATGTAAGTAATTTATTGATTGCATTTTTCATCAATAAAACAATAGAGTGAAAAGCTATTAACACACTTTGCCAGTGGCGGTTTGTACATCTGAGAGCTTTCAAGCACAATCTTATCTTGAGGCCATCAATTTCTAACGGCGGAGTAAAACCGTTCAATTGGCGTGACGCTTTTATGGGACGACGTTACGTTTGTGTGCGTTGGATTAAACATGGCTTTAGTTGAAGGCTACAGGGTGAAATTTAATTACTTGTCGAGATACTACATGCGTTGATATGGTGGGTATGGACATCATTAATGCATTACTGAAAATCGTTCCACATAAAATGCAACACAGGCCGGTCGCCCAAGTGAGGTTCGTCTACATTTTATGTGGAACGGTTTTCGGTAATGCATTAATGATTTTTATAGCTACCATATCAACAAAACTCATGTACGTATACTTATTCACTGCAGTTTGGTTTGATGATACAATGCATTGTTGGCTACGCTACTGTCGTACAGAGTTTGTTTATTACAACCGATGTCACTGACATTTGCTGATATAATTGAACATTATGCCTTATTAATGGTATTGTTACAATTCCCTTTAATTATCGCTAATGACTGCGTTTCGTTTGATCAATAATATTACATCCGTATTCAGTGCAAACACGCCTCCGGCGCTTTTAATTTGTTTATTTTTAATCAATATTATCGATTTGATTTGAATAAGTAATTTATTTCGCTTTACTTACAAGTACATTGGGCTTGGCATCACTGTAAATAATAATACTGGGTTGCACAAAGCAGTGTCAAAAATTATGATTTGAAAATGACCTCAGACTGTGATGTTCTAATTATAAGGTGACCAACTATACTCATTTACTGAGTGTTGTACTCTTTTTTCGCAAACCGTACTCTTTTCAAACCTGTACTCTGAAAGTACTCATTTGTATAATTTTATACTCATTTGTATTTCTAAAACATTTTTTTAGATTATTTTATTTCAATTTTATTAATTAAATATTTAAAATAATTTTGACAGTGATTTGAATTTTACGCGCGCATATTGCTTGCCGTTTCCGGCACGTCAGAGGACAGGGCAAACACCAGACACGAGTTTGACAGTGATTTGAATTTCGCGCGCACATATGGCTGCCGTTTCCGGCACAATTGAGAGGCCGTATTATATACTTGGAGAGATAGATAGATACCTACTACAGACCTCTTTTTCTAACAACGTCAAAATTACATTTGTGAAAAGAGATGGATATATCTATCTTTCCAATATTTGTGTACGTAATCCCCAGGCTGATCAGTATGTACGGCATGCTTGACAGTTTTGACGCATGCGTAGTATGTACGTTTTTTCTTCTTTTTTTTCACCTATGAACAAAAAATAGTTGGTCACCTTATAATTAGGTAGTTTTTATTCAAATTTCCTGGCACGTGGAACATTACCATTGTAGTCACACAAAAGAATTGATTGATCTACATAGAAAAAGATTGCTTTTCGTCCGACACGTGTTTGACACCAAATATTAATGCTCGGTTGAACAAAGCATTGTCAAAAAAATTGAATTGACAATGGCCTTAGATTCGATCTAATTTCAATTTTTATGATTAATTTAAATATTACAAAGTGACGATTAGCTGGAAACACTTTGAAATAAATTATACAATGAACCTAATATATTATTATCGTGTTTTAAACACTGATAACGGTAGATGTGTTTCAAACTGACAAGTCTGTAGAAATATAATAATCCCGTCCAAACATTTGCAATTTCAATTTAATCCAGATACATTTTAGAATTATGGAGAGCAAAGTTTCGAATTAAATAACCTTGGTTTATTGTCATTTCAGCAACTAGTGTACAGTTTATAATATTATTTAGGCTTTGGACGCCAGGGACTATGTGGACTTACTTCTAGAATTACTATTACGTCTACTTGATGGCTTTTATAGGCTTAAGTTATACTCAGGTCTGTTGCTTCCTTTACAGAACATGATACACGTATCGCTGTCTGCTGTAACTACTCATTTCACGAAATGTCTGGACAATTTATGATATGTTGTTAGATTGTGCAATGGAAATACGATACCTTCAGACATCTAAATTAATATTAGGTCTGTTCCAGCCTCTCTGCGAACGGTAACAGAATAGTCAAAGTAGCTAAGTCGTATTCCAAAACAAATACAGTTTCGTTTTAGCTACTGCGCATGATTGTGACGGTTCTGTTGCCGTTCTCAGAGAAGCTGGAGCAGCAGGGCTATTATAAAGAAGTAAAGTTTGGATGTAGGAGGTAATCTCCGAAACTACTTATCCGATTTTAAATTTTTTTTCACCAATATTTAGAATGGACCTTCATGATGAACGTAGACTATATATTATCGCGTTAAAATAAAAGCGCTTTTCGTGGCAACAAATTTTACAACGCAAGGTTTGAAAATAGCATTTTATATATACGGTCATCAGCTTTCAGGTCCTTATCTACGAGAACTGCTAAAAGTGTCAACTGAATTTTCAGTTTATTATGAAAAAAGAATTTAAAATATGAATCAGTGGTACAAAGAAACCGGCATGTTGGCGGTCCTAAAAAAACGTAATACAGTCCTGTAATATTTTTTATACGGTGGCGCCCAACCTACCAACATTCAATTCTACTTCCAACACATCTATCTTTGTCCCGTTTCCCGGTTGACACGCTTTGGCTGTTGTCAGTCGCCTTTGCTAGAACAATGAGTCCCGTTTTCCGGTGGTGCAGACTGTCGACTTATTTATACAACTTGATCGTACTAAGCTGACGTTTAAAATTTTATACCCCAGATATAGGTAAAGCCACAATGCAAATAATAATATTTACATTATTGTGCGGACGGGGGCCTTTAAAGCTTTAAAAGCGCTTATAATGCTTAAAGCATTTTATAAAACAGAAGCTTGATATATTAAGCACTTGCAACTTATTAATTTTAAATTGTTTAATAAGTATTCAACAAGCTTATTAAGCATTCCTAATTAATAAGCGCTTTAAATGTTTAATTTCGTTTATCGTTATCTTATTTTGCCAAACAATTATTTCTAACACTGTATTCAGTTAAGAAGTTACTTTAAAAAGCTTAATTTAAATACGTAGTGTCCTTATAGATAGATAGATATATATTAACAACATTTGGTTTATTGATTAAATAAATTATGCTACTTAAATATTTGTACATAATCTCTTTGTTTTTGAATCAAATTTTATTTGAATCAGTTTTATCGCATAATAAACAATCGTAGATTAAGAACTGGGTGATAATAAAAATTTGTAGTTAGTCCGGACCTGTAAATCAACGAGGCACCCGCTTGTTTACCTATCTAAAAGTATTTACTTAAAATTTTATCGTAGACTGCATTCACCAGAATTGATGCTTTTTTTATTTCGATCTTCCGTAAAAAGATATTTGAATTTTATGTGTTTGTACAACTTTTCTCGTTCACTAAATATGGGAGGTTCGTTTCAAAGAATTAAAGTACATCTCACAAAATTGAAATTAACGTTTCGCAGATATAATCCAGCCATTCTCGCTAGGCTAAAATATTCGTACATAATAAGAATTCGATACAATTTTGGTTCATACATATAAAGGCCGCAGCACAAGAGGCTAGAAACGCTGCTAGATTTGCCTACTGGTTTTCCAGCGCTGGTTTTCTAGATTACTGTTAAGTTCTCGCTTCACACGAGACTATTTTTCAAGCTTGTTTCGTGGATAGATCTGATGCGCGCGCAGTGACAGTTCGAATACACAGAGCAAAACGTGTCTGTTGTCTTACTCGCAGAATGACGCCATGTTGGTTTGTGGACTGTTCAAGTGCCCACTTGACAAGATACTGTTTCCTGGTTGGTTCTTGCTCATACCTAGCAGCAAATCTAGCAGGGAAAACAGTCCCTGTTCTAATTTTAAAACCTATCTTGTGAGCTAGCAGGCCAGCCCGCAGTGACGCCATTTCCAGCTTCGTACCCAGCCTACTGGCTAGCAGAACTCCTGGCAGCGTTTCTAGCCTCGTGTGCAGCGGTCTTTAGTCAATCAGTTCTCATTTGACAGTTGCAAAGAGTGATTGTTAGCAATTTATTTATGAAGCATCTCTTATTGTACCGACAATGTGTTATTGTTATTAAAATCTTTTATGAAAATTTATAGCCGTCGGCGTGAATACGCGGCGAAAAATACGTGATAATTCACAAAAATAAGTCAACGTATTTGCAGGTATAATTAATTTTTTTAAAAATAGCCCCGGTGTTGGAGAACTTGAAAATCCTCAACTAATCTATCAACGACATCTGCACCCCCGTAATGTGACGTTCGTAATGCGACCGTTAGGGGTCGGTGGCATCAAAATGTGATGAAAATGTGGTTGAAAGAGTCTATATTTGCGTGGCGGCTATTTGGTCGATAACAGGAATAACATGAATATTGTTAAGGTGATTGTTAACGGACTGTTCAATATACAGTATGTAAACGCGTAAGGTGGCTAAGGGAAATTAGCATTGGGAAAAAATACTTGGATCAGAGTTAGCCATGACTGCAATAATTGTTATTTCTACTGAATTATCGTGGTAATCGTGAGGATTTCTATTTTATTTTGATTTATTTTTATTTTACTTGGCTTTTTTAATAATAAAAAGCTCTTATAAATCATTATTTTAACTTTTTTGTACAAAAATAAAACAAAAAAACAACTCCATCTGTTTGGAAACATTTCATTCAAAAATTGTTGCTATTGATAGCAAATCAGGATTTTTGAGAATGAGATATTATAAACTTTATCGATAACTTAAAACACATAACATCTACCAGTTATTTTTGACAAATACATAAATCCCCACTTAAGAACTGATACCTACTACAAAATTACGAAACATTTTGACTATGGATAGAAAAGATATCAGCTAATTTTTCAAGCCCTGAAAAAGATACATATAATACTCGCCACGGATCTAAAAGGTTCGGATGTTAGTCACAAACAGCGTCGCAAAAGCACATTTTAGAGCCGTTGATACTTCCACCATCTCCCAGCTGCCTGCACGGAACGTGCGCTTGTCGGTGATTGGCCGTGATCGCTCGTAGCCTTTGCCACTTGTCGATTTCCTGCTTTAAAGTACAGTCGAGTACGCTGTTGTCAAGTTGTTATTGCTATGTTAGTTTTGTAGTAGTAGTTTTGTATGCGAGTTTGTAGTTTTTCAACAGACTGTACAAGCGCAAGCCTGCATTCGCATTTAACTTCCGAGCCTTTTAGATTCGTGGCGCGTACTATACTCATAACTGTGTGTTACGAAGATTGGAATGTACAAATTGTATTATTTCACAGGCAAAATAGTTCTGGAAATATTTGGTTCCGGGTACAGTTCCGATCAAGGGACATGAAATTTTGGCCCATAAAAATGTCATAGGCCATTAAAAATATTGAAAAAATTACGCGCCTTTTGATACAATTTTTAGAACAAAAAATGCGTTTTTTTAAAAATATTTTAATCAACAAGCCAAATTTTGTTAAGCTTAATGTTTAATCCCAGCTGATAAAAATAGTAGTAAAACCACTTTTGCGATCACAAGAGCAATTTTTACAATCTGAGTCAATACTCGCCTTAAAACCTGTATAAACGGTATATATGTATGTAAAAAAACGCATTATTCAATTTTAAAATGGTATCTCGATATGATACTCTACATGGATTGGTATACCATCAGTAAATTTAAACCCTCCTTGGTCAGTAGTCGATTTTATTTGAGGTTATAGACGCATACAACTGTCGTCGAATTCTTATCTGAATGTTTCTATCGGGACTCTCTCTATTGGTGTGTGTTTATTAATTATTGAACGCATGCAAACGTACAAACACGTTATGTGAATTAGTTTCAATTTTCATTATAACTTATTAAATAAAATGGATGTTAATTATCATTTGGCACATCACAATTTTATGTAATTAATCATTTATATATTATATCATCGACACGCATCCGGCACAACTGTATGTTGGATAAAATAATTTAACGGTTTTCGCAGATAAGAGTGAACAAATTAATTTGTGAATTGCAAACAGAAAATAGAAAATAAAAACACAAAAAGTATGAATGGAAAAACAAATCGTTTTTTATTTATTATAGACTGTACAAATACGAACACTCGGGAAGTTCGGTATGAAATAACCATTATTATACGGCGAGTTTGGTGCATTTTTCAAGTTTCAAATATCAAGCTACGTAGTAAGCTCAAATTTTAATAATAGTTTTCAGTTAATATTGAATTTCAGTTCCGTCAAGTGATATTACCATAATAATAACCACCTCTTGAAAACTAGCATTTTTGAGTCTCTGAAATCATTCAGTGCCTACTTTTCAGTTTCGTTACCGGATATTATTTTTTCAGGGTGGCTATATACCAACATTTGTGATACTAGATATAGTAAAGTATTGTAATCAGAAAAGGTATGGTGTAGCTTTTGCACAAAAAGATGCGAGCTGACATCCATACTAATATAATAAATGCAAAAGTAACTTGTTACGCGTTCACGGCCCAACTGCTGAGCCGATTGTGTTGAAATTTAATATGGAGATAGTTTAAACTCTGGGGAAGGACATAAGCTACTTTTTTCAAACTTCAACTCATGTGAGGATGGAGTGGGGGTTGTAATAATGTATGAAGTTACGCTTTCACGGCCAGACCGCTGGACCGATTGCATTGAAATTTAATATGGAGAAAGTTTAAACTCTGGGGAACGACATTAACTACTATTTTTTTAAATTAATCCCTAAGAAAGATAAATGCCTTCTCATAAATTAAAGTTAAAAAAGGGTGTTCCGGTACTTGTAACTCGAAATCTTGATGCCGACATTAAAATTCGCCTCTGTGTGCGTGGAAGACACGTTGTGGCCTCTTTCAATTTTAATAGTCTTCGAAACTGTTTTATTAAATTGAAACGTCAATTTCGATGCCGGATATTATATTTTCAGGATACAGACGTTCCAGATAAAAATATCGCGTTCAGTGTATACGTAAATATGAGGAGCACGATTTCAATTGCGTATATTATGGTTTGATATCTGGTTTTTAAGTGCTTTTATCAGCCCTACAAGTACCACAATACCAATTATACATGTACCTAAACTCATGTTTCAGCGAATTTTAATACAGAATCCATTTTGTCGACAGTCGCGCATTTCATAGCTAAATAAATAAATTGATTCGTTTTTTTTTGTTTGTTTGTAATTTAATGTTTGTGTGTAATAATTACAAAATGTAAAAGAAAATTGTTTGACTCTAAGGACCCTTAAATTAGATTTAAAAACCGCCCCTAGTTATCAAAAATTGTTAGTGTAATGAATATCGGACAGAATATTATGAAAAATACGCTAATTACCGTCTATTTTAACTTCAAAATTATGTAATTGTAACTAATCTATACAAGTATTATAAAGAGGTAATAGTTTGTAAGTAACTAATCTCCGAAACTACTCATCCGATTTCAAAAATTTTCACCAATATTTAGAATGGACCTTCAGGATGGACGTTAAAAAAAGCATCCTTTCGGAAACCAATTTTGCAACGTAAGTCGACGAAAAAACGGTGGCAAATCTACAAATTCGGGCGAAGTCAAACCAGGCCACTAGTATAATACGTGCCACGAATCTAAAAGGCTCGGAAGATAGATGCGAATGCAGGCTTGCGCTTGTACAGTCTGTTGAAAAACTACAAACTCGCACCTCAACAAAACTAAAATAGTAATAACAACTTGACAATAGCGTACTCGACTGTACTTTAAAGCAGGAAAGCGACAAGTGACAAAGGCAACGAGCGATCACGGTCAATCACCGACGAGCGCACGTTCCGTGCAGGTAGCTGGGAGGTGGTGGGAGTATCAACGGCTCTAATATGTGCCATTGAGACGCTGTTTGTGACTAACTTTCGAACCTTTTAGATCTGTGGTGCGTTTTATAACTTATAATTTGAAGAAATGTTTGTTCCTTTTCAGGCGCGCCTTCATACTTTTAATAGAATAGATTCTTATTGTAGATATAATTAGATAGAAAGTTTAACATCTTTGCAAGACTACAAGAGTATTTACCGTGAACGACGGAGAAGTTAGAGGATGTGGTAGAAAGATGTAAAACAAAAATAGACAGCGCTGCTGTTATCTTCATTTTAATTCGATTATTTTGTATAATATAATAAGAGAATATCCGGTGAATTCGGGACGTGTAGAGCGAAAACTGTTGTCTGCAAAAGAGAAGTTTTTAGTTTATAAAACAAAATTAAAAATTTTGAAAAAACTCACGACGAATGTAAATGTTATAATAGAAAAAGAATTAAATAAAATTCTAAAATCCCTCGACTCAACGCAGGTAAGTAACCAAAGAAAATCCGTCGGGGGCTGCCATTCGCTGCCCTAAATTAAGAATAGAAGAATATAAATTGCAATATTTTAGTTCATTTCAGGGCAGCGAATGGCAGCCCCTGATGGATTTTCTTTGGTTTTGGTTACTTTCCTGCGTTAAGTCGGGAGATTTTAGAATTTTATTTAATTCTTTTTCTATTATAACATTTACATTCGTCACGGATTTTTCAAAATTTTTCATTTTGTTTTTATTTTAAACTTTTTAGAGATTTTGTATAAGTGAGTTCAGATGGTCTGAACTAGCGTACACAGTGTAGCTATTATAGTATAGTATGTATTATGTACAGAAATTGACACTGTTACAGAGAAAGCCGATTAAATTAAAAAAATAGTGTCTACTGCCTTATATGACATTTCTAATTCTTCTCGATCAGAAAATATGAATTAACACTAGACCCAAAAAACTCGGACTGTTAGTGGTTTTACGGATCAGACCTACTCACTGCCCAGGAAAAAATTATACACCTAAAGAAGTTTTCACTTAAAAAAATAACGCCAATTCCATAGTATATCATTGTTTGTTTGTATTGTTATTTTTTATAACTTACTAGTAAGAAGTAATATTTGTTCAAATATGAACTGTAAAAAACTTTAAAATTAGGTGAAAAACTGCTTTTATAAGATGTATTTGCAAAATATACTATATAGCGCCCGAATTTGTAGATTGCTACCGTTGTTTTCGTCGACTTACATTGCAAAATTGGTCTCCACGAAAAGCGCTTTTATTTTAACGCGATAATATACTGCCTATGTCCATCCTAAATATTGGTGAAAATTTTTTCGAAATCGGATGAGCAGTTCCGGAGATTATCTCCTACATCAAAACTTACAAACTTTGCCTCTTTATAATAGATTTTTTTGTGCATAATCGTATTACGGCTCGTATAACAGCATCTCGTCGTAATATTACGACACTAGATATATAGAATCAATTATTACGTCATTCGTAATTTTCTGGCAACAAGTTGCACGGCGTTTTGACATACTTGACATGTGTATCCACTTTTGCTTCAAATGAAAAAGGGTGATGACAATAAATGAGTCAAAGTAATAAACAGTGTAGGTCGTGTAATAATGTTTTTCTCTCTCCACTGTTAAATTATTCAAAAATATTGATTTTTAAAGAGCACTTAGTCTCTTACAGTATATGGAAAATGGTAATGTACAAGAAATTGTTGTGGGCGTGTCTGAACTATATAGTTATTACGATTTCAAATCGAAGATATAATTGGCTGGGCTGCAGAAAGGATTGTCAGAAAATTTGATTTGACAATGATCTTAGATTGTGACCAAGGCCGTAGGCAGGGGGGTGTTTTGGGGGTTCCACCTCCCCCCTCCTCGAAATGCGTTAGCCAACCCACCATTTTATACATGCTTACTAAAATATGTTCGACTCTTTTTTCGGAACTGTGATACGATAATTGGATTCCACGTTTTTTTTTTTTTCAGAACAAATAAATTGAAATGTAATACATTGTTAATAAATTAAATGAATCATTAAACTCTTTCGCCTTGATTGTGACCGCACATATTTTAAATCGATTTTGCTCGTAAAATAATCGTTTGATTAAAACAATATTTGTTTTTAACTATGTGTACATCAATTTTTAATTTCCACTTGGGAACAACATTTATCTACGCATTTTGATC
The DNA here is from genome assembly GCA_963575645.1 of Xanthostigma xanthostigma. Taxonomy (NCBI): domain Eukaryota; kingdom Metazoa; phylum Arthropoda; class Insecta; order Raphidioptera; family Raphidiidae; genus Xanthostigma; species Xanthostigma xanthostigma. The sequence goes on from OY754474.1 coordinate 17,819,454, forward strand.
AAAATTTAGCTTAAAAAGTAGATCAATCATTTTTTGTGTGAGTACAATCTACATGATACATAATCTCCAAAACTACTCATTCGATTTAAAAAAAAATCACCAATATTTAGAATGGACCCTCAGGATTGGATATAGACTATATATATATTATCGAGTTAAAATAAAAGCGCTTTTCGTGGAGACCAATTTTGCAACGTAAGTCGACTAAAAAACGGTGGCAATTTATAAATTGGGGCAAAGCCGGACGAACCCGCTGGTTTTAAATAATAACAGTTGTAACGTTTACCGAAGGTTTTCTTCCACCATTAGAACTATACTACTTGCTCTTTGCACAATTAGAAGCTGCCAGCGACGCTGAATAATTAATATGGAAAACAGTCGAAACCTCCGCAATATTTGCTACCTTAACAAACGCACGATTCAAAATCCTTATTCAAAATAATTACTATACAAACCCTTTACATAGCATATTTCTGTTTAACCAAGCGGGGTGGCGTAGCGGTGAAAGCACTAGACTCGCATTCGGGAGGTACCGGGTTCGAATCCCGATCGGGGGCAGTTGTGGCTGGGAGTTTTTCTCACTGCCTCTCGCCGAGAAAAGGTAATTCCTGTACCGGCCATCTTGTTTTCCATTTTTTTCCTCAACAATTCCAGATAAATATCGAGATGGTTCCTTATTCAAGGCCATGGCCAATTACCTGTCAAACTCCTATGCTCAAAATTTGCCTACCTTATCCTAATTTCCTAAAAATTCCTTCATTCACTCTATGTTATTAATTAAGTTGAAGTTTAAAAATTGTAGAAAATAACGGGAAGTGTGGTAGAAAAAAAATAGTAATGGTGCGAATGGCGTCTGTTATGACATAAAATCGAGAAACAGACGTTAAACGTATTATTATTATTATATTTCTGTCTATTTAGGTGTGTTGAGGTAGCCTTGACAACTGTTGGCTTTAAAAAGGAGAAATAGTTTCGGTACTAGTATAAATTTGAATGTAGGGACTCTAGTTAGAATATCAAAAGTTTTTATAATATTGAACATGAGAAATGTAGACACAAAACATACACAAATATTTCATGCAAATGGTGGATTTTTACTGCAAAATCGAATAACGCTGAATTGTATATTTTATAAGTGCTACTCATACAAAATATATGGAATAACAAACTACCATAGAAAAACAAACAAAACCGGCGTACGAACGTAAAATAAAACGGCATAATAATTAGCCATGCATTGGTTGTACAATTTGCATAAAGCAACGTATATTTGAAACTCAAATAAATGGTTTTCAAATATTTGAAAACGTTATCGGTCAATAAACTTCGTCAAGGTGAGAACTATACCCAACTATGCCAAATCTACCCTGCCATGTTTTCGTTTTTATTCGACGTTTATTTAATTAACTAGAGGCCCGTCCCGGTTTCACCCAGGTGCAAAACTGTTAACTCTTCAGCTTTATATATTAGTATAGATATAGATTTGACTTTTGTCAAACAAAGTTTTGAAGAACATCGGAAAGTGCATCAGTACCACAATATATACAAAAAAAAAGTAAAAAGCAGTAAATTTGAAAAAAAAATATCATATATACTATTAATTCAAAATTTAAAGAGTGAGTCATACGTTTACAGTTCACGATGTAATATAAGCGGCATAGTTTTTTATGCATTTTTTATCAACTGGGCGCGAAGCACATGTAAATACGTGCGTGTGGAAAATTTATTTGAAAAAAATCCTTTAGTGTCATTTTAAAACAGACAAGTTTCAGTCCATAAGCCTATTTTACTTAACGTACGAAAAAGACACGTTCTCCCACCATAAAAACCCGGAATCTCCACCACATGTTATTTTCATTTGAAAAAGATCCCGACAAACTTTGTAGGATTTGGTTCTTGGTTAAATTGATTGAAAATGTTTTTATTTTATAGTTTAAAGGTCACTATGAAAAAGTATCCATGGGCGCATAGCCCCAATAGATTTTTAGCGAGATTTTTGATATAGGGATATCCAATGAATTCACAATCTTAAAAAATCCTAACCTCTAGAAATATGTTTTCGAGTGCGCTGAATCCGAATATGACATTATTATTTTTATACAGAGTGACACCTTCCAACATCGTCATAATCATGTACGCAGAGAGACGCGATAACAAAATATAATCGAATATTATAATAGATAGATAAATAAAGAAACTTTATTCTGTTAATACTGTCAGGACAGTGTAGAATGCGTCAGTTACATATATAAAATTAAAATTTATGATTAAAAAATTCCTCAACAGAATAAAATTTTGTCTCTAATAAAATAGATTTAAATTTTTGTTTAAATTTTGTAGCCGGTAGATTTTTTTATTTTCAGGGGGCAACTTATTGAAAATTTTCAACATAGCATTAACAGGACCTTTGTTCAGAGTAGTTAATGACGTGTAGTCTATAGTCTAAAGTTTGTTCGTGTTCTTGTGCTGTATGTGTGACTAGTAGTATTTAGAGAGAAAAGATTAAAATTAAATTTGACAAAACTTGCACATTCTAGTATATAAAGGTCATAAAATGTTAAGATCTTTAGTGTTTTAAAAAGGGGGCGGCAGTGTGTTCTCGGAGGAACTTTACAGATTGCTCTGATGCAGCGCTTTTCTCATGATATGATGAATTATCTAATTCGGGACATTTTCCGGGACACGGGGCTTTAATCCAGGACGAATGGTCACCCTATTTTTATCATAGTTGACTATAAAATCAAATTCAAAACATTTAAATTCTTCTTGTTGTTTATTGCTGTAGTTGTACACAGTTTCGTAGAATTCCTTCGCGGTTTAGTTCTTTTGAGTATTAAGGAAAATGATTGATTGTCAGTTATTTGCGTATATTTAAATTTCTCAGCTGACTACACAATTGAGCCTTTACTATGCAATATATTGTGACTTGCACATATGAAGTGCCTGTAGTAAATCTTTTTTGTTTAAAATATGTATGAATTATGCAATAAGCATTATGCCAAGTCGGACTCGTGCGTGATTGGTTAGGCTTACTAGAGGAGACCCGCATACGAAATCGTGTCTTTTATATATTCTTACACGCGTTGTTATAATAATAAAACAGTAAAACATACGAAAGGTACCGAATTCCATATAAAAATCTTTTTGTCTATATGCAATTTTTTTTGTATTTCTTTTCATAAAATGTATTTCTTATATTAAACTAAAACAAAATGTCAGAATCTTGTTTGTACTGTCTGTTTTTTTAATAAAAGCCAGTAACAGTCAGGGTTATATGAACTTAGTATTGATGAATATTTTCCATCGTAGATAAATGTTTTCACCGTGGACAATTGGCCTATAAGCGTATATTATTCAAAAACTAATCGACCTAAAATACCTTTCTTGAATATATAACAAGAGCCCTTTCCTACAATGGGTACCTCACTGACCGAGTGGAAAAAAATTGCCTTCGTTTTTAACCCCCGAAAATATTTTTGAGATTTTGACTGCCTCAAAAAACGAAGTCTCACCAAATAGGTTTTTGCCATTTCGATACAGTACTCTAAAAATGGAATGAAATATTCTCGATGTGTACAAGAATCTTAGGCCTAGTTTATATGAGAGGCGTTCAACGCGCGTTGGCCTAACGCGCGTTTACAATTTCTATACAATTGTATATAACTGTTTACATGATAACGCGCGTTCAACGCGCCACCAACGCGCGTTATCATGTATATACAATTGTATAGAAATTGTAAACGCGCGTTGGGCTAACGCGCGTTGAACGCCTCTCACGTAAACTAGGCCTTAAGCTCTCGCGCCGCGGTACGGGTTTCACGGGAATTCCAGCGTCAGACGTAAGTCATGTAGATGGGAGTTCGAGCGTCATACGTAAGTCATGTAGATGGGAATTCGAGCGTCATACGTAAGTCATGTAGATGTAAGTTCGAGCGTCATCTATTTATGACTGCGTGTACAGTTCTTGCGTCAGATGTAAGTCATTATTTGTAACTGCAGCGTGTACTGTCCAAGCGTCATACGTAAGTCATGTGGTGAAACCAATTTACAGATCAGTATCGCGAGCAACGCGTCACTCACGGCTTTTTTACATAATACTCTATTGTTACGAGGGAAGAATTGCATCTATTCTTGTTTCTCGTTACAAATAATAGCGACTTTATGTCAGCTGATGGTTATTTTCATATTATGTAGCATTCAAATCGTAATACGTGACATAACTATGAATGTAGACAACGTAAGTATTGTATAATGCCTGTGTCTACCCTGTCTGTTTAGTGATGCTTTGCCATCGCATCTACATTTATAAGCACGTCTGACTTCAGATTGTTCTTATATTATATGCAACTGAAACCAGAACATAAGTCCACGGCATGAATATGAATGAAATATCATATAGAGTGATCAATAAATCATAAAATAAAACGATGTATCGAAGCATTTTTAATAAAAAAAAACTTTTAAAAATTGAACTTCCTTCGAAAAAAAAACAATTGGCAGCCGTCCTAGGACGCCTGGCAGATGTGAAACATACGTTTAAGCGAAATTCTAGTAACTAAATTTCTCCCCATAAACTAACGAAATTCTAGTTACTAAACATAGTCCTGTAACTAATACAAAGTTCGTATACAAGCGGTGAGCGTGTCAAGCATAGTATAGTCACACACGTTGTGACAGATCACGCAGAGAAGCGCGCGCACACACACAAGGAAGTCAAGAGCGGTGGCGTAGAGGACTGTAAAACGCGCCAATAGATGTTTAACATAAAAAAGCCGTGGAAACGTGAAATAATAAAAACCGTCATCTACAACGCGGTCGCGTCTTCTTCATTTGAATATATGGTTACAATCTAATGTCATTGATATTCTAACAGTGCTTTCTTCAACCCAGCCTGAGACCTAAATAAATTATCAGCCTGTATATAATGTAAGGATTTTAATCTAAAAATAGCACTTCCATTAGTGGTAGAAATAATGAATTATAAAATTACATTTTTATTTTAATTAAAGTAGAAACTAATTCACTTTATGCTCCCATAAAAAATCCTGTTAAAGTTAAAACAAGATGTCTTAAAGCACTTCTTGACTTTATTAAGGCGTCATTAAAAATCTTATATTAACATTAACCGCCGATTGAGTTTATTTAATTCTTGGCAGGAACCATATCTTGATTTGACTGTTAATTATGATTACCAGTTGACAATGTTGATAAGTTTTAGCTGTTAGTATACCCGAGTCCGATGCTCGAATAAAGGGTACTCGATTAGTAAACTCAAACAATATTTCTCAAGCTGATTTCATCAACATTCCATGCAAAAATGTAGCCAAGTTTCGTGTCGGCAGTCTACTAAGAGTGCATGTTATTTATTAAAAATAAATAACTCATGTATGAAAACTTATCTCCCTTTTATATCTCGTCTCTTTTTTCGTACCGAGCCATAGTCTGTTTTCGCCACGAAACTTATCTATATTGTTTTTATATAGGGTTGCGGATATATGTTGTAAAGTCAATAAACTAGAACAAGAAGACCAAAAAACCCGGATTTTTGAACTTAAAACCCGGACATAATTGCCAAAAAAAAGAATATTATTTTAATAATAAATAAAACCGTGTTATATTTTATTATTATAATTAAGTACTACATCACAAATTGCATTTCATAATTAGTATTGATAGATTTTTGACAATCTTACAAAATCCAAGTAATATAGTCATGAAATACTTCCATATTTAATTATGTCATCATTTTCTTTTGTAATAAAATTAAAGAACCTTATAAAAACTTAAAAAATCAAACAATAATTCTTTCTTTCTTCCAATAAGCAAAAATAAATCTTTTCAAATGACTATCAACTCTTGATAAAAAAATTATTTATCTAGTCACTTTAAAATCCGGACTATAAACAAAACCCCGCTCGGATGCTCCCCGGACGCCCTTAAAAAGAGGACAAATCCGGGGAAATCCGGACGAATGCCAACCTTATTTTGATAAAATGTTTTCGATGTTGTTTTAATGCTTTGTGTAGGATAATATTTATACCAACGTAAAAATTTTACTTTATGTCAAGACGCATGCCTTTTTTGGAGGAGGAGAATAACAGATTTTTTTCAATGTTCTTGTTAACTGTACGTGAGCCCCCGTCTGCGGGAAGTACCCTAAATATTTTGACGAGCATTCATGACTGAGGAACTTTGCATATTAGCAAAATGAAATTTGGGATGTATTGATAAGCTTAGTGAAAATTTAAAACCTGAAGGGTTATTCAGACCGAAGCTAAGTTACGACGGCTCACAAATACGCCGAATTGCTTCGAGAAAATGGCCGTGTGTAATGCCGTACACTCAGATCTAGAACATCACAATAAAAGCACAGCTTTATTAACGGTGAAACATTTTCAATGATGCGTAAAAGGTAGATATATTTTGTTTAATCTCAGTGTGCCTATAATATTTAATAGCATTAATTAATCGCTATATGACTTACCTTACCTGTAATTTCTAATTAATTAATTATAAAACGATATTTGCTGATTCAAACTTCGATGAACTTCTACCGGATAATCTATTTATATCTGATATAATAATAATAATAATAATAATAATTTATTCCAATAATAGGTATACACATTCAAAATCAAAATAAAATAAACTTTCTTTGGAATTAACCTACCCAACTTGGCATAGCCAGTGCTAAACTAACTTTAATATAAAGCAATTTATCGAGTTTGCAGTGATCTTATCGTTAGTAAAAATAAAGAACTTATCCACAAGAAAAATGATCGTGTAAATGAGAAAAGTAGAAGTTACATTGAAATGTAATTTTCCGATAAAGTTTTCTTGAAAGACGGTATCAGGTGGTTCTAATGAGGAAAGTATATTTTCGTTTTGTTCAGTCATTAAATAAATAAATAAAGAACTAAAAACAGTATACAATTACAGTGCTTTTATAAAGGTTGAGGACATTTAGAATAGGGAAGTGTTTTTATAGCACAACCTTTTAATTTAAAATGAACAAAGAGGTCATAAAACAGGCAAAATGTAAATTTTCGGAAATTGTCGACGAAACTACACGATTTTCATGTCTATATATGAATGCTAAAAAGTTTAGTTATCCCAGAAACAATCGTTATTTCAATTGTAATGAATCCGAAAAAAATGCTTAACATATTTTTATGTTTCAAGTCACTACACTATTTTTTTTAAAAAGAATGTGTGATTTTATTATAATAATCCAGTGTTCGTAAGTAATCATATTTATTTAAGTATGGATTGTAAAAATCTAAAAAAAGTAGTTTTAGTTTTTTGCCAAAATAATTGAACGGAGTGTACCTTAATTACATTACCATTAAAAACGGATTGGCACGGAAGCATAATTTAGAAAAACCTGATGGCAAGTCGTTATATTTTTCATGTAAAGTCGTTAGTTTTATTTTGCAATTTTAGATAAGAAATTGCTGTTTCTATTTCATATTGCTCGGCGAACTCAATAAAGTGGATCTGATATCATTTACAAAAAAACCGTTTCAGAACTGGGTTAGCACTTTTACATAACACGCAATGTGCTATTATTATTGTGTGTAATAGGCATGGCCAAACTATTCTTAAAAAGCTACTCTTAACATATTTTAGTATTTAGCCCATACACGACAGCACTTTGTTACAATAGCATAATGAAATATAGCCTAACATTTTCTCACATATTTTATCTCCGTATCCGTGAAAACCGCATGAAAATCGGTTGAATAATTTGTCAAGTTTGGGCAGGCAATCCCTGTCTCTAATATTTGACAAAGACGCGGCAAATCAAAAAGCCTGTGTCAACGACGCTTACATCATATATATTAATACGCTAAGGTTAAAGATGTTTGCCTCCCTTTTTAGAAAAAACCTCACAATTTCTCCACATAAATTATATATATATCATTTTACAGATAATTGCTTGCTCTACTGACACCGACAACTAAAAAATTTATTATTGCTTTTGTTTTTGTAAATTAATTAAAATACAGCAGCGCTGAACCACGTCTGCCATCTGACGGCTTTAATTTAGAAACAACGTCAACACTTCGATCTGACATCTGACCTTCATATTGTAATACAACAGACACACTACTGCATACTGCCATCTGACGGCTTTAATTTTGAAACAGCGAGCAACGCTTAACAACGTCACAGCAATGCTGCATGATTCCATCTGACGGCTTAGCTCAACGCTTTTGCTACTTGCGCCTCTATATGACAATTTTAGTAAAATATTTCTTCGATCGGTCATCTGAGCTTCATATTGTAATACAACGAAAAGAAGAACGTTATAAGCAGTGTGCAAAATTAGAAACGAATTGAATACCTGCACTCATATTTAAAAAATAATTTTGTAAAGTGATAATTATTCTACTTATTTAGTGCGATTAAATTCGCACAGGTCACTCTAGTTAATAATAAATAACGTTAGGCAGGACAGTTGCAACCACAAAAACGGTTTGTATTTCGAAATAACGCTCGCATCAGATAGTACTGTGGTTCGTGTGTCGCTTTCGTTAGTTGGTTAAATGATTTCTTTGCGTTTTGTAATCAACTAATTCATTCTAAAAACCAGTTGATTTCGATACCAAGTTCATATTAACTACAAAGAACGTTGAGCAAAACAGTTGCGTCCACAAAAACGGTTTTATTTCGTTGGTTTTAAATAACGCACGCATCAGAAATTACTGTGGTTCGTGTATCGGTTTCAAATCGTTTGTTGAAGCAGTACTTTGCGTTTTATAACCAAGAAATGAAGTAGTTGAAACAACATTCATCATTACTCCATATACTAGTTATAGCAAAAGTATACGGTTATAGATACCTGTGTGTGCGAGCTGCAAGTTTAATTATTTCAAGTATCTTTGAACTTCTGAATGACAACGTTATAATAACCTACCGAGGAGGATGACGACGACGTCCGTATCGACTAACACCACGCAGTTACACCATCCTCCTTTTGGGTTATATAGACACACATATTGTCACGCCTGTCTTCAGATATTACCGTCTGAGCGTCGTCGCACAAGTGTCTGGATATTAAAACGTCGCTCTGACTGTGAATTACGATTGCTCGCTATTGTTAACTTATTTAAATTACGCCATTATTATGTGACGTACTGTTACAGTCACAGCTGCCGCCATCTCTCGTCCGTAATCTAATCACTTTAAATTCTCACATCTTGTTTCCTATATACGTATTCCATACATACTATGCTCCACCTCAGAAAACTTTTAGAATACATAAACAGAGAACTTATAAAAAACAGTTGTGTGGTTTTAAGAAACCACGACGCAAGTGAAACTTTTATTGGATTGTAGGCGTTCGATTGTAGACACTTATCCATCACGATTAATTATAAACAACAATATTTACATGAATACACGAATAAAAACATGTAAACACTGTACAGCACTTGCCCGCATGACAGACTGACTATGTGTTATACATACTACACGGTCAGCTGATGCTAACCATGGGCACCGCCATATTGGCCTTGGCTGCTCTACTGAGCGCCTACTCCGAACGCCTTTCACTTTACCCCTACTCCGCGGCCGCCTGTAATTCGACATGCAACAGACGGTCAGAAAAATTCGGGGCGATAGAATAAAAGTTTCACTTTAAAAAAAAAAAACACCAAACATCACAGAGGACAAACGTTGTTCCAAATCTTCTTGGTTTCCAGGTCATTAGTATTTTTATCCGACGTTTCGTCTACAACTGCGCTAGATATTATCAAAGACGACGTGGCAGCGGACTAAGTGTCCTTCTCGACGACTGCTGTTTCTTGTATGCGTGTTCTCTGCTTGGTCGTAGTTTGCTCTTTTGTAATTGGTCGCTCCACTCAGTGGGTTGGTGTTCAGGAGCGACCAATTACAGAAGAGGATACTACGACCGAGTAGAGAACACCAGCACGCTGAGCATAAAAGAAGGGGGAACAGCAGTCGTTAACGCACTTACCTGTGAGTCGCCTAGAAGGACACTCCGTGCACTGCTACTTCGCCTTTGATATTGTCTCAAGAAGATTTGGAATCAGAGGACAGCTTAGTTAATGTGCTGGCCTTTGGATCATACTGTCGTAAGTTTGAATACAACCTTGCTTAATTTAGACGGTAATTACCTCAGTTGTCAAACCATAGTCACAAAAAAATTGAGAATCACTGACCTATAAAGAACAAAACACCATCGATCTTTGAGACATAATCTATACATGAAAACAAGCGAGGCGAAGAAAAGATCGGATGTGAATTGTTTCACGACTTTTTTTGTTTTAAATATTCTGTAGGCGCAACGATGATGACGCGAACAAAAGACTACACACAATATGGCGGCGGCGCTATCCGTTTGTAACATGGTCGGAAAATATTATTAAATAAAAACGTCTTTTATAAAGGTCGATCTATAACTTACTCTATACTCTATAGCTTGATCACCTTTGTGTGAATTTTACAACAACAAACCAATAGGTCACAATTAGTATTGATAATTTCCTAACAAAATTTTAAATAACAGGGTGAGTAATGTTTTTAAACTATCCATTAATTCTTTATAGTCAATGTAAGAATTTACAGTGCTGTTAATTTTTTGTCACTTTCTAACAAATTTAGCATAACTGTTAAAGTGAGACAGAAATATAACAGCGCCGTTAATTATAACACTGACCATACAGAATAGCGTTATAAAATGAACACAGACTATGATAATAACATTAACTGCATGGACTATTTAATTATTATTATGTACACAAGCTATATTTTAATTAAATTTATTAACCCACTAAGCCGCATTAAGTGTACCTTCAGTATCTATATTACATAACTGATTACTTGTGTATATATAGTTACTTACAAGTTACAGGGTCGGATTAAAAAATGTTGACGCCTTTAAATCAATAATTATTATAGGTAGTTAAATTGTATTTTATTATTGATGTCAAACATCTACTGGATTTTGTTGATGGCGAGGCCGAGATCCAACTGACTGTAACAAAACTGCTGTAGTCCGTGGCAGAAATTATTTATTTACAAGAATAAATGTTTAACAAACAGTAAAACACACAAACGAAAGCGTACTTCTTTAGCTTAATAGAAATAATAACGTTAACAAAACGAATAGTTCATAAATTATGTACAAAGAAATATTTACAACACACAGGAACACAACACAAAGTTTATCAGCACACTTGTCTATTAACTATAAGTCATTTATTTAGAACCACTCACTAGAGTTATAATTTATATCCACAGTATAATTTATGTCGTAATGCCAGAGCACTGTATCAACACAACGAACAGCTCGAATACTGACTGACTTGACTTGCTCACTCTGCTCCCTTATATAGTTTTCGGTCCATGCTTCTAGAATGTTCTCCACACATCGAGATCCCTTTTTTTACATCTATTGTTCTCTCCAAGCGATTCTAAGAAATCGAGTCTAACTCCGCTACCTGCTTTACGCACCGAGTTCCTTTCCTTTACATGTATGTGTGTCTCAGAGGTCGGGTGTTGTTACCTGTTTCCATTGTTGTTGTTCTAGTAGTTTCTACCGAATTCCATAGACGTCCCATCAGGGCACGCAACATGACATTTATTAGTTACTAGAATAAGCATTTCAATGGCGCTGCGTGTAACTCAAAGTTGCATTTGGCAAGCTTATGTCAATATAGGAAAAGCTGGTTCAATGTAATTATTCTGTAATCTGTGTTGAGTTCGATCGAAATAAAGAACTAAACGACAAATAAAGTAATTATTTGCAATAAAACGTTTTACGAATATCCGAGAAAGCTTTTGATGCCAATCAATGGTTTTTATTTCGTTAATTAAAAAACGATCTCTTTTGTTCACGTTTCTTTCTCTCCTTTGTATACTAAAGCAGCCATAAATAATTTATCTGTTTTTATCAACCTAATTTAAAAGCACTTTGTTGAAATTAAATAAAACCGGTCAAGTGTGAGTCGGACTCGCACACGAAGGGTTCCGTACACTATGTACTTTTTAAATACTTTTGTAAAAGAAACAAGAGAGGCGCTATAACAATATGTAACCAGTGGGAGTATGCAAGTAGTTCAAGAATTTCAAGGCGTGAAATTTTACATAATACACCCCGGCGTTTTTATATTATAAACACTTTTTTTACAAAAATTTCTTGTAGAATAAAATAATATAAAGTTTTGATATTATACCATTATATCAAATAACAACGTTATGGCAAATATCTCTGTTGCGCATACGCCGATTTCCCCAAAAAAAAAAAAAAATACAAAACTTTAGAATATTAAACCATTATGAAAAATATACCATTATTATATAAAAACAATGTTATAGCACATATCTCTTTGCGCATGCGCCGCCTTTCCCCCTAAAACTTTTTACAAAACTTTCTTTTAAACCATTATGAAATATATACTATTATTATATAAAACAACTTTATTGCATATATTTCTTTTGCGCATGCGCCAATTTTTCCCAAAAAATTTACAAAACTTTTGTAAACATAGATAGAATAATAAACCGTTATGAAAAGTATGCCGTTATTATATAAAAACCAGCCTTATAGTATATATTTCTTCTACGCATGCGCCGATTTTTTTCAAAAATTTATTTTACAAAACTTCTGTAAAACAAAATAATAAGCCGTTATGAAAAGTATACTATTATCTTATAAAAACAACATTATAATATATATTTCTTTTGCGCTTGCGCCGACGTCTCTCAAAAACAATAGGCCTCTTCATATTTGCATATCAAATATCCTCCCAAAATTTGGTTTCATTCCGCTCATCCATGGTGTTGGAATGGTAAAAAATGTCAAAAATGACGTTTACATCTGTCAAAGCAATATGTTCTAATAATTAAAATTAGTTATTCAAATCGTTAACTCAGAAGGCGTTGCATACTAATGTCAAAAGATTTGAAATGACATTCGTTTTTGAACAAATGCAATCTTTTTTTTAAGACAAAACATACGCAATTTTTAAATTCCCATAGTACAGTATGCAACAAACGAAGACAGACGATCCCCGTGTATGCTATGGATTAGACAAAATTGAATTTAAACATTTTATTTCTATATAAAGCTGTATAAAAAAAGTGTTTCGACGAATTCTGTTATACAAAATCTATGTAAAATTTTCTGCTCTTTCGTTTAAGACAGGTCTCGAAACGATCTGATTTAAATTGAGCGACTTATAAGCAAAAAACTGAATTTGCTCCTCTTTGGGGAGTTTTGGGGGTCTTTTAATTATTTGTTGTTCTAGCGGCAATAGAAATACATACTCTGTGAAAATTTCAACTCTCTACCTATTACGGTTCTTGAGATACAGCCCGCTGACAGACAGACAGACAGACGGACAGACGGACAGCGGAGGCTTAGTAATAGGGTCCCGTTTGACCTTCGGGTACGGAACCCTAAAAAGATGGGGTTATATGAGAATTTAAAAACGTTAAGACAAGCATTCAACAACTAGATTTCACTTAGCAAGATTTCATGGTTTTTGTTATTTTGGGCAATTTCACGCACGGTATGCCATCGAAATAAACAGTTTATGTATCTGGTACGTAAATGAAGGTATTATTTATGAGTTGTGACGTTAAGGAAAAGCGAGTTTTAATAATCACACGAGTCACATCATGTGTTATTATAAATCTTTGATTAACGTCTGAATAGAACTCTTCAAATAAATAAAATTGTCGACCAATTTTTTTATAATTTTGTTTTTTGTCAATATATATCTAGTCTGAAAAAAATTGGTAGACAATTTTATTTATATGTGTTTTTTTGTTCAGAAGTTACTGTTGTATTTATATAAGAAAAATAATCATGTAAATTACCCTATTACTTAAAAATAAAATCTACACAAAGCCAAGCGGAACGTCATGAATGAATATTATCATTTTCAGGGCACGTATCCTGCAAAAGCATCAAGTTTTATATATACGTAAAAGTGGATGTTTGTATATTATATTTTAACAACAAAGGTTGATCAAAGCTTTTCAAACAATGCACGGTAAACGGCAAAGCTTGCGGTGAATATAATTATCACAAGTATGACAAATATTTTTGTCTGTAAAGCTTATCTAAAAGCTAAAACATAGCTTGAAGCAGCGCCGCATTTTCTTGTACAAGGATTATGTAGCTATGTAATCAAAAAGATTTCTTATTTAACGTGTGAATTACATGGCAATCTATAATAAAGGCCGCTGCACACGAGGCTGGTTTTGCCGCTGAAATCACTGCTGGGACACGTCACAAGATAGATTTCAAAATTAGAACCGGCGCTATTTTTCGTGTTTATTTGTCTGCTGTTTGGAAACAGTATCTTGTCACGTGGGCGCCAAACAAACATGGCGTCAGTTCAGTCACTGCGCGCGCACCAAACCCATCTATAAAACTACTTTCAAAACAAGATTCGTGTGAAGGGAAAATATAAATGTCACAACGAAATCCAGTCCCACAGCACGCTTGAAATCTAGCAGCCAAATCTAACAAGGTATATAGCGGCAAAACCAGCCTCTTGTAATTAAAAAGGAAAAATCTGAATGTTTACCTGTCGTGCAGAGTAATCTCGGAAATTAAAAACAATTTTTTAATGGCCGACGATTCAATTTCAATACTATAATACGCGCCACGAATCTAAAAGGCTTGGAAGTTAGATGCGAATGCGGGCTTGCGCTTGTACAGTCTGTTGAAAAAATACAAACTCGCAACTCAACGAAACTATAATAGCAATAACAACTTGACAATAGCGTACTCGACTATACTTTAAAGCAGGAAAGCGACAAGTGACAAAGGCAACGAGCGATCACGGCCAATCACCGACGAGCGCACGTTCCGTGCAGGTAGCTGAGAGGTGGTGGGAGTATCAACGGCTCTAAAATGTGCCTTTGCGACGCTGTTTGTCACTAACATCCGAACCTTTTAGATTCGTGGCGAGTATTATAATTTTTCAGGGCTTGAAAAATTAGCTGATATCTTTTCTATCCATAGTCAAAATGTTTCGTAATTTTGTAACAGGTATCAGTTCTTAAGTGGAGTTTTATGTATTTGTTAAAAATAACTGGTAGATGTTATGTGTTTTAAGTTATCGATAAAGTTTTTAATATTATTTCATTCTCAAAAATCCTGATTCGCTATCAATACCAACAATGCTCTATAGAATTTTGTACTTTTCTATCTATAATAATATTTTGAAAACCTCTGTGGGTAGAAAAAAATACCATCTTGAAAATGTATAAAAATAATTATGCTTTGGAGTTTAAAGAGTGATGTGGGAGAAGACCCTTTGGGAGTTGTGAGTTGTAACAACAGTCTCCAATCTAAGGCATATGAGAAAGTGAGGCCGGGAAATATATAAGAGCCTATTTTCTCGTCCATAATCATAAATATAGAAACTAATTCCGCGTTCCATTGATATACACTGTTCTATCAGTAAATCGCTGAATTAATCAAAAAGGAAAGGTAATCGCTTTTTCGAAATATGCTCAGCTTTAAATTTAGATTTAATGCTGGAAGTTGTATCCTGTGACATTTGACCTTGAGTCACTGTTAAATCACAGAAATCTGATAGGTTTTTAAAACAAACATCTATCTAATATAATCAAAATAATATTCGGTAACCTTTGGATTATTTCATAAGTGTTAACTGTTAACACTCACTAAATCGCTCGTGATAACACTATGTCACCCTCGCGATAATACCTCGATTTACAAACGAGATACATAAATTACTATTATAGGATAAAAAAAAAGTTCGTTTCTATATTTTTTAGTCTTGAAACGGTCGATTCGTATAAGCACTATACTAAAGTGTGTAGTGGTTTACCCTCAGTAAGAGGTGATACAATGTGTTCATAATAGTAGGTTGTATAATGTATATCTAGTGCCGTAATGGATTATATTACGGCGAAGTATGATATTATGTCTGAAACGAGTGCCAGAGAGTTTTATCAGTCGTAGAAATCGTACTGCTATTAAGCACGAGATACATATATTTTCACACTTACGGGAGGGAAAAAATTCGCACAATGACGGCTGTCTGAAAAAAGACCGTAGCGCCTAAACTATTCATCCGGTTTTGATAAATAAGGTGTCAATCGATTCGTTATTATGGCCCGGGAACATAGGCTACATTTATTTTTGTATTTTGATCCCAGAGGGGAGCAAATTGAAAACAAATAAAAAACAAGTTCAAAAAAATAATTTAAATAAAAAATAAGTTCGAAAACTAAAACCCGACAACTGAAAAGTACGAAACAAAAAAATATTCTCATCTAAGGATAGCCGTGGTCGTATGCCATCTCATATATATGAGGCTCGTCTAGATATATAGCGTGATGCACTTTGCCCTAGAGCTTATGATCGCTTACTACTGTTAAAATGTAATGTTTTATTAGGGTAGGTGGTATATGCCCACGGCTATCCTCAGATAAGAATATTTCAACTATTCAGAAGTCGGGTTTTAGTTTTTGAACTTATTTTTATTGATGACTATAAGACTGAACCTCACGAGAGAGAGAGAGAGAGAGAGAGAGATTATAGACGCTCAACATCTGAGGTTATTATCAGCGTCTATATACTGAGCCTTGTATAATTTATAACATGGTGGGGTACATACACGTCTAATTATAAATAGATAGCGAGTATCATATCCAGTGACGTCATACTACGTCTACAACGTATGGAAACAGTTGATAGTGTGTTGTTGAGTATAAATCTCAACTGTAGAGCCTTGAGGGTTCTGTCCTTCTCAACTTTAACGCCATTCCCATGTTATACCAAACGATAAATATACACACCTCTGCATGGCAAGAACATTTTGGTCGTGCGAACCGTTGATGTATAAAATTGTACAGGGTGCAAAGAAATAACGCGTATATCGGCCTTTCTCCTATTGTTAAGGCATTCTTCAGTTTTTTTGTCTGATGAAATTCTAGTAATTAAATATCGCCCTGTAACTAAATGTTCCCGTCACCCAGTTGTCGCGTTTAACAAAAACCAAGTTATAATCCAACGTATACACAAAGCAAGAGTCACGCGCTGACATCTAACGAAATACCAGTAACTAAAGCCCACAAACGTAACGTCCTCGAATTGTCAATTGCACGGTTTTATTCCCAATCAAACGCACCATTAAATAGCTCTGTTCCAAGATCTCTGAGAATGATAACCGTCACAGTCTTGAGCAGTAGCTCAAAAACCGATACAAACAGTTTCGTTACTACTGCGCAAGACGGTGTTGGTTTTGTTGCCGTTTTCGGAGAGCTTGAAACAGAGCTAATGTTTCACTTAAAAAATCTAAGTCATTATGATTAACTTAAAATTTTTCTGTGATTGTGTGCTCATCATAATCAAAAATAAAAAATATAGAATAGTTACTTCTTACCACAACAATTTTATTAGATGATGGTCATTTCGGGAGCTATAATCTCATCTTCAGCAAACACTAAACGTTTATTGTTTGCTGAAGAT
The DNA here is from genome assembly GCA_963575645.1 of Xanthostigma xanthostigma. Classification (NCBI taxonomy): domain Eukaryota; kingdom Metazoa; phylum Arthropoda; class Insecta; order Raphidioptera; family Raphidiidae; genus Xanthostigma; species Xanthostigma xanthostigma. The sequence continues at coordinate 17,836,942 of OY754474.1, forward strand.
GAGAGTATAGCTCCCGAAATGTTCATCCGCTAATAAAACTGTTGTGGTAAGAAGTAACAATCCTATATTTTTTATTTTTGTTTCAACCACAGTGTTCTTAATATTTGTATCATCATAATCATTTTTAAGTATAGTTCGGTTTTAAAATCGAGGGCCCGAAGAACGGTCCTTTTTTTGAACCAAATTCCAATTATTTGAAGATCGCATATAGCTCAAACTTTCTGACCCATCTGATTGTTAAACGGCCGTACGTGCCCACAAACTTGTACTCCTGATGCAACTCCTGAAATTGTTTCAGTTTCAGGAATGCCCTGCAGTTGCTGTTCATGATTGTGTAACATGTGCTGATTGCATGTCTTTGACAGTGTATTTATAAAGGCATTCATGCAATAATAATGCGCTTGTAATGCAATCCATTACAGTTTTTTCAGTTTTTTTTAACGAATACAAAAAATAATGTTCAAATATACTCACATGTTTGACGTTTGACTGAAACATGGTGGGGACTTGTAGGGTCGCAGCTTACAGGAGAAGTACTGAAAAAAAATATAATATTTTAAGTAGTGTTGTTTTTATACTGTCGTCGGAAATCACGAAATAATTATCCGGACCTGTCATTTTATCGGTAACTAAATACGACATTTTATACCTTAGGTGCAGAATATGTTTTTGATTAAATTTTTATCTGTTAAATCTAAAAAATGTTTTTATCAACAATATATGATTTATAAACCCCGTTAATTGTTGTTTTTATATCCTTCAAAACTGCACATTTATATGTCATCGGTATTTAGAAAAGGATATTTGATTTTGTCATCACTACATTGTATCTATACTAATATATAAAGCTGAAGAGTTTGTTTGTTTGTTTGTTTGAACTCTTTAATCTCAGGAACTACTGGTTCAAATTGAAAAAAAAAATTTTGTTGGATAGCCCATTTATCGAGGAAGGCTATAGGCTATATAAAATCAGGCTACGACCATTAGGAGCGGAGCAGTAATGAAAAATGTTCCAAATGTATCTAAAAAATAAGCTTCTATTCAGGTGAAATGCACTAACTAAGTATACTCATATTAGCGCAATCGGTAGAGCACAAGGCTGTCAATGCCAGGGTCGTGGGTTTGAGCCCTACGTAGGTCAATGCATTTTTATTTTTTTTTTATTTTCTACATTGCTTTCTTCTAAGGCTTACATTTAAATTTATTTTAATTTTATTTAATTAATTAAAAAAAAATTATTAGTTAAAAAAAGTATAATTACTGCTTTTTATCGACAAAAAATTTTGAACGCTAACTCCGATCATCATGAAATTTGGACACAACATTCATCTCGGTAAACTAATATGAATGTGTGTACTCATGTTCCTCCCTTCCCCATTCGTTCTTTTACACCCGGGTGAAACCGAACGGTACCGCTAGTTAACTAATATAGGGAATGCTAGATCCATTTATATTATTAAGTCTTTGATCTGGACCTTAGAGAGAGCTGCCGATTGCCAGCAACAATCAAAAGTATTTTAACAAGGTTAATTTAAAATTGCGTGTCCCAATCGACTCTCACAGGAAGTTGTTTGTTATACTTTTTGTTCAAAGAAAAGAATGAAGTTTTAATGCTCATAAAATCAGTTCACAGTAATTGAATCACTACACTATAGATTGTTGCTTTTCAGAGGCCATTTTTAAATACAGTGAAACATGTCTTAAACATGCGTACCTATAAATTTTCCGTTTGCATATTAAATTAAACAATATTCAACGTAATTTGTGTTTAGCAGCGTTCAGAAAATTTATTTCTTGCCATTCTTATGGCGCCGTCCTAGAATAAAAAATAGTTTCTCAAAATGGTTAGTTTTAAGAAAACGAACATTTAAGTTATTATATAGCTTATGAAATATTAATTGACTAGAGTGACCTGTGCGAATTATTCGCACTAAATAAGTATAATAATTATCACTTTACAAAATTGTTTTTTAAATATGATTGCAGGTATTCAATTCGTTTCTAATTTTGCACACTGCTTATAACGTTCTTCTTTTTGTTGTATTACAATATGAAGCTCAGATGACAGATCGAAGAAATATTTTACTAAAATTGTCGTATAGAGGCGCAAGTAGCAAAAGCGTTGAGCTAAGCCGTCAGATGGCATCATGCAGCATTGCTGTGACGTTGTTCAGCGTTGCTCGCTGTTTCAAAATTAAAGCCGTTAGATGGCAGTATGCAGTATTGTGTCTGTTGTATTACAATATGAAGGTCAGATGACAGATCGAAGTGTTGACGTTGTTTCAAAATTAAAACCGTCAGATGGCAGAAGTTGTTCACCGTTGCTGTATTTTAATTAATTTACAAAAACAAAAGCAATAATAAATTTTTTAGTTGTCGATGTCAGTAGAGCAAGCAATTATCTGTAAAATGATATATAATTTATGTGGAGAAATTGTGTGGTTTTTTCTAAAAAGGGAGGCAAACATCTTTAACCTTAGCGTATTAATATATATGATGATGTCAAGTGCACATACTGCCAAGTGTAAAATATTTTTTTGTTAATCTATTATCACCAATAAAGATATCTATATCTTACTGCTTTCTTGCGTTACAGGAAACTCCCATAATGAACCTAGAAAGTGACTAACTACAAATTAGGAATAAATGAAGAAACTGCTTTATAAGTTAGGATGGCAGTATATCGATTTAAACAACGATAATAGCATTGTGTAAAAAATACACTTCATAGATAAAATATGTATCTCCTATGCGCCGTCGTTTTCTGGGCATGGAAATTTAAATAATGCCACAGCAAATCTGGATAAATTTCTGAATAATTAAAAAGAGATAATATTGCTTCCACTGGTTAATTAATTTTAATCTTCTTCTTACATTTTTAATTAATGCATCCTTAATTTAATTAAGATACATACTTCAAAGAATATTGACACAAAACCTTTTTTGCCGGAAGATAAATGGCCAACAGGGTCGGGACTATCTTCTTACCGCCTCAAACAAACAATTATTTTCTGCAATATTAATAATTCGAGATTTTTACATGGAACACATCTTAACAAAGCGAAAAAATCGAAATAAAAATTTTGATTGGGTAATTTAAAACCTTAAGTTAAGTACCGTAATGGTCAGCGCGCTTTTTGACGTGATAACGTCTTATAAATTGATGAATCACCAATCTTATAAATTGATGAAACACCGGCTGCATGCACGAAAAAGTGTAACGTTCCTAACGTTCCGCCTGACCCTGTGCGTGCTTTTCTCGAAAACGGCCCTAACGATTTGGATGAAATTTACTGAAAAGGGATTTTGGGGGGCAAAAAATCGTTTTAGCTAGGTCTCATCTCTCGAAAAAATCGTTTTCATACAAATTTTGTCATTATAAAAATCAATTTTTTGACGTATGAAAATACTTAAATATTGTAAGTAGGTTTTGGAATTTTATATAAACAGTGAAACAATTGTTTTCAAAATATTATGACAATTAATCTTTGAGACTTAAAATAAATACGAAAGAAAGAAAGTTAAAAAAACAATTATTATTATAGGTTGTGAGTATTTTAATACATAAAATTAACCTAAATTTGAAGCGAAAGATGCAATATCATAGATTCGAATTATTATAATTATTATAATATGTAGAATTTAGGTTATGTATTACGGAATACGTTATCACGTAAAACTATCGTCCGTAAACCGACTTTACAGACAACCAATTTTTTTTTTATATAAAGAAGATCGTCGATTGAATCGCAGTCATTAATTAATATTTTTTGCATCTCTCTTTATTCTTGCAGCTCGAGAAGCCAACGTAATTACAGCGTTCCTTTGTTTTCCACTTCATGCTGGGTTCCAGAAAGGATTGTCAAAAAATTTGATTTGACAAAGACCTTAGATTGTGATCATATAAATACAGTTGCCATACATCAGGAGCAGTCTAATGTCGTATTCAAACTCCCTGTCCTCTAGATTCTAGAACATTAGATTGTACTCACACAAAAACAAATGATTTTGCTACCTCTTTTCGAGCTAAATTTTGATTAAAATGCGTAGAAAAAAATCGTTTCGAAGTAGGAAAAAAACGATGCTAAATACATGTATATACGCAATTTAATAAAAAAAAATCGATCAGTTATTTTTCTAACAGGATCGATTTAAAAACTCTACAATTCTTTTTATATGGAGAATTGTGTATATGTTTCGGGCAATGTCGGCAATGCCCGGGCAATGTCGACATTGACCGGTCCATGTCGACAATGCCCGAGCCACATCGGGGCAATGTCAGAAATCGGACATTGAGATAAATTGTTTATTGCTCATATCATATAAAAAATATAATTATTTATATTAGTAATGCCTTTTTGTATTTTTTTATTCATTAAAATAAATAAAATGTGTGGAAATAAATCATACGTGGTTTCAATCATCAATAGTTATAATAGAAAGCTGAAAAATATATTCTTCAATAGTTTGTATCAGTGATAAAAATTCCATAAAGGGTTAATGATAACTTATCATGATAAAGATACAATCAAATGGCAGCGTTTCATGTTTATAAAAATCTATTTTTTGAACCTTGTCCGATTTCGGACATTACCCGATGTAGCTCGGGTATTGTCGACATTGACCGGTCAATGTCGACATTGCCCGGATTCTGGACATTGACCGTAACATATATATTCACAGTCAGGTTTTTGACAATCCTTTCTGCAACCCAGCATCAACGATTGAGTGCTTCCATTATTCGATCGGTACACCCCTGCTGTATTGATATTTCAATAAATCAATATTCGGAACGGGTATTTTAAAGTTATAAAAAACAGGAGAAGAATGTTTAACGTCAGGTAGAGTTGAATAGGAATGAAAATAATTTACATTCATTAACGAGAGGTAAGATAATAGACCACTTAACCGCAGCAAACTTTTCATGTCAATTATTCCCTATCACTGAAAACTCCGTCTTCACAGAATTTCCCAACGGAAAATCAATGTAAACCGCTTACTTACAGGACTTTTCAACAAAGCATTCTCTTTGTGAACTTCAGAGGGACAATGCATAAGAAAAACTTCTTTTGTGTGATGGAGTGTTATGTGAATATCTAGATTAAATTCCTGAATGATAAAATCATAAAAATTACACTTTAAAAAAACTCGTTTTGATCGCAATGAGTATAATAAAATGTGAGGCGTCGTGAGGCGCCTATAGCAGATGTGAAACAATAATTTAAGCAAAATTCAAGTAACTAAATTTCGCCCTGAAATTGAGTTTCACCGTGTCATCTGAACTGTGACGGTACTTAAGGAGGAGGTAGGGTCTAATGGGTGAAAAAATAAACACTTTGTTAACGAATTTTTTTTAGAGATATCGTTGAAGTGGATATGTCACCGTAAAATTGTAAATATCGTTAGGTTGTAATCTGTCTCGCGAGATTGTGAACTGTCGAAAGATTGTGAACCTCAACGTACTGCTTACAATTTAATATATTATTATTACGTTGAGGTTCACAATCTTTCGACAGTTCACAATCTCGCGAGACAGATTACAACCTAACGGTATTTACAATTTTACGGTGACAGATATATTTTAATGTTTTGCATGTTACAAAGCATCATTCGAGCAACATTTTGTAGAAAAATATTGAGAAATAAGCCTGTGACAAAGCATTTTCGAGGACGCCTTTTAGAAAAGATGATTTGCGGTGTACACTATATCTTAACGTAGAATTAAATATAAGATAAATATAAAAAAAGACAAAATAATTTAGTTGAAACAGATGTTTTTCGAGACCTCAACGTTCCTTTTTTATTTTTATTCCATTTTTAAACTTTAAGTGGTTGTTTCAAGTCAAAATTGTGAATTTTTACGAAAAAATCCACCATTTTATAGCTGTAAAACCCCCTTAATGTTACAAAAAAAACGTTGGGGTCTGGTATTTTATATGTAGAAAGTGTGTACAAAATTTTAAAAGAATCAGTGTAGTAGTTTTGAAATGACGATGTACACGGACTTTTGAAAACGTGGTTTCGAGAAAAACGCAATTAAAGTTTGAACTCTAAAAAAACGAAGACAAAAAATTTATTTTTTTAACAGCTGCATAAAGTACATTCCTTGCAGAAACTTCGTTGTCTTCGGCTTTTTTTTCAAGTTTACGTCTTATTCTAGGGAGTACTGCGTTTATATATCCGAAACTTATATAAATTGCGTTTATACACTCGGCGCTGAGTCACCAAGCACCGAGCTCTTGCCGCTCCGCAGTATTAGAGGGGGGGGGGAGGTCTATGACTGAGAGTTTTGCTCCGATTGATTTGAAATTTTGACACAACATTCTTCAAATGTTTTACTATAAGAAAATTAAATAAAAAATTTAGTTTTTTAGACCCTACCCCCCTTAATAGAAAGAAAGAAAATGCATTTCCATCTGTGAATTCAAAATCTGGCTAGTTGAATAACATTCGAAGCTAGCCCACAAAGAGGTGTAGTATATATTATGATAAAATAATATGCTGTCGTTTTGAGGAAATATCAATATCTGTTTTCTTTTTCCAGGAACATCTGCCATTTCAAAATCTAATAAGTATCTTCAAGACAGACACGTTTGCGATCTATTTTGGAAACCAAAGTGTCATATAGCATGGATTTGCAACTTCAGAGCGTAGTTACATTAAAATTATACAATAATATAAATATGGGCAAGGCCTGACATTGTCATAGATTATTTATGAACTTAAAAACTATAAAATCAAAATGGATTAACTAATATTTCAAGCGGAGATTGATTTTAAAAAAGCAATTTAACGCACAAAAAAAATTATTTATACACTAAGAAGATGGTTAATTATTGTTAATATTTGATAATGAAAGGTGGTTTTAAAAGAACATATTTGTATAGTTTAAAATGTAGTTTGTACAAAAACCAAAAAAATTGGCGTAAAATTACTTCTGACGACATATTTCAAATAATTAGTTTTCAGAAACAAAAACGTTTAAGAAAAACAGTAAATCGGAAAAAGAAACCTTATTTCCAAAGCAAAGTTTGTAGAATTATAAAAGATAAATTAATTAAAGAACAATTTAATACACGTTTAAGACAAAATCGATACATGCGAAAGTTAGGTTTGATACCAACACACAAAAACCAAATTGAAAATATACTTAAAACATCCACTTATAATATTTTAACTTTAAAATATCAAGTTATAAACCCACATTTAAATGAATTGTCTTTCCAAAAAGATATTAAGTGTGTTTTAAAACGTTTCGATACTATTGACACGTTTAAATATAAAGACGAATCGTTGAAAAAATATACTAATAAACATAAGACGAGTAGAAACCGTTTAGAAAATAATTTTAAAAATACAGACAGAATAAGTAACTGTCTGGCGGTAGCTGGAAAAGAAGTGAAGGTATCTCTTCCTGGATTACCGACTCCAGCAGAATGCCTCTGACAGGGTTGAGCGCAAGCAACAGCGAACGTAGCGGCGGACTTTCACCAGGAGGCGGTGGAAATGAACTTTACCCGCCGCCAAGCCACAGTCCAGCCGGCAGTCAGGGTTCTACGTGCGCGGATGATATCGTACCGCCGCCAAAGAATTGTTACCGTCTTGTCATGCTTGGTGAGTATTTTCTAACATAAAACGTTTGGAATGGTGTGCTTGATGGGAAGGCCAATATAATATTTCCAGAGAAAGAGAGAGGAAAAAGAAATAGATATTAATAAATGATAGTTTTGCACCTGGGTGAAACCGGGCCGCCAGTATAGTATATAATTTTGTTGTAGAGATAAAATTTTGATTATTTCGGCTTTTGTTAATTTGGATTATCACATAAAGAACTTTTACTGGAAATTCCTGTTTTTGTTATAAAAGAGCTCTGGGCTATAAGTCTCAAAGAGCTGCTCAAAGAAACACAGCTGATATGAGTTGATGGTACGGTAAAATAGAAAATATATTATTTATAAAGGTTTTCGTCTTAACAAAAAATAATCTTTTGACGGTAAACTTTTCTCCGGAAATAATGGATAATATCTAATTATTTTATTTTAGCTTCTATTTTTTTCTAAACAACGTTAAGATTCTTTTCATATACTTCTGTGACTGTTAAGTCAAAAATACTTATAGAAATTGGGTTGTTCAGGGATAACCAAAATCGATTATTTTATTACGACGCACTCCAAAACTAAAAAAGCATTCAGTAATAATAACATTCTTTGGTAAATTGCAGGTTCGGCCCGAGTAGGGAAAACAGCATTGGTAACGCGTTTTCTTGGCGGGAAATTTGAAGAGAGTTACACGCCGACAATTGAAGACTTCCACAGGAAACTGTATCGAATAAGGGGAGAGGTGTATCAGCTGGATCTCTTAGACACATCCGGAAATCATCCATTTCCGGCTATGAGACGGCTATCTTTTCTTACTGGTGATATGTACGATTTTTATATATTATCTATATACAGTATATAAACACGTAAGGTGCACATAGGGAAATTAACATTGGGAAAAAATTACTGGATCAGAGTGAGCCTTGAAATCTTGTTTTTCAATTTGACAGATAATATTCTTTTGCAAAATGAATGTGTATACTACCGAAGATTACAACATAATCGGACTTTTTTTATTAATGGGACATTAAATTCCCAAAAATACTTAAATATGGTGCGAGATCAAATATCTCCGCCTATACGTGTTGAACCTAAAGACATTGGGTCACTGATTTACCAACGCGCATACGTCATACCAGTCAGACAATTTTTGAATGAAATGTCTCCAAACAAATGGAGTTGTTTTTTTGGTTTATTTTTGTATAAAAAAATTAAAATAATGATTTATAAGAGCTCGTTATTATTAAAAAAGCCAAGTAAAATAAAAATAAATCAAAATAAAATAGAAATCCTCAAGATTACCACGATAATTCAATAGAAATAACAATTAATGCAGTCATGGCTAACTCTGATCCAAGTATTTTTTCCCAATGCTAATTTCCCTATGTGCACCTTACGCGTTTACATACTGTATAATATAATATAAGCGAAATATCATTCACTGACTCACTGCCTGACTCATCACTATACGCCCGATTGACGTGAAATTTGGCATAGTTACGCCTTTCTACTAATGTATTAAAAAGAAACTGATGTTAAAACTGTTGTTTAAACTTTTGAACAGTTCCCTATTGTTCCGACCTAATTACAACAGTACAGAAGTTTTGCATTATTGTAAATAAGACACTACACTTTCATTGTAGACTTACAAGAAAAGCATCCGGTGAAACCGCTGTGTAATATTGAATTAAAAACTGTGAAACACGAAAAGTTCTTTGCCACAGCTTTTAATGAAAAACATTTGCTCCTTTCCCACGTTCCCTGTATATACGTACAAAGACGTTTTATAGTATTTATTATTAGGGCTGAGGTCAACATTTCTGATGTTTATATTTATCGATTAACAATTATTTGCAGGATAGACATGAATCTAAACAATCTTAATAATCTTAGTCGGGGCCGTAATTAGCCAGGGCCACGTGTCCAAGGCCCAGACAGATGGAGGCCCCCGGAAGGATCGAAATTATTCTCATTAAGTTAAAAAAAAAACTGTACGCCTTTCAAGAACTGTTTGGAAATAGTAACCCATCTCCCCGTCCGTTTAATATCACTGCGTCTAAAAAATGAGCTGTAGTTTGCCAAACCCTAATATCTAGAATAATAATTAAAGCTGACCCAACAGACAAACCGAACTACAGTGGAACTTCCTTAATACAATTTAAACGGGTTTCCAATTCAACCGTGCAAGATTACAACTTCGCGCCACCAAAATATTAACTTTCCTGCATTAACTTTCGAGAGATTGAAAAGATTAATTATTAAGTTCTTTAGTAAGTGTAAAGTTTTCATGTCAAAATTAACGAAATACGACTCTCGTAAGATGAAAAATTGTTATTTTTATGACACACATTAAAAAATATATATTAAGGCTAAAAAAATCTTGCCACTAGGGTTCGGTTTAAGACAGGTTTTTTACCGTTCCATCTCCGCAAGTGGGAAATTATTCGAATTTAGATCAAATTGACTATTCCTAAAAGCCAATTGCCTGGAATTTTTTTATTTATTCCAGGTTTATAATAGTGTTCAGCATGGATAGCAGAGAATCATTCGAAGAAGCAATTCACCTGAGGGACCAGATCCTGGAAACGAAACTAAACGCATGTCCAGTTTCGACAGGTGTTGTTGCAGGAATTGCTGGTCGAAAGAAAACCTTACCACGAGTGCCTATGGTTTTAGCTGGCAATAAATGCGATAGTGAATTAAGGTAATTCATTATGTCTTCAGCATAAAGTAATGTTGATCCAATAGAATGTTGCGATGAAGGAAGGTTTTGGTTGAGGATCATAAATAAGCTTTACCAATGTTACGCTAGTGGCCACTACCGTAACATAAGCTTATTTATGATCCTCAACCAAAAACCTTCCTTCATCGTAATTCATTATCAACAAACTGATTCAATAACACTTACCCTTCCAACTAAACAAATGAGGGAATTTCAAAATTTTACAGTATTTTGAAGTCCCCTGAATCCAAAAATCATTTTTTTGGATAAATTGAATTAATTTAAACACAATTTTAAATAAACAAATCAAGATTATAATCACATCCAGACATAATGCCATTTCTATGTTTGTCAAATTGTTAACGTATATCCCCAAAACTGCCACACCGATTTGGATGATTCTTTTTGTGTTAGGGTAGGCATTTTCCAATTTAGTTTACAGTGAAAGAACTATCGAAATCAATGTGTTTTTTTTTTTGGTTTAGTAATCAAATATCAAGAAAGGAGTAAATCCAAACTTTTTAAATTAAACGGGTCAGTAATCTGGGGCTTTAATAAAACAATATTAAAACAATAACTAGAAAATTCTGTTTTTTTGGAGATTATTTCTGGCTTCCGACTCTTTTCTTCGATCTTAATATTACAGTTTTATTCAAGTCCGAAATTGGTGATCCTGGACCCATAATTATTTTCTGGCTTTTATTACATCATCGACTATAATAAAACTTAAAAAAATCCATTTTTTATGAAAATTTTAGGACAGTAACGGCCGAAGAAGCGTCAGCTTATTGTTCAAGCCAAGATTCCTCTTGCGTATTTGTCGAGACATCAGCAAAAAAAAATCTTCACATAGACGATGTGTTCTTCGAACTGTTCGTCGTTGCAAACCTACCGATGGAGATGGCGCCGAATCATCACAAGAAGATTACGGTCGGCTTTGGATCTCCTTGTCCGTTGCCGCCTCCAACTCACGGCCAGAGTCGATCAAAAAAGTGTACGTTATCGATTAAACGTCGCTTGAGCGACGCTTGCGGTGTGGTGACTCCAAACGTTCGGAGGCCGAGTATAAGAACTGATTTGATGATTATGAGAACAAAAACTTGTAGTTTGGGGGCTAACGATACGACGCATCCGACCGAACGGACAGCGTCGTGGAAGTTTGGGCGATGCGAAATACAATAGCTTTCTATATTTGGCAATATTCAGACCTATTCTACTAACAATGTCGATAGCCACGATAGTGGCGGCGCGTGAACGTTATAAATGGGGCTTCTGCAGAGTCAACCGGAGGTACCTTCTCACATCCATGTTCACTTATCTCATTCCGTGAACACGTCTACCTTATGACAGTGATTAGATCACTGAACCACGATGATTTACCAAGTGCTTAGCAAAATAAGCACTCTGGGCAATCACTTTCGTATATTTTTTATTCTGCTAAGCAAAGTGACTACCTGAATCGCAAGTTAAATATTGGAGATTTACACACAGCGCTAATAAATTTTGAAATTACTGTGGTTGCGTAAGAACAGTAATTATATTACACAAATAGCAGAATATGACTATAACGTGCCCCAGTCTGATCTCCCGTTCAAAAGAACTTTTTTGTTACAAGTCGGGTACCTTTACGAATTAAGGTACCTAGAAATCCCGAAGAAATTTCCAATAATACGAGCATCTCTAGTTACGACCATAAATCTGAACTTGCAGGGTTTCTTATGAAAACTTTGTAAATTTCATGAATAACTCTGTATCTATATATATAGAAACTGAATACAAAATTCGATTCATTTAATTAAAAGTGATTTGACAATAGACATTTCCTAGTATGAAAGGAAGTGAAAAATTGAAATATTGTAGCGTAAGTAGAAAAAATAATCGTTTTTTGTTAAGTTAAATATAGCTATTATAATAATTAACCTCTTATTGGGCGTCTATTTGCTATTCTAATGAAAAGACTTTGCTCTGTTTAAAAGCCTATTCCTGACGCAGTAGTAAGGGGTGAGCAGTGAGCGAAATCTCGACAAATCGACGAGGAAATCTTAGGTACCCTTTTAAAATTAATGCGTTTATAAATATTTATTTATTTAGATTTTAGATCTCTTAAATTTTAGACATTCATGATAATTATATGTGGCCTAACAATACATGAGATATTATTATAACGATATTAAAATAAAATATTTAAAAAATCTAAGTACTATGAAAAAAACATTCGAATATCCGCATATTTGGTGACATTCGCATTTGCAAAATTCATACGAATATTTTGCGAATTTTGTCTCAACCATTTTCACACTATTTATTAAAAATATTAATTTACAAGTAAGAAATGGAAACGAAAGAAATGTTTTAATTCGCTATGAAAAGAAGCATTTTTGTGTGATAGGTACAAACTTTTGTTCTGCTAGAATGACAAAGTAGTTGTATTTTATTATATTTTTAATAAAACGTACCTAGTGTAAAAATCAATAGATTCTTTGGCAATAATTTTTTTGTGTACATTTTTGTTGCTTTTATGCTTCATAAAAATATATATTAAAGTTTATTAGTTTCCCGAGACTAAGCTAGAAGTTTCAGACTTGAAAAAACTTTTTTCTAGAATTTATTGGGATCAATGTAGGACCAAGTAAATAATTAATGTGGCAAACCGCTTTCAGCAAATAATGTTTGTTTATATACAAATTACATACGAAAACGTTGGCCCCTTTAAAACTCCGGTATTGAAGGCATACGTAAGTTTATAAAAATTTTAATAACATTTTTTTTTGGGATACTACGATGATTTTTGGGGCCAATTTAATACGAATCAGACAAATTAAATTTTTGAACGTAGGATATGACGTGTCTCTTATTTTTTACCATTTTTTTTTAATCAAGATTTTTGGAAAATAACATTTAAGTCTCGAATAAGTCATTTTTCACTACATTAATAGTTTTTCAAACATTTATAGCCGATTGTACCAATAAACCGTTAAAAGAGTCTAGATTACGATTATTAATTATTTGATTTGAGAAATATTTTCCACCCGTGCAAAATCTGATATTATAGAGGCAAAGTTTAGATATTGGAGGTATAATCTCCGAGACTACTCATCGGATTTCAAAATTTTTTCACTAATATTTAGAATGGAGCTTCAGGATGAACATAGGCTACACATTATCGCGTTAAAATAAAAGCGTTTTTCGTGGAGCAATTAGCAACGTAGTTAAGTCGACGAAAAAACGGGGCCCATCTACAAATTCAAGCGAAATTGGATCGGGCCGCTAGTGTTAAATAATTTTTAAAGCAACATTCTACAATTAAATTCTAGTTAATTTTCAGTTAAAGTTGGTACAAAAGGCTATCCTTATACATATAGTAGTTGTTATAATAATTATTATTAAATTAGTAATCATAAATATTAAGTCTATGCCTATTTAAAAATCTAAAAATTGTTATGAATTTGTTAATGAAAATATATAATTTTTTTATAACGTACAAAGTTAAAATTTCGTAATTATATCAATGTCTCTTAGAATTTATGAAACTTAGTTATAAATAAATAATTTTTATCAATTAATATAAATCTATTGTAAAATATTATGTGTTAAAATAATGTAATTTTTATTGTTAAAACCTTTCTACATACGAACTAATACAGACAAGAAAACATACAAAATAAACTTGTTGAATTTATTTATACCTTCAAAGTTCAAATTGGAACCACGCATATGCAGGCTGGGCATTATTTTGGCATCCTAGTGGGCCTAATAGACACGTCAACATCAGAGAACTTTTGCACTGTTTATTTAGAAATGACTACAATGAAGTTCGTAAATTTTTAACTCAAAAAAAGTTATAAATAGTTAATTAGGGTCTCGAAACCAACCGTTTGTCCTTGCATACAAGCTCAGATAACAAATAAAAAAAATTTTAAAAAATACTTACGTTCTGAAATATGAAACACTTTTAAAAGATCGAAATTGATGCATTATTTTGAGAACACTTGGTTTTCACCACAACAATCAATTTCAGTTTTCAAAAGACATATCACAGTTAACAATATTAGCAGTTTAAGGTTTTCAAAACAGTAAAAATCGAACAATCAAAATTACATATTATCATTAACACCAACCGACTGCACCAATTACAAAATAAACACTGAATTTTAAACATAAAAAGACCGAATTAATCTATTACACTGCCAAGGTCAGATTTTGAAACAGATGTTAAGTAATAGGCACCCTTCTATAACAACAGATCCTTAAACCTGTGTAATATGTAATTTTTGTTGCCAATGCTTCGTCTACAATTTGTGACTTCCTCAGGGCTTCATCTTCTATATATTGTATAAAACCCAAAATCAAAATTTGCCCGTCCGAGGCGGTGCGACAAAAACTTTTGAACCGTAAATACTGCTTTTTAACGACAAAAACGTTTGAACGGTAACTCCGATCATCATGAAATTTGGACACAACATACATCTCAGTAAACTAAGATGAATGTGCGTACTCATGCCCCCCCCCATTCGTTCTTTGGCACTCGGGTGAAACCGGGACGGACCGCTAGTAGGTAATCAATAAAATAGAATATTACCTATATATATTCAACTAAATCACATAAGAACGATAATAATGTAAAATATGAATTTATAATTTTCTTTTTTGTTTCAAGTTTCCAAAATATTTTTTTAAAGTTTTTCTAAGTGTTGAAAATAATTATTCGACACTTCGAAAGTCAAAATCGCGTATGCGGTCATTGTGATATGGTATGACTCATAGGTACCTAGAGAGTTGTTTGATATTTTTAAGTTTCTGTAAAACATGTTTGACCGTCTTTGTACCCCTTAAAGTTTCATTTCCGCTGCAATCGATGATAAAACGCCTTAATTTTCTGTTTTCTTTGTCAATTGTGTTTTAATTTCGGTATTGTTCAGTTCAGATTTTTAAAATGAGGTAAAGTAGATATTATTTTTTTTTTTTAATATTTCAATACAATGCAAATGAAATATTTTCTATATGATTATTTTAAATATAGATTGTAGGTGGTTATTCATTGATAAAACTAGTTGCGATAACGAAATATCTCGGGTGTTGTCTTAAAAAAATATAATTTTGATTGTTTGAAAAAGAGACGAACAAAATTCATGGGCACAAGAATGCGTTACTATTTTACGTAAACAACCAAAATAAATGTGGTAGAAAAGAAAACTGTATTACCATTCATAATTAGGTAGTCGCTAGAGTCATGGAGAAAGTGGTGCCTTGAGAAACATAACAAAGTCATATTAAAGACATTTTTAGCTTAAAATAAGCTAAAATAGTTGAAATTTTGACTTTGGTATGTTTCTGTGTCTGTAGACGTGGTTAAATAAGGATTGTTATTTCTGTTGGGGTACTTTTGGATCCACATTGACAGCTGTCAGGCAATTCGCACCAAAAACTATAACAAAATGAGGTAAATTTAGGAAAATTAAATACCAATTTAGGCTGTAGCATCTCGTAGAAAATATTGAAATAAAGTCGCTGTAAAAAATACGAAAAATGCTGGGTGGTTGTAGGTTTGTTTGCAGTTTAGAGACGATATTTTCTTTGTTTAGATGCCACTGGTTTATATACTAATATCGTTTGTAGAACTAAAATAACCAAAGTAATGAATTTTATTACAACAGTAATGCAAATTAGTATTAAAATATCGTTGTTTCATGTTTAAAATTTCACCCAAAGTTAACAAAAGATTTTATTAATGCTGAAGTCAGTGGGATGCACCATATTTTGGCAGGTATTTTATGAAAACTATGTTCCGATTACTCTGAGAGCTATTTTTTTGTAATTTAAAATGACGTGTAGAGATACAAAAATTATGAAATAAATGTATATTGTAATAATTATTTTAAAAATGATACATTTCATATTTAATTTTTTATACAATAGAAGAGAATAAAATATTTATTTTCTTCTTTGTACAAATAGAAAAAAAGTCCGAAACAAAACTAAATTAGATTTTAAAAATATACAGCCTTATTCGAAATACTTTCTATAGTATTATAAACCAAGAAAAATAACCATTCATCGCAAGGTTAGGTACTTTCAACCCTTCTTCAGTTTAACATGTTAAGCACGGGCGTAGGGTAGAAATATTTTGTCGTCAAGCCGGGCACTTATTTTATCAGTTTTAATTAACATACAGGCTACTCAAGGCAAGTCAACCTTGAGTCCAGTGTACAAACACTGCATAAAAGTTTCTGGGTATTTCTTGAAAAGAGGAGAATCTTTGCTATGAAAACATTTAATATAACCTCCAAATAGTTATTATTTAGTACCCAGATAATAAAAGTTTCTTTCTTACATTATTGCATTTTATTAATCGTCCGCCAAGATGTCGTCGAACATTGACACTTACGTTACTTTAAAAGTATTATCAACAAACATACCAAATTTCAACTCTCAACTCATCCGTCATCAAACTGAAATACATTCGTATTTACCGGAAAGTAAATGATTTTTTTAATTGTTGTTTGCTGCAATTGAAACACCCATTGTTACATCGCTATATTTGGAAAAAAAAACTTTTTAAACACCGTCATCGTCTGGACACGAATCCAGAATTTTTCTACTATCGCGGCGGAAATAAAATTGCGAATATACTCGCACGAAAATTTACTGATGTTTTAATTAATGTTTGTTCACAGTGGGACTCAAACACCGTATTCTAACATGAACGGAAATGGGACAACGCCGCATAAAATGCGCACTTCCAGTTCTCTGATGCGGCTAAATCCAGCACCGGTCACGTGTGCTCAGCACGATGATCTTATAAAATATGTTCACGAAGCTTGGGATAAGGTATGATTAATTTATTTTCAAAACGTCCATATTTCGTTTTGAATATCGGGTTAAAATCAATAATCATCATGAATTTCTTTTTACTGATTATATTTACGATGTATTCGTTCTTATAAACGACGGTTTCACCATAAAATGGCGCGTAGTGCTTCTGAAAAGATGGGACTGTAAGAAAATTTTACGTAAATTTTGATAATTTTGAATTGTTTCTAACATTTCAACTGAGATAAGAATTAACTAACTTGACTCGGGACAAATGAATTAATCGATGTTAATTAGTCAGATCTTTTCTTCGTTTTATTGCCACACAAAAATTATGGGACTCCAAGGATGACACTGAGCTTAATTTGAAATATTTTTAACGCCATTTTGCCAAGTATTGATTTTGTTAAGGAAACAAACCACGTGAAGTTATCCTGTTCTGTTTGTAGGTGTCTCGCGAGTTGAATACACCTCGCAACGCCGCCACTGGAACCGTAGCGTATTATCAAGAAAGGGAACCGAACCCTAGACTGCGTGATTTTAAAGCATTCGACCTTGAAGGTTTTTGGGGTAAACGTATTGTGCAAAACTTTCAAGCCCAAAATCAGCACAATGTTTCATAACAGTAAAAATCAAAAACGAAGACGAAATCAACATTCAAACATCTCTCTCTTTTCTCTTTTCTGTATTGGCTGTCTTTTTTTAACTAGAATCATGGAGGAGTAACTATTATTTTAACTATTTTTGTGACTATGCTTTGGTGCATAAAAATTAACTTTACGTTATGACCTCCCCTTATTTACACTTTTGTAAATAAAAATTAATTCCGAAAAGCGTTGGGCTTTTAAATACTTCAGTGAATGCATTGATCGACAAGTCGTTTCAAATAAAAGAGACTGCTCGTTCACTAAAGGCTAAAGATTTTTTTTTTATAAATCGGGATGACTGATTTATAAAGCTTCCATGATGTTTTTTTTTTTTAATCACAAAACGTGAAAGGATACGAATGCAATAAATATTGTAACTTTTCTTTTTTAAACCGCAATGCAGTCGTTTTTATACATTTTACGAGTTTGCTATAACATCTTTTGTTGTTTTTATGACACATAAAACAATTGTTATTTACTTGAAAACGATTGATCTGTAGTTTTGCTGGACAAACGTTCAAATGTTGCATTTTAGTTCCCATTTTACGTAGACAAAATTTCAATTTTGACATTAGTTTTGCTGGACAAACTTTGAATGTTGTGTTTTAGGTCTCACTTATTTTTTTTTACTAGATTTTTTCGGATTTTGAACTCAGTACGCTATACAAACTTCGTCGAATAGTTTTTATGTTTTAGTTTATTTTCCCGCAAAACTTACGGCACTTTAAGAAATACGTGTGTATCCGCCATCTTGGAGCGCCCGCCATATTGGATTTATGCACTTATATACGTGTGCAAAACAAACATGGCAAATTAAAAGTAACTCGATAAAAGTAACTATCAAAAATATCAGAATTTTTTGAAGTAAAATAAAGTTAGCATCCTGAGTTTTATCATCTGCTGTTTCATTTTACTTTCAGTAAAATTTACGGTACTTCAAGAAAATACTTGTGAATCACAAGTCCGTAACTCGGGACAAAAACACTTCCAAAAATTCTGATTTTTTTATGCATGAAACTTGTCAAGGAAGTTTGTATAGAATCTTGATCGCGACACCCTGTATATTTTGACCATTGTATTGTACGTTTACTTAAAATGTACAGTACTCTAAGAAATACTTGTTAATCGTAACAAACCCGCAACTGGAGGAAAAACACTTCTAAAAATGCTTAATTTCTTTATTTTTCCAAAACACTGTAAATATTTAAAAGACTGTGAATATAAACTTGCTGAGTTCGAAAACGAAAATCAAACTAATATCAAATTGATCATATTTTTCTGTTTTGATATTTGAAAATGTAATACTTATCCTCCACATAAAAAAAATCAAACAAATTAGATTGAATTCCAAATTTGAAATTTAATTTTTGACAACTGAACATATTCATTCTTTTTATTTTATGCTTTATTTATTTATTATTTATACTTTTTTTATTGTATTTATAAAACAAGGTATTAACTGTTCGTAAATGTTTCGATACCTGGGATTGAATCTGTCAAACATGGGTGACTTTTAAAACATTTTATACCCGTAGGACAGATTTCAATAGGTACTATTAAATAACTGCTGCATTGCTATCGTATTCTAAAAAAAAAAATGAACTTTACACACCATTTGACTTGGTTACTGAATTGTACAGCCAAAGTAGTGTGTTTAGTTTTCGGGAAGACGATTTATGGTTACTGTTTTGTTTCTCTGTGACTGAAGAGAATAAATTATGATTAATTACTTTAAGTTTTAAGACTTCAAGGATCTAGTTGCCAAATTAGGACAGTACGCTACTGACTTATCCAATCAGTATCGAAGAGTATTGTTTAGAGATTTTATACAAAAAAAGAAATCTTTGAAGAGTAAGAAATAAATAATTTCTACATTATCTGAGCTGACGCACCGATTACTTCGTTTGGGTGAAATATTGTATTCATAAATTCGTCAGGGATTTATTGGTGTTCTGGTCATTTTATATGAATTAAAGATTTCATCCAATAGGGATAGTCGTTACGTCGGCCAGATGCAGTACAAATTATTCCTTGTTTTAAATGTTTGTTTTTTGGCGTCGTGATTTTTAAAATTTTTTTATTTAATGCTTTTTAAACTAACTAAACATTTGAGCTTAAACCCAAAATTTTTAGTTGTATAAATGATTAAAATTTGATCCTTGAAGGCTAGCCTTAACAGATAAATTTATATAACAATGGACAAGATTATTTTATTGTTAAACAGTAGCTCTGTCGCAGTAAACAATGAATCAGTGCCAAACCATTGGTTCATTTTTATGATTATGTAAATGATGGTGATCCCCCACAAAGCCTCAACACATGTAGCAAGAGACGTAAAAACTAAACGTTATTAATAGCCATTTAAGGCTCACAAAGACAAACGCATTAATCCTTGAAAATCTTTACATAAATCGTTAAATTTTCGGTACCTACCTACTTTTCAATGCTACAAATTATTCTTGGCGATGCCAATATTGTTTAGTATCATATTCACGGTGTTGATGTTTTTGGGAAAATACATTCATTTTTGAAACGCGAAGAGTCGATATGAGATACAAATCTGTCTTTAAATTTATTATTCCAATGTAGCAGGTATACTTAGTGCTTTTATGAAATAGACAATTTTGCCATTGTTATTTTCGCATGAAAAGTTTTATATAAATCGGAAACAAACAGATAATTTTAATTTTTTATATATTGTCAATTGAAATAATAGATTGAAACCGAACTTTATATATTTGAGATACTTATTTTGGAGTTTCATTATTTGAAAGTCCAAAATTGGCACTTTACTAATTATGCAATGGGTTCTTTTATATATCAAGCCAGTAATAATTTTATTGTATATCGAGGTGCGATTTTTTAAATATTGCATATTGGTTATTTTTTATTTTTGTGTCAGTATTGTATTGTGGATATGTACAATTTAATAATAAAATAAAATAAAAAAAGCATTCCTTTAAATATTTTATTATTTATTTATTTTCAGTGATATTTAACAAAAGGTAGAGTTAATATAGTTATAGGTATATCTGTCTTGCTTTCGTTATGGATGTCAAAAAAATAATCAGTTTTGTAAGTGCTCAATAGAAAATGCAACAATTAAATCAAAAACAATCCGTTTCTCATTAGATAAATCGAGTAGTGCGATTACTATTAACGTTAATCTTATTGGTTTCATTACTGATAAAATAATTACTTTACAAAATATAAATATTTTTGATTCTTTAAATGTTAATACGTTAAACAAAAAGAAAATAAATACGAAAATAAGAGAAGAAAAACGTTCAACTAATTTTTTAAAGAATGTTATTTGATTTTGAAGATATTTATTTATTCCAAGTGAGATTTCCATTTAAGTTTTTAATCATTGCCTCTTTTAACAATCTTACTTTATTTTCCAATTCATCAATTTGTTTTTCTTTCACTTCATTATGTGTCTTCTCTTTCCTCAAACCGCGTATAACATCCTTCAATACTTCATTCTGCTTTATTATTTTTTCATATTCGTTGTTATTTTTATCGCGTTCATTCTTTAACTTTTCAGTTACAAAAATAAACTCTTTTTGCTCCTTTATTAAAACTTCCAGTTCTGTTTTTATGCCGACATTTATATTTTTTAATTCGATGTTTTCAGTTTTTAATTGCTCTATTATATCTTTCAGATCCGATATTTCATTCTTCCAATTAAAATTTTCCTGTCTGTTACTATTTTTTATTTCAATCAACAATTGATTCTTTTCGCGATTCAACATTTCCAAGCCGCTCTCGTATTTTTCTTTTATGCTATCAAATTTTAGAAGTTCTAATTTTAATACGCTATTTTCGTCTTTTAAGACTCTGACCTACAGAAAACAATAACAGAAGACAGTTGAAAAAGACAACTATCGGCGGCGTGATATAAACGACTATCAAAATAACTGCTTGATTTTTAGTTAAAAAATTACGGGTGTTCCAAAAGTAAACCATCATAACGTCAACCATAAACAGAAAATTCAGTGCTGAAGAAATGTCCTATTTGGTGTGATTTACAAGATGTCAAAAACACGAGGCTGGTTTAACCGCTGGAAGAGTTGCTGCGCCTTGCGTGGTCACAAGATGTATTTCAAAATTAGAACCGAGGCTATTTTTTCGTGCTAGTTTGCCTGCTTGTCTCAAGCAAGAATTAATCAGGAAATCTTGTCACATGGGCAAACGTTCACAAAAAAACATGGCGTCATAGTGTTTGTTCTGTTCAGAGACAATAAACGTTTACTTTTGTTAACATTCGAATTGTCACTGCGCGCGCACTAAACCCATCCTCAAAGTCACCAATACTCGCATCGCGTGAAGCGAACACGAAACCCAGTGCCACAGCACGCTTGAAACCTAGCAGCCAAATCTAGCGACAAAACCAGCCTCGTGTGCAGCCACCTTTAGTATAGTTTACCTGTAATTCCAAGCTGGCGATGTTCTTCACTGTATTATTGTCCAGCGATATAGATTTTCGTTCGATCTCTTCGTACGCTTTGTATGCGCTTTGTAATTCCATTCGTAATTTTTGTATTATTTCACGTTCTTTTTCGCACTGTAACTGCAATTTGTCAATTTCACACTTGCGTTGCTTTGAAATTGATTCGAGTGAATTCTTCTGTGTTAGATTTGAATTTAATTTCGTTTGAATATTGTCGAATGCGATCCTCACTTTTTCCGTTACGACTTTGTTCTTTCTGTATTGCGTTTGTATAGAGTTTAACGTTTCTTTAAGCGAAGATATCTGAGCAGACGAACGTTTTATCTCGTCGTTTCTCTCGTCTAATAAACGGTGAAGGTTTTGGTTTTCTGTACGTGATCTGATCAAAAAATTGCAAATTTTTATATATCAAATCTCGACATATTGATTTGAAAATACAGATGACGTTTAGAAACATCAATAGATTAAAAATAGCTATATATATCTCAGTTATCGAGCGTCTATAATCTAGAATCTAAACTTAAAAATAGCTACAACGGTTTCATTCAAGGTGTGAAAAATTTACGTACTGCAATAGTTCACTTTCGCGCATTTTAAACAACGACAAATTATATTTGAAATCTTCTGTTAATATTTGCAGTTTTCCACGCAATTCTTCGATAATGGCGTCTTTATTGACGACTGTTTGAGCAATGGCCGCATGCCATTCGCGTTGAGCTTGGTTTACTCGGCGTTCAAACAATTCAAACATATTAAATACGCTGTTTTTTGATAAGACAAAACAGTTTTTGACAGCTGTAAAATATAGAATGTCGACATGGAGATGGGGAATCGGTTGCAGTACCACAGCACGCTTGAAATTCAGCAGCCAAATCTAACAAAGAATTTAGCGTAAGCTCGTGTGCGGCGGCCTTACTAACGGTCTAACATCACGACCTAAGAAGGTACTTTCTAAATGCCATCTTATCAATCAAGTTATTAGTTTCCAATCTTTGCACAATCTTCGACTGAATCCAACCGCGTAATATACGGGTGGTAGATTAATTGCCGCTGTTCAATTAAAAGTAATCTATCTAGCTGTGAAAAGGCGGTCGAATCTTGATTATAATGTCTTTTAAAAGTTAAAAAGACGTCGAAAAACAAGCAAGACCTTTTTACTGGTCCAAGCCATCATCATCATCAATTAATGGTCATAATCCAAACGAATTCAGTTTTTGTTTTAGAGTCAAGCATTAGCGCAGAATCATAAATAGAAACAAATTGATTTTGCTTGATCGCTATCATGTAGATTAATAATTAATACTCATGAGAAAAAATAATGTGTGATTTACATAAGAAAAAATCACATACACAGCTTTAAAAAACATCGTTTCAATAGATCAATTATTTGTCGAGTGTCGTCGATTTAAAATCTATCTATAATATACTAATGTATAAAGCAGAAGAGTTTGTTTGTTCGTTTGTTTGTTTGTTTGATCGCGCTAATCTCTGGTTCGAATTGAAAAAGAATTTATTTGTTGGATAGCCCATTTATCGAGGAAGGCTATAGGCTATATAATATCACGCTACGACTAATAGGAGCGGAAAATCAATGAAAAATGTTGCAGAATGTCAGTCAAAATTTTTCACAATATATTTATATATTCAGGGGAAATGCCCTAACTGAATATCCCAATATTAGCGGCACACGACACGAGCTCTGTTAGATCAGTCGGTAGAGCGCTCGACTCTTAATCTCAGAGTCGTAGGTTCGAGTCCCACCTTGGACGAATATGTTTTTAATGTTTTTTTTTTTTATTTTCTACATTGCTTTCTTCTAAGGCTATTATTTAAATTTATTTTAGTTTTATTTACAACTACTTAATTAAAATTATGAAAACTATTACGTAGTACCTATATATAAAAATAATTTTCCTACAGTGCTTTCAATTAAATGTTTATTATATTTTATTAATTATACAGTAATTATTGATTAAAAAGAAATAATTATTACTTAAAAAAAATATTTTCATCAAAAATGGTGGATTGAGTTTAAAATAAGTAATAAAGCAGGGAACTGCCGAAAACTGCAAAAAATTTGGACCCAACATTCATCTCGGTAAACTAAGATGAATGTGCTTACTCATGTCCCTCCCTTCCCCATTCGTTCTTTTGCACCCGGGTGAAACCGGACGACGGGACCGCTAGTTCTATATATATATGAAGTTACAGCCTAAAGTCATTATCAAAACAATTTTTTTGACACTACTTTTTGCAGCCGAGCATGAACATTAATAATCATTTGTATTTGTAAATAGAGACCGTTTATTGAGAACTGCTGACATGACCTGGCACAACATAATGGGGGACTGAAAGAGTGAGAGAGACGCAAACAGAGAGAAGAAGTACAACTGAGGAAAGTCGAGATAGGTCAGCTGTGTGGCGTCATCGACTAACCCAACCTATACCTGTTGTGTTGTCATATGTGGCTTCGGGAGACAATTTTTAGTGTTTCTTAAAAAAGCATTGGATATTTTTCTTGTATTTTATATATTTTGAAAAATAATAAAGACTGTGTTATCATGATGTCGTCAACGACTTCTCCAACGTCACGTAAGTTTTATCTGACAAACACTTAAACATAAATTATTAAGCGTAGTTTGAGAGGTATTGATTTTTGTTTTCCTTAAAAACACGTGTTTCGTGTTGTCAAACTAATAAATGATGACCATTTTAGATTATTTACTCCACTATAAGTTCATATTTATTAAAATATTTAGTCGACAGAAGACTGAACTTGTCCAAAACATTACAGACCGGCATTAATGCTACTAAATAAATTCAAACCGAGCAGTTGATCGTGTTTTATTTTTAGATGTTCAAATGTTATTGGTGCGGCTGTCAATTGAACTATTAACAAATCTTTCAATAACTATTATTGTCCACAATAACATACCATCTATAAATGGTTATCACTCATCGTAATAACATGTAGACGGCCGTCCCACTGAGAAGTTTATCATCGCGGCCTTGAAATATAAATATTTCTGTATCTTATTTTAATTTGTTAAAAATAATAATTAAAGTAATTAGGCTTTACTTTTTGTATATGTCATAAGCCGTTACAAAAGCGCGTCAGAATTTTTCAAAAACATACGCAAACTGATAAACAAAATACCCTAACTTGGCGTGACGTAGTTTGATAAAAATATCTAATTAAACGTTTAATATTTCAGCCTATGCGGACAAAACGAACAATCCGAATGTTGGAGTTGATGTTGACCAGCCCAATACGAATCCTTTTGGATACACTGCTGAATCCACCAGACGCGGATTCATTGCTAAAGTATACACGCTGCTTGGTTTTCAGTTGGCTGCCATTTTAATATTGACACTGCTGGGGATGCTGATACCCCTCGGCAGTACCCTAGCCAGTATTTTAATTAACATAAGTTTTCTTGTCCTGGCATTAGAGTTGGCATTACTTTTCTATATATCATTCAACATCGAAATGGTTTTTAAACCACCTTATAATCTTTATATCCTTGGAGGACTTACCATCTTAAATGCCATATCGATAGCAATTTCTGTCGTCTATACGTCGGTTTTATCGGTGAGTAATAATTTAACTATTTATCAAAAATTGATCACTGAACTAGAAAAGCCAGTTATAAAACAATCCTGACAGATGGCGGCATCAAATCGCATCTGTAGGACACCATCTTGAACGAAAGTAGTTTTACTGCTACCGCGCGCGAAGGTTACACGCACTCAAGTTGAGCAAGGTTCAGTTGAATCAGAACTCGCGAATTCTAGAAGAGTTAGACTAAGCCCACTGATGACTTTTAAATTAAAGACTACAATTTTAAGTTCTTTTTTCCAGACTTCAATTGCGCTTGCGATCACAATACCTTTGGTCATTGGTTTGACGGTTTACGCAATGAAAACTCAACGAGATATTACACTACTTGCCGGACAAAGGCTCCACAAAGTGTTGACCATCTTGGTTATTGTCTGCATTATCGGTGCCATAGTCAATATCAAAGTTCTGTCAATGATTATTAATTTTGTCGTCTTGCTTGCAATCAGTTTTTGCGTGGTGTACGAAACACAACGCATCTTCGGTGGAAAACATGAAGAAGTGTCACCAGAAAATTATATTCTTGCATCATTGATGCTTCAATTTTGTTACACTATTGCTTTTCTTAGTGTTTTGTGTTTGTTAAGGTTTTTCGGACAGGTCGTAATGTTGTACATTATTTCGAGGCGATCGGTTTACAAAAAAAGAGGTGAGGATGACGCTGCTAATAATGTTACTGTTGATCACGGAAGTGCTGGTTATATATAAATAATTAATATTGATGTTATTTATTACGGATAAGATATCGGGGATTCTTTTCAAAAAATTCCAGCCAATTGAGCGACAGGGCCATTACGTTTAACCTGTATCATAAAAACAGACGATATGTTTTTTGAACTCGGGGGAGCTCAAAACGAAAAAGTATTGTAACATGTTGACCTCAATTAGTATAATTCTACACTTGAAGAGTTGGAATGGTTCAGCGACGAACTGAGATATTAAATTATTTTTGGTTTTAGCGTTTTTTGAAAAGATCTTTATGTCTTATTGTGATCTTTATTGTGATCTTTACTCCCAGCATTCACCTGTTTAAACGAATGCGTATCGCTTTCATTGTTAAAAATTTAGAAATAGTAGAAATTGCAGTTAAAATGAGGTTAAAATCGATTACTATTTAAAACAGATACTGAATTATTAGTTTAGATCAGTGTTTCCCAAATTATTCAAAATCGCGAACACTTAAAATTAGTCACTGGGATAATAGGGACCCCCATAAAAAATCGTTACATACAAAGAAAATAATAAAACATCCTTTTTGAGTTTGTTTAATTGAATTTATTCAAAAAATTAAATTGTATAGAGTTGGGGGACTTCCTATGGCTGTTGCACAAAACCTTTATATTTAAAAATTATTTTTTATTTTTTTAGTCCACAGACCACACTTCTATAAAAGAGCGTTTTTTGTTGACTAATAATTATTATATAACACTTGGAGGACACTGGTCTAGATGAATTGGGAAAAAGACAAGGTAACAAACGGAAAATTGTCGAGGAAATATAACTCACTGCAAAATTTCCAGTCTTTGTCTTTCCTCCAAAACTTCTTTGGCGTGTCTATTTCGTAACTAATTTGAATCAACAAATGCAATAAAATTAGAAAAGTACAAAATACGCAAGTCACTAAAATTATTTTTAATCTCGAATATTTTGTCAAGGATGTACAATTAGTATAAATTTGAACAGTTCTATGTATTTTATTTACGAGGACCTGGTGTTATGAAAGTGCAAACAAATCACATTTTTCATTGGGTTACATTGTAACGTTATTTTTTTTCTATGAGAATAGTTTTTTTGCGCTTTTAAAACATTAATTATTTATCAGTCAATTCTTAATTATTTTACTTAAGAAAAACATTTATCCAGTCAGCCAACATCAAAAATTACCTAAAATATTTCATCATCGTAACGTCGACAAGCATAATATCTAAAAAATTTAACCAGTGCGATATGACAAACGCCGCTTATTGATTATGACCTCAGATCCAGAAAAAAGAAGGTGGGTCGTATGTCTCGTTCGGCGTAAATCACACGAGTCACGAAATTTTTGTATCATTTTCAAGCTTTCAAGGACCACGCTTAGTATACTAGGAACACGATTTTGATAAAATTTTGAAAAAAATAATTCTAAAAGTGGAATTTTTAAATATCATTTATATTTAACACAAATAAAAATTGTTAGTTTTGTAATTTCGACAGTGATCACACATTTACTAGTGTTTATATATTATATGCTGTCAAACAAATATATAATATTTTTTTTAATTGCAGTCACTGATCGAAACTTTTCAGGCTATTTGTTTAGCAATAAAAGTCACTATATGATTATGATAACCTATACGTTTTTTCCCTAAAAAATAGGATAAAGAAATACTGACAAAGGTATTTAATTTTAATGTAAATAAAACTGGTTAACTATAACCAACCAGTGTCTAGCTTAAAACCATAACTAAAAACAAACGTAATATAATAAAAATGTTGCCTTGTACATTACGCAAAACATTGACGGTCATATGTTTTCTATTTTATTCATACATATGCTTAATACTCTTATATTGCTAGTATGGGTCTGGAAAATGTTATGCGCATGTCCGAGAATGGAGTATGCACTTCCCCACTACAGTCGAGTATAACTAAATAAGTGAGATAGAAGTAGGCAGATGCTGTCTCTCTTGGTGGGCAACACTTCCACTTACGGGAACTAGTAATATAGGAGTATTAAGTATATGGCTAATATTATGTAGGTATTATTATTAAAGTTGTATCAAATAACCTATCACGAAGCACCTGATCTTATAAAGTTATAACTCGGTACTGCATTATTTTTCCAACAGAGCGGCGCCACAGGCGATACCCAAATGAAATAGGCGTATATAGATCTGAAATAAACTTAAACCGTTGGAGTGATTCGAAGATCATTTTTAGTTGACTCCAATAATTTCTACTTATTTTTGATCTCACGAGTCGCGTTTCTACCCGGGAGTATAGTCACAGCCAACCTTAGGACTCGTACATTGGTATTTTTAAAAAATGCATACCTATATTTTAAGAAAATCTTAAATACAAAAGTACTTTTATAAAAGTTAATTTTAAAAATGATATTCTCACAGGGGCGTTAAATAAAATAGAGCCCCGTGTTAAGAGCGACGTAAGTTACCATACATTTGCCTGGGTAGTTTATCTTTAATATTTTACTGTATAACAGTCAATGCTGTGACTTTACACACAGTCAGTTTCCAAATAAGTGACCTTGAAGATGTAAGTATTTATGAAATTTTGTTTCTATTTTTACACTTTCACTGACCACAATTGAATATAATATTTACTTAGCCCACTTTCCTTAGCAATAGTGTATTTTGTAATTTTTTATATATTGTTATAAATAATGTTTTTAATAATATTTTGTTATTTTTTAATAATATATTAAATACTCATTGTCAATGTAATATTTATACACCAAGTCAAATTGTAAAATATTAATAATCAAAAGTATAATATATGTAAATAAAAAAATATGATGTATTTTATTTTATTATTTCTAGGGCGTAATAGCATATATAGTGTAAACTTTATATGGCGACACTCAAGGGGCTATGTACTTAGTGGCGCTATTGAGAGTTGTCGTTAAACGGAGAGAAGAAATAATCCATTAATATTTTTCGTCAATACACAAAGATAAGCAGCTGAGCTAAACATATAAAAGATAATCTTAACAAAAGCACGAATTTCTTAGAATCTTCGGTTTGCATGATGCCGACAACAAAGCAACAAAATAACAAACAAATACTGTTTATTGCTTAACGATGACGTATTGTTGTCGTTATTTAGAATGGGTGCGTAGTTATTTAGCGTGTATCATTGTATGAGCAACAAGGTAAATCAACTAGAGTTAAGTAATTTCGACGTTTTAAGGAGTTTGTCGTTATATCGAATGAAGTTAAATGGAGTTTACACTGTATTTGTGACAACGAGCGTCAACGAGTTTAACAATTATACGTGTCAAAATAGCTTTGCACCCTCGACACACTCTATTTTATTGTCCTAAATCCTATAAAGGCATGAAACACAGCGGTTTTATAGGAGGCAGGACAAAAAAAATCATCCCGGCCATAAAAAGGAGTGTATTTTGGACCGTATGTAAAAACTGAATGTTTACTATTTTACAATGTGATATAACTGAAAACGTATCTAACACTAAACTGGGGAATTAAGATTTTATTTCACAAAAAAAAAAAAAAAAAACTAAAGTAAATTCAACTGTCAAAGATAATAAAATTTAACTGACGCGAAAGATAAAAATTTAATATTGAAACATTAATAAAGATTTATGATTACGTTTTCATAAAACCGACGGTTTGGTACATTTTTCATGATTATAATTTAAACCCATTTGTGACGCAATTTTCACATAAAATCCAATCATAATTTCTAGATGACGTATTACAATATGAAGATCGTAATTTTAATATACTACTTCAATGTCGGTTATAGTACGCGCCACGAATCTAAAAGGCTCGGAAGTTAGATACGAATGCAGGCTTACGCATGTACATTCTGTTGAAAAACTACAAACTCGCAACTCAACAAAACTAGCATAGCAATAACAACTTGACAATAGCGTACTCGACTGTACTTTAAAGCTGGAAAGCGACAAGTAACAAAGGCAACGAGCGATCACGGCCAATCACCGACGAGCGCACGTTTCGTGCAGGTAGCTGGGAGGTGGTGGAAGTCTCAACGGCTCAAAATGTGCCTTTGCGACGCTGTTTGTGACTAACTTCCGAACGTTTTAGATCCGTGGCGCTTACTATACCAGAAACTTTATTACCTATACAACTAAAAAAACTATATGCGTCATGTATCTTTTTAAAACATCTTGTATAATAAATATGCGTAGAAAATTTGCACGTATTCTTCTTCTCTATATCTTTGGATGTCTGAGAATTTCAGATGTAACACTATTCTAACTGAATTATTACGTCACATGTGTTTTATCCATGTTGAACGGTTGGTACCATGTTTTTTTGTGTCGTCAGTTAATACATAAAAGTAGAACACTAGCTAGCACAAGTACTAGAAGCGAGTAATTCAAATATTTGCATACCGAAGAGCATTCAATTAACTATACAAAGGATATCCTTCAGTTCTGTGCAAGTATTTGTCCTGTCTTTTTATAACTACCCACACAATTGCATAAATATAATATCTATGAACACGGAAGTTCATAATGAATTATAAGTAAACGTACTTACTTATGTAGGATATTTTTGTTATATTCATACCTACATCAAAAAATGAAATGACACTTATAATACAAGATCCCGATTTGGCTCGATCTTCACACATCGAGTTTTCTAATGAAATTTGATAATATAATGTATTAATAAAGAAAAATTGATTTGGTTGCCATTAAATTTCTTTGCACAACTATTTTTAATAAAAAATTAAAGTTGTTAATTGTCCATCAAGATAATAATTAATAAGAAAAATCGCAGGAGAGTGGACAAATTAGATTTATTACTGTACATAATTATTGTTTTAAATTTTTTATTGTAGGTACTTGAAAAAGTCTAAATCTATCTAGACGAAACGTCGTACAGTAATAAATCTAATTTGTCCACTATCCTGCGATTTTTCTTATTAGTTGTTAATTTTATTTCTGAAATGTAGTCATCGAGTTTTCAGATAAAATTATTACAAATCGAAAGTAAAATATGTATATAAAATGCCGAAGTTTGGTCGACATTTTCATTCCTGGCATAAAACCAGGTACCTTCGAAATAGTATTTTGCAGTCATAGGGTTTTCTATATTGTCATAATTATATGAAAATTTAGATAATTTTATTGCGAACACGTGGAACATATTATATTGTCAAATAAATACAAATTAACAACTTAAATTTTTTATTAAAAATAGCTGTGCCAAAAAATTGAATAGCAACCAAATCAATTTTTCTTTATCAAATTTCATTAGAAAACTCGATGGGTGAAGATCGAGCCAAATCGGGATCATAGACTATATTAGCAAAAGAGCTTATTCTACGTATGCTCGAAGTTTCACACGGAATGTTCTTTCAAAATCGCCGCAGTTAATTTTGAAACATTCTGTATAATTTACAAAATCCAACGCGAATATCGAATTGCACGGAGAAGCATTAGAGCATGAAATCTCGGTAGATTCACATAATGCAAATATACGACTGTTTCGTTGGAACATTTGCCGCTATATAACTTGTTTCTTTTTAGATCTATTTTATAATTGTATCTATTCCCTTATCCCACTCAAAAAACTAGACAGAACGTAGCTTAAAAATATTATCATTCTTCAACGTGGCTGTATTTCGGTTTTTTATTTTCATTTCCGTACGAAAACTACGCTTGCTTTGTGCCACATCCTATCTCTCTTCATAGAATTAAATGATAACTGACAAATCGCTTTTGGAAATTACTGTTGGATCATTTTGACGTGATAACGTCTTATAAATTGATGAAACACCAGCTGCACGCACGAAAAAGTGTACCGTTCCTAACGTTCCGCCTGACCCTGTGCGTGCAAGCGAGAGCGCAGTAGGCTTCGGCCCAAGTTTGACAGCTACTAAATTTAGGTTATGTATTACGGAATACGTTATCACGTAAAACTATCGTCCGTAAACCGACTTTACAGACAACCAATTTTTTTTTCTTTCTTTACGCACTTGTACGAAATGAGTAATATTATTACAGTTATACAGGCATGAAAAGTAGCAATTTTATGTGTTGGATTTGAAATTATTGTGAAATTGTACAAATTCTACCTAAGAATAAATTACAACTTTCATAAATAATAGAATTTGATAACCTCATTTTTTTTCAAAGTCGCGTAAAAATTTTAAGAAAAGTCCGCATTATTATTTTTAAGGATTCGGAATTTTGGCAACAAATATGTAAAATTGGCTGAGTTTAAACCAATCGATATGGCTGCATGCAGTGTTCAGTATATCGGGCTATCCTGTTCCTTCCAGCGTACAGGAATAAGTCTGGATGTGTCCTTGTTTAACACGTTACAGGACCGCCACGCCTTATTCTATACCCCCGCATAGGGACTCACAATTGACACAACTAAAGCGCTTATAAAACTACAAAGTGATGTATTATTTCGACGTAAGATAAGAAATGTCCAATAAGAGGCAATTTATCGGTTTCACAAAAGCTAATCGGGTTATTTTTTCGTATAGCCTGCTCCACGCGCATACAGAATGGTTTATAAATACTTGGAAAGAAAAAATTATAACACCTTACCACAATCAAAACCACTTTATCCAAATCTTCTTGGTTTCCGGGCTTGTATGCCGTAGTTCATCGGTAGACATTATTAGAGGCGATGTGGTAGCGGGCGAAGTGTCCTTCTAGGCTGCTCACTTCCGTCTTTTATTTATGTGATTGGTCGTTCCATTCAGTGGATTGGTATTGCTGGTGTCCAGTTTTTTTTTAGATTCACCGCAAAGATGAAGGTTTGACTCTAAGTAAAATCTGGACACCAGCACTGTGCAATACCAACCCACGACCAATCACACAAGAGCATACTACGACCGAGTAGAGAACACGAGCACGCTGACCATAATAGACGGAAGTACCACACTTGTCGACACACTTACCTGTGAGCAGCCTAGAAGGACACTTTGCCCGCTATCACATCGCCTTTGATAATGTCTACCGCAGTTGTAGACGAAACGTTAGGTAGAAATACCAATAGACCACGGCATACAAGCCCGGAGAAGAAGATTTGGATCAACCCCGGCCGTGAAAGCCTACACACTTGGAAATCACTTCAATTTGGCAGCTTATCTAGTTTCCAAACAACAGTTTTCTTATATTGGTTGCACGGCTTGAAAGATTTTTAAATCGCGGAAGCGTCAATTAAATAACGTTTGCGGTAACACAGTTGTCTGGGAATGCGCTAGATTTCGTTTAGTTATCATCCGCAAGTAACCCAAATTTCTTTTTTGAGGGATATAGATAGGGCTGGCGTTAGAGTGGCAAAGATTTAACAAGTTTTTAAAACATATCAAAAACAGTTAGTGACTAGGTTCTCCAACATCAAATTATTCTCAATTCAGTTCCGAAATTCCAAAACTAGTTCCAATTTCTTAAAATCAAATTAAGACAGAAAACTAAATGTTTATCTGCTATTTAATAGCTTTGACTAGACGATACGTATGTCGTACACATACATGATACACGACACACGGCTTATGACAGTAGTGACTAGTGTTGCAGTGCATATTGTACATTGTTGCCAACAGTGTTTAAAAAAAAAGGTAACAATTAACCTTAGTTAGGAGGTAGCTCGGGTTAACTCTGCCGAAGACTAATTTAAAATGTAGCATTGCCACTGAGTTTATACGACACCAAACCGTATGATAGAGCTCACACTGTATACTTAAAACATAATATGAAACTTTATTTTGAAAATAACTACGCTTTAGGGAAATAGAAAATACAAGTTGGTAGTAACGTTAGTTATTCAGTACAATATTATGCAAGTTGGATTGGATGTTATTTTATGACAGCTGAATCTTGAATATTTGATAGTTACTTGGTTTTGTCTCAAACTGACAGTTAACTGTGTCGATACAGAATTGGAGATGGGATACTTCGAGTGAAAATTGTCGTACTATTCGATTATTAAAATGTATTTTGTGACAATGCTTTCTGCAACCCAGCATACGATTATTATAATCTATATCTATACTAATATATAAAGCTGAAGAGTTTGTTTGTTTGTTTGAACGCGCTAATCTCAGGAACTACTGGTTCAAATTGAAATTTTTTTTGTTGAATAG
This sequence comes from Xanthostigma xanthostigma, assembly GCA_963575645.1. NCBI lineage: Eukaryota > Metazoa > Arthropoda > Insecta > Raphidioptera > Raphidiidae > Xanthostigma > Xanthostigma xanthostigma. The sequence continues at coordinate 17,871,611 of OY754474.1, forward strand.
CCAATTTATCGAGGAAGGCTATAGGCTATATAATATTACGCTACGACCATTAGCGGACCTTTAATGAAAAATGTTGCAAAGTGTATCTCAAAAATAAGCTTCTATTCATGTGAAATACACTAACTAGATATACCCATATTAGCGTTGTGAGAACACAACCTCAGGTGGCGCAATCGGTAGAGCATGCGACTGTCAATATCAGGGTCGTGGGTTCGAGCCCCACGTTGGGCGAAAATATTTTTATTTTTTTTTTATTTTCTACATTGCTTTCTTCTAAGGGTTACATTTAAAATTATTTTAATTTTATTTCATTAATTAAAAAAAAATATTAGTTAAAAAAAGTTTAAATACTGTTTTTTTCGACAAAAACTTTTGATCGGTATCTCCGATCATCATGAAATTTGGACACAACATTCATCTCGGTAAACTAAAATGAATGTGTGTACTCATGTTCCTCCCTTCCCCATTCGTTCTTTTACACCCGGGTGAAACCGGACGGGTCCGCTAGTAATACATAAAAAAAATCTTTATCATTCGAAATGCATCTATGGGCAACTAGTTGAAAATATGAAAAGCCACTCTGTCCTGATAACATTGGCAGCTCTAGTGGCCTTAAAAACGTGTAAAAAAACAATGTATTGATTCAATATTTGTACATGACCTTTATCACAAACTAAGTCCATGTAACTTTAATACAGCTTATCTTTCGAAAACAAACAACTGTTTGAATTTTTTATATTTTGTTGTGAATCAACACAATCGGGTTTAACTTTTTTTAATCTGTTAAAACAAACAAAAACGATATATTTTATAGGAACTTTATGCAAAATCAGGTTTGTGCTATTTTAAGGTTAGAAGCACGCTAGAAGCTAAAAATGTTCAATGTTTTGCTATAGGCATTGCATAATACAAGTGGCTGTACGGCGGGGGTGTCAATATTTATATAAAATCAACGTTTGCAGTATACTAAAAAACTCATCAGCAATCTGTTGATCGAAAAATTGAGGAAAATGATCTTTTTATAAAAATACAATAAATACAATATTTCTCAAGTTTTTGTTGATTTCGAAACATTTAATTGGTACTAAAATATAAGTACGTTTTTCTGTTGTGACAACCCTGTATTATAATATTCAATATTTGGCGATCGACCAAAATTTATTATGTCATCGATTACGTCAGGAAAAGAGAGAAAATATAATGTAGAAAATCGTTACTATGTTTGTAATATTTTATTTCCAGAAGTCCTAAAAGATCTAAGAACGTGTATTGTCGGAGGATATGTATTCTCAAATCGCTTGTTCTCCCTGGGGGAGGCTGAAGGAAGGTATTCTCAAGATACTGTAGCAAGCTTTGTTACATTAACTCTCTCTCTCTCTTTTTTGTAATATTGTCAAAATTAGTTTTCCTTAGCTACGCTGGAAAAATGAATGTTGTTATTAATTTTGGAAATATCTATTACAAAAAAGAGAGAGTTGTATTGTAGCAAGTTTTGTTACATGAACTCTCTCTCTCTAATTTTGACAATACTACAAAAAAGAGAGTGAGAATTAATGTAACAAAGCTTGCTACAATACCTACAACTAAAAGTAGACCGTTTATAAAACATTTTAATTTTAATTTGAAACAAGAAATATTTTCAAAATCTATCTGAACAATTATATTAAAAGTGCAAAAGAATGAATGGGGGGAGGGATATGAGTACGCACATTCATCTTAGTTTACCGAGATAAATGTTGTGTCCAAATTTCATGATGATCGGAGTTGTCATTCAAAAGTTTTTATCGGATGGACAAATTTTGAGTTATATTTTGCAACATTTTTCATTGATGCTCCGCTCCTATTGGTCGATATTATATATAGCCTATAGCCTTCCTCGATAAATGAGATTAGCGCGTTCAACCAAACAAACAAACAAACTCTTCAACTTTATATATTAGTATGGATTTGGCCAAGGGTGTACCTCATATTTTTCTCACGTATTATGCCATTAAGACAAAATTTCTACACCGAGATATTACACTAAATTGATTTCATGATAGACTGGTCCCTTAAAACATTTATATTAATGCCAACATATATAAAATAAATTCCCTGTTACATATTGTTTACACGTGCTTTTTATTTGTTGTGAATGTAATGAATACACAAAATATTAGCTGATATATTTTTTAAATGTTGCAAAATTTACGTTATTATTTGTAAACTTATGATATTTATCGTTTAAAAATGTCTGTGTCTCCGCCAAAGTCATGATAACTAAATAAATGGTTTTTGCCATTCGATAGCTGATTTCTTAAGAAAAGTTTAGATGTATAATGACTGTACGATCTGGCTTCGTCCGGGTATAAATCGAATTGAGAACAGATTTGAATGCTATTTTTATTATTTACTAGTTCAATTTATGTCTGTAGACTCGGATTAGCTTGACTGAAAATCAAATTAATTCTGAATTGGAGATCAAACGAGCAAATCGTAATAATGAATAATTTGGAATGAGCGGAGAGGTATTAACTCGATTGAATGAGCGAAGTGAATCTGCAAATAAACAACTAGTATTTAAATATTTCCGATGAATATTTTCGCTCCGCGTGATTTTATTATAAAAGAACATTAAAATTACTATGCTTCATAGAATTTACTAGCACGATCGCGTTTTACATAAAACTAATTAAACTTAAACAATAGACACTTTGATTAAAGCGTATAAAAACACGCTATATAGTTTGCTAATTTACTAAACTGAGAGGAAAAAAACTGCACAAGAAATAAAGCAATATAGCAGATACATGAACGGTAATTTTTCAAAAAAAGCTGACACTTTTGCAGCCACGGCCTAGCATGTAGCGTTGTGGTTTTTGTGTAGCTTCGAGCTATATCTTATTGCACAAAAGGTTGTTCGCTTTATTGCACCGTATTGTCTTATTTTTGTCATGTGTTTTTGGGCCACAGCTGATAAAAAAAGTCACTAAAGCTATATTTACACTTATCGCGAATTTAAAACAAAACTAGACAAAGGAAAACTACAAAAAAAATATTTAACATCATTATTTTAAAGTTCTCGAGCTCCAGTTAAAGTTATGCATTAAGTTTTTATGACGCAAGGATAAATAGAACCTAACAACAAACAAGGTAGGTTGAAGTAGTTTAGTTTCTGCAAATAATAGGAGTTGTCTTTTTTTAAATTTATTTTGAACGGCTTCGCGTGACAATAAAGGCTTTGTACAGTTATATTATTAAAGACTGTAATCCACTATAAACTCTAAAATGAATAGTCGCTTTGTTACAGGCAAAATGAAAAGTAAACATGCAGTTTAATATAGTTCAGCTTCATCATTTGTTTATGTACAGGAAGTTATGTATTTCATTTGTTTTGTTCGTTTTCAGTTTTTTAAAATGTCTAAACCTATTCATGTACATGATACCTTTTGAATACCCTTTGAAAAAAATTGAAAGTTTCAGAAATCGGAATAAATTTCTTACACAAACGACTCTCCATTTTGTCAACGGTCAACAAATTGTAACAAAAACTGTTTCCTCTTTCAGTCAAAAAATGGTGATAAATTTCTTTTTATTCTATTTTTAGTTATATATTATTATTAAAAGAACACTAGTGTGACCTGTGCGAATTATTCGCACTAAATAAGTATAATACAAAATTATTTTTTAATTATGATTGCAGGTATTCAATTCGTTTCTAATTTTGCACACGGCTTATAACGTTCTTCTTTTTGTTGTATTACAATATGAAGCTCAGATGACAGATCGAAGAAATATTTTACTAAAATTGTCATATAGAGGCGCAAGTAGCAAAAGCGTTGAGCTAAGCCGTCAGATGGCATCATGCAGCATTGCTGTGACGTTGTTCAGCGTTGCTCGCTGTTTCAAAATTAAAGCCGTCAGATGGCAGTATGCAGTATTGTGTCTGTTGTATTACAATATGAAGCTCAGATGACAGATCGAAGAAATATTTTACTAAAATTGTCATATAGAGGCGCAAGTAGCAAAAGCGTTGAGCTAAGCCAGATGGCATCATGCAGCATTGCTGTACATTGTTCAGCGTTGCTGTTTCAAAATTAAAACTGTCAGATGGCAGTATGCAGTATTGTGTCTGTTGTATTACAATATGGGTCAGATGACAGATTGAAGTTTTGACGTTGTTTCAAAATTAAAGCCGTTAAATGGCAGACGTTGTTCAGCGTTGCTGTATTTTAATTAATTTACAAAAACAAAATCAATAATAAATTTTTAGTTGTCGATGTCAGTAGAGCAAGCAATTATCTGTAAAATGATATATAATTAATTTATGTGGAGAAATTGTGAGGTTTTTTTTCTAAAAAGGGAGGCAAACATCTTTAACCTTAACGTATTAATATATATGATTCAGGGCCGAGACCTAAACAGTTCTTAATCCGGCCCTGAGTCCATCTTTAAAGTATAATAGAAACAAGACATGACTAAAAAGAAGACACGCTTTATAGTGGATGACCGATTTGTAGTATTTGGGGTAATCACGTAGGGCATTTCGTGACCTACATTGCTAGGGCAGTGGGTCACTGGGTAAACATTCACTAAATTTTAATTTTCAGATTAAACGTCATATTTGAAATATTTTCGGATTACAAGTATCACAGGTTATAAAAAAACGTGACATTTATATTTTTACTTTTCGGGTGCTGAACTAAAAATTAGGGATACATTTATATGCATTGTGCGTTTTGAAGTTCATTTTACATTTATTCATATATTTGCTAATTTAATTTCGTACCGAAAACATACAAAAAGGCGCTTCCACATGTCGACTATTAAGCGGCCTACACACCTTCATGTTAGCTGAGATGCAGGCATCGACTCTTATGTTTCATGATGCAAGTAGCAGTGTGTGTAGTGCTGAGTCACGTATTTGGCATCAGTTGCGGCTTGCAGCGATGCAGAGTCTGAAATCCCATTTTGGTCGGCGAGCCACGACGTCGAGTCGGTGATGATGATGCAAGTTTCAGCGTGTGTAGAATTGCGTCGATGCCAAGACGATATTAATTTATTTTCCCGCGCCATTTTAGAGATTACTTTGTTGTTTGTGTGTGTAAATTTCATGATGATAAGTGATCGTGTATTTTGGGAAGAGTTCATAAACATTTATCATCTGCATACGTGTCTTTGGAATACAAATGTACTTTTAGCTCTTCCAATTTTGCATTTGAATAACGTTTTCTTTCTATAAACCATCTTTTTGACCATTTCCTTTTTGATTTTTTATGGAGTATAAAGAGTGCCTCAACTACTGCTAATAAAACTGGTGTTGGCAAAACGTACCTCATTTTATTCGTCAAGCACTAGGTATCTAGAAAATAACTTAACCCTACTGTTCTTGTGTTGCATGAACATCGAGTGGACTCAGGCATCGCAATAGGCTTAGATTTAAGTAGGCGTTTATGCAACTGATGCAAGTTTCATGTAACACAAGAGTCGATGCGTGCATCGTAGCTAACATCAAGGTGTGTAGGCCGCTTAACACCGGATGTTTTAAAAAAACTTCCCTTTGAACTACATCGAAAACAGTACCCGTTTTCTCAGCTGAAAAGTATTTATCTCGTTTGGAGCGAAGATGACCAAAAAGTCCGAAGTTTCAGTCGAACTTAATGTGCATCGAAACGTAGCAAAGATGCCTCTGCAATTATACTTGAAGTCAGAAGTCATCTCATGAATATTTTATTTTCTTCCTCTGCTTTATAACGAAAAAGCTTCGCATTGACACGAGACACTACGCTACGTGAAACTCAATGCAAACACTGTCTTGTTTAAAAGATCAGCGGCTGTACTACAGGGACAGGATTTCAAAAGGACTTAGTTTTCGGTTAAATTGATCGAAACTGGTGTTATTTTATAGTTCAAAGGTCACTAAGGAAAAGTTTCCACGTGCGCATAGCCTAAAAACTAACAGATTTTTAGCTACATATATGTTTAGCGAGATTTTAGATATGGGGATATTCATTGAATTCACAAACATGTTCCATATTCAACTGATGTGCTTTTTTTAGAAATAGAAACATAGTCGAAAACTAGGTAATGTTGGAAGGTGTCACCCTGTATAAAATAATGTCATATTCGGATTCAGCGCACATATTTCTAGACCTTAGGATTTTTAAGATTGTGAATTCAACGGATATCCCTATATCTAAAACCTCATATCTGTTGCTAAAAATCTGTTGGTTAGTAGGCAATGCGCACATGGACCATTATTCTTAGTGACTTTTAAAATATATAAAAAAAACATTTTCAAACAATTAAACCGAGAACCAAATCCCATAAGGTTTGTGCGGGATTTTTTTTCAAATAAAAATATACACCATGTGGTGGAGGTTCCGGATTTGATGGTGGGAGAACGTGCCTTTTACAAAGGTTAAAATAAAATTGGCTTCTGGACTGAAACTTTTACTACGGAACTAACTCGACTGATTTTTTGAATACATTTTTATTTAAAGGCGTACTTGACTGATAAAATAATCGCCCGATCAAAATAAGGGTTAATAATTATAACGGTGTTATATAAATGACGGTTAATAAGCACCTGTTTGAATGACGCCATTGTTATATTACTATTCGATAGTTCAATCGGCCGATTGACTTATCTACCGTCTAGCTTCAGTCGATACTAGTTAGAAATAATCTGTGAAAAATCACTATAATGCATACAATTCTGTAAAATAGGTTAATATTTTTCATATAATTATTTGATTTGTTTGGAAATTTAATTCCCAAATTTATTTTTTGCTTTTGTTTAAATTTCGCTTTAATTTTATTTTTATCATTTTCTGACGAGTCAACACTGAAGTATATATAACTGTCCCCAAAAGTCGCATTTAACAAAATTAGCTACCGACTTAAAAAAAATTCTGTTTACTCAATTTACTTTAAACAGTTCATTAAAATGTAAATTTTTAGGTTTCTTTAATGAACACATTTTTTCTCAATTATGCAGCATCTATACTGACAGTTTATCTTAATACAATATTAACGTTCTATAAATGATATTCACTACCCATTTAATCATAAATACTGGTAGATACTAGTGATGTGTCCACATGACTCTTTATTGGAAGCTGGCACTCCGCTCACTAAAAAGAGTCGCTCAAAGGAGCGACACTAGACAGTACGCACTACACAAGAGTGCAGACTGCAGAGGTGTGAACTGTCATCATGGAGTCATGTAGCATTGCACAGCACAATACACACACTCAGCTCTGAGCTCATTTTAATATAATTCTGATCTTATATTATTCGCATTTCGGATAAACTATAAAGTATAATAAAAGCTGAACAATAATACGTTTATTGTTACAATATTATATCTTTGTCAACAACGTCAATGTGAATGGTTTCAGTCACTATAAGCTTAGTACTATTACATTTACAGTGTGCCATTCAACATTAAATGACTCAGCAAAGCCTCAGTAGCTTGTGCGCTCTGTAAATGTGCGAATGCAACAGTACAGAACAGCTCTGCACAGAGCAATGGCGCTCGGAGTGAGTCATTCACAAAAAAAGGAGCGACTCGCTCCGTTTCGAGAAGGGAGTCGTTCATTATGAACGACTTGCTCAGGAGCGATTATGAACTATTTTTTACACCATAAGGACGCCACTTGAGATGAAGTCATCGTTTTAGTGATATTGTGTCAATGTAATACGGGCTTTCCACTTATGCAATAAACTTGGTTAATAATTTGATTTAAACTGAATGTTGTACAATTACGATACTTGCGTTGCTCTTAGAAATACTACACATACTAAATATTTGTTTGAACGCAGTAATTGGGTCATATTATGCCCCGGAGTAATAGTTCTCTTTGAAACTGGAAAGACATAAATAGCAATGCCCGGTTTCTTCAGATACGTCGCTTATTTAATTAACCGTAGTTACGTTAACATCGACCATACTGTATTTTTAGTATTCTGTACGAATTTACAGTGAGTTAAATTTTTGTCTCATTTCTGACAAATTTAACATCACATTTAAATTAAATTATAATATTAATTAATAATTATAATATTGATCTTATAAAATATAGAAGCACTAACATGTTTTATTTAATGTTTATGCCTACTTATTGAACTGTATTGAACGCAGTCATGCAAATGAACACTTCAAATGATTGTCTTCAATGGTACGAGTACGTGACGTCACACCAACAGCTGCGATGTTTCTGATTGAATGATTTCTTTTAAAAGGATTCGTGTCATGATAACTAATATCAAATTATAATTATTTCGCAAGAGAATGCAAGATTTGAGTGATTTATACATTTAATTTCAACATTTAATTTAAGTTTTCTGACATGTTTTATACTCACAGGTTGAGTAAATTTTACTATAATGTAAAATTAGATAAAATAAAGATTATTATTATTATTAATTATATTTCTCATTAATGGTTTAATAGTATTGCCTGAAGTTGCTAAAAACAGATAGCTTTTAAATATAGGTTACTGACTTTTTTGTAGAAGAAAACAACGGATTGAGAAATGATACATTTGGGAACAATAAATCGACGTTTCACTGTACCTAAGCTGCTAAAATTGCAACACGGGAAATGCAGTTCGGATTCAAGTCTTTTGTAGTGTTCTATTTTTGGAAGAATCGGTTCCCAAAAGGTACATCAATTATATTAATGTTTTTATGAGGTTTTGAATCAAATCATATATTTACAAAGAAACGGTATATTTATAGTGTATGTTTTTTATTTAAAAAAAAGTCTCTAGTGAAAAATGTGATCCTTCAAGCTTTCACAAAAATCTTTTGAAGATCGGAGAACGTTATACATTAAGTTTAAGAAAAACTAGACACTCTAAACATACAAAGTGTTCAAAGAAGTTGTCAAACAACCTTTGAAATTGAAAAAGGAATAACAAGTGCGAGTGGGACTCGTCCCATGAGGGTTCCCTACTGTCATAACAATTTGACAATAATTATCTTGTTGAGGTTGGCAATTGAAAAACAGAAAAAAATTAAGTTTGTTACTTGCACATATAGAAATAGAAACTAATGATTTTTGATATGATGAAGTTAACGGGATACAAGGCTTAATTTTAAAACAATTTTTATTTAATAGCACTTCATTTAATAGTCAACGTTTCGGCAAGCAATTATTGCCTACTTCAGGACCTATAACAAACAAATAAAAATCTACACATCTAAACATAAACTTAACATTTAAATTAATAAGAAAAAATTCGCAGGTTTGTGGTTTATTAGAAAAAACAATTCTATTAATTATAGAACAGACACTCAAAATTTAAGTAGTCAGTACAACTATATTATGAAATTGAACTAACTTTCGAATTTTTATTTTTAATTTTTACTTTTATTGTTTAAAAATTTATACATAAACTTGTTGCCATGTTTTTATCTTATGTACCTTAATTTTTTTTAATTGCTATGGTTAGTAATTAATATGTTTATTTTCATAATTATTGTTTTAAATAATTTTCAATTTGTACTTGAAAAAGTCTAAATTTATAGACGAAACGTCGTACAATTATAAATACAACTATTGTCCACAAACCTGCGAATTTTTTCTTATTAATTATTATCGATGCACACGATATCTAATATATATTAACATTTAAAATTAAACATTTTTTATAAAATTTTGTATATCAAATAATTATTACGGCTTACCTTAAAAATGTCTATTAAAAGTCACAAATTAAAAACACAAATTAATTTAAAAACATTATTGTCCATCATTTAAAAAACTTTAAAAACTAAACTTCATAAAATTAATAAAAACTTTAAAAGATGTATTTTAAAAATTGTTTTAAAATTTAGCCTTGTATCCCGTTAACTTCATCATACCATAATACTAAGGTGTCTTATTTTATTTTGTAATAATTTTTGGTGACTTAAAAAAAAAGCTTTTCTCCAATTCTTCTTGGTTTTCCAACCAAAAAGAATTGGATCAACACCGGCCGTGAAAGCCTACACACTTGGATAAAAGCTTTTTTTAAAAAGCAATTCGAATATAATTACATTTAATGTACTTTTTATTATTTTTCAAGTCGTTCTCTGAGCCCACATCAAACAGAAATAAAAATAATTAAAATCACTTTGTGTAAATAAGACAGAATATTTTGTCATTCTCGGTTACCAAACCACCTGAAAACGAAAAATTCCGCACTGTAATATATTTTAAAATCTTTCAGTGTTCCCAATACGGCGACACAAAATATAACTTCAGTGCAGCATTAGCAAACGTGTAAAGTGCTCTTCCGGGTTCCGGTAATGCAATTTATCTACCTATCCTTCTATTCGCTATATGTGACGTAGTTTTATATAAAAGAAGGTCTTGGAATTCCCCGGTTTACTTACTCATCTTTTTTAAAGAAAACACTGATTAGGCAACTGTATACTACATATCCTCTTCACGTACCTTCGCTTGGAATTGTATCGAGTAAAGGTCGGTACACACAAACTACTTTCTGTTTCACGACAGTGCGATTAAGTCGTTTGCAGGTCGTCAGATGCAGTTACCAACACACACCATTCGCTGAACTACACATTCGATGCATCACAAACGCGCCCTTTTCAAAAATGTGTTTCGTCGGTCTCTGCTATCACAAAATTGGCTTGCGTCCGCAGTTATGTTTCGCCTTTCGTTCAAGATGGTTTCTACGAACGCGTTTTGATGTCGCCATCTATCAGTTGATGCCTTTAAATAGCGGAAACTGCGTACAGAGACTATTACTTCCGTCCGAAAAAAAGATGTTAATTTTTACTTTAAAAACATCTAATTCATAGCCAAGTTTATTTGTATATCATAAATAAAAGCTGATTGTTTCTTAAAACATTGGTTTTTCGTAATTTAATTATTTTTTTCGGACAATTTGTTGGTATATCATTAAAATTTGCTAACATTAAAAAAAATTGCTAGGAGAGGTCAAAATAGTTGTTTGACAGCCGGATTGACGTTGTGTGTTTCACTGGAAAGTTTTCAACAAAGCAGTTCAAGCTGCCAGTAAAATATATTTGGCGTGCCGACGCTGCCAGCCGAACCGACAGGTATTTTGCCGGCATCTCGACTATTTGTGCTGCCATGGTAGCGTAGCCCTAATTTATAGTGATTAGGTATGCACAGTGGTTACCTATCAAATTCTTGTTAGAGAAATATCACGTACCAGTCATTACCGCAATGGTGTCAGACATTCTGTGTGATTATTAACTTCACTCTAATTACCTATCGCTTTTAACAGAATGTCTTAACTACAGATGTCACCGCTTCAAGAGTTTCGAACATATTAATTTACGTAAAACTAATTAACACATTACACAATCATAATTTAAGCTAATTGGTGTCGCATAAAAAAGTGTTTTTATACTGCACACTGTCACTGCGCGCGCAGCAAACCCATCTACAAAGCAAGCTTCTAAAAGACGCGTCGTGTGAAGCGAACACATAAAAACCATCACGAAACCTAGCGCCACAGACCGCTTGGAGATATCTAAGCGGGCAAAACCAGCCTCGTGTGCAGAGGCCTTTAGAATGCATCGGCGGAAAAAAATAATTTACAAGTGCAATTTTTAATTGTATGTACAATTTAAAATGGCGATAGTAAATATAATATTTCAGAATAAATAAAAATATTCTGTAGTCTGTGTGTTAAAGTAGAAATGAAACTTTGATAAATTCAAAGCACATTCATATATAAAAATGTAGAAAGAACAAAAAAGAGAAAACACAATTCCGGTAACCTCACGTACACGTCTGTGTGGGTTCTATGACCGAGCGAGAGGAGTGAAATAGAAAGACAAAGATCGCAATATGCATGACTGAACTTAAACAACTGACAGTATGATGTTACGAAATAGAGCTATAAAGAAAAATGCCATGTTATAAAAAAATATTAATCTAATTAACTGTCGCACAATATTACTTAAGAAAATTGAAATACAACCGTCGTTTTGAATCGTTCTTTTAAAGTATTTTCAATTTTGAAATATACCACAATACTAGCTTTTAACCGCGGGTTTTTTGCAGCTGTTCAGCTTTTTTAGTGAAAGTGTAATGAGACATAATCTATTGCCTGATGTAAAAGTTCGATCCAAATCGGTTCAGGAATATTTGAGTTAACTCGAAACAAAAAAAGTGCTAGTAATGCATTAATGAAACGAGTTCATTACTCTTAAAAAATTCCACTTCCTCCGCGAGTTTATGTAGGTGATGCTCATACGTTTTTTTTAAATATTCAAAATAGATCTTTTAGAAACAAAACTAGCTTAAATCAACGTAACTGGTTGGTTTGTCTGTCCGAATTGTGACGTCCCGTAATTACTTGTAGCATCATCAAAAAGCGTATACGCAACTAAAGAGTATTTTAAAAATAAATGTTTCAGCACAAAACAAATATACATAATCTAGAATATTGTAGAAGGTATGTTTGCTATAGTCGAACTAATTATTATTTGGTGAGAACACGTAATTTAAAGTTATTAATAATAAGTAGCCCTCTTATTCGACGAACAAACAAGTTATCTAGTTCGCATGTACTTCACGTTTTACCGTAATGACGTCATAATATCTGGCTTAATACGGACCTGTACAGTGTACACAATGCTAACTACAAAATCGATATAATATAATAATAGACGACGAGTGAAGATATTTGGTTTGTTTGCATTGTTTAAAGACGAGGTTAAAAGTATAGAGTTGCATAAATATATAAAAAATATTGTATTCCTTATTTTTTTACCAATGAATTGGAATTTCAAATATATCTTAATAACAGTAAAGAGATTGAATAAAATATATAAAAATTTTAAAATAAACTTACATTCAATGTTTATTGTTGTCATCTGCTGAATCGCTAAAAATAAAACGAAACGACCGTTAGACAAATAGATTATAACAAATTTTATTGGATAAGGAACATATAAACTTCAAAGTTGAATAATAATAATCCGAACCGAACTGGTAGCACAATGTAGATAACTACTCACTTTTAGACTTTTTCATGCTTAAATTTTAAAAATATTTATTAATAATGATATGACATATGACGCATTCCATACCTATTTATGGGTACCAACGGAAATAAAGTACTATTATTATTATTATACAGGGTAGAAGAAAGAAAGAACTAGAAAAAAATTCCACCGAGTTATATGAACTTATATAAAAATTGTTTAAATTTACTTTATTTATTATTAAAAAAAATAAGAAAAAATACTTTGGCATTCGAATCGTTACAAATACTTTTCATGAATGAAAAGCAGCAGTTTTATAGGAGTTCGGCAAAATAAAACAGAAGAAATACTACCGGATTAGAACGTAGTATCGTTTAGAGAAGATAGTAGCAAGGTGGAGAATCTGCGTTGTACGAAGAGTAAGAAAAGCGAACAGTAGCGGCTTGATCTGTATTTTCAGGGACGATATCTGTCCCGTCAATAGTTAGCGACGACCAACTAACTGATCATATTAATAGGACCACCCCTTGTCAGAAAACATAGACCCGTCCGACCTGAAACTCGTTTATACACAGAAATGACGCTACGTACTTCTCTAAACGATACTGCATGTATTTTCTTCCACTCTTTAGACCTAAAAGCCGCTGCTAGAATCACTGCTAGGAGTTCTGCTGGCCGGTAGGCTGGATACGAAGCTGGAAATGACGTCACTGCGGGCTGGCTTGCTAGCTCACAAGATCGGTTTTAAAATTAGAATAGGGGTTATTTTCCTTGCTAGATACGCTGCTAGGTATGAGCCAGAACTAATCAGGGGTTACATGGGTGACTTGAACACCCACAAACCAACATGGCGTCTGCTCGAAGTCAGACAACGTTTTGCTCTGTGTTTATATTTGAACTGTCACTGCGCGCGCACCAGATTTACTCACAAAACTAGCTTGACAATATGTCTCGAAGCGAGCACATAGCAGCAAACTAGAAAACCAGCACTAGAAAACTGGTAGACAAGACTAGCAAGGACTATAGGAGCGTTTGTAGCCTCGTGTGCAGCGGCCTTTAGATACGAAGAATTATTTCCCGGCTCATTGTCTAATGATGATGGTCACGTTGCTTACTTCTATAAACTATATAATTATTTGTCTTGTGGTTGTTATTCAAGCGCAATATAAACAAGCAAAGCAACGCTCCTCTTAAACCTATTAAAACAATCCAATTGTATTTCGTTTTGTGACGTTATTTTACTTTTGGTTGAACAGACATAGCGTTGTAACAAACACGTTGGTTCAAAGGGAGTATTCGGGCTGGCGGCGTCGGGGCGTCGACCGTTGTGAACGCGCTGGGACGTCGCAAGAGCATTGTTATGTCTAGTAAGTGGTGCACCGTCAGGGACGAACTAGGATCTCGTTACTCCGCCAGGAGTTCGAATCGGAGAAATGACGGATGTAAGAAATAAATAAACAGTTTTATAATGATAGATGACAATAAATTACTTTTTTATTTTTGAAATTAATTTTTGCGCATGACGGTAAAGTGTATTAGAGTTATGTTTATGTCATCAACAGTTAGGTTATTTGTACTGCAGTTGAAGAATAAAAAAAAATAAACGTAGAGACAGAACCTATTAAAACATTTGCAAATACTTTTTTCAGTAAGTTAATTTATTATTAAGTTTCACTTTTAGCAAGCGTGACCACGACACACTTGATTTCTTTTTTGTTGTCTCTTTTATTTACAAAAAAAAAGAACATCGAATTATCGATGTGCGATTAGCAAAACAACATCCCGTATATAAATAATATTCTCTGAGCGTGGCTAGCTATTAATTAAGACAATAGAGCTATTGTAAACATAAAATACAATGTAGATGTGTTATTACATTGTTTTGAAGTGATTACATATCCTGACACCTAGAAACGACGACCCGAACTCGAATACTCGGAGAACCCGAAAGCTAAGAAACGTTTTTCCAATTTTATATAAATATTTCTTGTTAAATTACTAGCACTACATCTTTATTATCTTGAATAAAAAGTTAACGTTAAACATTTTATAAAAAAGTTGACTATCTTTTATAAGATTTTAGATATATTTTAGTGGAAACTGTATTGTTTTGATAAAAAAATTGACTTCAAAAAAATTAGATTGCGTCTAAAAATATGTGAAATCACCCTTCCTCACCTATTTTCAATAAATAATTCGTCTCTAATTAAACGCAAGTAAAGAAGGTGATTGTAAAATAATTATTTTAAGGCGTTTTCTGCTCGTTTTCTGAAGTCAGTTAAATTTATAAAAATCATCTTAATTTCATGTTTTCTTTGTGTTTATTTTTATTCCGCATTTTTTTTATTTGTTTTTATTTTCTTTATTTATTTATTTCTTCAATAAAAATATACAATTTATATGATGTATTGTTACATAGAGGATATTCTGCCCAACTTGGGTGACCAGTGCTAGGGCAGGAGTCCAAAAATATTACTGCAGACGTGCTGATTTGAAAGGAAATAAAAAATTAACAAAAAAAAAAACGAGTGCGCGTGCGTGAGTTGGTGTGTGTGTGGGTTGGGGTGTCTGTTGGTGTGTGTATGTGTGTGAATTGCCTTGAAAAAACTAGATAAGGCCTTGCCTCGTGCTATCTTAAACAACTGATATGAGTTTTATCTAAATCGGTTTAGTAGTTTTTGAAATAACCGTGCATATACATATAAATATAATTACAAAGAAACATACCTAAATATCGAATTGAGATCTAACGAATTCATGCGTAATGGTTTTTTTTTTCGCTTAAAAATATGTATTAATTAAAAGCTTTTTGTGTTTTGTATTTATGAAAAAAATAGTGTAATAGTTCAAGCATGGATAAATTGCATAACGGTCGACATCGAGTAGTTTAGTTAATAATAATCAACACAAATAATACAAATAGGACAGTATGTTGAACGGATTACATACTGAAGTCGAATTCAACAATGGTCAATGCCGTTGTTGCAGAGCGGATAAACTATAACTAAACAAGATTAACTAAGTTACTGAAAGGCAATCCTAATTATCCTAATGAGATTAACTAACTGCTATTTACACCGAGAGACACTAACAGAGATATATATTTGTTGCAGTAGTGTATTTGTTAATCTTCACGGAAACATAAATTTGTTTTTGATAAAAAAAAAACAAATACCCGGGTACGCAGAGCCAAACCCTGCCGACAGTATAGTGTATTTGCTAATACAGGCAATGTGCCTTTAATATGTCTATTTAACTTTTAGACAAAATAGAAAATTTATCCTGTAAATAATTAAAATAATATTTTAAAAAAATAATTTCTTATCACCGCAACGGTTTTGGGGTCTAATGCATCCTAAAAGCGTGGCTTGCTTGATTCTAATATGCACGGACTAATAAAACGATGAAATAGAAAAATATGGTGGAGGTACGGACATACGTGGTGGAAGCAACGGTACATTTCTCATGTGAAAAATGATAATATTAATGAGTTTTCATATACTGCAAATAATAATATGAATAATAATTGTGAAATAATTTCGTTTCTTAATATGTCCAATTTCGGCGTTAAGAGCGCCAGAAAAAAAATATTAATATTTTATTAGTATGTACCTACCTATTAATGATTGTATAAAATGCAATACCGTTTACAATAAATAAAGGATAAGAAATACCAGTAATTTGATATTTATCATAAAAAAAACATTAAATTACATTTAAACACATTACTTAATTAGTTTTTTTTTGTGATTTTTTCATAAAAGAAGATTTATTATATTATATAATCACAATATTAGGTCATTGTCGATTCAATTTTTTTTTTGACAGTTTCCTGCAACCCGGCGTAAGTGATTGATTTAAAAAGGGGAAAATTGGTTTAGCTAATTTTCAAGGCTTCTATACTTTTTCCCAAACTATAAAGGTTCATTAGACAAACTGAAACTTAACTTAAAGAACGTAAGGCTACTTTTACAAGTTCAACAAAGTTCAGAAACAAAGTTTGGTTAACAAAGAACTTTCCTAAAGGAATTTTACTATTTGCCAATCGAACTTTCAAAGTTCGAACACAAACGAGTCCCGTGTACAGTATTTTGTATAAGATTGAACTTTTTTCTAACTAATACAAATTAATAAATACATAAATTGTTTGCTGCCACCATACATTTAATAATTTACTGTATGAATCATTGTCTATCTACTCAATATGCGGTGAGCGAAGGCAGCAAAGCGTATCGAAAATATATCTGCATCTCTTTCTTCGATGTAATTCCCTGATTTCTCCGATGATAGGATTGGTTGATGTACTTGCATTCAATCTGAATAAAGGATCTCTGTTTCAAAAACTTTGTCTTTTTCGTTAACATGGGCGTACCCAGCTTTTGGCCCAGGAGGGAGCCTATTAGAAATTTCTTAAGCCGGGTCCACCGTGCTTGTTTTGCCCTCCTGGTACGCCAGTGCTTACGGCGTAAAAAAAGACAGAAGTATATGTTTGCAGCCTAATGGTTCGATTGCGATTTTATTCCTATGCTCAGTATAGAATAAAAGTATATGAGTGCCACCGACTGCCAGCATTATTTGGGTCTAGTAATAGCTCACAATTTCAATTTATAATTATTTTTTAATTTAAAATCTAATTTATGCATTCACAAGTTCTGAATTTGAAACGAGTTTTTGTAATTAAAAAGCCTTGGTAATATACAAGATTTTAATTCCCTATACAATCTTAGAAAGAAAATTGTAATTATTGATTTATTCGAGCGTCACTCAAAAATTTATATAAATTTACGCCCTTTTTAAAGTCAATGTAAAATTCGGTTCGATCGTTCATTTGAGCATCACGCAAAAACGGCTACATCGTTTTTCTTGCAAATAAAGATCAGTTTAAAAACACCTTGTATAAAGAATGATAAATTTCAGTTATATAAACTAAAAATAAATTGTATAAAGCATTGCTGGTTTAAAAGGGTTGAAATTGCAATACTTTGTCATATATGTTTATTATGCTATACACATGTGCAAGAAACTAGAAACAACATGGCCGCCTGCTGTATATTTTATGGTTAAATTGTAAATAACTATAATTTTGCTGATAAACTGCGGTTTAAAACTCTCTTGGTTAGCGACACATCCATTTACGGCGACTGGTAATAATAATAATAATAATGCGTTTAACGTCCCTTTTCCGACTTTATGTCATAACAGACGCCATTCGCACCATTACTATTTTTTTTTTACTACACTTTCCATCATTTTCTATAATTTTTAATCTTCAACTTAATTAATAGCAATGGGCGAATGAAGGAATTTTTAGGAAATTAGGTTAAGGTAGGCAAATTTTGAGTATAGGAGTTTTACAGGTAATCGGCCATGGCCTTAAATAAGGAACCATCTCGATATTTATCTGGAATTATTGAGGGAAACCATGGAAAACCTCAACAAGATGGCCGGTACAGGAATTACCATTTCTCGGCTAAAGGCAGTAATAGGAGTATTAAGTATATGGATAATAATTAATTATAATCATGAGAATAAAAATACTGCCCACACATGGACTGTAGCGTCCTCCTTAGTACTGAGCCACACCAAGTATGGAGGGTAAAACCTAATTAATTATATTGCCATAAAGGTGACAATTAATTTCGTTCTTATTTACAAACTAACATTTGAATGCTATTATGTTTAAAAGTTGTTGAAGTCAACAATTTAATAAATAATGCATGAAAGAATTTTAATATCGTTTTTACAAGCACATCTTCAGAATTTTCTAGTACTACAGGAGTTCAAAACATTTTTTTGAGAACGATTCGAAGACCGTTTAAGCGAGTTTGTTTAATCCAGAATCGTCTTGTACTAGGCATTCAATTTTTTGAGAAAGGTACGTAGATGGTTTAACGAATTAAAATATATATTTTTGGTTGCAAGAGAAATGATATAAATATGAAACAAGAGGTATAATGGAAACTGTTTAAAATTATCAACCATTTATTGGGTGAATATTTCAGCGTAAAAATTACCACGCGCTCACAAAATAAATTTCATTATTTAAGAATTAATCAAGATAATTAAGAATTAATCAAAATATTACAAGGACTTGCGGTTCATATGTAAAGAATCCCTGCTCTACCTACTTTAAAATTCCCAGTGTCTGCAAACAAGAAAGAGATTAATTTCGCTTTTAGTTAGTATACAGTACAAGAATTTAGAGGTTTGTATAATGAGAATATTTTTCTTTTAACAAAACGTGAAGATAAAAACCCACTATAATAATCATTGAAATAACAACGAAAAAAAAAAACATAACCAGTTGTTTTCATTTGTTCGTTTTAAAATAAAACACACGCGAATTGTGTGGTTTGAATGAAGATAAATTATTAATGTATCTGTATTTAGAGGTTTCAGTTACATAAAGGCGGTTGCACACGAGGCTGGTTTTGCCGCTAGAATATACTGCTGGGACTTCTGCTGGCCGGCAGACTGGCTACGAGGCGTTGCTGCGACAAGTCTCGAGGTCTCAAGATGAATTTAAAAATTAGAACCGAGACGATTGTTCTTGCTTGTTCGTCTGCTTGTTTTGAGCAAGAACCAATCAGGAAACAGTAATTTATCACGTGGCCGACATGGACAAACAAGCACGACGTCATAGCGCGTGTTCTGTTCAGAGACAAAAAACCAAACCCATCTACAAAGCCGGCTTTATTACATGCAGCGTGTGAAGCGAGCACATAAAAGACATTACCAAAACCAGTGTTTGAAAACTAGCAACGAATCAAGCGGGAAAAATAGCCTCGTGTGCAACGGCCTTAACAAAGATGTAACTTTAGAAGAAAAATATTAAAATATTTTAAGGTTTTTTTTTATTTCGTACTTATTAAAAAAATAAGACAGATGAAATAATATTTCTCTTTCAGTGGCTTTGTTTGTTTTAAAGAAAAATTGTGCTTTTCCGTGAAAAGTTTTAAATAGGGATACATCGATACGCCTTTTCGCCGATACGATACCGATACTCTTATAAAAATATCGACGATACCGATACCGATGCGCTTATTGTGAATTCAAAAATGAAGGTATAATAAATAAATCACAAGTCAGATTTTTTTTTATTAATATAAAATATAGAGGCATAGGTTAATATTAGATAATTAAAAATTTTAGTAATTAAAATTAACATTGATAAGATTTTTGTTTAAAAAACAAAGTAATCTTAAATTTTGCGGAGAAGGCGATTTCGCAAATCTATTTGAATAAGACCTGCGCTGGAAAATAGTCTCTCAGATGCGACAGAACTCATTTGGAAACTAAAGTTTCCCCGAGCATTGTTCGTGCCTCGCATGCAACGAAATAGACGGGAGGCCAAAGCGGGCGGGAGAAACAAGACACTCACAAGCGCGGGATTTCCCCGAGCATAGTTCGTGCCTCGTTTGCAACGAAATAGACGAGACAACACGCTCGTTTACACTACATTTTTAAATTAAAGTATCGTTGAATCGGTCATAAAAATATCGTCGATACCGATATATCGGCTAACCCGAAGTATCGCCGATATATCGGTATCGGATGCATCGCTAGTTTTAAAGTTCTAACTGTACAATGTGGCCAAGAGAAGTGACCAAGTTATATTGAGTTAAAGGCAGTCATTTCGGTTTAATTGAAATGTGTCTGACTTTACTAAATGGCCAAGTTATACAAGCGATAGACAACATGTTTTACATTTTAGATCGGTGAGATGTCTTCGAGATTTGAATAAATTTTAATGGCTTACTAATAAAAAAATAACAGTTTTATGTGATCACTCTGTATAACTGACTGAGTCGCAACAACAACCCAAAATAAGTCACTTATTTTCGCGGCAAGGCTAGCGTAATCTGAAAAGCATTGAGTCAGTAAAAGCGTTCATTAAAAAATTCACTGATAAAAATATTTTGAGATACCTAATGAAGAATTCATAGAGAGAAAAAACTTCTATCAAAAATTAAATACATTACAAACACTTACTTAAAGAAGTCTGTTCTAAAATGGTTGGAACAATTAGATAATTTACGTTGCCGAGCGTTTATAATTCACGAATAAATAAGAACAACTATTTCAACATTTTTATTTAGAGTTCAAATAACATTGTCGCTGCACAAAAAAAGCTGCCGGCAAAAAAAGATGATTCAAGAAAAAGCTGTAAGCAAGACACTGTTGATATGTTGGAGGACTTCTGATCTAGATTAATGTGCAAAGACCAGTGCTTTGACAAGATCCCAAGGGTTTTACAGGAGGTCGTGAAGTTTGCTTTGTAGTGACGAAGGACATAGCAGGCTTTGAAGTGACCCATAGTTCACTGCTGCAATATCACAACATTTTGCTTCTACAGTTTTCGTATCTGTAGAGAAAAACAGGATTTTTTTTATAACACAAGAAAGTGACAACGCCTTTTCAAATTCAATTCGGAATCGGTGATAAAAAAAATATCTAAAACTATATTAGACGAGCTTGGAAAAGCCAGTGTTGGGGCAAAAGCTCGCACAATGAATTTTAAGAAACTTGAGGCGTTGCTTTATTACCAGAATTAACCAGAATCAATTGAAAATTTAAATTTGTATTTCAAGCATTTTTTAAAAGGAACAAATATTATTAAAATCGATTTTCAACTGGCGAAGATTTTGCGAAACAAATCATAAAAAAGCTGTCCCAAGATTGGAAACAAGATATAAAGGTATAAATAAAGAAATATACGGAGTCAAGATAAATAAAAGCGTTTAAAAACGCGTCGAATTAAGTAACCTTCTTTCATTTTGAAATCGGATAAAAAATTGCAACAGTTTAGTTGCGTCATCTTGTTCGAAAATAAATAAATAAGACTCGTAAATTACAGTAGCATTGTCAGCGAATAAATCACCAAAAGTATTTATTTAAAAATTCATTGTATTATTCAATAAATCGTCCAACTGACAAGCGGCATTAAATGCATGATTTATCGTCTGAAAATCATTAAACGGTGTCTCATTTTGCAGCAGCTTTATCTCGACGAATATTAAAGATTTTTACTATTGTTCAGCTCTGCGCGATTGAAAATTGTTTCAACAGTATACTGAATGTTTTTTCTAAAGGCCGCCGCCCACGACGTTGGTTTCGCCGCTGGGACTTGTCCTGGCATCCGTATCGACTACAAAGAGTGTAAGTGACACGTCTTGCTTCATCAAAGGCTGGATTTCAAAAATAGAATCGTGAATATTTTTCGAGCTTTGAAGAAGATCCAATCAGAAAACAGTTCGAAATTGTTATTATTTTTTATATTAGTTATAAATTAAAGAATTAACGGCTCAAAAAAATTGATTTGACTTAATCTTTTCACTGACATAATCCTTGTTTCATCAGAATTGTAGCAGACTATTAAATTTGGTTAGTACCTATAAGCGAAGTCGGGCTGGCCAGCTTGGTAAATAAATAAAAGAATGAAGTAAGGCCGCTGCACACGAAGCTGGAAACGACGTCACTGCGGGCTCGCCTGCTAGCTCACAAGATAGGTTTAAAAATTTGAACAGGGGCTATTTTTCTTGCCAGGTCCGCCGCTAGGTATGTGCAAAAATCAATCAGGAAGCAGTATCTTGTCACGTGGGCGGCTTGAACAAACGCCCACAAACCAACACTATGTCATAAGTGTGTGTTCTATTCAGAGACAATAAACATGCACTTTTGTTACCGTACTATCACTGCGCGCGCTCCGGATCTACCTGCAGAGGAAGCTTGTAAAGACGTCTCGTGTGAAGCGAGCACATAATAGCGATCAAGAAAACCAACGCTAGAAAACTAGTAACGAATCTAGCGGTAAATCCAGCCTCGTGTGCAGCTTGCAATAAATGATGCATCGAATCGGCGACCAAGATGATATAAAACGCACCGTCTTTTATATAGATCTAAATTATTTAATGCGATATAGCGCTCGCTTCGTAACTGTACAATTTGGCTTGCGGTACATGTGTCAATTACGTACAAATTTCCTCGTACATCCGGTATAAAGTACGCACGTTCGGGAAGAAAGCAGCGAAATAAATTAAAATAAATCAAATGTTGTCGCATCACAGGACGCGTCCAATCGCTGCCTTGGACCGGTCCAGTTCAATCCGACAGAAACAGTATATGAAACGAAAAGAGAAAAGGAGATAAATCGTCCGACATTGAACAAGAAGTATCCGACACGACAAGGAAACGGAAATGAGTTTGATAAACGATTCGCCGTTAGGTATATACTGTCGACAATCGATTGATTCAAACAGCTATTTTAAAATCGAATTAATGGAACATCGATAATTATGATTCGTCAACAGTAATCATATATATTAATACGCTAAGGTTAAGATGTTTGCCTCCCTTTTTAGAAAAAACCTAACAATTTCTCCACATAAATTATATATCATTTTACAGATAATTGCTTGCTCTACTGACATCGACAACTAAAAAAATTATTATTGCTTTTGTTTTTGTAAATTAATTAATTAACAGCAACGCTGAACAACGTCTGCCATCTGACGGCTTTAATTTTGAAACAACGTCAACACTTCGATCTGTCATCTGACCTTTATATTGTAATACAACAGACACAATACTGCATACTGACATCTAATTTTGAAACAGCGAGCAACGCTGAACAACGTCACAGCAATGCTGCATGATGCCATCTGACGGCTTAGCTCAACGCTTTTGCTACTTGCGCCTCTATATGACAATTTTAGTAAAATATTTCTTTTACAACAAAAAGAAGAACGTTATAAGCAGTGTGCAAAATTAGAAACGAATTGAATACCTGCAATCATATTTAAAAAATAATTTTGTAAAGTGATAATTATTATACATATTTAGTGCGAATAATTCGCACAGGTCACTCTATTAAATTTATTAGCATTAGAGTTGGGGAATAAATAAGTTCACGATGAAAAAATCACTGTGACGAGCCGTCTAAAATGATCACTGTGATCTGACAAGAGGTTACTACGTTCCAAAGTAACGTATGATATCACGACGGTTGCTCCAACCGAGTAGGCGACGTAACGTCCGACCGAGTGTTTGCTCGGTCGGGATCGACGTGACAAAGTCACGATGAATTTTCACTGTGATTTTTGTGTAACTGGAATAACAATCACTGTGATCACATAGTAACGACTTTCCTTATGTCTAATGAGCATCTTTTTGAAGTGAAACCCTTTACGCACGTTTTCGTATAAATTTTACTTAGTCTTCGGTTATATTAATGTACAGAGAGTGACTGTGAGTTTCGGCGTCTGATTTATGTGATTTTAAGTAATAGACGAACCGTGCACAAAGAAATCGGCGCAATGGAATGGCGCGGCGATTGTGTTAACAGAAATCCACACGAGGAGAATTATATTCTGCCAACAACTATAATAGAAACTGAGCTTTTCTTCCATGTTTATTATTTTTCTTTCTCTCTTACGTTTCCCAAATTGCATCTTCGTAAGTTGGCAGCAATAAAAACGTGAAATGACGGCAACCGTTATAGTTTAAAATAATTTAAAAAAAATGCTTGAGACAAAAGCTGTCAAATTTCGACGGGAACAAATATGGAATCATTTTTTTAATTAGGTAATACAAAAAGTTCGATTGGCTATCACTGTACTTAAAGAAAATTATTATTTGTACAATTTTCATATTTAAAGCTTTCATGCATTTCTGTTGGCCGTATTTTATTTTTTTTTTAATTTACATATGTTATTTTTGTTTAGATATCGTGGTTTCGAAAGAAAACAATCTTAGGAAAGATAATCTAATATACCGAACTCTAAATTGCATTATAATAAAGAAAATGCGGGCGGAAAAATTTGAGAATAGAAGCTTACGTTATAAATCAATGAAGTTATTAAATTCGTTTTATTTTTGAACATTGGATATATATGACTTGTAGACAATAAAAATGAGATATGAAATATTTTTCAAATACAGGAGAGAAAGTTTTGATACAAACAAATATAAAGCCGGTACGTATTTATTTGTTCAAAAAAATTTTTCTGAAAACCAGTTGTATAGAGAATTTATACGTATCTGTTTCAGTATTTATTTTTAGATTCGTATTTTTGTACTTGCAATTTCGAGCAAACTGTTTTTCTTTTTTTTAATTTAATTAATGCCGCCCATTGCTATTAATTAAGTTGAAGTTTAAAAATTGTGGAAAATGACAGGAAATGTGGTAGATGGAAATAGTAATGGTGCGAATGGAGTCTGTCATGACATAAAGTCGAGAAACGGACGTTAAACGCATTATTATTATTATTAATTTAATTATTAATGTCGGACGAATTGGACTCTATGAAATACATTAAAAATTGTATTGATTTAAAAACAAATATTCAATTCGAAAGTAAAAGAAAAATCGAATTTTCATTCATCCCCATGGTGTGACATTATAATTATTAGTATCTTCTTTTTGACCAAAATTATCTTTGTTATCATATGAATAATTCAACAATGTCGAATTGTGTCGCTATATTTTCCATAAAAATGAAATAAAATGTAGGTAAATATGTGTAAACAATAGGATCTATATGCTATACATGAAGCGCCAGCAAATTCTATTTCCGTGTAGAAAAATCAGATGAAGACACATATTCAGTGAGCTAGAAAATATCCAAATTCAAATAAAATATAACGATGTACATATTATTATATTTTAGTATCTTTAATCCTTGCTATAAGATTTTCGAATATACGAAATATATTGCAAGTTTTATAAAGAAATGGCGGCAAAACTGTAATGTTTATTAACGCATAGTCTCTCTCTCTCTCTCTCTGGATATTGGCCTTCCCATCTATTGTTTTGATCTATCTCTAAAGATTTGGCCAGCGTTAGTCAAGTACCCTGAAGATTATTAAAATCGACCAAACGGACACTGCTAAAAGTTCTCGAATAAAAAAATGTCTAGCGTGATATTATATGGCCTATAACCTTCCTCGATAAATGAACTATCCAGCACAAAAATAATTTTTCAATGCGAACCAGTAGTTCCTGATATTAGCGCGTTCAACCAAACAAACTCTTCAGCTTTATATATTAGTATATAAAATAAAATTGTTCCTGGAAATATCTGTTTTATTTTGTTAATCAACTAATTTTATTAGCATAAATTGGAGACGTATGGTACTCAAAAATATTTTCGATGACACTTATGCTAGATTCCAAAAAGGGTTGTTAAAAAATCTGACTTGACAATGATAGATTTAAACATACATATTAGTGATGTGTCCACATGACTCTTTATTGGGAGCTGGCTCCGTGCGCTCCGCTCACTAAAAAGAATCGTTCAAAGGACCGACACAGTACGCACTACACAAGAGTGCAGACTGCAGATGTGTGAACTGTCATCACACATGTTCAGGAGTTACGTAGCATTGCACTGCACAATACACAAACTCAGCTCTGAGCTTATTTACAGTGTGTCATTCAACATTAAACGACTCGGCAAAAAGATAACGTGCAACATTCACTAGTGGCCTGTGCTGTGTGCGCTCTGTAAATGTGCGATTACAACAGTACAGAATAGCTCAGCACAGAGCAATGGCGCTCGGAGTGAGTCATCAAAAGAGCGACTCGCTCCACTCCGTGAAAGGAGTCGTTTATTATGAACGACTCGCTCAGGAGCGACACATCACTAATACATAATATTTCTTCATACAAAAAGCATTATAGAACTTTAAATCGCTCCTGTTCGAAAAATACTTGATCAATTGAAACGATATTTTTCTTAAACTGTGTATACATGTGTTAGGCATCGTTTTTTGTACAGTTTTCACTTCAAACCAACGTTTTTCAACGACCCACCACTACTAAGTCCTTAATTCTCTATCTAACGTTGATGGATTACTTTCCGATCACGCGCTGTATAGTTAACAACATTTAATTTCCTGGTTCTGATTTAGCATCCGATTGGACGTTACTGAATTTCAATAATTATTATGAGGTTCATTTGAATTTAGTGATATAGAACATACCTACGTACTTAAATAACATGTTCCGGTTCGAAGCCTGACGTCACCAGAAATTGATTCAGACCACACGGTAAGTCCATCTTTTTAGGATGTTCATCCAATTTCCAATCGCATTACAGTTCCTGGTTTTTACACGTAAACCAATTAAATAATGAAATAATTTGTATCAGCTTTATTTAATCTCTAGCAGACCGATCCGGCTTCGACCGGATTTGTAGATTTTCTATTTCAGATCGACAGATAAGGTTGTCGCCGACTTTTTTAGATAGATAGATATTCATTTATTTGCATTTTCAAAATAAAAGGGTGCAATACGTCAATACAGTATACAATAGCATTTAATAAAATGATTATTAAAAAATTGGTTGTCTGTAAAGTCGGTTTACGGACGATAGTTTTACGTGATAACGTATTCCGTAATACATAACCTAAATTTATATAATAATTATAATAATTCGAATCTATGATATTGCATCTTTTGCTTCAAATTTAGGTTAATTTTATTTATTAAAATTACTCACCACCTATAATATAATTGTTTTTTTTTAACTTTCTTTCTTTCGTATTTATTTTAAGTCTCAAAGATTAACTGTCATAATATTTTGAAAACAATTGTTTCATTGTTTATATAAAATTCCAAAACCTACTTACAATATTTAAGTATTTTCATACGTCAAAAAATTGATTTTTATAATGATAAAATTTGTATGAAAACGATTTTTTCGAGAGATGAGACCTAGGTAAAACGATTTTTTGCCCACCCAAAATTCCTTTTCAGTAAATTTCATCCAAATCGTTAGGGCCGTTTTCGAGAAAAGCACGCACAGGGTCAGGCGGAACGTTAGGAACGTTACACTTTTTCGTGCATGCAGCCGGTGTTTTATCAATTTATAAGATTGGTGATTCATCAATTTATAAGACGTTATCACGTCAAAAATAAAATTCGAATCGTACGGACAACTGTTTATTAATAAAGTTCTAACTTTTCTTTTAAAAACGTCTAGATTCTTTATATCTTTGATCTCAGGAGGTAGCGTATTATAATAATCTGCACCTTTACAGAGTGGGCTGTTGCTACATTTTGTAGTTCTGTATCGACCGATGTAATTATTATTATTATTACGGATATTATGATTGTGTATGTCGGATATCAGATTTAGACTATTCAGATTTAATGGAATTTAGCCGTATTTAGTTTATTAATTCTCCAGAGACAATACAAACATTATACGGATTTGTCAAATACAAAAGTTATATAGGTATATTAAATATAAAAATATACATCAAATTTATAACATAAGTACTTAAAAGTTACAATAAAAATTTATTTTAAAAATCCATGTATATTGTAAAAACATCCATCTATTGAAAACTTTTTAAGTGTTTTTTAAAAATTTTAAAACTGTCAATACCTTTTAAGGAAAGCGGAAGATTATTGAAAAACCTAGAAACTGCGCACACAGGAGTTCTACTATTTGTTGTCGAATTAAATTTATAGTTCCTTAATTCAGCACATTGACGAGTGCCGTACTCATGTATGGTAGAATTAGCAGCATAAGTTGGTTTTTGTATTTAAAAATGTTCAGTAACAATTTATATAAATACTAGCGGTCCTGTCCGGTTTCACCCGGGTGTAAAAGAACGAGTGGGGAAGGGAGGAACATGAGTAGGTACACACATTCATCTTAGTTTACCGAGATGAATGTTGTGTCCAAATTTCATGATGATCGGAGTAACCGTTCAAAATTTTTCGATAAAAAGCAGTATTTATACATTTTTTAACTAATAATTTTTTTTAATTAATTAAATAAATTTAAATGTAAGCCTTAGAAGAAAGCAATGTAGAAAATAAAAAAATAAATAAAAATATATTCGCCCAACGTATAGCTCGAACCCACGACCCTGGTATTGACAGTCGTGTGCTCTACCGATTGAGCTAGCCGGCGTTGTATTCTGACAACGCTAATATGAGTATATTTAGTTAGTGCATTTCACCTGAATAGAAGCTAATTTTTGAAATACATTTTGCAACATTTTTCATTAATGCTCCGCTCCTAATGGTCGTAGCCTGATTTTATATAGCCTTATAGCCTTCCTCGATAAAAGGACTATCCAACAAAATTTTTTTTTTTCAATTTGAACCAGTAGTTCCTGAGATTAGCGAGTTCAAACAAACAAACTGTTCAGCTTTATATATTAGTATAGATAATAGATATAGATATGGATGTAAGTGTCATTTACTCGGAATTGCGCGAGATAATCAGCTCCCTGTTATGAGAGCATATAGCATACATAGCATTTATCTCAGTATTCGAAGAGGTCAAAACATTTTCCGACTAGGAGAACTTGTACATTTCTTAAATTAAAAGTGTAGTTGTTGCTTTTTCCATTGTGAACCCACGGTCTCCAGGTTCACACCCGAGAGCTGGTTATAGTGTCAATTGGATTTCCGATTAATTAAAAAAAAATAATAATAAAGTGAAGATATGAATTGATGCTAGGAACAAAAAACTTTAGTTGTTGGCGGCTTTAAAAAAAAAACTTATAAATCCGTGATTTCTATATTTTAGTAGCTTTTCAGGTATTCAAATGTTTTTTTTATCCGAGGCACAACGATCAAAATATTACCGCTCGTTGACTTTTAAAGTCGTTTATTGACGGTTTTTGAACCCATTACATGTCTTATCTTTACATACATTCAGTATAACACATTCCGTTTTGCATATACATATGTGAATGACATAAAAAGTCGATATTTCTAACACTAAAAATAAATGTTATTTAACCTGTTTCGTGAGTGCGTACAGTAAAAATCCGACTAACTGAATACCACGAAAATAAAAGATCGAGAGCTACTGAACCGATTTGAAAAAAATTTTGCGTCGTTTTATAGTTTGTTTTTTAACGAGAAATATTACCACGCTCCAACAAAATGAAAATAGTCTTGAAGTTTCCAGTATTTTTTAACTTGTTGATTTCCTCTGATCAAAAATCTCAAAAATCAGGGTTATCAAAAATCGCGAAAATCATCACATCGTGTGATTGTTGACATAACAAATTCAGTTATAGGGTATTTTCGGAGTGGAAAAAAAAGTGTGTGTGTGTGTGTGTTAGCTCCGACGCACGACTGGGGTTTACTCCTTAGATACGCAGTGTAATGTATTCCGTCTCATTCCTTCGCACGTTAAATCCTACAGATATATATGTTTGTCTCTTTTGAAGCGGACGAGCGTAACGCCACACTTGAAGCGGTGGAGCGTAACGCCTCACCCATTGATTTTACTACTCATAACATTTCCGTATCGGCCCTTATAACTCACAATCGTGTCTTAAAGAGTAGACTCCAAAAATAAAAGGAATGATTCGACATTCACTCAAAAACAGCGCGGACAGCTTCTGAAGCCAATTATAGATGGCGGTGACATTAAATCGAAAACACACTGTAGACGCGGTTTTCGTATACAACATTTGTGGGTGTTTACACTCGGGACTCAAAAGCAGCATAATTCAAATAATTTATTGCTCTATTATTTCAAACTCCGGCACTTACAGTTTCTGCAAATATGTATACAAAGCCTTTTGTTTGTGTGTAAACCAGTGTACGTAGATAGGAATCATAGACCGATTATTTATTGTCTTTTCACGTTTACGTTAGGACCCACCCATATAGCTCGAATATTACAAACTAGCAATGCCTATATGTTAGTAAAAACAATAATGGCCACTTTAGACCAAAACCGGTGTCGAAATTTAAATCATATTATATATTTGATTATTTAGTTAATTTAAGGACGTAGTCTGGTGTTCGGGTTTTGAAAAAACGAAATATTTTTTTTTACATTTTTAGTAAGTATAATATATTGAGAAAATACTGTAAAAATTTTAGACCGAAATATTAAATATTTACAAAGTTATAGAATATAGTCGAGAGCAGCAACGGTCTTACGGTAAGACTTTTACCTGCTCTTACCTCTCAATTGTTATCACGTTACCCTTATACTCTCGCAGAGTAGAGCAAACAAATTAGCAGAAAACGATGCCTTTGAAGAAACGGAAGGTTTACTATACACCAGGCATAGCTGATTAGTGTAAATATTCATTTTTATTTTTTTGTAAGAAATCTGAATTTAAAACTTTAAATGCGTTTTTCTCAAAACTACGTTTTTCTAAGCGGCGCGGGAGATTGAAACAATTGTATACAACCGATTGCTTTCAGTTTTGCACAGGGTATTCTACACAACAATAGCTCCGTCCGGTACTAGAATTACTTAGTTATAAAAATTATTTCTACTTTTTTTAACCGATTTTCAACGAAAAAATCACGATTTTCTCGTTGTTTTTTTTTCTAAAACCCGCCATTTTGTTATTTATCAATAAAAATGTTTATTTCTAGTACGGGATGGAGCCACAAGCCTACGAAACAATAACCAATTTAATTTTTATAATTCAATTGACTCCAAGTGACGTTATCACCCGCGCTACCTACCTACCTCCATTTAAAGTTGTCTACTTTAGGTTAAAAAAACAATTATAAAATGGTGTAAAATTAAGCAAAAAAAAATTTTTTTTCTTAGTTTACGATGTCAGGAAAAACATGTAACACAATTGAAAACATCGTACATTATTTTGATATTAAAAAAACATTCTGAAATAACGGTTGAAAACGAGCCTGAACATAGGACTACGTCCTTAAGACAACTCATTGTGGCTGTTCTAATAGCATGTTATATTCAAGAGAACGATAACTATTTTTCTTCATACTTCGGTCGAAAGTACAAACTTCCGACGTCGGTGCGTGTAATCCTACCAAAGCATAAATGTTAGACTTCCTGCCTTAAAATTGATGTCGAAACTACGTACTTTCGACTGAGGTATGAAGAAAGAGTTATTTTTACATACACTTTTAAGCTGAGACAAGACCAGCGAACTAGTGATAAATTGTGCAGTTTAAAGAACCAAACTGTACAGTCGGTGCTATCGCACTTCTTTTGTTTGCAAAACAAGTGAACGTTGTTATGACGATGCGGGTGTGTATGTTTAGCAATCAACCGACATCATTTTCTCAGAGCAACGAAACCAACTTCTCGCTGAGCGAAAATGAATGTAAATATTGATAAACGAGTATTCACAGAGCAAAGAAAGAGGTGGCGTGGGGAAAAATAAAAGAAAAAGTTTATCAAACGAAAGGACATAATATACTATAAGTTGTGATGAAGTGAGGTTAACATTTTGACATAGTATACATGGACACAGTCGAATCACTGCGCATTTGACCGCCATATTCTTAGAAGGCACAGCCGCTAGTTCTGATTGGAAATAGCGTAATAGTCATTTACTAGTGTGATCTGTGCGAATTATTCGCACTAAATTAGTATAATAATTATCACTTTACAAAATTATTTTTTAAATATGATTGCAGGTATTCAATTCGTTACTAATTTTGCACACTGATTATAACTTTCTTCTTTTTGTTGTATTACAATATGAAACTCAGATGACAGATCGAAGAAATATTTTACTAAAATTGTCATAATATAGAGGCGCAAGTAGCAAAAACGTTGAGCTAAGCCGTCAGATTGCATCATGCAGCATTGCTGTGACGTTGTTCAGCGTTGCTCGCTGTTTCAAAATTAAAGCCGTTAGATGGCAGTATGCAGTATTGTGTCTGTTGTATTAAATATGAAGGTCAGATGACAGATCGAAGTGTTGACGTTGTTTCAAAATTAAAACCGTCAGATGGCAGACGTTGTTCAGCGTTGCTGTATTTTAATTAATTTACAAAAACAAAAGCAATAATACGTTTTTTAGTTGTCGATGTCAGTAGAGCAAGCAATTATCTGTAAAATGATATATAATTTATGTGGAGAAATTGTGTGGTTTTTTCTAAAAAGGGAGGCAAACATCTTTAACCTTAGCGTATTAATATATATGATTAAAATTAAACAGTCGAGGGTCGACAATCGAGTGAATCTAGCCTACATTTGACTAAGATTTCTTTTCTTGTGGTTCCACGTAAATTCAGAAATAAAGTTTGTTTTGTATTTTCTGCTCCACTGAAATTTCGCGATACTTTCAACATTATATTAATAATTTGTTTGAAATATCCGGTCAAACATATATAGAAGTACTCGTAAGAGATCGGTTGAAGTAGGGTTGAAGTATTGGTCCTGAATTCTGAGAATAAAGCCGTTCTGTATATTTCAAAAAAAAAAACAAAGTAACAAATAAACAAAATACTGTGAAACTTTAAAAATACAATACAGACAAGAGCTAAACACGCGTTGTGTATATTATATACCGAATAAAATATTTATATAGAATACCACGTTTACATTACATGTATGTACTAAAATAATACATATTTATCGTCTGTGTTTCCGTCATGTTTAAAAGGGAAAACTTTCAGAAATAAACGTATTCATTTTTTGTTTTTTTGTTGATAACGATTTGATGGTGTTTTATATTGTTTGTTAAGCTTCACAAAAGACCGTTTTTGAATAGCAAATTTGGGCCGAGCAGAGGTGAAGTAAGTAAACAAATCTATTTTTAAACTCTTCGGCAGTTATTTACCAATAAATCTTGTATACATTGAAAAATATGCATACCTATTTTTTGGTGCCATTGAACAAACCTCGATCAAATCTACTATAAAATATTATAATTCATAAACATTGACGAACTAAATCGTAATTATTTTTTAGTTTTTTGTTTATAACAATTGATGGTGTTTTATATTATTTGTTAAGCTTCACAAAAGGCCGTTTTTGAATAGCAAATTTGGGCCGAGCAGAGATGAAATAGGTAAACAAACCTATTTCAAACATTTTTTTTTTATGTAAATTACTCGGGTCACTTTGGCAGTTATTTACCAATAAATCTCGTTTACATTGAAAAATATGCATACCTACTTCTTAGTGTCATCGAATAAACCTCAATCAAAACTATTATAATTCATAAACATTGGCATCAAAAATTTTAGACAAATCTTGACAAAATTGTTATCATCGGGGAAAAAAATTTGAGGTGGCATTTGAAAGCCAAGGAAATCCCGTTCAAGTTAGTTTACACATTCCCTATATTTTTAAACGAGCTAATCTTGTATCTACCTATGTACCTACCTATGTCCCTAAATATTTTCTCGAAAACGGCCTTAACGATTTGGATGAAATTTACTGAAAAGGGATTTTGTGGGGCAAAAAATCGTTTTAGCTAGGTCTCATCTCTCGAAAAAATCGTTTTCTTACAAATTTTATCATTATAAAAATCAAATTTTTGACGTATGAAAATACTTAAATATTGTAAGTAGGTTTTGGAATTTTATACAAACAATGAAACAATTGTTTTCAAAATATTATTGACAGTTAATCTTTAATTACTATCCAAGTGAGACTAAATAAATACGTATTTGAAAGAAAGTTAAAAACAATTATTATTATAGGTGAGTAATTTTAATAAATAAATATACCGTGTTGATACTAATTGATAGTGTTTTATCCTTGATCTCCGCGCCGACACAAGTCCGATAAAAGCTTACCACAGCATATCAGTATTTTATTTAACTTTCCGAGCAAAGCTCGGTCACTCAGGTACTAACATGTAAACTCAGCAAATTCATTATTTAGTCGGCAAGATTTTGCAGTGTCTTTTTATTGTTATTATTAAATTATAGCTCTAAAGCTGAGTTATTGAAATTCTGTTCGAAATAAAGTGGAAAGGGTACTCTAATGATCAACTTTTATGTCCTCTTTAACGTCCAAAAGATAGTTTACCGCATCAGATTTATTAGAAGAGTTTCGTTGATCACGTAAAGACGGCAATAAAATTAACTGGTATAATAGCAGATTGTTTTGCTGACCTATGAACAATTCGCAGTCGACTAATTCAGCCGACTTAAAAAAAAGAAATGGCGGACGAAAAACAAAAGTTATTGTCGCAAAGCTCATAAAATGTTGTCTACGGGAAGTCAAAATGTTTACCTTATTTGTAAAATGTTATCTCGATCCAGGATGGCCATGACGACGACATATGACCGTCGGAGCAACGAAGCGTTAAGAAAACTGTCCTGCAGCTTCTGTTAGATTGAAACGATGCGTTAAACGAAATGTGCTCGTTTGTCAGCCTTTAAGCTGTTCACTGACAGTTTTCAATGCGACTGATCAGTTTACTCTCTCGAAGTTACTATACTCCTTGGGAATAAACAAGTGCACTGCCGGAAGTGTATTATAGAATATACCCGAGACAAAAATGTTCAAAAGAAACGTTAACTTTTTATCTGCAATCTTCAATATATATAGACTATATTATATATCCACGCTTGTGCACAGTGACACACCGCGGACACTTTTCACACTATCAGACTTACTCTATCTATACTTACTTACATATAAAGCTTAAGAGTTTGTTTGTTTGTTTGTTGGAACGCGCTAATCTCAGAAACTACTAGTTCGAATTGAAAAAAAAAAATTGTTGTTGGATAGCTCATTTATCGAGGAAGGCTATAGGCTATATAATATTACGCTACGACTAATTGGAGCGGAACATAAATGAAAAATGTTGCAAGATGTGTCTTAAAATTAGTCCGTCCGACAAATATTATCAGGTGAAATGCTTTAACTAAATACTGCAATATTAGCGCGCCAAGAGTACAAGCTTGGATAGCTCACTCGGTAGAGTGTAAGACTGTTAATGCCAGGGTCTAGGGTTCAAGCCCCACGTCGGTGAATATATTTTTATTTTATTTTCTACATTGCTTTCTTCTAAGGTTTACATTTCAATTTTTTAAAATTTTATTAAGTACGACTACCTAAAATTAAATAAATCTAATTAATAGCTCATTTGAAAACTGTTACAAAGGCACCTACATATAAAAATAATTTTCCTACAGTGTTTTCAATTAAATATTTATTATATTAAAAGAAATTTATTACTTAAAAAAAGTATAAATACTGCTTTTTAACGACAAAAACTTTTGAACGGCAACGCCGATCATTATGAAGTTTGGACACAACATTCATCTCGGTAAACTAAGATGAATGTGCGTACTCATGTCCCTTCCATCCCCATTCGTTCTTTTGCACCCGGATGAAACCAGGCGGGACCGCTAGTAATATTATAAAGAGGTAAAGTTTGGATGTTGGAGATAATCTCCGAAACTACTCATCCGATTCCAAAAATGTTTTCACCAACATTTTGAATGGGCCTTCAGGGTGGGCATAGGCTATATATAAGCGCCTCTCGTAGAGACCAATTTATACAATGTTAATTCATTATAAAACTAAACTAGTAACATGGAGGATGAAGGTAAAGGAGACGCATCATACTGTAAAAAAGTGAATTTAAGGCTATAGTAAATTTTTAATTATTTATTATTATGGACAAAATCTGAAATAAAGTAAAATCTTACGAACAAAACAAAAGCAATGCATTGTTCACTCAATGAAAGGTAATGTTTCAATCCTCAATTCATACATGAATATAAAACAGGACAATATACAGGGAGATCTTGAAACTTAGCCGTTTCACTGGCAATGTATTAAAAACAAAACAAGCTATTTACATACACGACGCTGGAATATGAAATAATACATGAAAGAAGTGTTCGTTAATTTTATTAGTTAGTTTCTAAATTGAGAAAATTGAGTTATTATTATATAAATTAGAGACACTCAACATTTGAGAGCATCAGCGTCTATCGCAGGTTATTAAAAAATTAATCGA
Organism: Xanthostigma xanthostigma; assembly: GCA_963575645.1. NCBI lineage: Eukaryota > Metazoa > Arthropoda > Insecta > Raphidioptera > Raphidiidae > Xanthostigma > Xanthostigma xanthostigma. Next base: position 17,908,265 of record OY754474.1, read on the forward strand.
CTTCTTTTTATTTGAATCTTTGATTAACGTCTGAATAGAACTCTTCAAATAAATAAAATTGTCGACCAATTTTTTTCAGACTATATATTGACAAAAATAAAATTATAAATCGATATTACAAAAGATGACGTTTCGATCCGGATTTGGATCTTCAGAAATAATCTAAAAATTATAAAAAATAATTAGTATAATATATCAACTTATTTTATAATATAACATTTTTTAGATTATTTCTGAAGAAGATCCAAATCCGGATCGAAACGTCATCTTTTGTAATATTGATTTATAATTTTATTTTTGTCAATATTTTAGTCTGAAAAAAATTAGTCGACAATTTTATGTATTTATTTTATTTGCTTACTAAAATAAAATCTAGGTAATATATATTTAAAAAAAAACTACTGGACCGATTTAAGTATAATTAATTTGGAATTACTTTGAAGGTACGCTCTAATACAGTGATTTCCAAAGTGGGCGTTATAGCGATCCAGGAAGCGGTGATGGCCACAGATGCATTTGGGGGCGATGAATTCTGAGTTCAATAAATAGTTTCATAATTTTAAACTTGAATGTTTCTAATTTACACCTTTCTTTACTATATTTTACGAAAAATGCAGAAAAAATAATACATATTATATCTTTCTTCAAAAAATATTAAATAAATATTTATTTGAAGAGTTCTATTCCGACGTTAATCAAAGATTTGCATATATCTTTCTGTTTAATTTCTATTAAAATAAAAAAACTAATAATTTCCAGTGGGGCGCTGGAAAAGGGGCGCTAGGCCAACTAAGTTTGGGAACCACCGCTCTAACAGAAAAAGAATCATCAAAATTGCTTCTCAACTCGAGGATATAACGGAAAAAATGCACCGAGTTGTATATCGTTCTTTTTTTTATCGAAGTCCGTTAAAAATATCATTTTCTGAAGATTCGGTATATGAACAGAAGTGTATGAATATATTATATTATAAAATAGAGCCGAAGCGACGCATTTGAAATAAGGCTCTAAAGGCGTGAAGGTGTCTTCACAGGTTCCGTGTCATTTCGAACACAAATAGGGCATGTATTTCCATATAAAACCCTATTTACAACAACTACGTATAATATCTAAGTAACTTAGGTCACGAACTTACAATAACTATACACTGATGTAAGAATGCACGGAAAACATGTGAGCGTTCATTAAGGCCAGAAAGCCTCATTTATACCGAAAAAATAAGACAGGCCGTCAACGGATATTTTTTTTAAGTCATGAATTGGCTACTTCAACGTTTTTTGAAAAGTGTTTTAAATGAATCCTAAAGTGATAAAGAAGCTCTACAATTTTTATTTTATTAACCGAATAGTGCCACATAAAAACAGCTTTTAATAAATCATTTTGAATTTTCGCGCGAAACGACTCGTGATGTCACTGTGTGTAAGATTTCTTATACTTTCTGCTTTTACGAAATCGTGTTCCATGATGCGACATCAATAAAATACGGTATAGAAGTTTATAATCGTGATAATGACTTGAAAGAACTTCAAAATAACACACAGCACAACAAAAACGTAGCTAGTGTACGACCGCAGTGACGTCACGCCGGAATCCAACATGGCGAACAGCGTTTTAGTGTTTTGAAGAACAGGTTAAAAAATACAATTCTTAAACTTGAATTATAAAATTTATAGTGCATTATTACGAATAAAAAATCAACATTTATCGTTTGTTTTTTTTAACAAAAACTATGTTAGAATACGGTGCGCCCTTAGTTCAATGCATTTGCGACTGTGTAGTGAATCTCCACTCTTTACTCACACACTTAGTTCCGCGTCCCTAAATCCAGAATTCCTACGGCAGCGCCTTCATCGCTAAAGTAGACTACATTCTCTCCCCTACATTTCAATGCACAGTTTACAGTGAATAACTTTGCAACGTGCAAGAAAAAATATAATTCATCTCAGAAACTGGAGTCGCGTAATTCCAGCGTATCGGTTCATTTTAAAACAATTCCGTTTATTTTTTCCGTATTTTTGACCCACAAATAATTTTAAACCCTTAACAAGCTATTTGTTAATTTTTTAAAAAGCCTTTTTTTCGTTGAGTATAAAAGGTCACGCCAATATTGTGTATTGCATGGCGGAGGGAACGGAGCGTTAATGGTGGGAGTGACGGGACAGTTACGAAAATTTCGAAAGGGAAAGTCGATTGGTCTAACAAGTAGTGATAATCAAAACGTGTGCGAGGAGGGGGGGGGTAATAAAATTGTTTAAATCGGAACTACACGTGTGTTCAAAATTTCAACCCAATCGGATAACTGGAAGTACATCAAAATCGGCTTCTAAGATTTTATTCTATTTAAAAAAAAAATGCATCGACTTGAAGTCATTAGCAGAAACTACCTATATATAACGTAGGTATATAATAAGTTACACACGTAAGTATTTTACAATATTTTAAAATATTTTGAGATTTGTAACGGAGACACAGACAAAGCAAGTAAAATAAAAGCTTTTGGAAATGTAATATAATTTTTTGTCCATTTGCCTGTCGGTATATTAAAAGTTGTATAGTTTTCTCTGTGTAAAGCTTTGGGTATACATTCTCTAACAGAAACCGTATGAGAACAGCTTTCACAACTTTGTAAAGCTCACTTAATGCTTGACCACAACACCGGCTGATAAAAGAATGTATGTGGCGAGTCCTTTTGCGTCTAAACGCAATTTAAAGCTTTATTTTCAATCTTTTTTCTGGCTTTTTTGCGGCTAACATAACTTTATTGTAAGAAAGTTTCACTACCTACCGTGCTTCAAATGCAAGTTTATTGTTTTTTGGCAAGAAACTTTTACGCTACTTAATTTGATTGAAATGTAATGCAGAATGAAATTTATTTTCATTAAAAAAAGCTCCGGAATAGAAGTCATAAAATCTTGCATTAAGAGTTTGCGCTTGGATAAATCGAGAATCCTTGGTCTTAAATTTAATTGGTACTACTAACAATTTTTCCAGGTTACATACTTTTTAAGGTTAGATTTCAAGTGTGTCACTTCACATGAGAACTTGTGTAGTTCTGTTCGCAAATTGTAGACAGTGACTATTAATTAGTAGCAAGCTTAATGCATAAAAAAGTGCTGCTTATTCGCTGGGTGCGTGACAACAGCACCGCCTACCGCCGGCAATTTTTTATGCTCTTATAACATTGTGTCAAAAAACTGTAATAATAGCGTTTCGTCTACAACTGCGGTAGACATTATCAAAGGCGATGTTGTAGCGGGCGAAGTGTCCTTCTAGGCTGCTCACAGGTAAGTGTGTAGACAAGTGTGGTACTTCCGTCTTTTATGGTCAGGTAGAAATACTAATGAGCCACGGCATACAAGCCCGGAAACCAAGAATATTTGGATCAATACCGGCCGTGAAAGCCTAAACACTTGGACTGTAATAATAATTAAACGAACTTATAAATAATCGAAATTTTTAAAAGGAGATATAGTATTTACGTTGTTAATTATCATTTAGAAAAATGTAAAAAAAACTATTATTCGTCGTTTACTTTTACGGAGACTAGTAACGCCACTAGCGGCCAATAGAGCGTGATTGAACTACCTTGTTGCTATTGTTTTATGCCGCGAAGCTTCTAAATAAACCATATGGCAGTGAGCGATATCTGACGGCCACATGAAATCATACTCTATAACCGTTGCATGATTTATTGTTCATTGTTATTCAGTGCACCGGGCCAATATTGCATTTTTTTAATTTCGAAATGCGATAGAAGCGGCACATGACTGATTTAAAAAAATTAAACTGTTTGAAAATATTCCGTGCGAAAGTATAGTTGTACAAAGTTTTATTTTTTTTAACATTCGTGTTAACTATCTAAAGAAGATTTTTAAAAAAGTTTGTCTTTTCATTTTTGTTTAACGATAACAACGCTTTTATAGTTTATGATTCCGCTACGTGTTAATGTTTTTTATGCGATTCACAGCAGAGAAAAATTAACTTGAAAAAACATAACATTTTTACAGATATAATGCCAAGGTCAGTGATAAAATGATCAAAGCTTTTACGACTGGAAGCAGAACTGCCACATGTCCCAGATACTTGGCACGTAATCATATTGTCTTTTTTTATTTATCTATCTATCTTCTGTTAAACGAAAAATATATTTCGCGAATTACGTAAGTGCAAACATTTGTGTAGCTAAAAAAATACATGTTATCCATTAATTAATTAACTAGCGGTCCGGTCCGGCTTCGTCCGGATTTGTACACTGTCAATTAAATTAATAATATATAATAGCGACATTTTCATTTCAGTGTTTTCAACCTTTTTGACATTTAATTTGCGTAGAAATATTTTTCAAGTGTCATCTGCTGCAATATCAACATTTCAGTGAAGTGTGCCAAAAATGTTTGAGGATTTCTGCAATAAAGGATTGCTTGACTATAATATCGGGTTATATACTATCACAATACGTCATTACGCGAAGCAATAGTTTAAAATTACCACTTTGAATGAATGAACAGGGTCGGGTTTACGACTATCGCTTAAGCTTACGCTTCTATTACGCTGCAGCATTCAGATCTTTATACGGACTGTGTCTGAATTAAACTCCTGATCAAATAGCACCATTTTTCATGCTATATTTTCAGGAATAAAATATTAGAGAACAACGTCAATTTATTAATTAAATACACAGAAATAAGTATTTTTCATAACACTCCACACATGTGTAAAATATTAATAGTAATTATTACTGTGTATATTAATAAATTGATAACATTCTTCTGGAATATTTTCTTACGTAACCTTATGAAAATTTTATATGAATTTATAAAGAAAAAAAAAACGGAGATTTCGAAAATGTAAAAAAATATATGTTGCCATTTTCCTCGAATATTTTCTTATGCAAACCTATCAAAGTTTTATATGAATTTATAAAAAAAAACGGATATTTCGAAAATGTAGGAAAATATGTTGCCATTTAAAAAAAATGCATGTACACTTCTGGTTGAATTTGAGGTACAAAAAAATATACCTCAACAGTTTTCGATTGTAAATCTCGAGTTGAACTAAAATCTAGTTAATTTTTTTTTGTATCTACACAAATTATTCACTGTTACCACTTTTAGTGAATAACTTAAGATTAATCATTAAAAAATAATCCGTAAGGCAAATTTTGGGATTATTATTTTTTTAACAATTAACAGTAGTGCAGGTTACAGGATTATTAAATTGAAAAAAAAAATGATAATCGCGAATTTTTTTAAACTAGTGCATTATTTGCAACCCTGCGTGTTAATAGAAACCGAAAATATGAAATAAAGCTTCTAATATAAAAAATGTTTCCACGTAAAAAAAATTGCGCAAGGTGACTCAAAGGATCAGATGTGTTCATATTAATAAAATATCGCCTTTGTAAGAACTGAACAAATTTAAAAAATACAAGAAAAAGTATTCAAAAATATATTCCCGCGACGCTAATGAACGCCAGAAAGAGCGTGAATGGGAGAAATAAAATTTATGTACGAGGCGTGGATCATCGCTCGAGTTTTTACTGCAAACAGTAAAACACACAGGATACATACACAGTCGACCGTAAAATTATGTGCCAATATTGAACACACCAAAGCTCGGGTTTCTGATTCGATTCTCAACGAAACACTTCATAATAATAATAATACCGAGAGAATGGCGTAGTGGTGAGATCACTGGACTTGCATTCGGGAGGTCCCGGGTTTGAATCCCGGCGGGAGCAGATGTGGCTGGGACTTTTTCCTGCTGCCTCTCGCCGAGAAACTGTAATTCCTGTACCAGCTATCTTGTTGAGGTTTCCATGGTTTCGTCTATAAATTTAGACTTTTTCAAGTTGAAAATATCTTAAAAGCTAATAATTACCCTGTCAACTTTATACATCAATGCATCAATAAGTTTATAGTGGACCAAAATCACCTGAATAATATGTTGGATACTGTGGCTGAAAGAACTAAATCTACCAAGATGAATGTTAGATTTCCATTCGTCAAGAACTTGTCATACAAGATCAACAGATTATTTTCTAACACAAATATCAAGTTGGTGTTTTATAACTTAAATAAATTAGACAGATTATTCACAAGTCTTAAAGATAAAACACCTATTTTACATCAATCTAACATCATTATTTATAAAATACCTTGTGAATGGACTGTAGAAACATAAATGTATTAAGTGATAATAAGACCGCGTTATCATCTCATCATTTCGACACTGGACATAAATTTCTATTTAACGAAGTTCAAATAATAGATAAAGAGTCAAATTAGAAGAAACGTAATATCAGTAAAATGTGTTTTATTAGAAAAAACTATTCTATTAGTTATAGAACAGACACTTAAAATTTAAGTAGTCAGTACAACTATATTATGAAATTGAACTAACTTTAGAATTTTTAATTTTAATTTTTATTGTTTAAAAATTTCAACATAAACTTGTAGTCATGTTTTTGTCTTATGTACCTTAACTTTTGTTCATTGCTATGGCTAGTAATTAATGTTTATTTTCATAATTATTGTCTTAAATAATTTTAAAAAAGTCTAAATTTATAGACGAAACGTCGTATATTTATAAATATAACTTTTGTCCACAAACCTGCGATTTTTCTTATTAATTAGTTAATAATTAATGTTTATTTTCATAATGATTATTGTTTTGAATTTTTTTTATTGTACTTGAAAAAGTCTAAATCTAAAGACGAAACGCCGCACATGAATAAATATAATTTTTTGTCGGCAATCCTGCGATTTTTCTTATTAATTATTATCTCGATGAACACGATATCTAATATATATTATTACTAGCGGCCCGGTTCGGCTTCGCTCGAATTTGTAGATTTCCACCGTTGCAAAGTTGGTCTCCACGAAAAGCGTTTTTATTTTAACGCGATAATATATATATATATATATTCGAGCACTCCGGCTGCGCCGTCGTGCTCGATACCTTAACCTCAGCAACACGTGGTGGTTATGCTATTGAATTGTAGCTTATATGAAACGTTGCGCCATCTATTGAATATTCACTCAATCCAGTCAACAGGTATCGCCATCTGTTAGAATCCTTTGGAGCTGAGCACTCCGGCTGCGCCGTCGTGCTCGATACCTTAACCTCAGCAACACGTGCTGGTTATGCTATTGAATTGTAGCTTATATGAAACGTTGCGCCATCTATTGAATATTCACTCAATCCTGGAGCTAACAGATAATTATGACTGTCAAGGAATAGACAAATAATTTGCAATAAAATAATATTGCGACTATAAATTGAAATGTAAGCTATCCTATCTTTCAAGTTGGGTCGAATTGCACACGGTGTGCAAATCAAATTTAAAATCGGTTCAGTAGTTTAGGAGTTCATCGCGGACAAACATATGACACGTAATTTTTATATATTAAGATTATTATTAATAGAGGAACCGTTACTGACACTAATCATATATAGACGCTGATTATCTTAGCTGTCTATAATTTAGAATCTTCTTCTGCACTAATCATCCTGTATGCATTTACCGTATGTAGAAGAGTCACTATAGTGGCACAAGCGGAACTTTATATCTTGCTCTCTGGGACGCGTCTAGAATTAAATACTATACACAAAGATGAAAACTCTACCAAAAATAAATTTTACAGGATAAATTAGTTCAGAGGATGATTTATCTTTAATCTTTACTGTTCTCAATTAAATCAAGTCTACAATATTACAATGTGTGCGTGAACCGAAATTCCGCTTCCTTTGAAGCGATAAAAACTCTACTCACAACTTTTAATTCAAAATTATAACATGCCCTCAGAGAAAAAACATTTAATTAATAAAAAAACGTCCACCGAAAGCTCATTTAAAAAATATATTGCGTGAGATTATCAGAAAACTTTATTGCAATAAAAAACACATTTTCATCATAGAATTGGGACAGTATTGTTAGCTCTATTTGGGATTTCAACCATATCAATTTATAACAATCTATATTGAAAACACGAATTCATAAGTTCGCTTAAAAACAATAATAAAATTATATACATTATTATAAAGGATCTATGAATGTTGAGTCGTTAAGTAAACGGGTTAAGCTACACGTTCCGCCGACGCGTCTTGACTCCACTGTCTGACCTGTATCCAACGCCTCACATATCTCCATCTTCCGTATATGGGAACCATCTTGAACGAAAGGTGAAACTTGGCTACGGACGCCTTTGTAATCGAAAGAAGTTTTTACTTCAACCGCACCGTAATGGTGACAAGCACTCATTTTTTTACGTTCCACCGACGCGTGTTGACTCCACTGTCTGACTTGTATCCAACGCCTCACATATCTCCATCTTCCATGTGGGAAGGAAAGGTGAAACTTGGCTACAGACGCCTTTATGACGCGTGTTGACTCCGCTGTCTCACTTGCATCAAACGCCCCACAAACCCCCTCTTCCTTGTGGGAACCATCTTGAACGAAAGGTGAAATTCAACTACGAACGCTAATTTTTTTTTTTTTTTAAAGTTCAAAATAAAATAAAAAAATTAAAAATATTGAAAAACCCACGACGGATGTAAACGTAATTGAAAAAGGATTAAATAACATTTTAAAACCTCCCGACTAAAAGGAGGTAAGAAAATCCGTCGGGGACTGCCATTCGCTGCCCTGAAAAGAACTGAAATATTGCAATAAACGCTAATTTTGTGATCGGAAGAAGTTTTTTACCGCGCCGTAAAGGTGACACGCACTCATTTTTTTAAAATAAATTTTAATAAGTAATATGCATAATTGGGCTTTTGAATGAAATTTTTTCTGTCATAAATGGAAAGATCGTATATAAGTTTTATAACAAAACTATTTTTCTTTTTTTTATTTTCGTTATAATTCAAAAGTTGTATCAAATTAAAAATAAATTTTTGTACCCAGTTCCGAGAACGCGCCGACATTTCCCGAACATAATGTGACGTCATAATGTTTTAGTCAATACACATGTAGAAGCCATTGATAGTATACTGCGTATATACATTTTACCATTATGACGTCACAACTGTCAAAAACAATTTTAGTGCGTTTGCAGTCACGTGATTTTTTAAAATATTTTATCAATTTTATATTGCTTATAATTAATTTAAAAAAAGTTTTTTGAAAGTTTTTCGCATCGATTATCAATATTATTTATAATAAAGTTTTAAAATTCAATAAAAAAATCGATAATTTTTTTTTTCAAAAGCCTAATTGTAGAAGGATCGTGCTATATAATTTTGTTTTGGACATTGATGATTAAGTTACCGAATTACATACAAACAATACATTAGGCAAACAAGTAATTATTATGTTTTACATTGAGGCCAGTCCGTTGTGCGGGTTGTATGCCATATCGGCGTGAAGTTTGGAACAAAAACCGCAGCGCCATGGAATGTGGGACTGTGGGATATCGTGCGAATGAAGGGCGCCATTCAAACAGACATGGGTGGCGCATTTGGCAACGCAGTTCTCTTTTTTCTGTTCAAATTCAAATAGATTATGTTGTATACAGTGATTTGTAGGAAATGAAGTTCACTTTGTTCAAAGCTCTATTTTAAGATGAATTTATGTACTGATGAGACGTACGGAAAATCAACTATTTGCCCTTTTAATTTAACAGCTTTTGCATGCCCCTTGCTCGCGTAAAACTTTATTTTCTCCGCAATTAGAAAATTGTTTCTTTCAAGTCGAGCAAATCTTTTAACATTTTTTCGTAATGTCAGATCTAATTAAGTAAAATGACTCGGTTTGCACTCATTGTTTCGCCGCTCCATTAAGCGAACCGCACTAATGTTGACTCACTCTCTACTATTTCAGAACTGCAGTATCGTACCTAACAATTGTGGATATTGACGAAGCATATATAAGAGCCGCACAGTTTTTACGCTCATGACGAGAATACTTTACATTGTTTCATTGGTTTGCCGCTTCATTAAACGAACCGTACTATTTCAGAGCTGTAGATTTAGTGGAATTTATTTTCGCAAATAAATATCATAATTTGAAAATGTAATGTGGTTACTAATTACCGCAACACTTGGAGTTTAGCTCAAGCATACCCGTACGTCCACCACATCGAGCCAATATGGTGGAGGTGCGGGTATGCCGTAGGACGTGATTATTTGTACAATATACTCAGTTAATGATAATTCTATGCGGATTTTTACTATTTTAAAAAGACAGTAGTGAAGATATAACCTCGATATATAATTGACATTTTTAAATATTGGCAAAAATTAACTCGAACTAAACAATTCTGGATATTTACGATGCGCGATCGCTGGCGATTTTTATTACCGTCTCGCTAGTGTATAAAGAAACCTTAAAAGAACTGGAGATTTATTTTGCTGTAAATGAGGTAGAAACTAGAATAAAGCTTTTGAATCCTGACCTTTAATATTCATGCTACAATAATAACGCATTACGGAACATTCAGAGCTTATATAAACTTGTTTTATTGTTAGTTTTTTTAGAAGAATTATACTACAGTGTTTATTCATAAATCAAAACTATTTTTATTTATTTTTTTTTCAGTTATATGTAATGTCTAATCAAATAAAACAATTATTTTTTAAGTACAAAAAAACTTTAGAATAGTAGAATTTTTGATTTCTAATTTTGTTGAGCGAATATGATTGGCATATCTTTTAGAGCTGTTTAAATGAGAAAAATTCCCTAATTTTCGATTCAATGTGTCTTTTTTTATAAAAGAAAGGGTTTCTATAAAAAAATTTCCTGAAAATTACGACGTAGCTAAAAAGTGTTACAAGGTTTAGCAAATCGTCGTTGGTTCTATAATAATAGTTCTTATGTGCTTAATTAGCAGATTTTACGTTTTTTAAATGAAAAGATTCAGGAAACGGATTTTAAACACTAGTAATACCTCCAAATTAATTTTACAGTAACCAACAACGGGAAGTAACTCTTATGTGAAAAGTCGTATCAAATTATTCCTCCCATGTGCCAATAAATCCGAAATTAACGTTAAATATTTTTTAAGAAAATACTTTGTCTTAATTAAACACTTATAGTAAAGATAAGTATGAATTAGTAATATATCTCTGAAATTGCTAGTTCTTACCATCCATTGCTGAAATAACCACTTTTTGGCCTTTCCTGCAAATTTTACTTTTTGCACATAACAGGTATTACAGAACCAACGACGAAATGCTGTGTGATATCTTTACGTCCACCAGGATAAGTTTATCCAACAAAATTTAATTAAAATAGTTTTAGAGAAAAAACATACTTTACAGTATTTTAATCTGCTTTTAGCTACTTTTAAGGGGCCACATATTGCGATTTCTACTCGAAATGAAGACACGCACAAAACTTTAGTAAAACTGATCCAGTTGTTTGGGCTCTAAAAACCCCAGACAGACACAAGACACATTTTTATGCACCATTTCTTGGGGGGGTCCTTAAAAATTCACCGAATGTCAAAATCCAATTTTGGTAGAATAACGACTGCGCTCTATAACAAGTAAAAAACGTGCTAAAGTCTTTAAGTAGGTACCTACTGAAATTAATTGATAAAATAATCGCTACTTTAACTATTAAGTAGATACGGTACGTTAACTATTTACAAGTGTAATTAGTTCATTAGAACGCGTGTAGCTTGAACGCTAAACGAAGGTGTCGTTAATCAGAGATCTAAGAGAAAATTAACTGCCTAATCGGATTACGATTCGTGCCCTAAAGTAGGTCTTACTAACACTCATGACATCGATAATGTGCTTTCCGTTCTGTTGTTTTCTCACGGATTTCACGTAAAATCGAACACTATAGGTCAGGGGTGACCAAGCTCCTTGATAGTCCGAGCCATTTTTCAAAAGTTGAAATTTTTTCACGAGCCGCAATTAAATACATATTTAAAATGTATTCAAATTTTTTTTTTACAAAAATTATATTTATTGAAAACATAGAAATAAAAGTACAAAGTATGTGTATTGAATGTAAATATTAAAAATTAATAGTATATTGTGCGATTAGTGAGAGAAGGAGAAGATTCCATGAGCGTGAAATTTGCCGCACGAGCGTAGCGAGTGCGGTAACACGCGAGTGAAATATCTTTTATAATTATTATTATAATTTCCTTGTGCGCAGTTCGTGTACTGTGAATTTTTATGGTCTTTTGTACAGTGCGCAGTTCGAGGCCGTCGCTTTTTAGTGCCCTATTTTTTATCTTTTCGTTCTTTTGGTCTTCAGTTTTATTAACATCGTCTTCTTTTAATATGTTCATTTCACTTTTTAAAATTCCACTATTTTTCGTAATATAACATCCAGAAGAAACGTCATCTACATTTTCATGATGTAATCATAAATTACATAAGTCCTGTGCTTACGTACACTTTTTAATCAGAAATCTAATAACAGAAATAGTTCTAACTAGGAAAAAGTAATCTGCCCACTCTGTGGTGGTGCTCTAGGCGGGTAACGTACACGTTCCGTTGTAATTTACTGCACGACACTAATATACCAAACACACCTTATATGCAGATACTTGTGTAATTATGTGCTAATAGAATAATGCACTATTTACAACTTAAGCGTTAGAGTAATAGCAGCTTTAGTGTTTGCGAACCGATGAATATTTCAATGGTCAGTTAAGCACTAATCTTCTATACCTCATAACACGTTTTTAAGACTATCAACTCCCAGGATTACCTGCGCCCCTAGTACCAACGCATACTTAAAATGTGTTATTATACAGGATGTCCCACGACATGACTGCCATAGCCTGGGACTGTGTTGCCAGGGTGATTTCAAGTCAAAAATGTCTAATGAACATATACCCGGAACGCTATCCTAACTGAGCTAGAAGCATTTGAAATTTTAAATAAGTAAGCCTACTAATGCAGGTATTAGGTTCGGCTGTTGGTTTTGTTATTATTAAAAAGACCAGGTGGCTGTGAATCACCATTAGTATTTATTCGTGCTGATCCTGAGACTCTTCGTAGAGCTACCACTTCAATTCTAAGAGCTAGACTATGTATACAGCAACTGGGTGGACATTTTGAGCGACTAATTCAATAAAGCGATTTCTTTTTAAATGGTTTTTAAATTAGTAAGGAATTCCTACTACTACTTATCTAAAATTTCAAGTGCTTCTAGCTCAGTTAGGATAGCGTTCCGGGTATATGTTCATTAGACATTTTTGACTTGAAATCACCCCAGCAACACCGTCCCAGGCTATGGCAGTCATGTCGTGGGACACCCTGTATATACCCAACGGTGACAATGTTTGAAAATAAATTTTTCTAATATAGCGTTGTAACAATTGACAGTTTATATGTATGGATGTGTGTGTGTTCGACGCAACCAAATGATTCACTTCTTCAGTGTGTAGTGTAAAATATACGGTTTCCAGTTTTTGATGTAAAAATCGGTTTGTTTAATTTTTTGAAATTTAATTGTTATTCGATTGATGACGCCATGTTTTTATTATTTTGAAGCCGCCACTGGTCATAGTTAATATATTCTAAAGTGGTATTAATATTAATTAGCCAATTAGTATGAGCAATTATAGATGTTCGAACTCCGATTTAAATTTTGTACACTTACGATTATTGGATTTATATTATATAATGATATGTGCTCAATTTTGATTGGTGTAATTACTCGAAATTAAAAATAGAATAAAATGGGATCATAAAATACGTATATTTGCGTCATAATTTAATAATTAGTATCTAGCATCGAAAAACGTAATTAAAATGTGACCTAGTTAAAAATGTTTCATATTTTATTAAAATCTCTCTCTCTCTCTAAATGAATAAAAAAGAACTTCGGTGAAAAAAAAACCTATGAAAAAATATTCATAAGAATATTTTTAAAGTAGAAAATGACAAATGTGGAAAAAGTAAAAAAAAATCATATAGGTGCCCACATATATTCAGTAGTACAATCAATCAAACTGAAAAATACTTCAGAAAGAAATTTAAATAAAAAATGAAAGCTTTTTATGTATGTATTCTGGAAATGAAATAAATGTTTTCTTGCAGATATAATGTATGCATAAACTGTATCATTTGCCACAATCTACTGAATGAAGCAAAGCAATATTTTACAATGACATCGGGTGTTCCAATAAGAAAAACATTATTTTGTTCATTGTTGTACCCAAAAGGACCAAACGGAGCCCCATTGTTCCGGTAATACATATTAATAAGATAGAAAATTGAAATTTTTACAGATTATACATTGCCTTCATCCTGAGAGCACTAGACTCGCATTCGGGAGGTACCGGGTTTGAATCCCGGCGGGGGCAGATGTGGCTGGGAGTTTTTCCCACTGCCTCTCGCCGAGAAACGGTAATTCCTGTACCGGCCATCTTCTTAAGGTTTTCCATGGTTTCCCTCAACATTTCCAGATAAATATCGGGATGGTTCCTTATTCAAGGTCATGGCCGATTACCTGTCAAACTCCTATGCTCTAAATTTGCCTACCTTATTCTAATTTCCTAAAAATTCCTTCATTCGCCCATTGCTATTAATTAAGTTGAAGTTTAAAACTGTAAAAAATAACGGGAAGTGTGATAGATGGAAAATAGTAATGGCGTCTGTTATGAAATAAAGTCGAGAAACGGACGTTAAACGCATTATTATTATTTTCATCCTAAACCGAAAATCATTATTAAAAATTTGATTATTCTGTACTCAGGGTGCCCAATACATGTAAAAAAGCGGATTGAAATATTTTAGCCTGGACATAGGAGTATCATTGTTTAGAGCTTAACAAATAGCATTATTATAATAAGTAGATAACATTTTAAAATTATGGGGTAAATCTGACGTGAGATGGGATCCCACCACAACATACCAAATCTCATCAAGGGGGCGACGTGGGGGTACAAATTTGGAAAAAAGCAGCACACTTAATTAATGGCCTTCTTTGCGTAATAGTGGTCATAATTATATCCGATAAAAAACTTTCTTTTCATACGCTACGGAACTCTCGGTGCGTGAGCGTAACTTGCACTTGACCGATATTTTTTTCATTTATACATTGGTATCGATGATAAAAGACTTACGGAGGTGTCAACATTAATAATGACAACAATCGAGGAGTATTTCTGACAATCTGAGTGGTGGCGCGTGCACTGTCAACAAAATAAAAACTAGGACATAAATATCAAGAAGAACACAATGTGACACAGTCGACACTATAATCTATATATATTAAGTGCACGATAAAAATAAAGCACTTGTTAGATGAGGTAAATGCTTGACCTCCCTTTAGAGCGGCGCCGACATAGTCCTTGACATTTATATGGTCGATTTCAGAAAGAAACGTTTCCCGCTAGATACCAGTCTAATTTCTTCTAATAACGCTCTTACACTCATTGCACTTTTATACACTGATTATACCTCTATCCTTTCTAATTAATCTTCTTGGTTTCCGGGCTTGTATGCCGTGGTTCATCGGTATTTCTACCTAACGTTTCGTCTACAACTGCGCTAGACATTATCAAAGCCGATGTGGTAGCGGGCGAAGTGTCCTTCTGCTGCAAGGACACTTGTACAAGCCCGGAAACCAAGAAGATTTGGTTCAACACCGGCCGTGAAAGCCTACACACTTCTATCCTTTGTTGAATATAGTCAGTGCACAAATTCTATTTAAGTTCGGTTCTATTCTATAAGGAAAATTAGTAAAAAATTATATTTTCTTCATATCTCGATTGAAAGTACATACTTTCGGCATCAATTGTAAGGCAGAGAGTCTAACATTTACGCATTAGTGCGATTACGCGCACTGATGCGGGAAGTAGGTACGTTCCGGCAGTAGTAAAGAAAAAACAACCTGTCATAACTGTTGTTTAGATATCGTTTCCATAGCAACCCCATTACATTTTAACTAATAGTCGCGACCAGCTGATGTAATTTGTGTTTTTACGTATAACCTCAAAGCTGCTTTTTGTGTTTTATGTAATTAGTAAGTAATTAATTAATATATTTAATAAGCGCACTTGCGACCGAAGTATGACGAAAAATAGTATACATCACACGGGCCGAAAGTTTGATATACTTACACTGCGCATCATGATGCCCTCGGCTTCATGGCGCTCAGTGCAAGAATATCATACTTTTGGCCCTTGTGGTGTAATATATCTACTATTTTTGAAACGTATATTGTCTAAAAGTTTGAGATAAAAAATTATAAGATCGACTAGTATTTAGGGTGTAAATAAATATATTACAGTCAGTGTACGGGACACCTGGCGTCTGAGCGCATTAACAGATGTATAAAAAACTAGTGTTTTGTAAAAACTGAAATTTGGTATTGGCATTTCCATCAAAATATGGTCTGGTTGTTCTCTTTCATAAATTTCAGGTGCCAAATTTCAGCTTTAACAAACTGGAGTTTTTTTCTGCATCAGATTTCCCGGCCGCTGATTCAAAATATTGGCCTTTACAAAATGTTTACAATTTTTTCAGTGGTCTCCTGAACTAATATGTTGAACATTAAACTGAAGTCAAAAATATTTTTAAAAAAATTGGTTGTCTGTAAAGTCGGTTTACGGACGATAGTTTTACGTGATAACGTATTCCGTAATACATAACCTAAATTTATATAATAATTATAATAATTCGAATCTATGATATTGCATCTTTCGCTTCAAATTTAGGTAAATTTTATTAAGTAGAATAATAAAACACTATAAAAAGTACACTATTATTATATAAAAAACGACTATGGCATGTATCTCTTTTGCGCATGCGCCGATTTTCACCAAAAAATTTTCAAAAATATCTAGTAAAAATAGATAGAGTAAAAACCGTTTTAAAAACTATATTATTATTATATAAAACATCATTATAAGAGATATATTCTTTTACGCATGCGCCGATGTTCCCCAAAAACAATAGGCCACTTCATATTTGCATATCAAACATCCTCCCAAAATTTGGTTTCAATCCGCTTATCCTTTGTGTCGGAATGATAAGAAATGTCAAAAGTGACGTTTGCAACTGTCAAAGTATTATGTTCTAATAATAATTAGTTATTCCAATACTTAACTTAGAAGGCGTTGCATTTCACAACATACTAATGTCAAAAAATTGAATTAAACATTAGAAATGCAGCCGTTTTCATGTTAAGACAAGACATACGTTATTTTCTAATTTCCATGTACGGCAAACAAAGACGACCGACCGCGTCGCGCCATGCATTAGACAACATTGCATTTATACAATTATTTTTCTATATAAATTTGTATAAAAAAACTGTTTAGGCAAATTCTGTTATACGAAATCTATGTAAAATGTTCTCCTCTTTCGTTTAAGACTGGTTTCAAACCGATCTGATTTAAATTGAGCGAGAAATTAGCAAAAAGCACGCACAGGGTCAGGCGGAACGTTACGCGTTAGGAACGTTACGATCGTTAGGAACGTTACACTTTTTCGTGCATGCAGTCGGTGTTTTATCAATTTATAAGATTGGTGATTCATCAATTTATAAGACGTTATCACGTCAAAAACACGAAATTGGGACCTCACTGAAATAAGAAGATTAAGCAGGATCTGTGATCAACTTATCATTGGTTGGACTTCACAAAAATAATGAATATATTAGTATTATTAAATTTTCACGACGTTTCGCTTCCGTTGTTCGACCAACTTGGTACACTCGCTGCAACATAATTATACGTCGGTTTTTGTGTGCGGGGCTGTGAGATGACAAAATATCATCATTTATCACTTTCGTTCAACCGCGCCGCGAAAGGATGACGGCAAACGAAAGAGACAATGTAAGAAACATGCGCCATATAATTTAACATCATAGCGAACCTCGTTCTGAAACTACATTCAACCTCAAAACAATATCATTACGCATTCGTTAATAAATATCAATACTAATAATAACATAAGAAATATATTCTGTGCACACAATAATTATTACATAAAAAAGTGTGGGTGAGGTAAAGCATGTAAACAATACATATATTGTTAGGCTTACATTTTGACGTGATAACGTCTTATAAATTGATGAATCACCAATCTTATAAATTGATAAAACACCGGCTGCATGCACGAAAAAGTGTAACGTTCCTAACGCGTAACGTTCCTAACGTTCGTGACGCGTAACGTTCCTAACGCGTAACGTTCCGCCTGACCCTGTGCGTGCTTTTTGCTAATTTCTCGCTCAATTTAAATCAGATCGGTTTGAAACCAGTCTTAAACGAAAGAGGAGAACATTTTACATAGATTTCGTATAACAGAATTTGTCTAAACAGTTTTTTTATACAAATTTATATAGAAAAATAGCTGTATAAATGCAATGTTGTCTAATGCATGGCGCGACGCGGTCGGTCGTCTTTGTTTGCCGTACATGGAAATTAGAAGAGAACGTATGTCTTGTCTTAACATGAAAACGGCTGCATTTCTAATGTTTAATTCAATTTTTTGACATTAGTATTTTGTGAAATGCAACGCCTTCTAAGTTAAGTATTGGAATAACTAATTATTATTAGAACATAATACTTTGACAGTTGCAAACGTCACTTTTGACATTTCTTATCATTCCGACACAAAGGATAAGCGGATTGAAACCAAATTTTGGGAGGATGTTTGATATGCAAATATGAAGTGGCCTATTGTTTTTGGGGAACATCGGCGCATGCGTAAAAGAATATATCTCTTATAATGATGTTTTGTATAATAATAATATAGTTTTTAAAACGGTTTTTACTCTATCTATTTTTACTAGAAATTTTTGTAAATTTTTTGGGGAAAATCGGCGCATGCGCAAAAGAGATACATGCCATAGTCGTTTTTTATATAATAATAGTGTACTTTTTATAGTGTTTTATTATTCTACTTAATAAAATTTACCTAAATTTGAAGCGAAAGATGCAATATCATAGATTCGAATTATTATAATTATTATATAAATTTAGGTTATGTATTACGGAATACGTTATCACGTAAAACTATCGTCCGTAAACCGACTTTACAGACAACCAATTTTTTTTTTATATGTGTACTGTAATCTATACTAATATATAAAGCTGAAGAGTTTGTTTGTTTGATTAAACGCGCTAATCTCAGGAACTACCGGTTCGAAATGAAAAAAAAAATTTTGTTTGGATAGTCCATTTATCGAGGAAGGCTATAGGCTGTATAATATCACGCTACGACCAATAGGAGCTGAGCATCCATGAAAAATGTTGCAAAATGTAACTCAAAATTTGTTCGTCCGACAAAAACTTTTGAACGGTAACTCCGATCATCATGAAATTTGGACACAACATTAATCTCGGTAAACTAAGATGAATGTGCGTACTCATGTCCATCTCCCTATTCGTTCTTTTGCACCCGGGTGAAACCGGGCGGGACCGCTAGTACATCAATAAACAGGCAAAAAATGACGAAAACTAGGTATGTCACGATTTATGTCATTTGGAATTTATTCAAACTAATTTTTATTTTTTTATTATCTTATAATATTCACGTCGAAGTATTAGTCCTCAAGAATTTTTATTTCCTTTAAATATAAACGATTGATAGGATAAAATAACACTCGCAATTTTAAATATTTGTGACGTCATTCTTGTAGCGTACAAACAAGTGCAACACGAGACTTATTCAGTGTTTATGTGTGCCGTGTCTTTATATGTGTATTTACTACAAGTCTGACATCACACTTCAAACCTTTATGGCGAGCGCAAAAATTGAAATAACGAATACAAACCGATAAATTCTTTTTTCTTATTCGATAAATTATCAAATACCATATTGAAATGACTCCGTAAGTTAATATTAAAATATATCAAATCGAGAGAGAAAAAAAGATTAGATGAAGTTCGACGTCTGAGGTTACTAGCGACTATTAAACTTTAGCCGTAGGAATATTTTAATAGAGTAAGTACGTTTTCTACAAATGCATAAAAGTATGCAATCGATTGGATGTTAAGAGCCTCCCCAATGTTGTCAGTGTAACAGCAGCATCTGGTATCGAATAACGGTGGGTACACAAAGGACAAAGCTGCAGGAATGTTCCCCCCAACTCTACTAACCTGGAGAACCGAACGATTCTACCGGGATTATGGTTGACATCGTGGTAACAGCCATTGGCAGTTCGTATAAAATTTACAAGCGGACATAGAAAATGGACCGTGAATTCCACATCTATGTTCAATTAGAGTTTAAAAAAACATTATTTTATAGAAACGTGGACTAAAAACTAACAAAATAATTTTTAAATATAAAGATTTTGTTCAATAGCTTTAGGAAGTCCCCCTATATCGAGTTGGGGAACTTATGCTGTTGAACAAAATTTTTATTGGAAGATTAAAGAATGAATCCTGGTGGCATAGGATCGATGAACTAAGCAAATACTGAAGGGTTTTTTATTGCATTTTATTGTCTGACCAGGATTAATCCTTTAATCTTCCAGCATTTAAACAGGATCATCATCACTTTAAATTATTAGAGTTATTTTTCACAATCAAAATTTTTATATTTAAAAATTATTCTTCACATTTTATGACACATTGTCCACATTCCTGAGTGTTTTTTTGCAATTTATTGGAGTTTATTCTTTAAGAAACGATTTTGAGTTATATAAGGCCCCGTACAGAATTTTTATGAGTACCTATTAAAATCAATATGTGAGGCGTTACGCTCCACCGCTTCAAGTGTGGCGTTATGCTCGTCCGCTTCAAAAGAGACAAACATATATATCTGTAGGATTTAACGCGCGAAAGAATGAGATGGAATACATTACACAGCGTATCTAAGGAGCTGACACACATACACACACACTTTTTTAAACTTCACACTTCACAGTCCATTCTCTGTGTACGCTTGTAAATTTTATACAAACAGCATGTAAAATGTGATGTTTGTGGTTTAAATTTCTGGCACCAGATGTCGTGTCGTTTCCCAATTGATTCTAGTTTGATTAGAAAAGAATGTGAACACTGTACAAACAGCTATGCACAGAGCGATACAGGCCAATTGTAAAGTCTACCCTCTGTGGCAATGAATGTACATTATTATTATTATAATCTATTTTTATTATAAAATACAATTCCCCTATTCGTTAATGTTGATTAGGTTTAAAAATGCTTTTCAAATTAATAAATTACTGTTTAATTAGATATAATAACCATTATCAATATCACAGTTTTCTATTATATCAAAATAGGGATCATGACCCTCGTTAATTTTTGTGAATCCGCCTGCCGCTCTTCACACATTAATCGATAATTAATAACGCCGCGTCCAGTAATTCCGACAACAATGAGTTAATGCTATAATAACTACGTTAAATCACAACCGGTGATATTCAATAAAAGAGTGAATAAAAATTATAAATGCGCATAAATTATCGACCGTATTATTTTTAGCTGAACGATCTTTTAATGTTTATTTAGCCAAACACGCTTGATTCATTTCGAGTATTTTTCTTTTTGATTTAAAATCCGTATAGAAGAATTTAAGAAAATGCGTTGTTTCGTTTAGAAACTTATTTCAAACTTTAGATGAATGAATAAAAGGGATATAGCTTTTGCAGCCTGTATTCTAAATAACATCGGTGAAAAAAAATCTATATCAATGTTGTCAAACTACAAATGATCATTGAATGATGTAAATGACAGTTACGACACATTCAAGCCAGTTGTAATTGATGTTATCAATGATATAGATTAAATAAAATCTAATATATTAATACGCTAATGTTTAAGATGTTTGCCTCCCTTTTTAGAAAAAACCTCACAATTTCTCCGTATAAATTATATATCATTTTACAGATAATTGCTTGCTCTACTGACATCGACAACTAAAAAATTTATTATTGCTTTTGTTTTTGCAAATTAATTAAAATACAGCAACGCTGAACAACGTCTGCCATCTGACGGCTTTAATTTTGAAACAACGTCAACACTTCGATTTGTCATCTGACCTTCATATTGTAATACAACAGACACAATACTGCATACTGCCATCTGAATTTTGAAACAGCGAGCAACGCTGAACAACGTCACAGCAATGCTGCATGATGCCATGTGACGGCTTAGCTCAACGCTTTTACTACTTGCGCCTCTATATGACAATTTTAGTTAAATATTTCTTCGATCTGTCATCTGAGCTTCATATTGTAATACAACAAAAAGAAGAACGTTATAAGCAGTGTGCAAAATTAGAAACGAATTGAATACCTGCAATCATATTTAAAAAATAATTTTGTAACGTGATAATTATTATAGGTACTTATTTAGTGCGAATAATTCGCACAGGTCACACTAGTTTGAAATAAACAGTTGGTTTGCACCCGACACTTTATTACTTTTCTTTTTCTCTGAGCCGACATTTGCTAACGTTGCGATTTATCAATCTGTAGCAGCCAAATTACCATGGAGACGACATGTTAATTTATTTTTATATTTTTTCGAAAGTGACATTTTTTGCGATTTTGCTGTGAAAGAAAAGACTGTTTTTGATGACTTTAGAATTGTTCACGATTTTTAAGAATATTTAAAGATGCTTAAGCAATGCTCTATGTATGTAATAAATCACAAAATAATTATCCACACCGATCATTTCACCGGAAAGTAAATACGACATGTTACCTTAGGTTTAATGTTTTTTGTTTCAGTAGCCCCATGTACGCCACTGGGTTCACTTTAAGACAGATAAGAACGTGCTTCGTATACAATCTAACCTAAAGATAGCTTCGTGGGTTTCAGGAGAGAGCCGGGACTCTACAAGGATAATGGGGAAGAGAAAATATCGGTCATTACACGGAGATTATTATATCCTGTCCTCTCATGCTCAATTAGAGCCGACATTAATATTTATTATTTCCCTGCTTTTGTGTGGCTCAGTGTTGCCACTCAACTGAAAATATCACTGACATTAATCTATTTATGTTTGCACTTTACAAACGGTAAATAGCGCTGCGGGAAATGTTTTTAAGTATTTAAATTTTCGCTCGACCTGCTTAATTTACAAAACAACGTTCTCAATTTTGCTCTTAAATGATTGTAAGTTATTAAAAAAACACACCTAAAATTGTTGATAAAAAGAGACGGGTTGCACTTCCGGAGTGCCGGCAGAAGTGAAAACTTGAATATTAACGTCTTAATTTTTTGCATTTAGAAGCATTGTTTATTTATTGGCAACACTTGTAACTAAAATGGTTTGTATCATAGATTGCATTTTTATGTACGATATTTCAACGCTAGATGTCTAACGTTGTATAAACACGTACGGTAGACACGTCTCAACAACTCGTATATATACTTAGCGTTACTCAGAAATCCACTACTCGCGAGAATCGTTTTTTAAACATTTGATTTTTTGAAAATATATTCATTAAATCAAAAAACTGTTTCTTGCATTTGAAAGACAGTTGCTTACTCCATTAAAATATGTGATTACATTTTGTATTTATTTTAAAATAGATATACAAAAAAAAAGTTTTCGTCTTACGAATTTTCGATCAGGTTTTATCGTCTTACGAATTTTTGATCAGGCTTACGAATTTTCGATCAGGTTTTATCGTCTTACGAATTTTTGATCAGGCTTACGAATTTTCGATCAGGTCACGTGTGCGAGTTTAACATTTTTTACCCATTACAAAAAAAGTGTACAACGCCGGTAAAGAAGTTTTCACTTCAAAAATTGTTGCACTTTTAACAGTTTTTCCGAACACAGCGAGAGCAAATTTTTTTGCACAGCGAATGTCTTACATTTTCTGCTGCTGTCGCGATGTTACGGGACTTGAGTTTAGCTATAAATCAACATATTACTTCTTCACCCTGATATTAAATTTACGTGACATACATACAAAACTGTTTACAAGAAAACTTACCCCAAACAATACAATTCACATCTCCTAATTAGTTTGTTCTTGCCAAGAAACTTACACAACTCGGTTTTAGCTAATAAGATTATGTTGAAATTCGATGACAAAAACAGACAGAAAGAAATAAAGGGTGCATGTGTTCAAAGCACAGTACAATGGCGACTACTGAACAGCCGATCGTAATTAGTTAGGTTATGTGTTTAAAATATTAAAGATTAAAAGTTATACTGACATTAAAAACAGACTTAGTTAATAACGTAATTTATTTCAACAACAGGCTATGAAATACCAGTTGCAGTTGAAATGTATTAACATTATGATCAATTATTTAGTATAGGTACACAAACAAATTTTAATTAAAAAACACTGTAATTTGTATACTTTTTAAGGTTATGTTATCACAGTCGAGTTGGTCGATAGAATTATGCAACAGGTGAAAATCCCAGAATTTATATTAATAATGCAAATAGTTTATAATTACGACTTGTATACTTATTTTTAATATTTTAATGAAAAATAACACTTACAAAAATTGATGCATTTGTTGTAATAACACACCACCTGAAAAAAAAATAACAATTAGTTATTTCCAATAAATAACCTATTTTCCTGACAACAAAAGTTAAAAACTGAGATCAGTTTTTTGTGGTGCTTTTGACAATAAGTTGCGCAGCCAAGTTACAAGTTTTATACAGTAGAACACTAGGGCTGAAATGTTATTATTATCTACAATAATATTATAGAGAGGCAGTTAACGTTCCTCAGTAACTGTTAAAAATAATATTTACGTTCTACTGTACCAAAACTTGTTCATAATAATATGAATAGCTGACAGAAAATAAACGAGGTTAATAAAATCTTCTGTTATCTGGAAAGCAATATCTAAATTTCCTTTGATATATATATTGTACATACAATAACTACGTAAGAAGTCAGAACAGTTAAGTTCTGAGCTATAAGAATACATAAATCACAGAGTCTGTGAATGTTTTGGCAGTTTCTTTACTAGTAATTTCCGTTGCTGTGTTGCTTAGCTTCTCAATTTCTGAAATCAAGCGTGCGCAAACAGACAGAGCTGCGCCCCAGGGCCGGATTTTTAATGTTTTTGTTATCACAAGAAATGAAACAACGGAGTCGTCCCCCGGAAAAATTTAAATTCACGTTAGTGATATAGCCCCGTTATTCTTTTTTTTTTTATTTAAATCAAAAGAACATAAAATACAAAACAAAAAGAAATAAAAAAACGTGCATCAACTCGCAGAGTTAAAACCGTTATTCTTATTTGACTGAAATACAGACATACAGACGAAAAGTTCACCGACAGATGTCCAATGTATCGAATTTGTCTGCAATATGGAGTCACTATTACTATTATTGCACATACCGCTACATTAGATGTGCTCTATTAGCGCTTTGAGCGTCAGAGGTGAGTTTTGTTCATACAAGAAGTTATATATACTTTTATTCTATACTGAGCATAGGAATAAAATCGCAATCGAACTATTAGTGTGCAAACATATACTTCTGTCTTTTTTTACGCCGTAAGCACTGGCGTATCCAGGAGTGCAAAACAAGCACGGGGGACCCGGCTTAAGAAATTTCTAATTTGCCCCCTCCTGGGCCAAAAGCTGGGTACGCCCATGTTAACGTCATAGAAAAAGACAAAGTTTTTGAAACAGAGATACTTTATTCAAATTGAATGCAAGTACATCAACAAATCCGATCATCGGAGAAATCAGGGAATTACATCGAAGAGACGCAGATATATTTACGATACGCTTTGTTGCGTTTACTCAACGCACATTGATATAGTTAATTAATAGATATATGAGGTTAACACGCACAGGAAATTCGACTGTCGGCTCTAGGACACATTTTTATAAAAGAAATCTGATTTCGGTACATATCTGAACAAAAGTAAATTAATATTTTATGTTCATGCCAAAAGATTATGCAGCGTATCAACCCCTAAAATTAAATATCCCAAGATTATGAGATAAAACAACTGAAATACGACAATTTGATAAGTAATTTTATATTTAAACTTCGCTTTGCAAACAAGACAAATTAATTTTTGTTATATTTATACAAGGTGTACGATGAGAAATGGCCTACGATGTTTTTTTTGTTAAGTCGGCCAACTACTACACTAAACCAAAAAATTATGTCGCACGTTCAGCAAATACCTTTCTTTAGATACATACTCAATGAATTTTTCAGAAATACAATGTACTTATTTTTTGCACTACCCCTATAAAAAAGCTGCTTACTTGCATATGAACCGGCATGTAAAGTGACACATTACGCACTAGTACGGTAAAGTAAAAAAAAAACTAGTCTCACCATAGCAATTCCATAGAAAATCAGTTTGTCTGTGCTTTCTTTATAACTCAAAAATTTTGAATATGAACTGAAAAGCAGTGAAATGGTAATACGCCTCGTATGACTGATAAACCTCGCTGGCGCTCGTTTCAAACATAGTGTTACAACTCGTCGGAATGTAACCGATTACGAAATAAGGTATATGGTTCACTCAATAAATCGACTTGGGCGGAATCGACAGGTGGTCGGATAAGTTATTTAATTTATCCGACCACCTGTCGATTCGGTCGATGTCGGATAATCGGAACTGTACCGTAGTGCCTACTATCATACAATTTATGTATATAGTACACATACAGTAGACGAAACATGATGCATATCAGATAAATATGTAAATTGTTATTTACGACGACAGATGGCAACAGTGCATAGTTTATTACAATATGTATACGCATCTTCAAATAGAGAATGATCATGAATTACCGATTCGGTTGCATTCATTGATACTAGTGATGTGCCGGATCGTTAAAAATGTATATCCGAGGATACGAATCTGAATACGGATTTTTGGTTTCAAGATCCGCGGATACGGATACGGATCTTGACTTTCTTAGAGTACGCGGCGGTAAATATTGCACATCGACCTTTGGAAAGAGACTATCTGTTATAAGAAAAAGTTATTGACCTTTTTAAGAGTTAACTCTCATAACAGATTGTTTCTTTCCAAAGATCGATGTGCAATATCTCATTATAAAGATAGTTGATTTAGTACCTTTGAGTTATGTACTATTAGTATGGTACTCACTACGATAAATGTTTGCAATATAAAGGTGCCAAATACGATTTAAAAAAATAAAAAATAATCTGAATGGAATTTAACAGGTTTTCAATAATACCTAATCACCTATATATATATAAAATTTCATCTATGAATTGAAAATTAATAAGGTAAAAGATCCGTAAAAGATCCGCTAAAAACTAACGGATATGGATACGGATCTTTCTTCTCCCTCGGATATCCGCGGATACGGATATCCAGCACATCACTAATTGATACTGTATAATCGTAGTGTCAATATACAGTGTGATTATTATGTTATCCATATTTGCACACACTGGATTGCCTTAGTTATTGATGCTGGAACACCTTTTTACAGAACGGATAGTAGGAAAATTTGATTTGACAATTACTTTAGACTGTGATCGTAATACTATAGTGTTTATACACACAAGAACAATCTAATGTTGTTGCCAAACTCATTTGTTATGTAGAATATTAGATAAAAGCGATCGGTGGATCACCTAGATAGAGACGATCTTTTAAAAAACTCTATTTATAAGGATACATATACATTTTTGGCGTTTCGTTTTTATGCCGAAAGATGGCGTTACATGTAGTCATTTTTTTACGCTATCATTACAGTAGTACTAAACCTTATTTACACAAATGGAAATTTTTACTCATCATAATATACAGAAAATAAATAGCTGTTTCACATAGAAAAAGACCTAGTAGGAAAATGTTTCGAAATTGAAATTGTATACGAAAACTTTATTGGATAACACTATTAAAATAAAGATACAGTATCTTTACATTACACACTACAGAAGTGAAACTTCTAGTCGCATCGATTATTGACACACACACTGCCTGTAACGAGCGTTGCATCGGAACGCGCTCAATGTCTCCCTCGCTAGTTCAACCCCGTGGTAGACGATGCAGCGTTTTGTTATACGCTTTTAGTCGCATGATTCGAGCTCGCTCTACCGTGCGTAAAGAAATTTCACTTAAAAAATCGGTTCAATCAAACAATTTTTTTTAATTCTGCAACGCCTATCTTATAGTGAAATATCTGTGGTACAACCTATATAAAATTTGGCGAATATACAAAGGTTTTAACTCTCCACTTACTTAATTATGGAAATTAACTGAATGCACTGTAATACTGTATCATTTTTATATTATGTACTATTATTGAATTCTGCATATTCTCAAATTACATAGTTGAATTATCTTTTAAGTAGGTACAATTTGTAATTGCCTTACTACTTGAATTTTCTTTATTTTTTATCTCTTTTTTGTATACGCTTATTTAACACTTTGACGGACACTTACAAATTCAGTTTTGTTCCAATTTTGACACTATAGTTTTTTAATTTTTTCATATGTTTGAATTACCTACTTTTAAAAGTTGTTATGTTGTGACAATATTGCCTTAGTAGATATTTGTACGGTGACACAG
Organism: Xanthostigma xanthostigma; assembly: GCA_963575645.1. Lineage (NCBI taxonomy): Eukaryota > Metazoa > Arthropoda > Insecta > Raphidioptera > Raphidiidae > Xanthostigma > Xanthostigma xanthostigma. The sequence continues at coordinate 17,936,651 of OY754474.1, forward strand.
AGCACACAGGGTATGTATTCTACACTGGAAAATAGACTGCTACACCCGTCTGGCTATAAAACGTTCCGTAGTATACGACGGCTACAGCCGTCGTGTCAAACTTTTGAAGTTTTGTTTATGACGGTCTAAGCCGGTTTGTCCGTCAGTGTTAAGGCTTTCTTTATATTTCTTTATATTTTAATAGTGTAATCTATTTTTGGGTTTTATACCTGTTGATTACTATAATAATAAATAAGGTCATTGTCATACTAAATTTTCTAAATATTTAAAACTCAGCAGGTGTGCGCCTTGCTTTATGTGTAGGGTAAAAGCCGGATAGTTGCCTCAGTGGGATACATGCCTCGATTTTGAATACACTATGTTAGAGATGTTGATGGGGTTTGCGCTATACTATACTTAGAAGTGCCCCTCCCGTGGGCCTCAGTGCCATGTAAGCCATCGGAGTAGACGCATGCGTTTTGTCCGTGTGAGCAAACATCTTCCGCGACATAACTTTGACAGGCGTCGAAATTATATTGGTAAGTAATTTCTATTGAATATTTTTATTATTGATTGCGGTTTCAGTCAACTTTTTGTTTCTTTGCATGCATCAAAGTTTAAATTACACTGTTTACTACGTTTTATTGTTGAATAGTTTTTATTTATTTCGCAAATAAGAAAGGCAAGTATCCGTATCACAAAGGATAGTCGCCCTATTGACTTTTTTAAGGAAGAGAAGAATAGAAATTTACAGTTCTGACAGTGAAATTGAAGAAAATGTTATAAGTTCAAAAACGTCTAAAGGAAAAGCCACCAAGGGACTACCAATCAAAAGTAAAAAAAAAAATCGATAAGAGACACTGAAAAGATACTATTAAAAGTGAAAAACGCTAGTTCAAAAATAGAAAATACGAATAAAAAAATTTCAATTGATGATTATTGCGCAGAATGTTTTGAAAATTACAATTTTACAAAATCGAAATCAGATTGGATTTAATGTGAGATGAGTCAAATGTGGTTGCATGAAACTTGTACAACATTCAAAAATCATTGCATGAGATGTGGAAAGTTGAAAACCCTGATTAACTTAACTTAAAGTTCGGATGCTATTTTTGTTGTATTTTTAGTACATAATAAAGGATCTCAGTAAATAATAAAGACTGATTACTTAAATTGATGTAACTAAATTTGTTTCTATCTAAAAAAATCATTGTGAGGCCTCTATTCCCGCACGAGGCAAGTATCCCTCGAAGCATTTTTAATGTTAGGCTACTATCCGCCACAGTAGGCAACTATCCCTTTTTTGAGAGGTCAAATAAAACAGAATTTACTCAAAACCAATATTAATTATGTTTTCAAAAACAGGCTACTATGAATGATCAAAGAACTATGTTTTGATATACCTCTTGCATTATTCTTAGTAAGTACATATTTTTTAATAATAGAGCTTTTTTGAAAAGTGGGGCAACTATCCGGCTTTTACCCTATGTCAAAAATCGAGTAAAAGTCGTTTTTATCAATCATGTCGAAATCATCAACAAAAAAGTTATTAACGAAGTTAAACGTTATAGCTTTAAGAAAATATCGATCGATATAATTAATTAAATTAGATTTCTTAGAAGTCACGTGACTGTGTGTTCGAACAACTGAACGTGTCGACAGCATATTATTAAGTAAGTAAGACGAACACTGTCTCCGAGCAACTTTGTTTGGAAGTTAGAACAACTGGAGGTAAGAGACTGATAAACACGTAATACACACACCTACTCCTACTCCCTGGTGTTTATTTATGTACTTAATGAGCCCCAGAGCCGGGCCTGTATAAAATCAACAATGTCGTCCCGGATTATGCATTAGTATATTTATATTTTATACTGGATGTTCAACCAAAACCTAACTACTTAAGCTAGAAACACTACTTGGAGTTCTACTGGCCGGTAGGCTGGGTACGAAGCTGGAAATGACGTAACTGCGGGCTCGCCTGCTAGCTCACAAGATACTTAAATTAGAACAGGAGCTATTTTCCTTGCTAGGTCCGCTGCTAGGTATGAGCAAGAACCAATCAGGAAGCAGTATCTTGTCACGTGGGCGACTTGAACAAACGCGGCGTCATTCTTCTTAGAGTCAGACAACAGACACGTTTTGCTCTGTGTTTATATTACTGCGCACTGTCACAAAACTAGCTTGAAAAAACGTCTCGTGTGAAGCGAGCACATAACAGCAATCAAGAAAACCGGCGCCAGAAAACTAGTAGGCAAATCTAGCAAGGAATCGAGCAGAGTTTCTAGTTTCGTATGCTGCCCTTGAAACTTAGCAAGGAATCTAGCGGTAAAACCAGGCTCGTGTGCAGCGGCCTTAAGGAATAAGGACAAAACAACACAATGGTTGCAAATGCACTCATGCCAACTTACAGAAGAAGGAATACCAACAGCAGTTTCAAATGTATTTAGTGGAATTTCATTTGATTATTACAATTTAACATTCCTAGACAAATTACTTCTCGAGTTTTATTCAACATTTAAAATACGTCAAACAAATGAAATTTCTTGATTCTCTTAAAATAATAATAATAGTTTTTACTTCATGTTTGAAAAATATGTGAATTCTCGTTGGATATAAGTCAGTTTTAACGGTTGTAAAAGTTTTTTAATTACGATCATAGTTTTAAAAATAATATTCAGTTGTAAACATTCGAAATGAAATGTGTAATTTTACAGTGGCAACTCATAATTTTATATTTTTTACTGTATTATTTTGTCTATACAATAGGATAGCGCATTTCATTTATTATTAGATTTTGCCTACGGCATTGCTAGCGTGCATTGTTCTTGTGTGAATGTCAGTTTTGATGAGTACCTTATTTCAACTCGTATGCAGCCAGATTCAGCCAGATTAAATAATAGTTTACCAAGTTTAATTAAAGTTCGTTTCGGACTGCCGTCGGTATAAAAATACAGCCATCATTCGATAACGATTTTAGTTTAAATTAAATATAGGGTCACATAGTCATACAAAAAATTGGTTGTCTGTAAAGTCGGTTTACGGACGATAGTTTTACGTGATAACGTATTCCGTAATACATAACCTAAATTTATATAATGATTATAATAATTCGAATCTATGATATTGCATCTTTTGCTTCAAATTTAGGTTAATTTTATTTATTAAAATTACTCACCACCTATAATATAATTGTTTTTTTAACTTTCTTTCTTTCGTATTTATTTTAAGTTTCAAAGATTAACTTTCATAATATTTTGAAAACAATTGTTCATAAAATTCCAAAACCTACTTACAATATTTAAGTATTTTCATACGTCAAAAAATTGATTTTTATAATGATAAAATTTGTATGAAAACGATTTTTTCGAGAGATGAGACCTAGCTAAAACGATTTTTTGCCCCCCAAAATCCCTTTTCAGTAAATTTCATCCAAATCGTTAGGGCCGTTTTCGAGAAAAGCACGCACAGGGTCAGGCGGAACGTTAGGAACGTTACACTTTTTCGTGCATGCAGCCGGTGTTTTATCAATTTATAATATTGGTGATTCATCAATTTATAAGACGTTATCACGTCAAAAATACTGGGTTGCAGTAACGATCATCCAAAAAATTGATTGACAATGAAGTTAGATTGTGATCAATTAATCACAGTTTCTATACATCAGGAGCGTCTTATGTCTTATTCAAACTTCCTGTCATCTAGAACATTGCACTCACACAAAAATAAATTATTGTTCTACATAGAAAAAAACCGCTTTTCAAGCTAAATTTTGATTAAAATACCCACTTGATTAATAAGTCTGCTTCGGCAGAACTTCGGTACGGTTTTGACCGAAGCCGAAAGGTTGAGTTCTGGGCCAAATGTGGATGAAGCTAAAGCTTCGATCGGACCTCGTTTTCAAGCACTTTCAAGGTACCAAAACTTAAATTAACAATTTATACTCGAAGTTCTAACCTAAACTTTATTTGCTTTTGTCGAAATCGCAGTAAAATTTTCTATTTCTCGTTCAAGGTTTAGGGATGTGCATTTTCTTTTTCAAATCATTTATCTATACTAATATTATAAAGAGGTAAAGTTTGTAAGTTTGGATGTAAGAGGTAATCTCAGAAACTACCCATCCGAATACAAATTTTTTTCACCAATATTTAGAATGAACCTTCAGGATGGACATAGGCTATATATTATCGCGTTAAAATAAAAGCTCTTTTCATGGAGACTAATTTTGCAACGTAAGTCGACGGAATAACGGTGGTAATCTACAAATTCGGGGCGAAGCCAAACCGGACTGTCACTGTACGAAACCTATTTAAAATGGGCCCAATCGGGTTATTTCAAGGGTGGTATTTAGGGGTTAAAATATTTTTGGGATCAAGAATACTGAAAAAATTCTTAGAAGCGTCAAATTTGAAATGCAATTCTTTTTAATAAAGATTAAAATGTGGTGCTAAAATTTAAATAAAATCAACCCGACAGGATTACAACTTTTAGGAAAACACTAGTTTGCGGATATAAATTAAGTAAAAAAATATTATTTTCAGGGATGTATTATGGAGTTAAATTTTTTATTTTGCCCAAAAAGACAGTTCATATAATAAAGCCATTTTTCCCTATATACAAAAAAAATAAAAATGGTAACACATAAGACTACTAATAAACAACATTTATGTTAGCATTAAGCTTATTCCACTGGGTAATTAATAAGGAACCAGAATATAAAAATATGTAAAATTGTAACTTACTTTTATAATATGACAATAAAATCTTATCTTATCTTATAATAAAGCCACACTGTCTGTATTAGAAAGTATGTACACTATATTTTCGGCAGGGTTTGGCACTCGACCCGAGTTTTTCATTATCATTTGCACAGCCCTAATTTTATATTTTAACTGTAAACTGTACGCTCGCTTCTTTGATAAATGAGAAATCTTCCACCGACTTTTAGTTCATCTATATCTACTAAGAGCCACTTGCTTCTACAGTATATTCATGCGCCGGGAAAAAAATACGCGAGACGTGCAAATGTGTTTATTTAGAAATTCAAAGGGAAAACAAAGAAGAAAAAGGGAAAACAAGGAAGAAAACGTACTTCGAGTCCAACAACAAAACAGAACACATAAATCCTGAGACGATCGCGGTTAGTTTTCCATAGTAGTGAAAATGTTTGGTCGAAAAAAAAGACATATGCATCATGTCTGAAAAAAAAAGAATGCGAACAAAGTCAAGAAAGTAATAATGTGAAGAATACTGACAGTCCCAGAGCCCACCGTAAGATTTCTTTCAATACACGAACAAATTTCAACTGGGACAGGCAAATGTAGGGAGCCACACTTATCAGAGTATACAAAAACGTGTTATAATTGCTGATATTCCGCAGTCATGATTTCTACCTAAATTCGGCAAAGCAGGACCGGACCGTTAGTTTTTTATAATTTGAAACGTGTCCGTGTAATACGACAAATGACTTGTTGCATGCCTTTGTATATTATTATAAATAATAATATCTGTTGCAATCTGCCAAAAATTGAATAATTGGAAGTGCCAAGGGGTTGCGACAGGATAAGCTCTGGGTCTCTATGATGATTTTAAAGAAATTGTTGAGAGCGACATTTTGAGATAAGAAATCTGACGGCGGGCTCTTCGTCTATGAAGGATTTGTTTTAAACAGCTCTGGAAATCTAATAAAACCGAATGGCGGTCTCTCGAGCATTTGTTTTTTTTTTGTTCCAATTGTGGTACGTCACCTTTTTATATAATATAACGGAGAGCTTCAGCTACCGAGTAATTAACACCGAGTTTTATAGAGAATGTCTGAAAACTTTCTATAATTTTATTTTATTTTCGCGAATGATTTGTTAAAAAAAATAATACAAGTCTGCAGTAGAGATGGATTAGTTTTGATAGTCGGAACTAAGGACTAGGGACATAGGGCTACTATTTTTTCAAAATTCAACCTTTCTAGGGATGAAGTGGGGATTGTAATACTGTATGAAGTTATGATTTCACAGTAAGACCCGATGAAATTTAATATGGAGATAGTTTAAACTCTAGAGAAGGACATAAACTACTTTTTCTTTAAAAATTAGCCTCTATGGGGGTTAAATACCTTCTCATAAATTAAGGTTAAAAGTGGGTGTTCCGGTACTTTAAATGAGAAACCTTGATGCTCCCAAATTGTTTAATAGTAGACGTTTACAAGTTTTTCGTCTGGGTTAGGGCTATTATAATTAATGGCAAATCTAAAGGAGACAGTGTTTTAATACCGCAAATACCAACGGATTTGCCGTTTCAATTTAAAACATTAAAATTTCCATTAAAAACTGCTTTCGGAATAACTATAAACAAACCTAGGGACAAACACTTAAGGTGAAGCCTTTAAAAAAAAAACAAGTTTTTCGCACGGCCAGATGAATCCACAAAATCTTTATGTTCTTGCAAAATATGGTAAAACAAAAAAATATTGTTTATAAGGTCGTCTTTAATTGGAGTCTTGCTTGAATTTATGACTTTTTTAATTAATTTTACACACTGATTCCACGCGGAAGCAAAGATTAAGATGCTCCCTGATTCATGCGCAACCGTGGAATGTGTACGCAGCTTTAAGCTGTTCAATAATTCCCAACAAAAACGATATACTAGTATCTATGCTCCTTAAGAGTGTTGTAGGACATCCTGTATAATTTAAAGCCGAATCAGTTTGAAACCAAGAAATCAAAATAAAATTACACTCTAAGTGTAAAACTATGTAACACAAAAGTGCATTTTGGTGGAACTTTATACCAAGTAAAGTTTTGGTACCAAAACCCATTTGTGAAAGATTTATTTTTCTGTTTTATTTATATTAACAGGGAAAACTTAGGCATTATTTCAGTCAACACTCAGGTAAAGACAGAACTTTCGTAAGTCTTTGATAGGAAAACAACGACTTCTTTGGAAATATTCAATTTTAGAAGCTCTAATTTAATCAGTTAATTATGAATGATTATTGGAAATCAGTGCGAAGTTTGGAAAAGTTTTTACAATAAAATTTTTAATTAGCAAAGTTATGAGCAACAGTTTTAACTAAAGTTTTCATTTGAATTTTGAAAGAAGGCAGAGTTTTTGTATAATTTTTTTCAATTTATAGGTACTTGTCTGGAAGTTATAATAAACCTTTCACTTTTCTTTCATAAATAATAACTGCCCAAATAATAAAGTATTAAAATGTGGTAAAATATACTAAATTAGTAAACAGCATATTCTAACCGAACAGCTTTGAAAAAATCTAAAAAAATCAGAATAATTACCTTGAAGAGTAGGTTCGTGACGATCTAAAAGCACTGGAACATAAGACTCCCACAGTAGTGATGATTCGACCAGATTCACACTATGTCCAATATTTGATTCAATGTTGGACCCAATATTGGCGTCACTTCACGATTAATTCAGTCGGACAGTGTACAATATAATAATTATTTTAAACGAATGAATTTTTAAATGAGTACCTACTACGTAAGTTATGTTAAGAATTTCTAACAAAAGTATGTATTAATTGAATTAATTTTTAATAAGCCCACGCTTGAAGTAAAAAATTTATTGTCACAACCAAAGCTTTATTAATTAATGGTGTCAGATGTTTAAAATAAAAAATGAATTTAAGACTAGCGGACTTGATCGAAGAAAATACACTATTCGGCAATTATGACAGCGTAATTGTAAGATCCAATTGTATATTGTCATCATATCTAAATCAAATGCACATATTTTATACAAAAGATTATCACTTGGAGGCGGCTTTAACCATATAAATTATCTGTCCGTATCACACCATAAATTAATCAACTATGCTTTGGTACCACCAAAAATTAAAACTGGATCTAAACATCACAAAACATCAATGCGTAGAGAGAGTTGGAAATCGAACACGCGAGACTCTGATTCAAAGAGTCTACACTATCACAATTACAAATATTAATGAAATCCAAAAATTATTTTGAAATAGTTGCATCAATCATAAACACGTGTACACAATTTTACTATTGCACAAACACTTCCAATCTTCGCTTCTTTTGGTTGACTAATTCCCACGCCTAAATACATTTTTAAATGTTTCAATGCAAGCACCGGCCTCCCCACTCGAAGTATCGGTACTATGGGTCACATGATAGACAAAGAATGAATGATTTTTGCGATGCAAGTTGCAACCTTGTTTTAATATCAATTGAGAAATTGTTGTCGAATACCTTAGCAAGTTATGTAACACGTTTTGCATTTAAAATTTATTATGTTCCATTACAGTATCTTTATATAGAAGAGTTTAATGCATTCTTTTAACAATAAACTGAATAATTAAAGAGATAATCTTTATAAAAGCGTCTTAAATTTCTCTTTTCTTATTAACAGTGGGGTAGTAAATATAATTAAATAAAACAGATGGTCTATAAAGCTTCCTTCACAAGAATACAATTTTTTTATCTATAATTATTTAATAGCAGGACCGTAACTGGCTTTTTGGGGCCCTGGGCAAGACTGCATCGCAGGACCTCGATACACTAAATTTTATTAATCGAATAAAGCTACCCATTTCCCCAAAATAATAGTTTTTACCGGTAGTTTAACCAGAAAAACAATTTTGGAGGGAGGTAAAAAAATTTTAGCTAGGTATGTTTCCACTGATTTTTATGAACAATTTTTTAATATGTACTTTTCTTGTCCTTTTTTCTTCTTTTTTTCTTGTCAGCACAGTAGCAGGGGGGAAGGTGGGCAACTATTTTCAAACAAGTTCCCATAAAGTTAATAACAGTTACAAAAGCAATACTGTTATCAGTGTTTGGCGCTTTCTACATACTATGTTATTATTACAAAAATGACTCTTGTTATCTATTTTTTTTTATTTATTAATAACCGGTTATTTTCAAATTAACGCAATTACGACTGAAGTGCAAGGAAGGTCTCGATTAATCAAAACCGACGAAATAATTCCAAATGCAATGTTTAATAGAGTTTGTTCAACTATACGACATTTGTAATTGCGTTGAGACCAATTAGCTCTGATGATTGCTTGAGGTAAATTCAATTTGTTTAGTGCGACAGCGTGCGTAAAATGCGTACAGTCTGTTCGAAATCACTGTAGCATTACTGGAGTCCGATCCGATGGCCATTTTTATTTATAGTAGTTAAGAACCAGTTCAGAACTGTCCAACAAACACATCACTTTTATAACAAAGCCATGTTATTCAGTATAGTTGTATAAATAAAAAATATCGAGAGCACATATTCTTAAGACTAAATTAAAAACATTTGTATAGTACGCGGATCTAAAAGGTTCGGAAGTTAATCACAAACAGCGTCGCAAAGGCACATTTTAGAGCCGTTGAGACTTCCACCACCTCCCAGCTATCTGCACGGAACGTGCGCTCGTCGGTGATTGGCCGTGATCGCTCGTTGCCTTTGTCACTTGTCGCTTACCTGCTTTAAAGTACAGTCGAGTACGCTATTGTCAAGTTGTTATTGTTATTTTAGTTTTGTTGAGCCTGCATTCGCATCTAACTTCTGAGCCTTTTAGATTCGTGGCGCGTATTATACATAATAGGTAATGCTTAATACCAGAGTCCGACATTATTCAAGACTTCGACAATATGCAAAATTGAATGGAGAAACAAATAATTGAAATAAACAGTAAACCTTGCCCCCCCTTAAAACTAAATTTGAGCTCACGTAAAATTCATAGACGTCTCTTTATACGGGCTCCGCAATCGCGAAATTACTACTTTTCTGGATCGCAGCTCCACGAAGGTTTTTAATAGTTTTTTTCTTAAATAATTACCTTTGAAATCAGCGTCGTTTCAGTTAGTTTCTGTTTACTATAGCACTGCGGGATTAGTTATTCTATAATTCCACAAATAGGCTTATGAGGTTTAGAGCAGTTTTCTGTAAATTTTGTTTGTATCATCGTTGCCAACTGAACAACACAAACGCGTTGCTAGAAGCACCCTCGTCCACTTTTAGACAGTAATTAATATAGGGCAGGCCTGCTACCTTTGCACCGTTAATTACCCTTCCTTCCCTTATCTACCATTTCTTCAGCCTTCTAAAATAAATATACAGGCCTCTGTAACCTGCGACAACAAATCACGATACTATATAAGATTACAAAATGTGCAATGATTAATTTTACTTGGAAATAAAAGGTTTGTTCCAAGCAGCCAGCAAACGGTTTCGAAACCGTCACCCGCATGCGCAATATCTAAAACATGTTCTAAAATCAGCTTCGTTTTACCTATTGCGCATGCGGGTGACGGTTTCGTTACCGTTTGCTGGCAGCTTGGAACGAACTTAAAGCATACTTCTATTACCTGGACTTTTATAACACAAATAAAAATATTATTCTGTCTGTTGGGGCGTCTCCTTGGCGCTTTCAAGCAACACATTCGAATTGGAAACAATTTTGTAAGTTAACCAACTGAGAGCAAAGCTTTGTGTTACTTTTGTGGCATTTTAAAAGCCGGTCATTTCAAAACATTTATATTGCTTCTAAGTAGACGAAAAATGGTGACAAATTTACAAATTCGGACGAAGTCGGACCCAGAGAGCAACAATCCGAGAATAAAAATATGGATTCCTATATTTAAAAAAAAGTGAAGCGACTTTGGTATCTGAGAGCTACACCAATGTTCTTCCCTTTGATTCCCTGTAACTTTTATCCAAAACTGTTTTTTCGAACACGAATTAAAAGGGTGTTCGGGTTTTTAAAAATCCACCCTGTATAGATGTAAAATGTGGTAGTTGCCACTTCACTGATCTCTGCTACCTACTCCTTGTCTGGTGTATTGATTCAGTTGCATCATCATTCATCCTGAAACAAGAAGTTCCACTTCTGCAACGTATAAACCTCACGTCTACTTTTTGAAGTAAAACTTCTTTAGGCACGTCTGACTTGGGGAGTAAGCTGGTAAATGCCTGACGAAGTGCATCATATCGCGACGCCTGACGAAATCGTTTACGGAAGTGCATCATCGGAGTTGAGAGAGAGATATAAGTTAGTGAGTGCGACAAAGACGGAGCATTAATACAACTATTTGACGTTTAAAATGAAAACAACTGGTTTTTTGTATCAAAAATACATTTCTCATCGAATTTTGCTGCATTTTGTAACGGAAAATAATGTAGGTTAGTTAATAAATCCTTTTAAATGTATTATAAATTATGCTAATATTATATTATACATATTTTTCCTATTAATTAATCAAAAATTATATTTTGTAGATACCTATGTGCTACAGAGTGAGGTTCGATAAACTTTGAAACGAACTGACTGCATATTATTGTTCTTTTATGAATTTAACATGAGCAAATTTGAGATATTTACAAATTATTCTTAATAAATATTCGTACGTAAAGAAAATAGGCTTTCTTCATTTGAATCTGCCGCGCTTCACACACTACATATGCCTACTTTAATTAACTCTCACTAAATGGAATTAATTGACATATTAGAAAAACAATTGGAAGATCTACAGTACTAGAGAGAGATAATTTTAAAGAGTTATAATAAAAGTAATTAATAGATAGATTAACGAGTGAATTAAAGAAGTGATAATAATAAACTTCAATTATCGTTTCTTTTTTTACAGGTAACTTTGTAATTAATGTAAATAGCCCTTGTAATTAGTAATAAACTAATCTTTACTGTACAGAGAAACAAATTTGTTTATTGTTATGGATAAACAATTAACACCCTTATAAATTTTAAAATAAGAAGTTTTACTTCGCTTTTTATAGTTTCAAGTGTTACAATTACTTATGACACGCTCTGTATACACAGTCTACCAACCTTTGCGAATCAAATAGCTCCGAAAACAATTACATTTCTTTTTTGTTCTCGTCGGTGCTCCGATTTACTCATTAAAGTGACCTTTTCTTAGACTGGTTCGACTTTATTGTCGTCGCTCCGTAAACCTAACCCTATTAAATTGAAACGACGAAGGTTAAACAGCTGTTCCGTCTACCTTATCAGGTCTATTAATAGTGCGAAGCGAAATTAATGGCATTTCGACAAGGAAGGACAGTTTGTATATGCTCCGCATATGTGCACCTACGTGGTACGTAGCGAGTGATTTATTCGAGTTACACTGAAAGCTATTTAAGCTGCGCTACACCGCTTGTCCTTGGCACAAGTTTCCTTATCTAATCCTGTCACACACGCCGCGCCCTACTATTTACCCGCGTCATACGCGGTTTGCGTAACAGGATCGTGTTGCATTGGTGTGAAACAACTATAACGGCGCCGTTTGGAGTAAAACCGTGCAGTTGGCGCGACGCTGTTCGCGGGACGTGTTGCGTTTAATTTGCGCTTGCTTACGTGCGCATGCGTTGGACAGATGTGTGTTAGCGCTTGTTGTGTGTGTGCAGCGAACATGGCGTTTGTTGATACGTTTAATTTAGTTACAGGGTGAAATTTAGTTACAGGACGAAATTTAGTTACTAGAATTTCGCTTAAATTTGTCCCAAGACGACTCACATTTTTTTTTACATCAGATTTCACTTTTGAGTATAGTATTGAAAAGATTAACGTCTGCAGTGTAAAAATATTTGAAATTCAATAAATTAACGACCGATCCGGACAGAAAAAAATATAATAATATCGGCCCACCATGTTGTTTATCGCCTGTTAACGGAATAAAAATCAAATTTGGGAGGATGTTTGATATACAAATATGAAGAGCTTTCTTGCTTTTAGAAAGAGTAGGCCCTTGCACAGACGAGACATAATATCTAAATAAATATATGTAGTTTAAAAAAAACTAAAAAACACGCTTTATATCGAACTAAAAAGTAAAAAATATTTTTTTTAAAATAATCTTAAAACAATAATGAATAAGAAATACTAGTATTATTGTGAAAAAAGCGTAGGCCGCTTTGTTCCACATTTTCGTACATCGAGCGCCCCACGCTTTTTTCACAATAATACTAGTATTTTTTATTCATTATTGTTTTAAGCTTATTTTAAAAAATATTTTTTACTTTTTAGTTCGATATAAAGCGTGTTTTTTAGTTTTTTTAAACTATATTTATTTTTCACTTTTTTATAGTTTGATATAAAGCGTGTTTTTTAGTTTTTTTTAAACTATATTTATTTTCCACTTTTTAGTTCGATTTATTGTCAAAAATTTGCCGAAAAAAACAATTTTTTTATTTCGGCGAGGACGGGTTTAGAACCCACGACCGGTGAATCCGAGAGTTTACGTCAGCGAAGACTAGCGCCTTAGACCGCTCGGTCAACGATTGCTCTTACAGCAGTGGCATAACATACTAACAGTAATAAACCACTTGCTGTAGTCCAAACGAGATTACAAACAAGCATACATACATACAAACTTACAAGTGAAACTAATATAAAGCGTGTAAAAACGTTTGTTTCAAGTACTTGGCTTCGATGCTTTGATTAGCTCTGGTCTTGGTCTTGCAAAAAGTGCAATACCAAAACCAATTTTTTTAGTCACTATAGCTGAAAAAATCATAACCCTTTCTTTTTGACTTGCACATACAACATGGATTTACGAACATGTCTTCTAAAAGTTTCATGAATTTTACGAGTATATAGTTTCATAAAAACATAATTATAATTCTATTCGGTTTTGACATAAAACGATACGCCATCTGCATATAGTAATAGAAATTTAAACCATTAATACTTTACATTTCACATGTTAGTATTACCTACTATTTATAAGAAAAATGGCGGTTTCAACATTACGTTTGTTCTAAGCTCCTCAAATTCCAGTTAAAAAGTATAAAGATATATTATTTTTCAGAGATGGGAAAATAACAACATTTTATTTTTTTTTTGTCTATACTTACTAACAAAAATTCAATTGAAATTTTTCTAAAAAAATTGGATTAGTTTTAAACAACAAGAATACAAAAACAATACTGTATAAGAAAAGTTCATTTAAAAAGAAACAATTCAAAAAACAAAATAACTTTCAAGCGCGATACAAACCAAAAAACCAGATAAAAAGAGAGAGATATAAACAAAAAACGAGAGAATAATGACGTCAGCTTGTCATGAAAACTTCACACATGTGTGAAAAACGTATATGTGATCGCACACAAAGAAATCAGTTTTCCGCACTCTCAGAATAAAAGTTTTCCATTGGGAAAACTTGTTAATTGGCCAAGTTTAATACTAACAAATGTAGAGATAGAACAGCGAATCGCCTCATTGGTTACAAAAATACAAAGCCACTGAAAACGATAAATTAACTTTGTCTGCCGTCAGGTAATTTTGTTTGAACCTTATAGTTTATACAGGGTGTCAAAAAAAAACACAAGTCTAAAATCTCCTCTCTCTTTTATACTACAAGTGATGCCAAAGAATTTTCAAAAATATTGTGTCGTATTCCTATAAATAAAGTAAAAAAATCTTTCTCATTGCTTGGAGTTTTTTTAGTTTCAGTCTAAGATCCCGATTTGGCTCGATCTTCATCCGTCGAGTTTTCTAATGAAATTTGAATTTTGATAATATAATGTAGGTATCAAATAAAGAAAAATTGATTTGGTTGACATTCAATTTCTCGGCACAGCTATTTTTAATAAAACAATAAAGTTGATAATTAAATATTATGATATTTGTTATTAGTTGCCACGATTACCCTACATATAATATGTTCCAAGTGTTCGCAATAAAATTACCTATATTTTCATATATGACAATATAGACAACCCTATAACTGCAAAATACTAATTTGAAGGTGCCTGTCTACCTGGTTTGATGCCAGGAATCAAAATTTCGACAAAACTTTGATATTTTATATACATATTTTACTTTCGATTGGTAATAAATTTATCTGGAAACTCGATAACTAGATTTCAAAAATAATTTTGACGTGATAACGTCTTATAAATTGATGAATCACGTCAATATAAAAAGATGAAACACCGGCTGCATGCACGAAAAAGTGTAACATTCCTAACGTTCCGCCTGACCCTGTGCGTGATTATTAAATATGATATTCGAGCGGAATACGTTATCACGTAAAACTATCGTCCGTAAACCGACTTTACAGACAACCAATTTTTTTTTTAAATAGATGTGACAAAAAATTTAATGTCAATTAAATCAATTTATCTTTATTAATACATTATATTATCAAAATTAAAATTTAATTAGAAAACTCGATGGATAAAGATCAAACCAAATCGGGATCTTGTACTATAATTATTCTATCAATTATTAAATTTTAATAGAAAATATTCATAAACAGAAAATTTTGTTATTTGAGTTATTGAATTTCATTTACAAATAAATTATAAGTAC
This sequence comes from Xanthostigma xanthostigma, assembly GCA_963575645.1. Classification (NCBI taxonomy): domain Eukaryota; kingdom Metazoa; phylum Arthropoda; class Insecta; order Raphidioptera; family Raphidiidae; genus Xanthostigma; species Xanthostigma xanthostigma. The sequence goes on from OY754474.1 coordinate 17,951,931, forward strand.
TACAAAATAATTGGCAATTACCAGGAAGTATAAAGATTAATCGCGTACAAATTGAGCTTTGTTTTTACTTTGCTTCAAAACAATATCACTTAGCGCGTACACAAGTGTGTTTGCTTTACGACGACAAAATTGCATTTACTTTATGAAATTACGTTCAGGGAATTTTCGTCTATGACGATAAACAAAATCTTTCCTTGTATATCAAGATTGTACATCAACTTAATAATAATACAATATAAAGTATAAATAGCATTTAATATTCCTTTACGTGGACAAAGCATGCAATAATTGGAGCCGTGTTTGAGCGCAGCCAAAACAGGGCCGCAAAACAGGTAAAGACCTTTTTTTTTAATTATAAAATATTTTACTCTCAGAATATATTACTGATGAAACATTTCATTGCAGATAATAAAACAAAACCAAGCCTTTTACCAAAGCGCGTAGCACTGTTGAATGCGAGACACCGGAAGTTGTTCAGAATCACTGTAGAAGAACATCGCTTCCGGGGTACAAAAGCTCGACTTACAAAAAATAATAATAATTTCTTTCTTTAGTTTTCATTTGCCTATCGCTCCTTCGGTAAATATTCGCGCAGTATTTTCAACTGATAATTTTTATTGTTAATTCATGAAGAATAAACATTTTTTTCTGGTTTGTTTACTTGTTAGGTACACTCTTTCTACAAAGTTATTTTTATTTTAATAAACATAACATATATTATTGATTCAAAATGTGTTTTGAATTTTCAATAAATATTAGAAATACTTGAGATCTAAGTTAATAATAATAATTAATAATTAATATAATCCTTTCACTAAACAAAAATAAATACTACTAAAGGTAACTTTTAAATCAATACAATCTTATTAATTAGAGTAACCAAAAGTTATCGTCATCATACATATATTCGGCCGAATTCAAAGTTGAGTAAAATCTGCTGAAATTCAGTGTTATTAGTAGTTATTAACTATGAAATATGTAGTACCTTTAAACTGTAATAAGAAAGGTGTTCGAGAAATATGAAAGCATCATACAGACGTTGTTGATATATATCCATATACAACTGAGTTGAAAAATTTGGAAAAATCGTTTTTTTAAAGATAACATTTTCTGAGCGAACTACTGGTTTTCTACCAGAGTTCTTTTATTATTAACTAGCGGTCCCGTCCGGTTTCACCCGGGTGTAAAAGAACGAATGGGGAAGGGAGGAGTACACACATTCATCTTAGTTTACCGTGATGAATGTTGTGTCCAAATTTCATGATGATCGGAGTTACCGTTCAAAAGCTTTTGTCGATAAAAAGCAGTATTTATACTTTTTTAAACTAATACATTTTTTTTAATTAATTGAATAAAATTAAAATAAATTTAAATGTAAGCCTTAGACGAGAGCAATGTAGAAAACATAAAAAATAAAAATATTTTCGCCCAACGTGGGGCTCGAACCCACGACCCTGATATTGACAGTCGCATGTTCTACCGATTGAGCCATACGACGTTGTATACTAACAGCGCTAATATTAGTATATTTAGTTAGTACATTTCACCTGAATAGAAGCTTATTTTTGAGATAGGTACATTTTGCAACATTTTTCATTAATGCTCCGATCCTAATGGTCGTAGCGTGATATTATATAGCCTATAGCCTTCCTCGATAAATGGGCTATCCAACAAAAAATTTTTTTTTAATTTGAACCAATAGTTCCTGAGATTAGCACGTTCAAACAAACAAACAAACTCTTCAGCTTTATATATTAGTATAGATTCATGTCAAAGTACACTTTTACAAATATATAGATCGACCTTTAGTGCAGCAATGTGTACATAATTTCTTACCACCGCGCCGTCATGCTGTAGACTTAACGACAACTTTTGCGGTAAAGAGCAAAATTTACTGATGGATCCCAAGGGCTGCTTGTTCGTATATCGACCGTTTAGACTTCGGCTGTGCATACATTTTCAGACTCAAAACTTTTTTCCCTTGACATTTCTATACACCGTACAAACAAAATACCGTTTTACCGACTTCCACACCCCCTTGATATTTTTATTTAATGTAATTACTTAGGTCGAGGTTTTTATCAAAAGACTTAATGTTGTTTTAATGTGAAACATCTAGTGACGCGTTTGGTTGGGAATAAAACCGTGCAATTGGCTTGACACTTTTATGGGCGGGCGTTACGTTTTTAGTACGCTTGGCCGTGAGAGATCAGTGTATACAATATCTGTAGAGATTCGTCGGCATTTAACACAGAAAAGAATCTCTAACGAGATTCTTCGATTTGTGGTGAGCGCTCGTTGACTCTGATGACGTAGGCGGGTACAAGAATTAATTATGTTGTATCTCCGTAAATGGCGACGTATTGAAATATAATTAGTATAGATATAGATTATTTTCTGTAATCTCATTATGAATTTCATTGAGCTTAATATTAGAATTTAAGTAAACAAATAAAAAAATGAATAAATGTTGCAAATGTTAAAATAAACGGGAAGCATTTGCGACGGAGCGAAAATTGTTAGGCAATATAAATGCAAATTTTTATAACAAATAACTTTTCAGATAAACTGAAGAAATTTGAGATAATCGCGAATTTAATAGGAAGAGAAACAAATGAGAAGATCGGATTAAATGTAATTCCAGAGCTAAACAAACAGGAACGAGCAAAATTAGAAAAGCAGTCTGAATATATAAGGTGTTTTTTTACGAATTCACAAGCTTGTTTAAAAATTGAAAAGAATCATTAAATTAACCTGTCCTGTTTTCGAACTAGAGTAAAAATAGACGTAATCGTAGGAATTACAAAATATTAGTCACAAAGTTCTTTCTTTAAGTGGGGGTTTAATACTAATACTTAATTTAAATATTATTTTTTAAGGGGATAATGGATCTATTACAAAAAATGCTGTTAAGCTATATTTTCAATCGCGACGTTTTTGATATTGATTCATTATCCTCTTAAAAAAAATAATTTATAATAATTACTGGATATCAAATAAATATTTTAAAGACTAAATCTAAAATAAAAAAAAGTCATTTTTTTTATTTCATTGCGTCATTTCATTTCATCTGTTTCTTTTACTTTCGTTGAAATGTTCTTTATAAAATAATGACTGAAATAATTTGTCAATAACGACGCTTTAAATAAATAATTTTGTTTATACAGTTGGTACGCTCGTTTTAAGTAAACCTTCCGGGAATTTTAAAGTTAATGGACGCAAAAATTTAAAAGAGAAAGACAGACATAACGTTCACTTAAAACCTTTCATTTTTAAAACATTTGAAATGTAAGTATCTAATTATTTGTAATTCCGAGTCCTTATACACAAGAAAACGTACATCTCACTGATAGTCCAAGCACTGACTGCAAAAAGTCTGCTATTAAAATTTTATCACTGACTAGAGTCCCGGAAGATTTCGCCCGAATTTGTAGATTTTCATTTTTGTCGACTTAGGTTGCAAAAATTGGTCTCCACGAAAAGCGCTCTTATTTTTAACGCGTCCATCCTGAAGGTCAGTTCAAAATATTGGCACAAAAATGTTAAAATCGGATAAGTAGTTTCGAAGATTATCTCCTACATCCAAACTTTACCCCTTTATAATAATAATAATGTTTTATTCCTTCATATATATACAATACGTTTTACAATAATTTAATGAATTATTGAGGATTTCCTGTCCAACTTGGAGGACCAGTGCTAGGGCAGGATCTCAAAACTTGTCATATGCGGACATAATACATATTATACTAGTATAGATGACAAACGCCAAATCAGTTTCAATTTTTTTTACAATTTTTTGTGATCAGTATCTCGAATACGTCTCAATACTACTTAATTAAATTTATACCTACACCTACCTATATACCTACGTCGTACGTCACAGGCTTAAAGCTTTATCAATGAACCAACATCCAGCATTGACACAGCTGGATATTGAATAAGAAAGGCCACAGGTTACTTTTTCTTCACAAATCACTCGTCAAACAAATTTCGTCAACGATAAGTTCAGTCAATTTATCATATGTCGTACGTCACAGGCTTAAAGCTGCATCAATGAACCAACATCCAGCATTGACACAGCTGGATATTGAATAAGAAAGGCCACAGGTTACTTTTTCTTCACAAATCACTCGTCAAACAATTTTCGTCGACTACAAGTTCAGTCAATTTATCATACGTCGTACGTCACAGGCTTAAAGCCGCATCAATGAACCAACATCCAGCATTGACACAGCTGGATATTGAAAAGAAAGGCCACAGATTGCCGCATTCAAATACGTCTAGGTTGCTGGAATGTCACAATGTGACACGAGCGCGTTTTGAATAATAAAACACATTATTTACCAACATCTTCGACAAACAAACAAGCAAACTTTGCATTTTTACAAACGTTAGATTAGAAAATGACGACTGTAGTTACGCTCTCTTGAGACAAAACTCAGCACTAATGGAAAGACATAACGCATTTCATGTTGTCTTTTCCAAGTTTAAAACATCGAATTACATCTTGTAAAGTATTCTCTTTAAATGTTCAAATGTTTTATTCAAAACCTTTTCGTTTCTACAAATTCGATCGGGAGTATGTTAAGGTCGATTCACACGAGGATGGTTTTTCCGCTACATTCCTTGCTAGATTTCAAGCGTGCCGTGGCGCAATGGCTTTTATGTGTTCGCTTCACACGATGCGTGTATTGTAGATGGGTTTGGTGCAACAAACGTGAACGCTTATTGTCTCTGAACAGAACACACACTACGACGCCATGTTTGTTCGTGAACGTTTGTCCACGTCGCCCACGTGACAAGATACCGTTTTCTGATTGGTTCTTGTTCAAAAACAAGCAGACGAACAAGCGCGAAAAATAACATCGTTTCTAATTTTGAAATCCACCACGCGAGCCTGTAGCGACGTACGTTCCATTTTCACAGCCAGCGCGCCGACCAGCACAAGTCCCAGCAGCGATTCTAGCAGAAAAACTAGCTCCGCGTGTGCAGCGACCTCTATTCACGAATGGGGACGTATGTGATAACAAATCATGTGTTTTGGCATACAATATGCAAAAATATACCACATTGTCCCGGTCAAAACACGAAGCAATAAAATTAGATAAATATGTATACATATTCCCGTGGGACTGTGTGGAAAAAAGGTTAATGGCAACTTTAATCATCGCACCGTTTTATTAAAACAGTGACGGAGAGAGGCGTTTTACTTAGGGAGTATACGGATTAGAAAACAAAAATTTTCTCTTTTTCTTTTTGCTCTTACCCTCTCAAATGTTTGTATTTAATGTAAAAAAAAATCCCCACCAAAGATGGACGCTGTAGCTCAACTCTGAGAGGTCTCTATTTTAATTTTAGTTTCCCGTTTAATTAAAAAGGGATTTTTTTTGTTTTTTTTTTTCAATTGAAATTACCTGTAATTAACTAAGTTTTTTTACAAATACAGCAGAAATAATAACAAAAATATTAAGAGCACTGTGGTTTGAATCTAATAAAAAATAGAGAATAGTTACTTCTTACCACAACAAGTTTATTAGTGGATGTACATTTCGAGAGCTAGTTTAGTGTATTGCTGAAGATGAGAGCATAGCTCTCGAAATGTACATCCACTAATAAACTTGTTGTGGTAAGAAGTAACTATTCTCTATTTTTTATCAGAAATAATAGTTTAAAAAGAATTGAAGGAGATTTATTTGGTTGAAGAACAATAGAAATCATAACAATATTAATTAAATAATTCTAATATATAATATGTAAGCCCGGAGGAAGGAAATATATTTTCCGAAACGTCGGCAGCATATACCATTAGAAATCATTTATAGCCTTCTCCGAAATAATTCATCTTTTCTTATTAAACATAGGCTAAACTAATACACCTTACACAACAATATTAATGTAATTGAATACTATACATGTTTATAGGCCCTGAGGATGAAAATATAATTTTAGAAACGTTGGCCACAAGCGATTCTTTGGTAAAGCTTATTTCTATTGTTCCTCAACCAAATAAATCTCCTTCAATACATATTTTGGAACAAAACTTCTCCTAATTTTAAAAATAAAGTTAATCACGCCACTGTGATTTTGTAAATATTTAATTTTCGTGCAGTAGACGCTCAGGTATGAAAACTTAAAATTTATTACGGAAATAAAAAAGCATGCCAGCTTATATTACAGTCATCTGTATTTTGTTTAGATCAAGCAGTAATGCTGCTTCACAATGGTTTCGAAACAAACAATTTAAAGCGATTTACGTTTAACGAATAGTAAAATGTTAAAAACATACTCATATTTTTTTATGAAGAATTCGTCTCTCAATTCTGAAAATACTGAAAATTTAACAGAGCTTGAATTGGTCGCAGTTTAATTATAAAACTATACAGTAAGACCTCGCTTAACGCTGTTTGTTTAGCGCTGTTTCGGTTTAGCGCTCTTTTATTTCAACCCGGGGATTCCCCGAAATTGTGTGCATGGATCAATTTGTTGAAAATGATCCAAATTTTGACAGGAGTTCAAAAGCAAGGTGGGGTGTTATAGATGCTTTATCCAGTTATCAACAACTTCTAACAGAACGCAAAAGGAAAACGCAAACTATTAGATGCCTTCTTGGCAAAAAGGCAGAAAATTGGAAACACAGAATAGACTGAATGATCTGACTGACTTAGAATTTTATTGATTTTGTCTTTTTCAGTACAAATTTATTTAAACAAAATTGTTGACATGTTATATTATGACGTCACATATCTCCCGCGAAAAAATGGCGCGTTTAAATAATCAAAATAGCTTGCCCAAAAAGAATATTTATTTTTTAATTTACTAAGAATGTTTTAATGAATGATTTCATGTGTTTGTTAACTTTTAATATGAAAATAATTGATTTTAAATATTTTCAAAAATTGTGCATATACCCTGTTAGCCATTCCCTTCCGCTTAAAGGCAAGAAGCTAGGTATGTCTCGAAATATTTCTACAACTCCGACTATAATTTCCTTAAGGCGTACTGTTCTAGTCTCAACAACTCGAAGTAAACGATATGTACACCTTAGTTTCTCACTAAATCATTATAGTTTAATATTAAATAACGTTGAAAAAAATTCCTAAAACTCATAAAAAAAAATTGTAAAAGGATAAAAATAAAAGTGAAAATCTATAGATTGACGTAAGGACAGGATGTTTAAAAATTCCATTACAGTTTCACAAAAACTATAGAATACTGATGAAGTCACGTAGGCACAAAAAAATGAGCGTAAAAATAGTTGACAGTCAGACACGTGTTTCTATGTGAAAAACGAGTTTTGCTAACCAGAGGTTTAAAATAGGAAGACTCACTATAAACAGGTAGATCCCGGTTCTTTTTTTCGAATGTCAATTATCAGCAAAATTGAAAATACGAATACTAAACACAGGGGTGGATCTAGTGTGTTCGGGCCTTATAGAACTTATCGAAGTCCAATACGGATACATTTTTTTTTATTAAGAATGTTTATATTAATAACATCACTGTCGGAATTTGATGACCTGACCAAACAAATAATAATACAAAATAACTAAAAATATTGTCAAAAATTCACTAAATAAACTGTTGAAATAATTCACAATAAATAAATGAAAAAAGAGATGGTGTATGTTACACTACAGACTACAGAAGTAAATCTGGTATAATTATATATAAAAAAGAACAAATAATAAATGCCCGGGCCTACGATCTTAAGGTTACGAGGCAGTCACTGTACCTCTCACCCACTATATCACCATGTTGTACGATCGGTTTTCAATCTCATTAATTTCGATTTAGCTCCACCGTGCCTAAAGAAGTTTTACTTAAAAATATTCAACGAACCATTTATTAAAAAAATACAGGATATTTATGAATAGTTTAACTGCAGATTGTGAAAAAAATTATTGAGTGAAATACGTTAAAATTTGCATTTTTTCCCAGTGTATTACGAATAATTGTGTTTATATAATTTACAATTACGAACGATTAGACGCCGGTGACCTCAGCTGTTTAGCGTCTATAATCTATAATATCTTCAATTCAATTCAAACTTTATTAGTCAAAAACACAATTAAAACTGTACAGACATTGTCAATAAAAAAGTAATACAGAAATATAGAAATGATACAGAATTACAGTAAATTTGGATATATTTTTTTAAAACTTTGTGTCATATTGCACATATAATATTCGTTAAAACTGTAAAATGGTTCTAAGATCAAAAATTGCTTTGTGAATTTTTTGAAATATTTCAAAGAAAGTCCTTTTATTTTCTCCGGTAAAAGGGTAAAAAGTTTATGTCCCATAAAGTCTGGGCTTTGCTGACAAATTTTTAAGCGGTGATACATCACAGAACTTCATTTTTGTTTCTGGTATCATAGTTATGATGATCGGCACCTCAGATGAAACAAGTTGAAGGACCGCTGGCAAAGGTTAAAGTTATTGTTAAGGAAAAGGGTTTTTCGTGCTCTCTGCATTTATTTTACAGAGCGCATTGCGTCCGGGTCGACCCACAACTTCTAACATATGCACACATGTATGCCTCATAGCCAAGGACGTACATATTTTTTTCTGGGGGAAGCAAAAAAATCAATATTTTTTTAAAGTTTTATTAATTTCACACAAGAATACTCACAAAAGAATTGGTGCCAAGCAAAATATTAATACCCAAACCAATTATACTAACTCTTTTTCAAAAAGTATTTCTAAATTTTATTTTTTAGCTAGGTATTCGTATTATTTTCAGTTTTATTGTTTTATTATTATGATCCTGGGGGAGGTAATTGCCTCTTTACCCCACCCCTCATTATCTACGCCCTTGCTCATAGCACTGGCAGCTGCAAAACAAATGTAGCAAGGCTCACGCGTCACAGGAAAACTTATTCGTAGACAATATTTCAAAATAAAACACTGACGTCTTCAATAAATAAAATTATCGACCAATTTTTCAGACGTTAATCAAAGTTTAAAACACTGAAGTTCGCATATATTTTTATTCTATACTGAGCATAGGAATAAAATCGCAATCGAACTATTACGGTGCAAACATATACTTCTGTCTTTTTTTACGCCGTAAGCACTGGCATATCCAGGCTGGCAAAACAAGCACGGGGGACCCGGCTTAAGAAATTTCTAATTTGCCCCCTCCTGGGCCAAAAGGTGGGTACGCCCATGTTAATGTCATAGAAAAAGACAAAGTTTTTGAAACAGAGATACTTTATTCGGATTGAATGCAAGTACATCAACCAATACTATCATCGGAGAAATCAGGGAATTACGTCGAAGAAAGAGACGCAGACATATTTTCGATATGCTTTGTTGCGTTCACTCACCGCACATTGAGTAGATAGGCAATGATTCATATAGTTAATTAATAGATACTAGTGTGACCTGTGCGAATTATTCGCACTAAATAATTATAATAATTATCACTTTACAAAATTATTTTTTAAATATGATTGCAGGTATTCAATTCGTTTCTAATTTTGCACACTGCTTATAACGTTCTTCTTTTTGTTGTATTACAATATGAAGCTCGGATGACAGATCGAAGAAATATTTTACTAAAATTGTCATATAGAGGCGCAAGTAGCAAAAGCGTTGAGCTAAGCCGTCAGATGGCATCATGCAGCATTACTGTGACGTTGTTCAGCGTTGCTCGCTGTTTCTAAATTAAAGCCGTCAGATGGCAGTATGCAGTATTGTGTCTGTTGTATTACAATATGAAGGTCAGATGACAGATGGAAGTGTTGACGTTGTTTCAAAATTAAAACCGTCAGATGGCAGACGTTGTTCAGCGTTGCTGTATTTTAATTAATTTACAAAAACAAAATCAATAATAAATTTTTTAGTTGTCGATGTCAGTAGAGCAAGCAATTATCTGTAAAATGATATATAATTTATGTGGAGAAATTGTGAAGTTTTTTCTAAAAAGGGAGGCAAACATTCTTAACCTTAGCGTATTAATATATATGATATGGAACTTCCAGTATTAAATATGCATATTCTACTATTTGTGTGTTAATTACTGTACTTACTAAATACACATCCCGTCGGAACTAAATATGAATACGATTGTAATAAAGGGCAATTATACTTACATTTCATCAAATTAAATACGATAATAAAATAAATGCATTCACTAAAAGTCTATAATAGTCAATTTGTAGAAATGAGACAATTCAAAGCGCAATATATAGTAAATATAAGAGCTTCGTACATAAGTGCTGAAGTCCATTACTGCGAAGAAATAGAGACACACACAGAGAGAGAGAGAGAGAAAATAAAACAAAAAGACTATATTGGAGAGAAAGCGCGAAGACACGCAAAAAAATTAACAGTAGACTGAGCATCTAAAACTTCTTATATTAAGTGAACTGACAAAATTCGTACACAGTACAAGAAATAGGAAAACAACCAAAGTTCCCAACAAGTCTGTTGATCTGATTTTGAACTTCTATCAAATTGAAATGTTTGGTACACTTTTTCCAACTCTCCAAAACATTTGCATTTTTAATCGACTTTAAACCTGCGTCGCGAATTTCTTGGCGACTTACGTTGCAAAATTTGTCTCCACGAAAAGCGTTTTTATTTTAACGCAATAATATATAGCCTACGTTCTTCCTGAAGGTCCATTCTAAATATTGGTGAAACAGTTTTTGAAATCGGATGAGTAGTTTCGGAGATTACCTCCTACATCCAAACTTTACCTCTTTATAATATTTAGTATAAATTAATACTAGCGTGACCTGTGCGAATTATTCGCACTAAATAAGTATAATAATTATCACTTTACAAAATTATTTTTTAAATATGATTGCAGGTATTCAATTCGTTTCTAATTTTGCACACTGCTTATAACGTTCTTCTTTTTGTTGTAAAAGAAATATTTTACTAAAATTGTCATATAGAGGCGCAAGTAGCAAAAGCGTTGTTCAGCGTTGCCCGTCAGACGGCAGTATGCAGTATTTACAATATGAAGGTCAGATGACAGATCAAAGTGTTACGCCGTCAGATGGCAGACGTTGTTCATAGTTTAATTAATTTACAAAAACAATAGCAATAATAAATTTTTTAGTTGTCGATGTCAGTAGAGCAAGCAATTATCTGTAAAATGATATATAATTTATGTGGAGAAATTGTGTGGTTTTTTCTAAAAAGGGAGGCAAACATCTTAAACCTTAGCGTATTAATATATATGATAGTAATATGTTACAGGACGTGACGCTGTTATTTTACATGACTAGGTTATGACCCTTCAGCGTTTGAAATCGGTTGGTTTAAGTTTATTTGAATTTCTGGCGGACTAATTCAATTAGTACAGAAGATAGTTTTGAATTAGGCAATTTCCTCTCTATTTCTCACTTTAGAGATATAGAGAATCTCTTAGTTGAGGTTTTTAGATATACGCAACAGATTTCTCCGTAAGTCGGCCGCATTTACAAGAGCTATATTAGCTCTTTCAACACGTCGTTTTTGTGTATTTACCTCGTGCGAACTTACAGACCAACCTTCTGATTGGCTGGCGCAAGAAACAAGTGAGAACGTAACAAAACAAAATACACTAGTTGGATCTATTCAATTACTTATACTGTTGAACTTTTGTCAGTTCATTTGCAGTTGGCATTAATGATTTACTGATGTTGATAAAAAAAATTCCAGCCAGTTGGGCGACGGGACCATTCCAACTTCAAAAATGTTGGCATTTGATTATAATAAAGAAAATAAAATTTCTGATATCGTGTGAGGTGACGCGGGTAATCGCTAGTATTCAATATATTTGCTATTCGTTGCCATAGTTACCTACATAATATGTTCCACGTCATGTAAACATTAATCAAAGCATGCCGAACTGTTTATTTGTGACAGATTCATAAAACAAAAGAGCGATTGATTTTTTTTTATTTTCAAAATATTTCTGAAACTATAAAGTTTAGGAAAAATTTTTTTTAACAAAACTGTCTTGAAAAAATAAATAAAATAATAATCCGTTATGAAAAGTATACCATTATTATATAAAAAACACCTTTTTAGCATATAATATCTCTTCTGCGCATGCGCCGATTTTCCCCAAAAACAATAGGGCTCTTCATATTTGCATACCAAACATCCTCCCAAAATTTGGTTTCAATCCGTTCATCCGTTTGACCTGTATCGTGTTTACAGACAAACAGACGCACAGAGATTTTTCAAAAATGTTTTTTGATTCGGGGGACCTCAAAACGGAAAGATATTGTAAAATTTTTGAAAAGTTTTTTTTGACCTAAACTAGTACCATTCCCCACTTGTGGGTTGGAATGGTAAAAAACGTTATATGTCAATTTTTTTACGACTATTTACTAAATAAACAGGAATTGTTAATAAAAACTTGCAGTTTCTATATTCTGAAAACGTTTACTAAAAATATTCAATCAAATATGGCTGACACCAGTTAGTGACGTCAGGAAAAAAACATGATAAATGACGTAACAATTCTCAAACCACAAAATGGAATAAAAGAAAACAAATATTTATGACGGACATACGTTTGTGTCTTTTACAAAGTTGAACTGTTGAAGAAATAACGATTTGTTCGTCGAACCGTAGGTTACTTTAGCTTGGCTGGTTGCTGTATGGTAAAAAAAATATGACAAATGGGGTCAAATAAAGATTTTATAGATACAATTTCACGTGGACTCATAACATGATATCTCCATCCACGTGTGTGGAAGAGATCATGATGACAAAAAGACTACGGACGTTGGACATGCAGCGTATATCGCTTTTATTTTTCGGAAAATAAAAGCGCTTTTCGTGGAGATCAATTCTGTAAAAAATGGCGGCGATATACAATTTTGGGCGAAACCGGACCGGGCCGCTAGTAATTACACAAAGTACAATTTTCGCTCCTTAATCCTGGAGTAACATTAATAATAATAATGCGTTTAACGTCCGTTTCTCGACTTTATGTCATAACAGACGCCATTCGCACCATTACTATTTTCCATCTATCACACTACCCGTTATTTTCTACATTTTTTAAACTTCCACTTAATTTAATAGCAATGGGCGAATTAAGGAATTTTTGAACATTATGATAAGGTACACAAATTTTGAGCATAGGAGTTTGAAAGGTAATCGGCCATGGCCTTGAATAAGGAACCGTCTCGATATTCATCTGGAATTATTTATGGAAACCATGGAAAACCGCAACAGGAATTATCGTTTTTCGGCGACAGGCAACAGGAAAAAGTTCCAGCTACATCTGACCCCGTCAGGATTCGAACCCGTTACCTCACGAATGCGAATGCTCTCATCACTACGCCACCCCGCTCGATCTGGAGTAATATTAAAGAGGAAGAGAACAAGCACTGAGTTATCGAGCATCGACTCAACGGCAATATTCTGTATTCAGTGAAATTACTATATTTTAAATATTGTTACCCAGACAGGTATGCAATTACGTAAAAATATTTCAGAAACCAAAATTATATGTGATATACGAAATGTATCTTTATGTCTTTAATCATCTTCAACATTTTCCAACTTCTTTTTTTATTATTTCTGTCTCTTTCGCGGGATATCTTTTACGCGCATATAAACAAACAACATAATACAAAAAGAACCTCATCTGTCATGTTAGTAGGCTATGGTGATGACGTGACGCTTTTCACTTGTTTTCATAAAACAACGAAACAACGCCGGTCTTACAAACTATCCATTCGCTGCAGCAAACAAATTTGTCGAAAGATAAACAATTCTTTTGGCAAACATTTTTCTGTATTTTACGTGACACTTTTTCTTAAATAATTGCATATTTATTAACAACTGGCGCCGCAATTTGCAGATTGCCGCCGTTTTTTCGTCGAATTACGTTGCAAAATCGGTCTCCACGAAAAGCGCTTTTATTTTAACGCGATAATATATAGCCTATATCCATCCTTAAGGTCCATTTTCGTAAATATTGGTGAAACAAAATCGGACGAGCAGTTTCGGTGATTATCTCCTACATCCAAACGCGCATTTATTTTTATAATTATTAGTACTTACAGACTAGTTTGATGTTTCGATTGCATGAATGTCGATTTTGTTCGGAGGTCCACTTTAGAAGTGCGTATAATACTCGCCACGGATCTAAAATTTTCTGAAGCTAGTCACAAACAGCGTCGCAAAGGCACATTTTAGAGCCGTTGATACTCCCACCACCTCCCAGCTATCTACACGGAACGTGCGCTCGTTAGTGATTGGCCGTGATCGCTCGTTGCCTTTGTCACTTGTCGCTTTCATGCTTTAAAGTACAGTCGAGTACGCTATTGTCAAGTTGTTATTGCTATTTTAGTATCGAACGCGCATCTAACTTCCGAGCCTTTTAGATTCGTGGCGCGTATTATACTAGGCTTCATTAATTGTTAGAAATTCTTGAAATTCATCCTCTTATGTAGATATCGTACAGCATTTTTAAAATACTTGTAAAAAAATAAAATTACTGGTAGAAATCTCGTTAGAATTTAGACTCTAAAATTTCTTGCAGTTTATTTTATATATTTCGTTCAAACACTATAACCAGCGATTTTCGGAAGACATTGTATAATAATAATACTTCATGGATATTTATTATAACATAACATGTTTAATTTTAGCTATGCAATAACATACGGTTAAGTCGTTAATCGTTATTTTGTATAATCTTTGGCCGAAAGATAAAACCGCCTATGTCGATTATTGCTCATTTTCTATTCGGATATATTTTTTAAATTTAATAACAATTTGCCACCCGCGGCTCCGCACACGATTGAGATGAAACACGACAGCTACAATCATCGTACCTTAGGGCCGCATTCGACCCTCAAGCCATCTCAATACGGCCCGCGACCAGAATCTATCCAGGGAGGGTTTTAGACACCTGACATCAACGAGCTTATCAAAAACAAGAGACCTCAGGTGTCTGCATCCTCAAGCTCAAGATAATTCACCCATTTTATTACCTTTATGTGAAAATTGATTTAAACTAAATAAATAAAGATGTTAATTTAGTGTGTGTTATAGTTTTTAATTTAGAGCTGGCCCGCTAACACACCCTAAATCTTATAAATGGTCCTTTAAAAAATCAGTCAGACACCCCTGCCTTAGGGGATGATTTTAAAAAAAATCTTCCTTTAGTGCTCTCCTAAGTAACTCTTGTACAAAATTCCATGCTACTAGACGCACCGGCTTAGGCGGTGCGTTGTTCTGTCAGTCAGCCTTAAAATTGCTGTTCGTCCGTAGCTATGTTTAACATTTCGATCAAGTTGATCCCTTTCTACAGAAGCGTTTTGATGCCGCCATCTGTCAATCGATAGCGGAAACTGCGTGAACACGTAACTTCCGTCCGAAAAAAAGATCAGAGTCGCGCGCTTAAAGAAGTTTTACTTGGAAAAACAAATAACGTTTGCCTTAAACTGTTTAACATTTTAGCCATAGATAATATATGACATTAAAGGATTCTCATTTCCGGTATGTAAATATTCAAAACCTCGCCTAAAGGTCCAAGGATAAAGAAGTAACGCATGTTATTTATGATCGTACAGGCTGTACTTTATGCTCCTGCTATTATAGACTTGGATATTATAAATTGTAATATTATATATTATATGGTTATTCAAGATGGCGAATGATTTATGCGCCAAACGTTTAAATTTATTATATTGTTGTGTCCAGAGCATCAACGCGCAGTAACGGATTTTACGTTAATTAAAAACGGACGCCATTTATATATTTCATTAAAACATATCGAAAATTGTGTTCAAAATGACGTGGACTTTCGTCCTAGTATATTATAACGAATACATATATAGTACCGAGCGAGGTGGTGTGGTAGCGAGAGCACTAGACTCACATTCGGGAGGTATCGGGTTCGAATCCTGGCGGGGGCAGATGTGGGTGGAACTTTTTCCCGCTGCTTCTCGCCGAGAATCGTAATTCCTGTTGGAGTTTTCCACGGTTTCCTTCAATAATTCCAGATAAATATCGAGACGGTTCCTTATTCAGGGCCATGGCCGATTACCCGTCGAACTCCTATGTTCAACCTTATCCTAATGTCCTAAAATTCCTTCATTCGCCCATTGCTATTAATTAAGTAGAAGTTTAAAAAATTAGAATATAACGGGAAGTGTGATAGATGGAAAATAGTAATGTTGCGAGTGGCATCTCTAATGACATAAAGTATATATATATATATATATAGTAGAATTAGTCCTCTGTCAGTGCTCAAATTGCGCAGATATTTTTTTGTTAATTAAACTGATACGTTTATTAATTTTCGGTAAATAACCAGGCAATTGAAACCCCCCAATTTTGTAACAACGAAGTTATGGAAAAGCTCTATAAACAAGTGAATTGCTATATGCTCGATTGAACCACATAGACTTTAAAAATTGTTATAAAAATATTTCTTTTAGCTCTTTTATTATTACAGTGACTTTCTAATCTGAATTTTCATTACGATGTTGCAATATTAAATGAAATATATTCGAGACGGCTAAAAAACTTTTAAAAACAGAGAACAGATAAAAAGGACAGAAAAAGATGTCAATTTTACTAAAACAAGAAAAATGCGAAAAGTTTTTTTTAAAGTTATTTGATTTATGTATTTTGTTTGTACTTAAAAAAGTTAATGTAAAAATATTATCATTCTATATAGATGATTTACAAATCTTGTGTAAATGGCATGAAATAAATTAATTTTTAGACTTGTTTTAAATGAATATTCTTAAAAATAAACAATTTGTTTGTAATTTAATAGACAGAGAACATCCAGTGTCCTTTTGCAATGTATCGAATAACAGACAGTCTGTGAAAGAATAAGATGCCACAATAGGGTAAAATTTCGTGTCATCTAGTTCTGTCCACTATTTTATTCTTCAAAATCTACGAAGCAGTGGCGTCCAAGAAGTTTTCCTTTAAAAGAAACGACCCTTGACGTGATTCAACATTTGAAGGTTTTTGTTCCACTCTGTATAATTATTATTTGCGCATAATCTATATACAGACTCGAACTAAATCTTTTTAGCCAAAAAAATCTTTGTTCTTTCAAAGCGTTACAAAAAATACGTAACGAAAAAAATAGAGAAAGAAAAATTATGTACATTTGTTATTTTTTCAATAAGGAAAAAATATTTCACGGTTAAATTTACGCAACGGCTTGAATGCTAAAAAAGTAAATTAAAACTTACAAACGTTTAATTCGCCCGTGTTAAATTGAGTACGGATAATGGCGGATCATTTATCTTAGCACAATACAACCTTATTAAACTCGGCCGGTATGTGTGCTCCATGCATTTAACGATATCATTTTTCAAACAATTGTTTAATTAAAAAAATAATGCCATTATTAAATGAACTGTACACATATTTGTGATGATTGACAGGGGCTTTAATTTTATACACGTACCTCAAAAAACAAATACGGATCTACGATTTTTTCGAACCGGGGCATGTACCATTTTGAGTTTTTTACAATTTTTAAATTGCAATAAATTGTACTTGTTTATAGGGTAGCAAAAGAACGCACCTTTTGTGTTTTACCTAAAACAAAATAATAAAATAGTTAAATAATTGTAGTCCAACCTCAATGTAATTGATATAAATTTTTATGCATTCAATTCTGTGAATTTAAAATAATTTTGTCATTCAGTTATAAATCGATACCTGCATTGAACAAACACCAATATTCTTTTTCCTGATCTATTTGATCCCTTTTTTTTAATTTCTTTGTTCCACAATATTCGTGGATCCTTACTTCTACTTATGTGTGATTTGTTTTTGAGACGTTAGTTTGTGATTTCGATATTTTTTGTTTTATTTGCAATATACTTGTTCAAATCTTTGATTAACGTCTGATTATTACAATATACTTGTTTTAAGTTATTCGTTTTGTTTTTTCGCGGCGTTCTTTTACCTATTTTCCTTTCTACAACGCCACAGGCAGAAACTTGATAATGGCGCCCCCTTTCTCCAACGTTCTGCCAAACATTATATATTTGTGAGTTTTTTTAAACTCACAAATATATAATGTTTGGCATTTTTCGTGAACGGGAAACCATCACAAAACAAGCAGATTGAGTAAATCGGAAAAAGTACAGACTGTCTGTGGTTTATATTATGATTTTGGCTCCCCCTGAAACTGCCACCCCTGGTGGGTGCCTCGGTTTGCCCCCCTCTCTAGATTCGAAGCTAAGCGGAACTATAGAGATGAGCTTATTGATTAGTTTCATGTGATCGATTCTTTTCAGACAGTGATTTCAAAGTAACAATGATTTTTAGCAACCACCACTGGGAAAGTTATGAGAAGAAAAAGAGAGATAGCTGACTGCAAGATGGCAGGCTCGCGTGCGTGGTCAAAAAATGGATTTCAAAATTAGAACCGGGGCTATTTTTCGCGCTTGTTTGTCTGCTCGTTGTGAGCTAGAACCGATCAGGAAACAGTGGCTGACAAACATGCCGTCGTCGTGTTCAGTTTTGTTGACATTCGAACTGTCCCTGCGCGCGCATCAAACCCATCTACAAAGCAAGCTTCAATACACGCATCGTATGAAGCGAACACAAAAAAGGCATCACGAAAGCCAGCGCCATAGCACGCTTGAAACCTGGGCAAACCCAGCCTCGTGTGCAGCGACCTTTAAGAAAGGAAGGAAACAAAGTAGTTTTGCGCAAACTGAGCCTCGAGGCAATAGATAACTGAGTATACATATCGCGAATTAACATCGCTATGTTACCCGAGATATAAGCTTTGACTTGAAACTATCTTCTTTGGTACGACAGTAAATTTAACTTGTTTTCAAGATGGCCATCAAATAATGATCGTTAAATCGTTTTTAGATACCGGCAGCTGTTGATCTATTTAATGGCTCTATTACTATCGAAGCTATTAATACTATAGATTCATTTTATTTTAAAACTAGCTGTACCCGCGGCCACGCGTTGCAGTGACTCAGTCTGGTTTGCGTGTGTTGCTGTTACGTTCAACAGATCTCCCGTATAGCGTGTGTTGTGAGACATACAAGTACAGTATGGTTTGCTATACCGAAATTTTAATCATTATTAAAACGAACTGTGGAAATGTATTTTTAAATACACAAAAAAAGAGACATACTTTTATCACTTCTCTAATTATAAAAAATATTAAATTTTGCCATTCGTTTTAAACGAAACCTAAAAATTAACACCGGAATAATTTCTAACCAATTTTACTTAAAGTTCACAGGTACTCCTTGCTAATTAATTTGTATGTTGAAGTGGATGAAGAACCCTTCAAATCTTCCACCCAATTTAACTAATGTAAAGTACTCGACTAAAGATATTTATTATGGAATTTTATTTTGTGAAATACTTTAACAAGTAGGTGCTTTTTTATTTATATAATTTTAAAAAAGCAGAAAAATTAAATACATTTAGTTCTATTTATTTTTATCAATGCGACGAACATAACTGATAGTAAGTGTGTAATTAGAATAAAATTAATAAAACGAATCAACAACACAAAATAACAAATCATTTATAGAACAAATATTTAATTTTTTGTCGTCATTGACTCAGTTCTATTAATTTTATTCTTACTACACTCTCGAAACTTGATATCAGTTATTTTTGTCGCACTCGCCAACTTCAAGGTTACATTGCAATTACTTTTTTTGAGGTTAAAATAAACACGATTAAAATTAACCAACAGATTAAAGGTTTGGAATTAGACTGTAATTGTGAAAATTAATTTAACTGCAATTACGAAATTAGTAAAACAAGGTTCAATGAACATTTTCTAATAAGAACTTCTTCGGGCAGTTTCCAATTAATTTATTTTAATTCAGATCACTTCAAGTAGAGAGGAGATCGAGGTTTCACTAGATAGCGAACAATTGACTTGAGGACTTATTGATAAAACTAACTGAACTTGGATAATATATAACTTAAAGCGCTTGATGTTTCTTTCAAAGTAATCGACAATAAAGAAGTTACTTTCAACTATTGGATATTACTTTAGAGGAGTTTAATGCGAGTTTATTCTCATTTTGTAATAATTAGTTAATAATTTACACGTGTGGAGCGGTATAAAAAATAAATTCTTATAGTGTATTTAATTAATAAATTGATACCGGTTTTCTCGAATATTTTCTTATGTAACCTTATGAAACTTTTACAAGAATTTATAGAGAAAAATAGAGATTTCAAAAATGTGAAAAAAATATATTGCCATTTGAAAAAAAATATACTTTCGGTTGAGTTTGAAGTACAAAAAAATATACCTTGGCAGTTTCCGATAGTAAATCTCGAATTAAACAAAAAACTATTTAAACTTTTTTTCACTGTTACCACTTTCGCTGAACGCACTGTATATATATATATATCTACTATCTTAAAATAGTTCTCTTATAAACAGGAAAAAAATATGAATAAACTCTAGTGAATGGATGCTTCAAAATCAAAAGAGACAAAAAACATAAAAAAACACGCTGTAAGGAGTGTTAGTAATTTCGTTAAGAGGCTTTGACAGGCATGGAAACACGGAGGATGATAGAAAGCAACATCATAGTTGACATTCTATATAAAGAAAACAGTATTCAATCTTCAATAGTAGTGCAAATGCTTCTCTCTCTCTACAAAATTCAATTATTTATTCACAATATTATTAACTAGCGGTCCCACCCGGTTTCACCCGGGTGCTAAAGAACGAATGGGGGGAGGGACATGAGCACGCACATTCATCTTAGTTTACCGAGATGAATGATGTGTCCAAATTTCATGATGATCAGAATAATTGTTCAAAAGTTTTTGTCGGACGGACAAATTTTGAGTTACATTTTGCAACATTTTTCATTCATGCTCCGCTCCTATTAGTCGTAGCGTGATATTGTATAGCCTATAGCCTTCCTCGATAAATGGGCTATCCAACAAAAAAAAATTCAATTCGAACCAGTAGTTCCTGAGATTAGCGCGTTCAAACAACCAAACAAACAAACACTTAGTATAGATTATATTTGTACTGCTTTTTTTGGAGTTTACTCCTTAAGAAACGATTTTGAGTTAGAAGGTCCGGTACGGAAATTTTATGAGTACTATAAAATCAATGATGCGTTACGCTCCACCGCTTCAAGTGTGGCGTCACGCTCGTCCGCTTCAAAAGAAACAAACATATATATCTGTAGGATTTAACGTGCCAAAGAATGAGATGGAATACATTTCACTTGTGCGATGCTAGACTAATCTTGTATATATGTATAGAGACATATATATGTAAGATTTAACGTGCGAAAGAATGAGATGGAATACATTACAATCTAGTGTTTATTAAGTTTAAGTGAATGTTGATAACAAGGAGTATAAGAAAATTTCACGCTTACCACTTGAACAAAAACAAAAACCCAACGGTCAACAGTGTAGACGCAAATTCATTGTCATAAATTAAATTGTTGTAGTTTACAAACACAACTATTTCGACACTGACACTGACAAAGGCAGATTTATCTGTATTCACGGCGGTTAGACTGAAACAGATATAGTTCAACGGACATTGATAAAGACGAACGTACATACGACCCTTGCAATTGGAATGAGACAGACATAGTTGTGTTCTCGGAGTAGAAGAATTAATAAGGAGATGATTAGAAAATTTTAGTATCTCCATCCCGAATCTTCCAGAGTCCCGACGACGACATTATTTGAAAATACATATTTCTTTTATACCATTGTAATAATGGAACTTTAGCTAGATCTAACTGTTCATTTAGTCTTACGAACTTATAGCGTATGAATATTTGAAATAAGAAACTTTAAAAAAAATTGAACCTCCTTCAAAAAAGGGTCACTAAAAAACCTAACATAGCAAAGTTCTTAATTTTGAGGTCGGCACCAATTATAACTACTACCACGTTATGTAGTTAGTTATATTATATTATATACCTACCTCAAAGCTTTGTTATTTTACGATATTTACTGTCCCTTTTTTGAAGGAGCTTCAAGTTTTTTAATTCAAATTTTTTAGTGCAAAGAGCAACGTTTAAGTCGAAAACTACGCACCTTTTGTAATATTTCTTTGATTTTTGTTAATTTTCTAAAAAGTTGTGGAACCGATTTTGCTAAAATTTATATAGGGCCAACTTTGAGACATACTCTATCGAATAAAAAAAAATAATCGAAATCGGTTCACAGTCAGCGAAGATACAAAAAAAAAAAAAATCGAAAAGAGAACATACTTCCTTTTTTTAATTATTCGATATTATGACTATATTTTAAGCTAGGTTTGACAGTTAATAATAGCACCTTCGAAGACCGACTTTTGTCCAGTGCGTCTCCTCTTTGAAAATTCTTCACTCCAATGTTATTGTACTGTGCGGTGTGCTGAAGAAGGTGAGTGCCTGATGGCCGCACCACTCAGAATACAAATGATGCGGTCTGCGAAGCAATCTAAAACTCTCCGCATGGCACCTATCTAGAGTAAGGTACGAAAATATTTTATAGTGACTACCGCACTTATACTTCCGCAATATAAGATAAGCGGCACAGTTTTCGAAGCAAAATTTCGTTAGGCGCGCTATGTCAATTTTCGTTACGAAACTCTTGTTGCAATATACCGCATTAATAAACTGCATTAAAAATCTTTATATATATACCAACGGATTACGAAATCCACATACTGCGAGAGTTGTTTGTTTAAAAAATTATACAGATGTCAATTTAATTAATACAAATAAATCAATTAGTCACTTAGCTTGTATTTGTACATTTTTTTAGATTCCTAGAGCGAATGTTCAGTTTTTATTTTTTTTTCTATATCTGTACACTTTAGATATAAAAAAATCGTTAACTTAAAATATGTATTGTTTATATGTTTTAATTATACGTGGGTTTCTACACTGTTTCATTGTATCGCCGCTCCAATAAGCGAACCGTACTAAAATGACGACTCACTCTCAGTTATTCCCGAACTACACTATATTCGAATCGAACAAGCCTCACTCACTGACCGCAATTCCACGGCCGCCTGCGGTTATTTGAAGATAAGTTCAATACAAAAACCAATGCTACATTTTTTGTATGTTTTGAATTCATAAATGTGGAACGAATACACGTTTCTTCGAATAAAATTGATCAATTTGTTTCGTGGAAATTTTCACAAAGATTGGACGCGAAGTTCTAAAAATTTAATAATAGATTTTTCTAGTACAGATATACCTTCGTTTGAAACATCATCAGAACCCATTTTGTTTATCCAAAAAAATGTCTAAAAAAATGTGTCGGTACTTTGTGATCATTTTTTTGATAACATTAAATCACCAAAGATTACATTGCCTTTTTTAAACAATCGTATGGACTTAGATTATAGTATTACCGGCGTCACGCAAAAATGCAAACAGAAATACACTAAACCAAAATATGTAAGTTGTAGTAAAATTGTTTTTGGCCACCCCCTGCAAAATGGCTGCTTTTCATGCTTGTATAGTGGTCGTTAAATGACATTTTTAACAGTAAAAAAACACACAGGCGCGCTTTTGAGAAAAACATTTCTTGACGGTTTTAGAGTAGGATAACTAAAATCAAAAATTATTTCGGATACGTTTTGTAGACCGCAGCACATGAAAATAAAATCGTTTAGAACCACTGCCTACACAGAACAAAAATGGCGAAATAAAAAATATATGGCGGAAGAACGGGTATATATGGTGGAGGCGCGAGACGGTACAATCTACATGCCGCAAACCTGTAGGGGTTCATAGGTATATCTGTTGGGGTTCGCGAACGCGTCTTTGGAGAAAGTTATACAGTTCGTCCAGTGACGGTCGAGCTGTATAAATGTAGTTATAGTGGGTGAA
Source organism: Xanthostigma xanthostigma (assembly GCA_963575645.1). Taxonomy (NCBI): domain Eukaryota; kingdom Metazoa; phylum Arthropoda; class Insecta; order Raphidioptera; family Raphidiidae; genus Xanthostigma; species Xanthostigma xanthostigma. The sequence continues at coordinate 17,975,750 of OY754474.1, forward strand.
GTTACACAGTACGTTCGGCGACGAGTACATATTTCTACGTTTGTGGTCTTTAGATTCTTTTTATTCTTAAGTTTATGTCTGCACTTATATTAGTTTATCTGTAATTCGTTTCTTGGTGTCGCTTAGTAAATAAATAAATGCGCTGGACTGACTGTTTTTATTATATCTATTTTATCTACTTAGCCAATAAAATAAAATAAATAATTGCCTTCTATTGTAAACAACCGGTGAACAAAACCGTTTTATCGTTTAAGAGAAAATTATTTATTGAGTACAATCTATAGATATAACATATATCGTTGATATAATAAGATAGGTTTTTAGAAAAATACGTTCTTTGTGTTAGCCTTATCACGTATCTCAAAAGGACGCGTAAGGATCATTTTATCCTTGTATATAATATATATAGCTTTCCTTATTCAAACAGAGTTCAGATACGGAATTCCCTATGGAATTCCGTAACCGTCTACGCTGTAAGGTCTCAAGTTGTATGATTATATACCACAAAGGTGTAATTGATTTATTATATTGGAAATATGATGGTTTCTTTTTAATTAAAATTCTACATCAGTAACCCGCAACCTTTTCTGTCATTAATATGCTGTACTGTGCTTCTAACAGAGTGCGTCATAAAAAAATATCTCGGTCGACACTATAAAATAGAACTTGCTGTATCTAGAACGTAATGAGTGTTATTATGACAAGTAAGTGACCATGTTAAAAACGAGAGTCACGCACCACCTATAAAATGGCACAATATATTATAATTATATTAAACATTTTTTCGTGATTTTAAAAGTTCACAATTTTAATTTTCCAAGATAGATATTATTAGAAAACTTCTACTCTCCCGGTTGGATCGAGCTCACCTCTGATCGATGTGCATTTTTGATGTCACTAGATGGGCAGTGCCCACAATAATCTTGCCAATATCAAAACCTCGCAGTAGTTATTATTTGGTTTAATTTGTCTGGACTAATAAGCTATTGTACAATTAATTCAATTTTGAGAATTTTTATTTTGATATTTCAATTGATAATTTTTTGTACAGTACTGTACATACATACGTGGTAAGAAACTAAGCAATCCCATATATAAATTCATAACAGTAAATTATATATTGATTTCCCGATAAGAGGATACAAAAATCACCGATATCCAATTTTATTTAAACCGACATGTTCTGATTGAATTTTTCTATATTCCATTTGATAAGTTCCAAGCGAGAATTCAAACAACTAGCTACTGAAGTTGAAAAATCAAGTGCAAAAATGACATATTCATATTTCTTACGCTGACAGGTATTCAGATTAAATTTCTTTTCACCAAAAATTCTTTCTATCATTCTTTTTTTTTTTATTTTAGTAGTACATGTCAGGAACGTCTGTCTTCTATTTTATTTTATTGTTTTGTATTAAATACTAGCTTTTACTCGCGATTTCGTCCGCGTGGAATCAAGCAAGACTCTCATTTAAGACGGACCTATGCACAGTTTTTTTGTTTTACCGTGTTTTGCAAAAACATACAGATTTTGTGGATTCGATACACGTGAGCAAGCCACATACAGCTGGTCGTGGGAAAAATATGGTTTTTCTAAATGAATGTCATATACCTTAACTGCTTACCCCTGGGCTTTGTTTATATAGTTATTCCGAAAACAGTTTTTAATAGAAATTGTAATCTTTTATTTGTCATTCTTGGTATTAAAGCACTGTCTTCTTTAAATTTGCCACATATCATAATAGCCCTAACAATATTTCGACCCAGATGAGAAACTTGTAAACGTGGCCCATTACACAATTTGGGCACATGAAGATTTCGCATTAAAAGTACCGGAATGAGCTTAATTTATGAGAAGGCACTAAGCCCCCTTGGGAATTAATTTTTGAAAAAAAGTAGTGTATGTCCTTCCCCTGGGTTTAAACTATCTCCATATTAAATATCATCACAATCGGCGCTGCGGTTTGCCCGTGAAAGCGTTACTTCATACAACATTACAACCGTCCGTAAAAAATTTAAAATTAAAGCTAAGTAGGCCCTTAAATACTATCTTCGAGGTTTTATTAACTATTAATATTTGAGCTATGTAGGAAAATGCAACTTACTATAATATTTTTATTATTCATAAAGATAGAGTGAAAATTCGCCATACCTCTACAATCAGCATCTTTATGAACAGTTATACGTTTAGCGACAGAAAATATGCAAATGATGCAAAGAAAATAATATCATATCTAAAGATCTCAGAACACATTTTAAATATACTGTGTGTAAATACCAATGGCGTACTGACCTTCAAACAAGTTCACGACCTTGAAAAATGCAATGAAAATTCAAATACAGGTCACGCAAAATGTAAATTATTAATTTGCGTGAATTGTATTCGTTATTTTATCTGTCGATATTACAATATTGTATGAGAACTTTTTTTTAATTAACTATACAATATACGTTTTTTGTTTATAATAAAAAAAAATTAAACAGGAACTGAATTGAAATATATATTTTACTGTAGTCTATCGGATAGACTACAGTATAAAATAAATATTCGTGGGATAAACTCTGTCCCACGCACCGATATGGGAATAAAACGGCCTGATCAGCAGCCAGACAGCACCAGAGCATGTGCTGCGAGAAGTATACATGTTGGTGGGAAAAAATTCGTCACAGCTGGTACGCCACTGGTCAATAAGAAAGGAAACGTATCCATCGCATATCTTTCAAATAAGATAAAAGAAAAAGACATTACTGAGCAAACATAGAAGACGGATAAATTGAGATTTGGTCTGAACTTCGAGAGTTCATTAGTGGGTGATCTTTCCTGAAGGACTGTTGTACTCTAACAAACGTACAGTAAAACCTCTCCTTCGTATCCTTTATTTCTTCCTGTCATAACAAACTGACACCTGTAGTGTTATTTTTGTATCATCAATGTTTAAATTAGTTCTAGAATAGATTTATCAATTGTCATATTATATAATAAATAAAAAATCGCAGGATTGTGGACAAATATTAGATTTATTAATTGTACGACGTTTCGTCTATAAAATTTAGACTTTTTCAAGTACAAGTTGAAAATTATTCAAACAATAATTATTGTTTTAATAATTTTCAACTTGTACTTGAAAAAGTCTAAATTTTATAGACGAAACGTCGTACAATTAATAAATCTAATATTTGTCCACAATCCTGCGATTTTTTATTTATAATTATCTCGATGGACACGATATCTAATATATGTCATATTATATTTTAAGATAATGATTAAATAGTAGTGAAAAATAACTCTAATAATTTAGAGTGATGATGATCCTGTTTAAATGTTGGAAGATTAAAAAGGAAGAATCCTGGTGGCATAGGATCGATGAACAAAGCAAATACTGAAGGTTTTTATTGTATTTTATTGTCTGACGTTTCGGCAATCTTTATTTCATCTTCGGAGAATCTAGAAGATTAATATATGAAAAGTTTTAAATTATTGTTGTTACAGTTGTTTTTGTTAAAGTTATTGTTCTTAAAGTTGTTATTGTTAAAATTATTGTTGTTAAAATTAAAGTTAAAAATTGGAAGTAAAATAAATAAACTTACCAATGTTGTCTGTTTTCTCAGTATTGTTGTTATGTATAAAATAAATTAAAATAAAAAATGTAGTAAAAAATAGTAGGTTATGTTTTTAGTCTCGTATGCAGAGGCCATTATTGTTTATTTATTGTGAACCTGAAAAAATATAGGTTGACTATTCTTGAAAATAAAGATCTTAAACTCTATCTCTCTCTGGTTGATTTTTGTTTGACGAAACCACTGAGTTGAAAGAAATAATTATTATAATATAGAGATCTTAGTGTAAATAAAAGTGTTTTATTTCAATTTAAAATGTATAAAAAAATACATTACTGAATGACTGCGGCGACCTAAGACAATTTTAAATGGAAATAACAACGTAATTACGAAAACAAACAAAAATAACAAACCAGCGATGTTTGTTTACAAACATTTACATAAACTGATTTATTACTGACATCATAAATCATACATTCAGTCGTTTTGAGTTGGCAGTCCTGCCTACATTAACGTACATTGTGTTATTTTTAGATCCAGTTCGGACATCGAAAGGGTTAGTTCTATATTTCCGAATAATGTCAACATTTATACGAGTTTAATTGATATGCATTGTTTTCGTCGTTCAACATACTGCCAATGATTGTTGATTAAACACATTTTCGGGAATTTTACCGGATGTTGGCAGCGCCAGCACAATTTTAATTATTCAAGGAGGATTTAACCCTTTCCCAAAACGAAAAAAGTAAGTATTGCATGCTCCCGATCTATCCTATACGGATTACACTAAATGCGTTGCCAAAGTAAAGTTTAGCCGAGCGAAACCGGGTTAGAAAGCCAGTGAGAATATAAATTTTGGCCTGTTTTGTGAAGGTTAGAATTAATGTATTTCAATAAACGTTATGACCCAACCATAATAATTAATCGTCTATGAAATTAATTGTCTAACATTAATAATCAATCGTCCGAATAACCTGTTGTTTGTGACTGTGATAAATTACGATGGTTTCAAATGCCTTTTGGATTGCTGAAAAACAACGACATTTAAAAAATACGAGAATTGACTTTCGTTAACCTTGTTTACAGAAACTGTATTAAATAAAAAAATTGCGGAGAAAGAATAATTGAATGAGCTGAGTAACAATAAAATAGAATTTCAGAAATATTAGCTTTCGAATAAATACGAAAAGTCAACATTATTTGATAAACAAAATTATCGACCAATTTTTCAGACAAATATATTAACAAAGAAATATATAATTAATACATTAACATTATTATTTTTTCAATATTTCGATATTAAAAACTTTCAACGAATTTTATTAAAAACTAATTAGAAACTAAATATTAATTAATTTTTATATTTTTTAGATCAGTTCTGGATCTTAACATTAATGTATTAATTCTTTATTTTTTTATTAATATATTTGTCTGAAAAATTGGTCGATAATTTTATTTATTGAAGAGTTCTAATCAGACGTTAATCAAAGATTTGATTAACAATATTTGGATCTGTGTTTTTTAGTTAGGAAACTACTCATCCGATTTCAAAAATTTCTCAACAATATTTAGAATAAACCTTCAGGATGGACATTAGCTATATATTATCGCGTTAAAATAAAAGCGCTTTTCGTGGTAGAAGTTTACAATTTCCAGCGAAGCCGGACCGGGCTGCTAGTTTGGCAATAAAATCAAATAATCTATAATAAGTTTAGAAAAATAGTAGATTGTGTATCTAGTGCGAAATTTCTTATTTTATGACACAGTGTGACATTATGGTAAAACGAAAGCAAACGATTTTTAACAGTCACACAAGTCGTAAAATAATCAAGTTCGAGATATTATATAATATATAGTATTTTTTCTCAAATTTTGAACTATGATTTACTCTGTGTTTATATTTACTTTACGCAAGTTACAGCACTAGTTTTAAGTATGTCAGTTTACTACCGCTATAGAACGCATGAAAAAAGCTTTTTTATAGGGGGTGCGCTAAAAAGAGCATTTTTTACTGTTACACTGACAAATAGACGCGAGTGACGTCGTTGCACTGTATGTGTATGTATGATTGAAAAATAATTGCTTTTAGATTGAACAACTGCTATCCACACGTATGTCAAAGTCGAACGTAAAAATTCAAGTGAATTTGATTAAATTTTTTTCTACAAAAACAAATGTTAAAAATATACATCACTGCTAGCTAACATAAACGACGCTTTTATGTATAGGTACAGGATAGAAGCTTTTTTACAAAACCCGGTTACAGGTTGTAGATAATCGAATCGCTGTGAGTTGCATCCATGACGCCACTTTCAAACTGTGAATACAATGAGTATCATCGTAAATAAATAATTTCCGCCACGGACTACAGCAGTTTTGTTACAATATAATGATTATTAAGGATACGTTAGTTTCTACAAACTACGGTAGTTCCCCAAGTTCAGTAACAAATGAATATTAATGCACATAAACCAAATAAGTCAGTTATACAGTTCAAAGTTTACAAATAGTCGAAGTTAGAAGAGCGAGCAATGAGGTAGCCAAGGCTCGTTGCCACTTGATTCGAGAAACTAACCTTAAACCAGTCGCAATTTTCTAGCTTTATGAATTAATCAATAAATAAAATTACCGACCAATTTTTCAGAAAAATATATTAACAAAAAATTAGTACATTAACGTTTCGGTCCGGATTTGGAGCTTCTTCAGAACTGATCTTAAAAATTAATTTTTATATTTTTTAGATCAGTTCTGAAGAATGTCCAAATCCGGACCGAAACGTTAATGTATTAATTTTTTGTTAATATATTTGTCGTAAAAATTGGTCGATAATTTTATTTATTGAAGAGTTCTATTCAGATGTTATTCAAAGATTTTTATGAATTAATGTTTAATTACGTTTAAAGATTCAAGTCTCTAGCACAGGCCTAGGCAATTGGCGGCCCGCGGGCCGCATCCGGCCCGCAGCACAATTTTGTGCGGCCCGCGAAGCATTTTATAAATTTTAGAAAAATAGTAAAGAAATAGCGCCAGAACAGACGAAAATCTTTATTTTTATGCTCTCCAAATGCGGAAATAGAATGTGAGGACTTTTTTTTGTGCTCTCCAAATACGGAAATAGAATGTGAGGACCTTTTTTTTGCTCTGCAAATTTTGGGCCCGCGTTCAAATTTTCATCAGCTATGTGGCCCGGCGATCAAAAGATTTGCCCGCCCCTGCTCTAGCACATCGAGAAGTTGGTTTAAAATCAATTGCAAAATTTGTACCAAACAGACATACAGACAAAAATCGCACAAATTGCTTATTGAAACCAAATTTGAACACGTCCAAAATATTGATTTCAACAGTTACGTTGTGTTACAGCATGGCGTTACGCGGTATTACAAGAGTGACGTAGGGCGGTTTTGGACTGTCTTCGTCGATGGAAGGTATGACGATACGGGAAAGCTACTATATAACAATCTAATAAGAGACGTGACATGTGACAGTTTATTTGACCGACTCGACCGGGGTCCTCTCCGACTGGACATGACAACATTTTCACATACCGCTATACTCGGGACGTCGCTCCAAGTTTCCATCTCCTGTGCGGTTTATGTACTGTCAGTCGATACTGACTTGCCACGTCATAAGCGCCGTTTGAAGACGCGCTTACAATTCACATTCTTTGCGTGTGACATCAAAGACTTTTCAAACATGGAATGTTTATTGAATTGGACGTTTGATATTTTAGATAGCCCGACGATTTCAGAAACTGTAAAGACGCGTTTAGTAATATTGTCCTGTCGTACTAAAAACGCAAAAAGTGCCAAGTTCGATACAAAGTACAAGTGTCTTGACCGAAAAAAACAAGTTAGATATAAGAAGGTGCCAAGTTTTCGTTTGGCAAGTTTACAGAGATTTGTGTGAAACAGTGGCAATTTTTTACTGAAGCCTCGGTTTCCTAATATGGCGGTCGTAATATGACGGCGAATGACGTCACAAAATAGTATGCACAGAAGTAAATGAATGTGGTTTTCATTTCTACATATGCACGCGTTATTTATTACGGTACCGCTCTGAGCTTAACCGAGAACAATTACAGATTGTTGTGATTTACCAAACGTACGCCAATTAAAAGTGGCGTTTGAGGTCTCCGACAACAATGGTAGAAATGGTATTTGTTATGTCGAGAAATTATAAAATGCCCGAGCTATTAGTAAAAATGTGCTCTCTTTCTAAATATGAATCGTCGTCAAAGTACAAAATCTATTATTCAAACGAAGGTATTATTTATTCATAAGTAAACAGTAATTATAATAATTGTCTGGGAGATTTGTGTGCAAGGCGAGAAAAATGTCAACAAAAAAGCAGAGTAATACAATTCAAGCAAAAAAAAAGAGAAAAAAAAATGTTACGTCTGGTAAATGTATTATGCAGAAGTAAATTTCCATGATCGAGAGGGCGTGATTACAAATCGCCCCAAGCTGGGAGATTGGGGATGGTGATTCTGATGGTGACACGTCGAACTTGTTTCCCGCCTGGAGAAACTCGACTATGTGTTATCGAGGTGTGCAGGAGTCAAATACATGCTATGTCAAAGTGTTCCTGCAGGATATAACGGGTGAGTAACCCGACAACGTTAAAAAACTCAATCGGCTTTGGATGATCAAAATTCATTAAAAAAAGCCTAACCTGTTCTACAGAATAAAAGAAAGACAGAAGGAAGAATAAATAGAACTAGTAATAGTAATTATATGTCCTTACTATATTTTTGGACTCCTGCCCTAGCACTGGTAATCCAAGTTGGGCAGGAAATTTTCTAATTATGTATTTATTAAATATGTATTTTATTTTATCTTTATTTGAGGAAATAAAATTTTGAATTTGAATTTGAGAGTTACAAGCATGTGTAATAGGTAACACTTGCGAAGTTGTGAGTAATTTAGACTTGAACATGTTTAAAGGCCGCTGCCTACAAAGCTGGTTTTGCCGCTGGAATCACTGCTGGGACTTCCACTGGTTGGGCGCGCAGGCTGCGAAGATAGAAATGAAGTCACTGCGGGACTATGTTTCGTGCTTGTTTGTGCACTTGCTTTGAGCAAGAACCAATCAGAATACAGTATCTCGTCACGCGGGCAACATTGACAAACGCACACAAACAAACATGGCGTCATAGTGTGTTCTGTTCAGAGACAATACACTTTTGTTAACATTCGAACTAATACTAATTCAAATCTTTGATTAACGTCTGATTGGAACTCTTCAGTAAATAAAATTGTCGACCAATGTTGTCTGAAAACTTGATCGATAATTTTATTTATTGAATAATACTAATTCATATTTCTAAATTTATTTGAACAAATATACAGTACTCAGTCATTTCTAAATTTAACTATTTAAAATCTATTTTGTTACACTCGGTATGTATATATGTTTAGTCGGGAATATATACCAGGGGCGCCGCGTCGCGAAACCGTATTTAGATAAGCTGTGACAACGAACACATAAAATAACGTACAGTAGATAATTTGCTTACTAAAAGATAATTTTATCCTTTTTTTTTATCACAACAAATGAAATAAATCAAGACTCGTAAGATAGCAGATATTTTTCTCGAGGAAATTTGATAATTTAAAATCAATTCCAATTAGTGATGTGCCGGATCGTTGAAATAATATCCGCGGATACGGATCTGAATACGGATATTTGGTTTCAAGATCCGCGGATATGGATACGGATACGGATCGTAACTTTCTTAGAGTACGCGGCGGTAAATATTGCACATCGACCTATATCGACTATATGTTATGGGAAAAACTTATTGACTTTTTTAAGAGTTAACTCTCATAACAGATTGTCTCTTTCCAAAGATCGATGTGCAATATCTCATTATAAAGATAGTTTTTTATTAGTACCTTTGAGTTATGTAGTACTATTGGTATGGTACTCACTACGATAAGTTTTTGCAATATAAAGGTGCCAAATACGATTTTAAGAAATAAAAAATAATCTGAATGGAATTTAACAGTTTTTCATTATTACCTAATCACCTATATATATAAAATTTCATCTATGAATTGAAAATTAATAAGGTAAAAGATCCGCCATAAAACTAACGGATACAGATACGGATTTTTCTTCTCCCTCGGATATCCGCGGATACGGATATCCGGCACATAACTAATTCTAATACGCAACCATCTAAACACCTCTATCCCAAATGGTTCTAAAACGACAACATACAATTGAAACCATGCATTTCCATGGCTTCTCTATTAGAAGCGTAAAGTTTCCGGGCTCTATTTTGAGAACTGGTAAAATTTAACTTTGAATTTTCTATTTATTATCAAAAAATAGTTGAAAACATTAATTAGATTATAAAAATAAAATGTGAGCCATCGCGGCACGCCTGGCAGATGTTAAAACATAAATTTATGCGAAATTCTGGTAACTAAATCTCGTCCTGTCAACTACCGTAATAAATTTTAGTAAGTAAACATCGCCCTGTGATCTAGTTGTCGCCTTTAACAAAAGCCAAGTTATAATCCAACGCATACACAAAGCAGGCGGCACGCGCTGTCGTCTAACAAAATACCAGGAACTAAATTTCGCCCTGTTATCTAGATGTCGCCTTCAACTAAAGCCAAGTTATAATCAAGCGCATACACAAAGCAGGCGTCACGCGCTGTCATCTAACGAAATACTAGTAACTAAATTTCGCCCTGTTATCTAGATGTCGCCTTCATCTAAAGCCGTGTTTAAATCCAACGCACACAAACGTAACATCGTGCCAATTGCACTCTCAACCAATCACAAAATTAAATTGTTTTCTAAAAAAATCTACGTCACTGCAAGTCATGTATATAGACGAATAGTTCTTTGAACTAGCTGGGGGGAATGGGGGGCAACACCCATACAATACAAAATGAATAGTACAATTTCCACAGCTTGGGAACTTCAATTAGTGCTATATTATTATTATTATTTTCGTCAATTTGTTTTTTTGAATCTGTGCTTCGAATCCCGAGGACTGAAAGATTTTATATATTACAATTTATTTCACACATTTAAATTTTACTGGCAATAGGTTACACTATACGACAAGTCATGACATTATAATTAATACGTGAGTCAGCGAGTTTTAACCGCCAAACGAGCTGTAATGTAAATATATAACACATGTCACTATTACTATATTACATTATAGTATGGTATTTTTTGCACGTATTTCCTGTGAAATAACTAGTTTTCACTACATTTACAAAATTTTTGACAGTTCACTTTTGAGCAACGTCACTTTTAACAGTAGGGTTATAAAACAAGCCGGCTGGTAAATAGTGATTTACTATGGAATTAGTATTGCGCGACTAGTTTTGTTCTACTTTACCGAACGAGTGCGTAATGGGTCACTTTACATGCTACTTATAACGACGCTAAAGTATTTTTTTTTCTATTTTAAAAATGTAGGTAAATTAGTTTTAATTTGTTAATGATGAATTCAATTCTATTCTAAATAAAAGTTAATTATTTTAATATTTCATAATACTCAGATTGGAGACGAGCTTGCGATCTGGTGAACAGTACACTTGGGCCTCGTTTAACACGGTTTTATATAACACGCATGTATAAATTGTGGCATGCTTTTTATAACGCGGTTTCAGAAAAATAAATGAATTAAATAATATGTTTTGACAACCGACCTCGAAAAAGAGTAAAACATATAGAATTATTCTAAGTGATAGCGATGATAAATGAATGCTACATTATATTTATTTATTTATATACCTATATAGCTTTTTACAGAAATAAACTTAATATGAACATATAATAAAAAAAGAAAAAAGAGAAGACTATACAAAAAAAGAATAAAAAAGAAGAATATACAAATATCCATATATAAAATACATAATTACGATTAAAAGAGATTATATTATAAGTATTAATAAAGTTTTTTTTTTCAATAAATATGTAAATTTATATATTTTTATGAAAAAAATAAAGTATATATTAATATAAACTATCTACGATTTTTTTTTTTGGAAAGCAAACCCTAATTTTGTACGCACTTCAAACACGAATTTGTATTAGACGAGGTTTTGTGGAACCGTGTTATACGAGGCCCGAGTGTACATAACAAGGGATTTAAATTTTCAAACAACTTAACACAAGAACAAAAGAAAAGTGTTAATTTTCTAAATAAACCACTGTACATTTTCGCGGTCATTTCACCTTCGTTTTATAACCAGATTTTGGCTAAAATTCATTTAACAGGATCGAAATTATCGCCGAATAAATCAGTAATTGTGTAGCGTAATACAATAAAAAACCTCTGTGACCGACAAAAAAAAAACCGTTCGTGTGTGAAAATAGCTGGTGTTGTGTTTTATTTCAAAGTGGCGTCGGATTTATAACATGGTGGAAGAAACGGTCCGAATGTGGCGGAAGAACGGGTAGGCGTGATAACAATGACGCAGGATAAATTGGACACCCCCTTATCTACTTAAAACAATATCACCATGTAGGATCAACCCAATTGTGTTTAATTTTTGATGCCGGCATTTAAATTATGCGTTATACAACAAAAGTAAAGGTTTGTAATTAGTTCGACGAGGCATTGTAACGAAGTTTTTGGAGACGCGTATAATGCACGATTAGTTATTTATAACGCTCTGAGAGGGTACGATTTTCGAAGAGAAACATCTGATGACGCGTTCGGGTGGGAGTAAAACGGCGCAATTGGTGCGACACTTTCATGGAACGACGTTTTATGGGAGGACGTTGCGTTTGTGTGCGTTGAATTTAATATGGCGTGACGTTTGCTTTGGGTATGCGTTGGTTTATAGGGCGACGACTAGATGACAGGGCGATATTTAGTTACTAGAATTTCGTTAGTTGACAGAGCGAAATTTAGTAGATAATAGGGCAAAATTTACTTACAGGATGAAATGTAGTTACAAGGCGGTATTTATTTACTAGAATTTCGTTAGCTGATAGGGCGAAATTTAGTGAGTACAATTTCGCTTAAATTTATATTTCACATCTGACAGGCATCTCACGATGACTTACATTTTTTTGCAGAAATTTTATTTCTATTTTTAGTCTAATTCTGTTTTTAAAGACATACTGACTTCTTATTTAAAGTCGGTACAACAAAAAAAATAATTTTATTCATTACTTTCTTTTAAAATGTTTTATATTTGCTTTTGAAAAAAAATTCGTAAATATTAAAAATGGAGTACAATGACAGCTATACATAACCTCAAACGTCACAATATTAGATATTAAAAGTGAGAAGAGGTTAGAACAGGAGGATTAAATATAAAGTGAGCATAGAAAGTAAATAAACAAAAAACGACCGATGGTAATTATTTTTGTCATTTATATGTTTGAAAGAGTATGCCAGTAAAATTTCCGTTTTATACAGCTGTCGTAAGATACAAAAAGCATATACGAAAACCGTCAGTCCATCTGGTTATATAAGGAGGAATAAAAGAAGCCGTGATGATAAACGGTTGAATGTGTTTGAACTTTTGATGTCTACTTATATACAAAACGTATTTACACATTACATAAACATTTTAAAAAGAATCGTTGTTTTTTGTTTCATTCACTTCATATAATTACTTTACTAGTATAGCATTAAATCATATCAATTTTGTTAATTTCGTACAAAAAATACAAAAAGTTCTGTGGTAAAAAAATATTTATTGAAAAAGAGACTGCGTATTTTATAATATCCGTTACAGAAGTGGACTAGGCTACAGCGATTCCTAAAAGGTGGTTCTGCGGTCTGTCCGAGAGTTAAATAAAATGTGAAAAAATTTCATCATTCACATATTGCATTTTTTTGTTACAATAAATGTTTTGCAATACTTATAATAATTATTTTTCAATTTGTAACAATTATTATTATTTTATTCAACATATTTATTAACGTAAGTTTGTAACATAAATATTAATTCAATACATTTATTAATTTAAGTTCATATGGTATGTGTCTCACATGTATAAGTGAAACTTCTATTCTCTTCGACAATTATTCTAATTTAAACAAATAAATTAATATACCTATAATAGATATGGTGTCCATCGAGATAATAATTAATAATAAAAATCGCAAGATTGTGGACAAAAAGTTAGATTTATTAGTGTGCAACGTTTTGTCTATAGATTTAGACTTTTTCAAGTACAATATGAAAATTCAAAACAATAATAAATTAATTATTATATGCTGTATCGCATTTAAATACGCCACAATATTTTCCATTTTTAAATCTTTGATTAACGTCTGAATAGAACTCTTCAAATAAATAAAATTATCGATCAATTTTTTTCAGACTGTATATTGACAAAAATAATAAATTTATAAATCAATATTTCACTGGATCTAGTGAAATATTGATTTATATTATTTTTGTCAATATATAGTCTGAAAAAAATTGGTCGATAATTTTATTTATTTAAAAAAATACCATTTTTAATATCGCAAAACGCAAAGAAGTCCTGAACGATCCTTCACAACCGAAGGGTTATCTAAAGTCCAGGTATTCCAGTATACACAAAGAAGGCCTCACATACTGAGGATACAAGTGGCCTCTCATACCTCATATCGTTCCTTTATAAGCCTCAAACCTCCGTGCAATGTCGGAGCTATTTTTGTACTATGTACGTTAGAGCTCACCTTAATCTCTGTATGCAAAACTGACAAACAGCCAGAGCTTATATAGAATTCTACCGTTAATTTATGATCTGATAATATTTTCTGCATAAAAAATTCTTGCTAGAAAATCATTTTTGGAGTCATAGCAAATCAATCAAAATCGCGCACATCCTCATTTGTGATCGATAACTAAAGGCCGCTGCACACGAGGCTGGTTTTGCCGCTGGATTCACTGCTGGGACTTGTGATGGCTTGCGCGCTGGCTGCGACGATGACAATGATGTCACTGCGGGCTCGCGTGCGAGGTCATAAGATGGAATACAAAATTTGAAACGGGGCTATTTTTCGTGCTTGTTTTCAGCAAGAATTCCAATCGAAAATATTTCACTACTTTTTAAGATTTTTGACAATCAACGACTTATGACAGGTTTCAAGCGGCTTTTGGAGTTTACTCCTTAAGAAACGTTTTGTGAGTTATAAGGCCCGGTAGGGAAATTTTATGAGTAGTATAAAATCAATTGGCGAGGCGTTACGCTCCACCGCTTCAAGTGTGGCGTTACGCTCGTCCGCTTCAAAAGAGACAAACATATATATCTGTAGGATTTAACGTGCGAAAGAAGGACATGAAATACAAAAGAGACAAACATATATGTCTGTAGGATTTAACGTGCGAAAGAATGAGATGGAATACATTACACAGAGTATCTAAGGAGTCAACTCCAGTCGTGCGTCGGAGGTGACACACGCACACTTTTTGTTTACTTTTAGTGGTTTATCGGATCGCGGCACTTCAACTGAGCACAAATGTGTTCTTTTACTGATTTTGATAAACGACGGCCGTTCGGTTTCTTGTAACACTCTGTATATGAACTCGGTAGTCAACGAAGCATGTTAGTATAAAAGTGGGACCGACGTTAATCCCGAGGGAACGCCTAAACACATACGCCTGTTCCAGAATGTGGATGTTATTTTCTATAGAAACCATAACAAGATATTGTCACAATGTACATAGATTAAAGAGATACTCGTTAAAATACAAAATTACTTTAATGTCATTATGTAATTTAAAATTACCATCCGAGACGAAACAAAGTTGCTTGCACAATCCGATTGGTTAATTTGATCAGCAGATTTGTAATTAAAAACTTGGATAATTTATAAATAACCGGTTAAAAATAAAGCTTTATTTTTAATTATTAGTTGAGTTGCCACTGAAATGTAATAATCACTGACCGTTTATAAAATCATCATCATCATATACATTAATACGCTAAGGTTTAAGATGTTTGCCTCTCTTTTTAGAAAAAACCACACAATTTCTCCACATAAATTATATATCATTTTACAGATAATTGCTTGCTCAACTGACATCGACAACTAAAAAATTTATTATTGCTATTGTTTTTGTAAATTAATTAAATTAATTAAACTCTGAACAACGTCTGCCATCTGACGGCGTAACGTTAACACTTCGATCTGTCATCTGACCTTCATATTGTAAATACTGCATACTGTCATCTGACGGGCAACACTGAACAAGGCTTTTGCTACTTGCGCCTTAAGTAAAACTTTAGTAAAATATTTCTTTTATAACAAAAAGAAGAACGTTATAAGCAGTGTGCAAAATTAGAAACGAATTGAATACCTGCAAATTGCAATCATATTTAAAAAATAATTTTGTAATGTGATAATTATTATACTTATTTAGTGCGAATAATTCGCACAGGTCACGCTAGTACAAATTTAGTTTAATTAAAAGGTAATACAGTCGAACCATGATAAACAAGAGTTCAAGAGACTGCGATCTCTTTTTCATTTATGGAGGTTTTTCACTAACCCGAGTTTCTAGCTTATAGAGGTACAGGAGTGGCCTTTCTCACTTATAGATGTCTATAAAAACTACACATAAACAATATTAGTTAATTCAGCTATTTATGACAAATTCTTTAAAGTGGAACTTTTAATACGTCCGACTATCACTTATAGATGGTACAGGCAAGTAGTAGTCTCAGTCATAGAAGTCCATGAGGTTTCTGTTTCTCACTTACAGAGGTTTTAAAGGGTTACAAAGACGTTACTTAATTACTCACACTTAGAGAGTTCTCTCGCTTACCCAGTTCTCACTCACTCAGGATTGACTGTATTTGCAAACGCTTTCTCTCTCTCTCTCTCTCTCTCTCTCTCTCTCGTAACGTGATGTCCTAACAAATAAATAACAAATTTTCTTGGTTTCTACCCGTAGGTTCGTCTACAATTGCTTAAGGCATGTGCAGCGGACTAAGTGTCTTAGGTAAGTGTGTCGGCGGCTGGTGCTCTCCCTTCTTTTATGCTCAGCGTGCTTGTGTTCTCTGTTCGGTCGTAATAATGTCTACCAATGAGCAACAAGCCCGAAAACAAAGAAGAATCTGAACAACAGTGGCCGTGAAAGCCTACAGATAAATAAATAACAATCTAACGCGATATCAATAATTGATAATAATATATAAACTTGCGGCGATGTTTATTTGGCCATCGCGTAAAAACAATCAATTATGCCTAATCTCGGCCTCAAAGATATGGTGTAAGGAATCTTCAGGAACAATTACAACGATAGCCCCGGGATTGGGATTACATGTGTCCGTACTGGGGCGGTGTCTGTAACCGGTTCTACGTCATCACCGCAACGCTTAACGCCTCTGCCTCCCCTCTTCTTCGCTTGTCAGTACATACCGGATGTTCATACAACACTTCAGGCTACGTCGTATCCTTAAAGCCGCCACACACACGGTGTCGGTTATGCCGCCAGGCTGACTGCTAGATTCCAGGCGTGCTTCGATGTCGTAATGGTTTGTATACGTGCTGGCTTCGCACGATGCGCGTTGTAAAGCTGGTTTTTTAGATGGTTTCGTTGCAAGCGCAGTGAATGTCAACAAAACAACGCTATTATAAGTTGTTCGTTACAAACGAATTGTTGCGATTTTTATTAATTTATTCACTTCAAACTGTCACAAAATGACGCCATTTTTGTTTGTGACGTGTACCCATGTGATAAAACACTGTTTCTGATTGGTTCTCAAGAGCCAGCAGAGAATCAAGCACGAAAATAGTTCCGGTATAAATTCTGAAATCCAACTTGTACCCAAGTATGGGAATCCACAGTAATAATTGAATTCAGAGCAGCTGCTAAAAAAGTCCCAGCAGCCGATCTCGTATATTTTGCTGTACGGACCGAAGCCAAGTATCAACATAAAGTCAGTGTCTATTGTGTAGAGGTTGTATAAATTGATTCATTACTCAATTATTATATTAATTTAAAAACAGACAACCAGATGGAACAAATGTTCATTTTTTGAATTCAAAACTTATCCATCTAAAGATTACTTTATAATTATTTTTATGTCAATTTTTTAATGTTATATGACGGTGTGTTATGTCATAACCCAGTTATTTGAGATTTCACTGTAATTAATTATTTAAACAAAAATTGTTTAATCGGACGAAAACACAATATTTATATTTTGTTTCATAATGCGGTTTTGTCAATGGAAAAAATACCTTGTTTGCAGTACCTACTTGACAAATTTTGAACACTATGTATGGGCTATGTGCACGGAGGCGGAGTTACAAATTTTTCGATGCGAGCGTTTGTGGTGAGCACTAGGGGAAACTTCAAACTCAAATTTTCCGTATGTCAATGAGCAATGTTTATTAAAAGTGAAATTAGTTATAATTTTATGAAGTTTTTTAATTACAAAGAAAACATGGGAAAACTAAGCGATTTGGAAATGCTTGCTTTGTTCCAAGCTGCTGCGCTGGTGGCGATTTAAGTAAAATAAAGACCATTGGCGCCCTAATTTGACGTTCCGTTGTCATTGTAAACAAATTAACATCAATTTTCCTTATTACATTTTTTTTTGACACATCATGGTCGTCAAAGTTTTTGACTTATCGTCGCGATTTCCATAAAAAGTGAGTTCAATAATTTACTATTACTTACCCAACAACGGCGCTAGTAGGCTTCGTGCACACAGCCTATACAATTGAATATTCTATTTTAAAGAGCGTCCTTTGTGTATCTAACCCTAATAATCTTCACCTGAAAAATGGCGTCTCACTGGTCGACATGATAACTGCTCAAAATATTGATATAAAAAAATGTTGTAAGGTAAGGTTACCATAAAATCTTTTATATTTATATTAAATCTTCTTATAAACAATCAAACCAAAATTATGCACGAGAAAGGGTTCTTCAATTCAAATAAGTAAAAATCCACTATAAAACGAAATTACGGAAAATGGTCCCGTTATACAATTTCATATATTCATGAATTATCTGGGCCATCATTTATTTTTGTAGTGAAACTTCTTTAGTCACAATGATTTCGTTCAACAGTGTAATAAATGTTCATCTAGTTAGGAGATTAAATTAGAAAACAAATGCATATAATTAGGAAATTTAATTTATTTAATCGGAAGCATGTTATTGACAGCTATTAAGTACTAGAAGATACTGGAATTCGTCATCAGTAGCGTATAGGGGAAAATAAAAATTGAAGGATTTTATTTTTTGCAAATGCATTTTTATTTATAAGAATGTATGGGGTGAAAATTGTAGAAATGTATCCTTATCTCCTACAGGACTAGGGTTTCTAGATTGGGAAAACAAAATTTCTGGACAATATTCTAAAATATCTGGACCAAAGGATTTTAGGCTGGATAAAATAAAAATCTGCATTAATCAACCGAAACACGACATATAATTAAGTAATATTATGTACTTACTTAGGTATTATTGTTATAAGAAAAACGAAAATATGAACTATTGAGCTGAACAGCTGAAATTGGTGCAAAAACAGAGGTAGCTTAATCTAACAGTCAATGGTACCTTTCAATTCACTTTTTTGCCACATATATTTAGTATTTCCCTTAGCCGCCTTTATCATTTTAGAACCTTTCTCTGTATTTAGAAAAGATTTAAAATTAGTACAGTTTTTTTTAAAGTTTAATCGAACTATTAGCTCTGGCGGTGCATGTTTTTTATTTTTAGCTGGACATTTTGCCTAAAACCGTGACACTGGACAAAGTGTTAAATTGCTGGACAATCCAGCCAAGTCCCGTCAATCTGGTAACCCTATGCAGGACACAGGCTGCAGGTATTAAAAAATTTTGATTACCTACTAAAGGTACGATTTCGATTAAAAAAACACATTTTGGTAAAGATATTGAAACAGTTGTGGATTGTCTTTTCAAAATTAAATGAACTTTAAATTCCGCCAATATATACGTTTAAACGTTTTTTTCACTAAACGCGAAAGCTATTAAAAAACCAACGTTGTGGAATAAATCAAATTTTACACTCTAAAGGACAGTCATATCTAAATAAATTGTGTAAATTGCAAAAGTAGCTCTAAAAACATGAAATAAAAAACGGTTTGAGAAATTTTAACGCTTCATTTGAACTATAAAAAATATTCCACTTGAATTAAATTTCATATCGCCATCTAAAAAAAACAAAGTTTAAATGTTTTTCAGTTTCAAGCATCGCAAAAAGACAATTAATTGACATACTAATTTCAATAGCAAGAAGAACGTTATAAGCAGTGTGCAAAATTAGAAACGAATTGAATACCTGCAATCATATTTAAAAAATAATTTTGTAAAGTGATAATTATTATACTTATTTAGTGCGAATAATTCGCACAGGTCACTCTAGTAATGCATTATTACGAAGCGCTCGAATATGTTCACGAGATGAAATCCGCATTATGAATGCATATAATCGCGAGTCGGTTATAAAAGGGTGCGTCTCTAGATGTAAGTTGGCAGGGCGCAGGCGTCGATAGGACACAGCAACCGGTGCCAAGTGAGAGCCGGTGGCGTCGCGGTGCCCGTGGATATGTTATATAACATAACGCAGACACAGACAGATGGTTCGGTGTGTGATGACGTATGACAGATCGCGAACTTTCCCCACACATACAAGATGTCAAACCGGTTATCTTAATATTGGCTTGCGCGGGGAGGCCGTCAAACCGCGAAATTTCAAGAGTCTGATAAATTTTAAGCGGTCTACAGTTTCGGGATTGGATTTCTGCATTGCCTACCGAGCGGGGTAGCGTAGTGGCGAGAGCACTATACTCGCATTCGGGAGGTACCGGATTCGAATCCCGGCGGGGGCAGATGTGGCTGGGACTTTTTCCTGCTGCCTCTCGCCGAGAAACGATAATTCCTGTACCGGCCATCGTGTTGAGGTTTTTAATGGTTTCCCTCAATAATTCCAGATAAATATCGAGATGGTTCCTTATTCAAGGCCATAGCCGATTACCGGTTGAACTCCTATGCTCAAAATTTGCCTAAAATTTTTTCATTCTCCCATTGCTATTAATTAAGAGGAAGTTTAAAAATTGTAGAAAATAACGGGAAGTGTGATAGATGGAAAATAGTAATGGTGCGAATGGCGTCTGTTATGACAAAGTCGAGAAATTGACGTTAAACGCATTATTATTATTTCTGCATTACCTAGCGAAACTCACCTCTAAATCAGACTTCATAAATACAGGATGACCAGTAATTGTTCGTATTCGTCTTGGGAGAAGAAACTATGACTAATTTGGAATGATTTAACCTCTATCACTTTGGGGTCGGAAATGCGTCATGTACGAGAAAATCTACTTCGGTTTTCTTTTTACAAAAATCCGAGTTTTAGGAGTTAAAGATTGAAAACAAAAAATATTTTCACTTTTTGGCCTGAATTTTTCCATGATCTGATAGCTTAATATTTGGCCAGCCTTCCTGAAGCTAAAAACCGCGAAATTAAGTGTTAGATTTTATGTTGTGTGTTTAAACTTACAATATATAAAAAAAATAATATAAAAAATTTTCAGAGAAGTGTCATCATTAAAAAAATGACGCATTTCTGAACCTCAAGTAATAAGGTCAAATCATTCTAAATTAATCACAGTTTCTTCTCCCGAGAGGAATACGTGCAATTACCGGTCAATTGTATTTGATTTTATTGCTCTGTAATTTAATAAAAATTAAAATTTTGTTCCTATTCTTCAATAAAACATAAATAAAAAACTTTTTAAAATGTACAAACAAAATCACTTTATTAATTTTGACATGATCTAAAGGCATTTTGCGAGAGGTGTAATTTTTATGAACATGTCTCGTGACAAGTTTTTCGGTCAGGGCATCAACGATAATACAATTATAAGCATTCCTAAACCATTTTCTAAACATTCTGTATAGAGCGGCTGATCCCTCGCAAGTTATTTGTTTACTTATCCATCCCATCGATTACCGAAACTGTTTTGAAACTTCCGGGCGTCGAACATAAAACTGAGTAATTGAGGATAATCTCAATTTAAATAGAAAAATGACGCATTCCCCTGTTAAATCATCGCAGAGGCTCAATAAATGATCGAACCTAATGGCGTTTAGAAATATGTGTACTTTTTGAATCTGCACACTTTAATAATGATCTCTATTAATTATTTTACTGAAGTGTGTAGGCATTCACGACCGGTGTTGATCCAAATCTTCTTGGTTTCCGGACTTGTATGCCGTAGTCCATTACTACCTGACGTTTCGTCTATAACTGCGGTAGACATTATCAAAGGCCTGTGAGCAGCCTAGAAGGAAACTTCGCCCGCTATCACATCGCCTTTGATAATGTCTACCGCAGTTGTAGAAGAAACGTCAGGTAGTAATACCAATGGACCACGGCATACAAGCCCGGAAACCAAGAAGATTTGAATTATTTTTTACTATTTAAATTCCCAAACGAGGTGTGATACAAATTCAGAAATTCACGCATCACAATTTTACAGTACAATCCCTATTAGCGGCCCGGCCAGGCTTCGCCCGAATTAGTAGTTTGCCACCGTTTTTTTATGGACTTACGTTGCAAAAAGAGAATAAAATAAAATATCAAAATTTAAATTAATGTTCGCATTGCACTGCTTTTATTAGAATGTGACAAAGTGGGTAAAAATGTATGTTTGTTTTTTTAATTACAGTCCAGCCCAGATAATCAAGAGTTAAAGGGACCGCGATCTCTTTTTCATTTATAGAAATTTTTCACTAACCCGAGTTTCTAGCTTATAGAGGTACAGGTGTGGCCTTTCTCACTTATAGATGTCCGTAAAAACTATACAAAAACAATGTTAGTTAGTTCAGCAATTTATGACTCATTTTTAAATTTCGTGGAACTATTAATACGTTCGACTATCGCTTGCAGAGGTACAGGCAAGTAGTAGTCTCAGTTATAGAGGTCCATGAGTGAAAAACGTCTTTCTCTTATAAAGGTTTCTGTTTCTCACTTATTGAGGTTTTAGACGGTACCTGGCAATTACTCTCACTTAGAGAGTTTTCTCGCTTACCCAGTTCTCATTCACTCAGGTTTGACTGTTTTAGTCTAGTAGTAATTTCAATTAAATATGAGAAAACGAAACTCATATTTGGAAAGTACTGGGTTTAAATCATGACAGATGTGATACAGATCTGTCGCCGAAAGCTAGCCAATAATATAAAAAAATATTATTTCAATTTCTTACTGATTTTATACCTTTTTATCGGCCGCAATGACAGTAACGTTCAAGTTTGATCTTTTTTTTTGTCGTAGAGTAAACGCCGAAAATTCCGTACCGAAATATATTTCCCCAGGGATTTAAACTCGATATATTTTTAAACTTTATTTCGTCAAACATAAAAAAGAAACTAAAAAGTGCGTGTTTAAAAAGAGCTCTAGGTGTTTCGAAATTATGTAACCGAGCATTATAAAAGCTCACATGAACTTTCTTTGAAAACGGTTTTTTTCATTTTTAATAATTAATTTATCCTGCGAATGTATTTGTGATATATTTGAATAGTACGGTTAAGCATAATAGAGTTACATTTTTCTTTTTAAAGAGAATCATAAATGATATTAAAAATTCGCGCTACTCCTACAAAATAGCTGTTTTACATGCATGCATACAGACATGTAAAGTTACCCATTACGCACTAGTGAGGTAATATAAAAAGAAAACTGACCGCGCTTTATTCCACAGTTTATCGGTGTTTGTTTTTTTATAATCTATCTAAGATTAGAAGTATGCTTTACTCAAAAAATAATATTTTTTTAAGTTACTTAAATAATTCTGAAACACCATATATAAAGCAGCTATAAAAACTACGAGTAGATAACAATTTTACTACCCAAGACTATTAAATTTCTTAAATATAAAGTCATACCGTTGATCTCAAAAAAGTCTATCGACATTTCGTTAGGGTGTTTATGTTTTTTTTTTTCATTTTTATTCGTTTTCTATACAAACTTAAATTTACCAAATCTTATATTTAAAAGCGGATCCAGATTTCAAGCACTCAGGCTTATAATATTTTGAATGCCACATTCGCAGAAACAATGACAAGGCTTTTTTAAACGCCCTATAAATTTATAATAAATCAATAGGTACTATCTTGAAAAACTAAGAAAAGTATGTAAATTTAACGACGAGATAATGACGTCACGTAAAGATACTTGTAAGAAATTAAGTTGTAGGTAAAAGAATCTACTCTAGCCAACATTTGAGTTCACAAGACGCAGAAGACAACGTAATATTAAAGAAATGAGAAGAAACCAAGGCGTGACTTAGGTTCCATAAAAAAGCAAAACTGACCAAATGAAGAAAAATGAAAATTTTATTTTATTATTAATAATATGTTACACCACAAGGACAGACAGTTTGAGAAAGACCTTAAAACTTTCTGCCCTTGTGGTATAATATATTTCTTTACACCTCCTTCGAAAGTACAAAAAACACAGATAAATTCCAAGCAAGCAGCTGTGAGGTTATATGTAAAAACATGAATGCCAGCTGTTCGCGACCGTTGCATGTATTTTTTTATATTTTTAATAGATTATTTAGGCAACCATAATACGGAAAAAAATTGATAATCATTTAAAAATGTAATATAATCATAAGAAAAAAAATATTAAATTTCACATTCAAAAATAGACAGTTTATAAACAATCAGCCATGTTGGCGGGCTTATGTGACGTCAAATTGTCAATGTTCTAAAGTTTATTTGCCGTTTTCTCTGAATACTGACACAATCTTACTGTGAGACGACACAGTCGTCATGGAAACTGTTGTTGATATATCACAATTCGTTTTGAAAATTCGAAAATAGCGCGCATTTTCTACATTTCCTTTTTATTATTTCTATTTTTTTCAGTGATTAGACTAATAAAATAGCCATTACGATATGATCAGGGACTAAAATATATTTCGAAATAAAAATTTAAACCAACGTGGAGTCTTATGAATATGTTCTGACAAGTTGAAGTGTTTCGACTGTACAATGCACGCGTCACAGGGCATCCAATGCAGTCTCAGTACAGAGAGATCTGGATTGGGGAGTCGGGTCCGTGGTGCTACTGTTCCATTCCGTCGTATGCGCTCTACACATTATAGCGTCCCGACGCTTTGGACTGTACGCGTCGCTGCTCGACTGTTTTTCCCGATCCTCGTCTGTTTTGTTCGCGACCACTCGTAACGTACAAACTTGTGTTGTGACGGCGGTGAACGTATTCGAGAGTGTACCAGGACCGACGTCGCTTTTCCATTCAAATTTATTCCGACTATTTTTTTTTTTATAAATACTAAAACTGGGTGCAACTTTGCAACTTCAAGCGACACATTTTATTCGACTTTCAAGTTTGATTCGTGTGTGTTTTTAAAAAAAAGTTTGAAAATTCGACTTACCGAGCGGTTGAAGTACGGCTTTACGTGTTGACTTTAAAGGCAGCTTCGTGTTACGCCTGCAATAAAAAAAAGTTTTACTAAAAAAATCGACTTATTAAGTTTTAAATTAAAATTGCCAATTGAGTGAAAATACTATCCAAAAAAGTTTTAGTTCAAAATTTCGACTTATAGAGTGGTTAAAATAGTGGTTTGATAATAAGTTCTGTTATTTTGTTTTTAAGTAAAAAAGTTTCGTCTTACAGAGAGATTAAAATTCTGAACTTAACAATTTATATTCGTGTAAGTAGTTATTCTGTTAAGAGAAAAGATAAAATATTTACGTAAAAAACATGTTTTACTCAAGTTTGCATTTTTGTAATTTAAAAAATAAGATTTCATAATATTTTAGTGAAAAATGGAATTTTGTTAATAGCGAATTGTTTGTTTAAATTACAGCGATGTTTTAATTAAAATTCAGGTCTCCTCAGGGTATAATTAATGTTAAAAAATCTAAAAAAAAACACACAAATTAAAAGAAAAATTGACATTGAAATATTTAGTCCGCTCGAATTATTTTCCCTTTATTAAATTTTTTTAAAATTATAAATAAAGAATACAGAATCATAAAATATGAATCTGCTATAAATTTATTAGCGCAGAATAAATTCAGTATAATTTTGTTAAATTTGTATAAAACAAAACATCACTATTTTAAAATGTATGCAAAATTGCATTTTCGATATAAAATATTTATCGAAACAAATTTTCAATGCAAATAAATTATTTAGCTCTAGGTTAGTTTATTTACACGCCGTTGATGCAAATTCGAATTTGCTATTATTTTTGTGCCTATAACCATCATCTGAATATTGCAATAGACGCTGATTCCTCTCTCTCTCTAAATAATGCACAAGAATTTTCTGGAAAAATCCACTAAACTTTTACATATTAAATATTATTTCGTAGCATAAAAGTCATGTCTGATCCATCACACCAATATTTTTTATGTTTTAATATTATTTAACCACATAGTTTCTTATCCCTTGTCTTTTACCTTCAAATTTTAGTTACTAAAATATCAAGTCGCCTTGCATAAAAGGCCCTAAATACGTTAAATTGGTTATTTTACTATTTTCACTTAATTTGAATTTTTTTTTAGCTACTGAATTAATTGTTCGACACAAAAAAAATTACTTAACTATATTCTTCTATTCTAATTCTAGTTTATTTATTTGCCTCTTCAACTGGCTAAAGACTATTTTCGGAAAAGTTCCCAAAAAGTTGTTGGAAGGTGTACAGTTTTTATTTCTTTAATATAATGCAATTTTCTTCGATATTTCTCGGGTCTTTCTGGGGCACCCTTCCGTCTAGTCCCCAGGCAAGTGCCCCTGTTGTCCCTGCTTTACTACGGCCCTGATAGTTCGTAAGACTAAATTAATTGCAGCGAAATAGCTACGCTACAATCGTTAAGAAATATCCAATTTTATAAATTATACAAATCTTTGTTTAACGTCTGATTACTCTTCAATAAATAATTGAATTATAATTTTATATTTTTGTAAATATTGTCTGAAAAATTTGTAGATAATTTTATTTATTTACAAATTATACAAATTATACTAATTTTTTGATTTGTTCGTAACGCACACAAAAAAGAAATAATTACGTTGGGTTTAGTAAATTATAACTTTGACAAAGCAAAGTTTCAACAACTTTCATTGCGCATGAAAAGCTCTCTGTAGGTATGCAAATTGCCAAAATGGCAAAACTTCACGTCTATCTCAATAACAAAATTCCGTATACGTGGATACCCAATTGCTTAACAAGGCTTATACTTCTCTGTACACTGCAAATGGCCTGGTCAACCGATCGCTTTGTCAACGCTTTAATGTATTACGCAATAAGCGCGATGCTTAATGGTCAGTTTCATTGCGGCCATTTTCTGCTAGTAATTACCGGTGCATGTCATATTACGGCACTAGAGCTTTAAAATTTAGTATACATCTATACATATAAAATTGAAGTGTGTTTGTAATGTCAAAATAACAACTTTTTACTAAATGCATTTGAAAGTACATACGGTATCTCCTTATAACAAAAAAACACTTTTTAAAGTTTTTGTCTGTCTGTCTGTTTGTTCCGGCTCGCTGGCATTTACCATAATAATATAAGTCATCACGCACTAGAAATAATACGTTATTCAGTATAAAGTAGTGTTGATCCAATAGAATGTTAAGATAAGTGGCCACTAGCGAAACACTGGTAAAGCTTATTTTATGATCCTCAACCAAAACCTTCCTTCATCATAATATGTTATAATTATGATTTAATTATTTTCCTTACTTATTCATAAAAACAACGCAAATATAACATTATTATTTATGAGTTCTTGATAGCTTATTAATTAAAAAAAAAAATATTGTTAAACACAGAAACCGAACTGAACAAAAAGCGATATTTAACT
The DNA here is from genome assembly GCA_963575645.1 of Xanthostigma xanthostigma. NCBI lineage: Eukaryota > Metazoa > Arthropoda > Insecta > Raphidioptera > Raphidiidae > Xanthostigma > Xanthostigma xanthostigma. Next base: position 18,003,123 of record OY754474.1, read on the forward strand.
AAAAGACAAAAACGCGTAACGAAAATCGAAACACTTTACAAAACCGAAACTCGAGCATTATTTTGATTCAATCCAAGCTTTTAACTATTCGTTACACGAGTAAGTAATCCAATCGTTTTCTTGAAAAATATAATAATATTATTATCTCTGAAACTACACACACACAAACGCTACAATATATACTAACAATTTTATAGGATTGTTTAATTTAGAATATTCATTAAATAGCAAAATGTCCTATTGCATAACTTTATAAAATCAGAACCTGACGTATCGGACTTATTATCTGCCCAGGTAAAAGTAACACGGTACGCCTAAAGACTTTTTACTTCAAAAATCAACATAAAAATTCATAACAAAAATTAAAATAATCGTTTTTGTATTTTTGACCACTGACTTTACAAACGAAACGTGCGCTGTTGATAATATTTTAGAAACTTTGACTTTAATAAGTTTAGATAAAAGTTACAAACTTTTAATCTCTGAATGTCGAAGACTTGTCAAGCAAATATACAGTTGACAAGCTGAGTTAAAACTTTAAACTTTTATTGTTGATGAGTTTGACGAAACGACAATAATTACGTTAGACAAAAATGATTGTTACTCGTTGTGACACGCGCTATTTCAAGTTTTTAACTAGCTGTACCCGGGCACGCGTTGCGTGTGTTGCTGTTACGTTCAACAGATGACTCTCCCGTTGCCGTAAAATATTTAGTATAGCGTGGGCTGCTTTAACGTCCAACAGATGGCGCTGTTTTTTATCTGTCACAGGTGTGACATTTATATAAAAACACGCGCGTATTCAAATGCAACGTTGTGTCAAAATTCCAAAGCAATCGGTGAAGAACTTTCGGAGATTTAAGATTTTGAATAAACGAACATTTACATTTTTATTTACCAACGATGGAGCGGAGAAGGTATACGCGTTCAGGGTGAAAGATTGTTTTGATTGTGACTTTCTATATATAAATTAACGTCTTTCGTAAAAAGAATTTTCAACGGATCACCCAAGAGAGAAAACCTTGGCTTAAGAGTATTCGTCCCTGCAAATACCCCCTGCACTCTTCATCTAAAATCTTTTCCCCTCGCCTAAAAACGGTTCGCGCTCTCCCGACGCTATTTTTAAAGCTAGAGGGTTCTGGTAAACGCCAAATGAAAGACAAAGAATCAGACTACAGATCCTTTAGGCGAATTTTTTGAAAAAAAGTTTCACCTACGTGTGAAATATTACGTAACTTATTATTTTTTTCAAAAGGTTGTAAGTTTTTTCAGGAATTTTTTTCAAAAAATTCGTCTGAAGGATCTGTAGTCTGATTCTTTGTCTTTCATTTGGCGTTTACCAGAACCCTCTAGCTTTAAAAATAGCGTCGGGAGAGCGCGAACCGTTTTTAGGCGAAGGGAAAAGATTTGTGATGAAGGGTGCAGGGGGTATTTGCAGGGACGAATACTCTTAATGGCTGTAGATATTTTTTAATTCGACCCTGAATAAAAAAATGCGTCACTGGATACTGTAGGGTTTATCCTGAAATACTAAATTTTCAAAATGTAAGTCATTCACACTTCACAACAATAAGTTACTAAGAAAACGAATTTGTTCGGTGTAAATGTGACTTTATACAGTCGCATTACGATATAATCTAAATAAGAAACTTTTTAGTTGTGTAAAGCAGGTTTTGCGATCGTGTTAAAAATGGTAAAATACAGTAGCCTATTCACAAAATCAAATTAATTCTATTTAATTAGATTTCGTCATTAGTAAAAGCAGCTGTTGTTTAAAATCCGAACTTGGTTCGAAATCTTGTCCTAGCTTCGATTTTTTTTAAATTCAGATGTTGATCAAATTCTTAAATTAAAATAATATGATTCAGACCAATTAAAGGTTTTGTAAAACTTTAACCTAAAAAATAATGGTTTCCCTAACTCGTTATAGCCATACTCGAAGCTGGTTTTGCCACTGGAATCACGACTGAAACTTGTGCTGGCTGACGCGCTGGCTGTGAAGTTGGAAACGACGTCACTGCTGGCTCGAGTTCGTAGTCACAAGATAGATTTAAAAATTAGAACCGTGACTATTTTTCGTGCCTGTTTGTCTGCTGGTTTTGAACAAGAACCAATTAGAAAACAGTATCTTGTCGCGTGGACGACGTGGACAGACGCCCACAAACAAACATGGCGTCGTAGTGTGTGTTCTGTTTAGAGACAATGTGCACTTTTGTTAACCGACGAAAAACAAGAACGGAGGAGGTTCTCAAGTCGACGCGTATATAGATTTTTTTTTATGTATTAGCACGCATAACTTCTTACAGAGTAGTCCGATTTTGATAATTATTTTTTTGTTTGAAAGGGTATACCCTGAAGTTGGTCCCATATAAATTTGGTAAAAAAATTCCAACCCTAAGGGTAGAAAAACAGGGGATGATTGATTGTTCACTCACTGATTGTAATGTATGACCACACATAACTTTTTACAGAGTAGTCCGATTTTGATAATTATTTTTTTATTGGATAGGGCATACCTCGAAGTTGGTCTCATATAAATTTGGAAAAAAAATTCCTACCCTAAGGGTGGGTAAATAGGGGTGATTTATTGTTCACTCACAGATTTTCATGCTGAGTTGTGTATTACAATTATAAATTATATAGCCACAAAAAATTATAAAATAAAAACTTTTTAACAAAAAAATTAAACCGCCGAAAAACTGAAAAGCAAAAAATAATAAATCTTAAAAAATAATTGCGTATTGAAATGTTTTGGAGTCGGTGTCAGCCAAAATGAAATCTTTTCCGAGAACTACACCGACTCCAAAACATTTCAATACGCAATTATTTTTTAAAATTTATTATTTTTTGCTTTTCAGTTTTTCGGCGGTTTAATTTTTTTGTTAAAAAGTTTTTTTTAACATTCGAACTGCGCGCGTACCAAACTCATCTACAAAACCAGCCTCGAAACAAGTATCGTGTGAAGCGACTACATAAAGGCCATCACGAAATCCAAAGCAACAGCTAGTGGAAAACCAAGTCTCGTGTGCAGCGGCCATTAGCCCAGTAGCTGCGTGTCTTCATAATTAAAAAAAAACACACATTTCGATGTAGCGACTGGCGTGCTAACCTCTGAACATGACTGTCGCAAGTTCAAAAAATTACTCCGGTCTTAGATATTTCATGTGTGTTTTTTTAAAGACAACTCCAATATTATAATAGTAGCTCTGGGAATAGCTTCATAATATGTTCAGGCTACCCTAAGGGATAAACTCTTGTATATGTCTGTATATCTTCTTCTTATTATATGAAGTCCCCTTTTCGCGTGTTCGCGATTTACTTGAAAACCGGTCGACCGGTTTCATTATCCTGTGAGTGCTTTAGATTGTATATCATCCATGCCGTATTAACGAAAGCGCGGTAGAAGCCGCCATTACTAATACAAACTACGTGATAGCGACACAGGAATTTCTTATAAGCTCTTAGCTTATCATTCAACCGGTGTCGCATTATTTTCACGCTGACCATTTTAAAATGGGCGTCGAGTTAAGTCCCGCGAGGCACGGGCAACTCCGGACATAATGATCTGTAAATATATTTAAAATATAAGAAGAGCCTTAATCTGTTCACAGCCGAAAATAAATCAGTTTCATTATTAAATTTCAGTTAAACTTTTAAAGTCGTTTAAATTTAAATTGAATTTTATAAAAATGCTAATTACGTCAACTTTATAAAATTCTCTTAAGACCGAAAATATTAAATATGTATTATGTATGAATTAAACCCTACACGATATATTCGACAGATTTCATTGTATTTAGGGTCACTTTCGAGAATAACGTAGGGTACTTGTACTTTTCATATAGTATGTTAGAACGACAGCAAAAACCCGTATTCTTAACAGACCCGACCTACTTGTTCTTTCGCTGAAGTATCAAAAATATATCAGGTTTAAACACAATGTTTATACACTTCGGATTATTTTTCTTTACAAACAAATCCCGGAGGGAAGAACGAACATTCATTTTTATATATTAGACTAGCGGCTCGGTCCGGCTTCGCCCGAATTTGTAGATTGCCACCGTGTTTTCGTCAACTTAAGTTCCAAGATAGATCTCCACAAAAAGCGTTTTTATTTTAACGCGATAATATATAGTCTACGTCTATCCTGAAGGTCAATTCTAAATATTGACGGAAAAAAATTTAAATCGGATGAGTAGTAGACTACCTCCTACATCAAAACTTTATCTCTTTTATAATATTAGTATATATAACAGTTGCAGCGAAACTTGCTAAAATGGCAGCTTTAAAGTGAAAAAATAGTGTTAATCCAGCTTTCATTATCAGTAAGAGAAAGGGAGAGAGCAACATGGCATACCAACAATTTTCTTGAGCACAAAAATTCCTACAAACGAGCCCGTAAACTTGGAAATGTCTAAAGTCGATAGTCATCTCGAATTTGCGTTTTTCTGTTGCAGTATACAGGGCCGTCTTAAAATATTTAATCATCCTAGGCTCACAACTGGCTTCCTTGTAGATTCTTGGATACGTAAATTGATTTCATTTGTTATAATTTCTTTGTATTCAACAGAAATTTTTATTTTTTTTATCATATATATTAATACGCTAAGGTTAAAGATGTTTGCCTCCCTTTTTAGAAAAAACCTCACAATTTCTCCACATAAATTATATATCATTTTACAGATAATTGCTTGCTCTACTGACATCGACAACTAAAAAATTTATTATTGCTTTTGTTTTTGTAAATTAATTAAAATGCAGCAACGCTGAACAACGTCTGCCATCTAACGGCTTTAATTTTGAAACAACGTCAACACTTCGATCTGTCATCTGACCTTCATATTGTAATCCAACAAAAAGAAGAACGTAATAAGCAGTGTGCAAAATTAGAAACGAATTGAATACCTGCAATCATATTTAAAAAATAATTTTGTAAACTGATAATTATTATACTTATTTAGTGCGAATAATTCGAACAGGTCACACTAGTTTTAGAATATCAGTATAACATTTTTGAAGGACGGATACATTTTATTTTCAAAATTTAAAACTCAAAAGTATAATTTATTGTGAGTCGGCGGGATCCTAAAGCTGCAGCTCTATAAGTTTAATGGTTAGGGTTAGCGTGGAAAATCTAAGGCCACTACCTCTGGGTACCAGAAAATTGGAACAACACTGTCAAATAAAAATAATTATGTACGTTAAAACAAAGTTTATGAGAACTGTCAGAGTCAGTGTGCTTTTAAACAAACAAAAGTTTGCTTAATTATACATAAGAGAGCTTAAAGCTTAAAAAATCAGTTTGTCAACCATCAACAGCACTTTGTGCGTTTCTAGGTAGTTGGTTTTATTCACGTTTAAAATACACAAAGAAGGAAAATAATAATCACAAAAACAAAGTGTTGTAACGTAGGAAAATTCTTTGACCTAAATCTTTATATTAATTAGAAGGCTTAAAAGTAGCCGAGATTTCAGGGATGTTTATACAGGGCGTCTCTAAACCTAGTGCCATAGATCAGCCAACGGATTCTTGATCCAAAAATAAGTCGTGAATATCTACAAAGTTTTTGTGACTTTGAACTAAAGTTGAATGTAGAAAGATGAATACGAATTTAATTATACGTAGGTAAATAAATGTATTGAAAAAATAGCTGTCCGGTCTGGCTTCGCCCGAATTTGTGTAGATTGCCAACGTTTTTTCGTCGACTTACATTGCAAAATTGGTCTCGACGAAAAGCACTTTTATTTTAACGCGATAATATATAGTCTATGTTCATCCTGAAGGGACATTCTAAATATTGGTGAAAGAATTTTTTACATAGGTGCAGTAGTTCCGGAGATTACCCTTTACATACATACAAATTCACAAAATTATAATAAGTTGTATACATTGTCATCGTTTTTATCGCCGACTTACGTTGCAAAATTGGTCTCCATGAAAAGCGCTTTTATTTTGACGCGATAATATATAGCCTATGTTCATCCTGAATGCACATTCTAAATATTGGTGAAGGAATTTTTCAAATAGGTGCAGTAGTTCCGGAGATTACCCTTCACATAAACACAAACTTACAAAATTCGCACTTTCTTTTTATAATATTAGTATAGAAAAATCACGATACAATACCGAGTGGGGTGGCGTAGCGGTGATAGCACTAGACTCGCATTCGGGAGGTACCGGGTTCGAATCCCGGTGGGGGCAGATGTGGCTGGGAGTTTTTGATACTGCCTCTCGCCAAGAAACGGTAATTCCTGTACCGGCCATCTTATTGAGGTTTTCCATGGTTTCCCTCAACAATTCCAGATTAATATCGAGATGGTTCCTTATTGAAGGCCATGGCCGATTACCTGTCAAACTCCTATATGCTCAAAATTTGCCTACCTTATTGTAATTTCCTAAAAATTCGTTCATTCGCCCATTGCTATTAATTAAGTTGAAGTTTAAAAATTGTAGAAAATAACGGGAAGTGTGGTAGAAAAAAAAAACATAGTAATGATGCGAATGGCGTCTGTTATGACATAAAGTCCAGAAACGAACGTTAAACGCATTATTATTATTATTAAATTACGATACAATTGGGGCTTTCAAATGTTTATTTCGCAATCAGTATTTTGAACTAAAAAATCCCCGACCCGGTACCCTCTTCCAATTTAAATTCTAATATATTTACAAATGTGTCGTTTCCACTAGCCACTTTGTGATCAGACTGTAAATGGCGTGTTAAGTCGGCTCCATTGTTGTTTTATTGGTTCAGTCACACATTTCACGGTCTGTTCGGCCATGTCGGAGCGACCCCAATTTTTCACGCAATAAAAACGCCTTTGTAAATCTGTCAGTAGTCTGAGTGTTTGTTTGCAACGGTGTCACTTCACCTGCCCCGCCCTCTCCTCGCCCTACCCACCCCCCAAACAGAATCATTGACACCGCTCTCACCAGTCTATATCGTCGACCCAATTGCTTGGAACAAAATTACTACCCACCCGTAAAAGCGAGGTAGTAAAACAAATTCATTTTTAAAAGGTCAATTACTTTTAAAATAAACCAGTGTTCGAATCATAAAAGAGCAGCGAAGGGCCAATGTTTTCAATAAACAAAACACTAGCTCGAGAGAAATCTACATTGATCTAACCTTTATTGAAAATTGACGAATTTTTATACCTTTGTATAGATTTATCATATATATTAGTACGTTAAGGTTAAGATGTTTGCCTCCCTTTTTAGAAAAAACCACACAATTTCTCCACATAAAATATATATCATTTTACAGATAATTGCTTGCTCTACTGACATCGACAACGAAAAAATTTATTATTACTTTTGTTTTTGTAAATTAATTAATTAACAGCAACGCTGAACAACGTCTGCCATCTGACGGCTTTAATTTTAAAACAACGTCAACACTTCGATCTGTCATCTGACCTTCATATTGTAAATACTGCATATTTCCATCTGACGGCTTTAATTTTGAAACAGCGAGCAAAGCTGAACAACGTCACAGCAATGCTGCATGATGCCATCTGACTGCTTAGCTCAACGGTTTTGCTACTTGCGCCTCTATATGACAATTTTAGTAAAATATTTCTTCGATCTGTCATCTGAGCTTCATATTGTAATACAACAAAAAGAAGAACGTTATAAGCAGTGTGCAAAATTAGAAACGAATTGAATACCTGCAATCATATTTAAAAAATAATTTTGTAAAGTGATAAATATTATACTTATTTAATGCGAATAATTCGCACAGGTCACTTTAGTAATGATAATAAACTCTTAGTTTTGAATCGACTTAAATATATGTTAAAAACTTCATAAAAACCGGTTCTAACATAGTCATTTGTGTTTTGTTTTTAGGGTTATAATTAAAATTAGAATTTGAAAAAACTAAAAAAAAAAAACACCCTTTCAGCAATTTAGACTATAAAGTAAAAATAGTTGTTAGTGGTAGTTTTCTTCCAATTATTTATAAACTTAGAAATTTAAATATTTTTGTAATTTATGATTAAAATATAAAAATTTCGAAACGTCAGCCACAAGCGATACTCTGATAAAGTTTATTTTTTCAATTGTTCCTCAACCAAATTAAATCTCCGTAAAAGATAATCTTTATTTAAAAATTATTTTTTACTTTATAGTAGACATTGTTATAAAAGAGGGTTTTTTTGAGTTTTTTAAAACTCTAATTTTATCTTAGCTTTTAACTTGATTGCTTTGTTTCTTAACAACCAATCGGAAATTAAGGCGGAGCGAAACAAGCAAGCTTAAGTTGGACGTACATTTTAATCCAAGTCAAAGAGATAGAAAGTTTTTTTAGACAAAGGCATTATTTAAAAAATACATACCACAAGCAATATTCATAATAATACAGAAAAAGCCTGCCATTTACAATTTCTCTTTTCGTCGGATAAAGGTTAACGTTCAATTTTCAAATCTCCAGAGACTGTTACTGAAATAAACACCATCCGGCTCCGTTGGGCTCTCCAAAAGTTATTTTGATAAATAAAAAATGACATCCCACTTATCATAAAAACCCGGTGAAAATTAAAGATGTATTCCGGATATTAAAATAGACAAGCTACTAGAGATGCCGTTGCTTTCATAACACATTGATAGTGAAATTGTATTCTAATGAATCAATTTCAGTTTTTTGAACATACTGAAAAAATATTTGCAGACAACCTTTCGCGTTGTTTGATTAACATTAGACGACATTTATCCTTCCAAGGGAGTATCGGACCTCCAAAAAGGTCATGATGTGAAAAAAACTTCAGGCCGATTTTTTTTGGCGTCTAGTCTATAAATATAAAACATTTTGCATAAAGCACATCATACTTAATTACTGTTTTTAAAATAGAAGATGTTTAATAATTGAAAATGTTTTTTGCCTTAGAAAAAAAAATCTGAGAATAAAAAGTACAGCAATATTGAGAACCTATAAAAATGTTCAAAGCAAACGTTTTTTATACCTGTATATAGATTTTTTATCGTCTTATAATTAAGTTTTAAACCTTTATTAAAGTTTCAATTTTATGTCTCTTATATTAATAAAATTTTAATTCTTTGTGTCGCTATAAAGTATAATTTTATTGTTGTCATTTATCATTTTTTGATGAAAAAAGTTAATAACTGAATAAAATATTGACGTCGCTCTTTGTTAAAAACTAAATAATTAAAATCAACAGCGGCAGTTATTCGGGCCAGACAAGAATATAAAAAGGTGGAGCCGAAGGCTTCACTAGTGTTGTAGTTGCCCGTTTCATCTCAATTGCGTGCGGCTATTCGAATAATAAAATGAAAACATATTTGACAGTTTCGTCAGTACTCATGTTAAAATATGACGGTTGTTATAAACGTGCTTAAAAACACGTAAGGTGCACATAGGGAAATTAGCATTGGGACAAAATACTTGGATCAGAGTTAGCCATGACTGCATTAATTGTTATTTCTATTGAATTATCGTGGTATTCTTGAGGATTTCTATTTTATTTTGATTTATTTTTATTTTACTTGGCTTTTTTAATAATAAAAAGCTCTTATAAATCATTATTTTAATTTTTTTGTACAAAAATAAAACAAAAAAACAACTCCATCTATTTGGAAACATTTCATTCAAAAACTGTCTTACTTGTACGACGTATGCGCGTTGGTAAATCAGTGACCCAATGTCTTTAGGTTCAACACGAATAGGCGGAGATATTTGATCTCGCACCATATTTAAGTATTTTTGGGAATTTAATGTTCCATTAATAAAAAAAGTCCGATTATGTTGTAATCATTTGAATATTTTCTTCGGTAGTATACACATTCATTTTGCAAAAGAATATTATCTGTCAAATTGAAAAACAAGATTTCAAGGCTCACTCTGATCCAGTCATTTTTTCCCAATGTTAATTTCCCTATGTGCACCTTACGTGTTTACATACTGTATAATATTTATTAAATTTTATTATATAAAACTGAGTAGGTACGGGAATAATAAAGAAAACTGAGTTTCTTCCTAAAAAAGAGTTTCAGTTATATTTGATATTAATTTTAGTATATAAAATTTTTTACAAAATTTACCAAAAAAAAAAAGAGAAACGACATTAAATGTCAATTATTCGCCGTTCTTCTCCTAATTCAAACTTTTAAAATAATTCACGAAATTAAATGATAACCTTTAAGAGGCGTTCAATTTTATTCTAATTAGATAACAGTTTTTGCAGTGCAGTTCAAAAACTGTTTTATACCAACGCCGTAAGTGTGCCTTCTTCTTTACAACAATATAAGCCACATATAATAAACAATCCACAAACAATTGTCCTTTAATAAATTACTTTTTAAAATTATAGATGCATCGATTATGTGGTGCAAACATTTTTTTATCTTTCTTGTTATATATTTTTTTTTTTTATTTTAAAAGGAGCGAATCGGCTTCTATGGCCATTATCGCGTAATATCTTGTTATATTTGAAATGTATTATTTTCTGGAATCAATCAACCTATTAAAATTGAGTGACTATGTTTGACAGCACCATGATGAACCCTCCCTACTGTTAAAAAAATTGATTTTCAAATCAGTTATATTCTCAACATCCAGTAGAAAATAAATCATAAATTATGCGTTCTGACAATGACGTCAGTTACAACTGGTTCAGAACTCCAATTTCCATTTTTAATAAAAATAGAAAGTTACTCCATTCATTTGTTTTTACTATAAAAAAAAGAAAACGTTGTTTGCATAAATTTAATAATAAAATTCAGGAGTAAAAATATTAAGAACAAATGGAGGCTTTACTAAAAAGCTTTCGATGCTTATAAAGCTCTTTATAGTACGAAAGCACACCTGATATTATTGAAACGAGAAAAGGAAAGCCTTTTAAAGGATCCGAAGTATTTCGTTATGTTTACAATGATAAGTGGGGCTTACAATTCATTTAAGCCCTACCTGTAGAGAAATCGTGGACTCTGAGCTTATATTTGACAAAATAGAAAGCTCTTTATTCTTGGTTACGGGTTCGGCTAAAGCTCTAAACTTAATCAAATTAAATTATTATCCCATTTACAGCAAAGAGCAAGGACTCTTTAAGTTTAGACAGCCAGATAAAAATATATTTTTTTTGACGTGATAACGTCTTATAAATTGATGAATCACCAATATTATAAATTGATAAAACACCGGCTGCATGTACGAAAAAGTGTAACGCGTAACGCATAACGCATAACGCGTAACGTTCCGCCTGACCCTGTGCGTGCTTTTTGCTAATTTCTCGCTCAATTTAAATCAGATCGGTTTGAAACATTTTACATAGATTTCGTATAACAGAATTTGCTCAAACAGTTCTTTTATACAAATTTATATAGAAAAATATTTTATACAAAATATAGAAAAATAGCTGTATAAATGCAATGTTGTGTAATGCATGGCGCGGCGCGGTCGGTTGTCTTTGTTTGCCGTACATGGAAATTAGAAGCAAACGTATGTCTTGTCTTAACATGAAAACGGCTGCATTTCTAATGTTTAATTCAATTTTTTGACATTAGTATATTGTGAAATGCAAAGCCTTCTAAGTTAAGTATTGGAATAACTAATTATTATTAGAACGTAATACTTTGTAAGTTGCAAACGTCACTTTTGACATTTCTTATCATTCCGACACCAAGGATAAGCGGATTGAAACCAAATTTTGGGAGGTTTAGGTTATGTATTACGGAATACGTTATCACGTAAAACTATCGTCCGTAAACCGACTTTACAGACGATAGAAAAACGAAAAAAACAGTTCACTATTTCATTATAATTAAACTAGTGGCCCGGTCCGATTTCGCCCGAATTTGTAGATTCCCACCGTTTTTCCGTCGATTTACGTTGCAAAATCAGTCCCCACGGAAAGTGATTTTATTTTAACGCGATAGGTACTATATAGCTCATTCTAAATATTGGTGAAAAACATTTAGAAATCGGATGAGTAGTTTCCGCATAAACACAAACTGACAAAATTCGCGCTCTCTCTTTATAATATTAGTATAGATTTAATTATTATAAAAATGACACTCGCACGCCGAAAGTTTCGTAACATCAACCAAACGCTATTTGTGTTTAAAGTAAAAAAAAAAAACTTCCGAATGATATGCACCCAAGCTTTATGAAGAAACAATACAATCGATAAATTCTCAAAGCTGCTACAAAATATTTAAATATCTCTTGAACGCTTTTGCAGACATTAAATTAAAAACGAAATAACAATGAAAATTTTAAATGTAATTTACAGAGCTTTTTTAGTCTTTAGTAGAAAGATTACACTCTTTATAAAGTCACAATAAAAAGTTTAAGAATAAAAAGCGCCGGTTTAGTATATGCATAAAAAATGCGTTTCAATTGTTAAAAAGGAGTAAATAAAAGTTTTTGCATTTGAAAAACAATTCCGTATTGCATTATTAATGTAATGACAAAACCTTACAAAGAATGAAGTGTATTAAAAAACTAAGTTTAATTTAGTTCTAGAAAAATTTCCGGACGTTTTGTTTTTTCTCGCGATTAATTAAAAAGTCAATCCACTTTTTTGTAGTACAGACGATTCAAAATTACATTTACTTTGTTATTTCATCGACTATACAAGTTCCTATATAATTGCATCAAACTCTTTCAATAAAAGAGCACAACATTTTATCTAATATCCAGTCAGTGTTTTTTACCACAACAAATTTTATTAGAGAACTAGTTGGTCGGTCCGATTTTGCCCGAATTTGTAGATTGCCACCGTTTTATCGTCGAATTACGTTGCAAAATTGGTCTCCCCGAAAAGCGCTTTATTTTAACGCGACAATATATAGCCTATGTCTATCCTAAAGGTTAGCTCTAAATAGTTGTGAAAGAATTTTTTAAATAGGTGCAGTGGTTCCAGAGATTACCCTCCGCATACCCACTCTCTCTTAATAATATTATTAAAGATGTATTTTACGAAAGCTATGCTCAGCAATTTTAATATTTGGTTGTGATGAGGGTAAAGTGGACTGTTTTAAAACCAGCATGGGTAGAGGCTAACAATAGTCTAAGCGGCGGGCGTAAAAAATGACTCCGATTTTATAGAGGATAAATCTTTCAGCCCTGATGTTATTACGTGAAAAAACTGAGTTGTCATAATGTTTGATCATTAGGCGGCAATCATATATATGTCTAAAAAGCTCTTATACCTAGTAACAAATTCGTAAAAATTAAAAGCTCTGATTCTGCGTGACTATTTAAAATAAATACCGGAAATCCTGTTTCCCCGCTGTCGAATCAAGGTCTCCTAGGCAAGTGATTGAAGTAACTATATTATGTACTATCATTTCTGAAAATCGAAACATTTTTTACGGTCGCCGCTTCCACTATAAAGTCTACATACAATTTTCATTTTGTGTAGCTAATTCTGGAAGGTTTCCAAAACGAAATGTATAAAAAAAATCCAATACAGCAAAATTTTATTAAAACATATAACGTAATAAAAGCATAGATGTTATGAAATTTCACGGCAAATAAACTGAGAACGCAATTTTTACATTTAGAAATATAAAGATTGAAAAAATAATATTTTATTTGCAAATACAAAAAAATATTCAATGCATTTTAATGTAGATAGCGTGCATTGAAAACCAGATGCTTTTTTTTAATATATCATGGAATTATTAACTAAAAGTGAGTATAGCAAACAGAAAGCAAACAAACAAAAACAATTTTTTATTAAAAATTTAAATATTCAAACAACAAAATACTCGGAAATGTTTTGTGTTAAAACAAATCGACAATAAAGAAAAAAATATATTTATAATTATACATTTACCTCTAGTTACCTAAAAACAAGTCGTATTTACGTGACTTTGTACTAATATAGGGCAAATGGTAAACCCAACTTGTGTTTGAATCCTGATCTACGAATTTTTCGAACCGGGGCAGAAACTTAATAATGGCGCCCCCCTCTCGCCAGCGTTTGAGATAAATTACTTAAAAAACTGACAAATATATACCTATAACAGTTGACATTTTTCGTGAACGGGAAACCGGCAGAAAACGAGCAGATTGAATAAATCGGAAAAAGGATAGATTGGGTGTCGTTTTTAACCATATTATATTATGATTTTGGCGCCCCCTGAAATTGTCACCCGGGGCGTGTGCCCCGGTTTACCCCCCTAGATCTTTTGCTTTTTTAACAGAAGCAATAAACATATATTTATTTATACTGAAAACTAACAAGCATGCCCATTAAAATGAAAATAAATAATTTTGTTTGTTTCAGAATAAACAAAATAACTGCGAACTATTCAACGCAGACTATCGTAACGAAGAAGAATTACAATTAAAAAAAGAAGAGACCACCAGGACAAAATATAGAACGGAATAAAAACAGTGCATTTCAAAATGTTGGAACAAAAAAAACAAGCGATACTTCACATATTTTGCAATGCAACTTCGCATTGCAACTACTCGGCATATAAATAAATCTTAAAAATATCCAAAAATCGGTTATTACAAATGCAATCATTCAAAATGTAGTTGAATGATCGGTACCAAAATGAATGACCTTCAAATAACTTCAGCTAATCAGAATGCACGTACCTTTAAACAAACACACATCAGTAGTCGATTTAAGATAATTAAAAAAATTGTGATAAAGTTTAAAAAGTTTGTCCATAATATTACATCAATCAAATTTTAAATAATCGGTATTACATTTAAAACACTAATAGTGAAAGGAGTGATCTAGTATCATCGGTAGCGACATATAAATCATACTGCAAAGCATTCAAAGCTTAAAACGCCCACCGAAATACACCGAATAAAAAGCGAGTGTGTGTGAACATTTTAAATCTATTCAAACATAGGCCGATCAATCATTCTTATCAAAATGCAGTTATCGGTAAACAAACGAACAACAATAGCTGCATCGACAATATTTCTGTCCGCTCTGTTGATGCAGCAATGTTGTGGGCAGCGCGGCATAACTCGTGAACGCGGCGGGGGAGTCCGGATAGGCAGTAGCGGTCGCAATTCTAGCCTCGGGTTAGGCGGATCGCGCGGCGGCGGTCTTAAAATCGGTCTAAATGCCGCAACTCGACCGACGACCACTACACAACAACCGCCGCCGGCGCCACCCTTCTCCAGCAGCATGGGCGTCGGCGTCGAAAGCGGAAAACACGGAATGAGCATACTTCACATAGGTCTTGTCGTTCCGTACAAGTCTTTTGGAGTCAGAGAGTACACCAAAGCTGTCACGTCGGCCATTGCGGCGCTGCAGAGGAAATTGGTTTTTTTCAAGAAACACGAACTTCAAGTTCATATCGACATGAAAGAGATGACGCCCAGCCCAACACGTAAGTTATATAATTTTTTTTATGAAATTGCTAAATTTATTTTTACAAGAATTACTTATTAATGATCAAACTGTATTCAAACCGGATTTCTGCCTAGGCCTACAAGGCCCCGGCCTAGGAATCTTTACATAAGTTCAAAAACCTGGCTTGCCTTATCAAAAAGCTTTATCGAATATAATATTATAATAAATATTTTTACTACATTTTGCCAAAACAGGGCGCTCAAAATATACCTTACAGCCTTGCGCGCAACAAAGCTTGAACTAAAGTAATATAGACTCTATTATTCTGATGTTTATTCATTAAAATCGATTAAAAATTCCAGCCAATTGGGCGACGGGACCATTCCAACTTGAAAAATGTTGACATTTGATTATAATAAAGAAACTAAAATTTCTGATATCGCGTGAGGTGACGCGTGTAATGGCTAGTATTCAATATGATATTAACTATTCGTTGCCATGGTTACCTACATAGTAGGTATGTTCCACGTCATGTAAAAATTAATCAAAGCATGCCTAACTAGTTTATTTCTGACAGATCCATAAAGCAAAAGAGCGGATGATTTTTTTTTTATTTTCAAAATATTTCCAAAACTATAAAGTTTAGAAAAAAATTTTTTTAACAAAACTTTCTTGAAAAATAAATAGAATAGTAAGCCGTTATGAAAAGTATACCATTATTATATAAAAATACCGTTTTAGCATATATCTCTTCTGCGCATGCGCCGATTTTCCCCAAAAACAATAGGGCTCTTCATATTTGCATACCAAACATACTCCCAAAATTTGGTTTCAATCCGCTCATCCGTTTGACTTGTATCGTGCTCACAGACAAACAGACTAACAGACGCACAGAGATTTTCCAAACATATGTTTTTTGGATTCGGGGGACCTCAAAACGGAAAGATATTGTAAAATTTTTGAAAAGTTATTTTTGACCTAAACTAGTACCATT
Source organism: Xanthostigma xanthostigma (assembly GCA_963575645.1). Classification (NCBI taxonomy): domain Eukaryota; kingdom Metazoa; phylum Arthropoda; class Insecta; order Raphidioptera; family Raphidiidae; genus Xanthostigma; species Xanthostigma xanthostigma. The sequence continues at coordinate 18,019,408 of OY754474.1, forward strand.
CCCCACTTGTGGGTTGGAATGGTAAAATGATATGTTTTGTACTAGTGAATTTAATTTGCTAAATTTCCAAAATAGCTTCGAGTTGGTGGGGACCCAAATGTCAAGTGCCTAGGGGTTCTGGTTGTCGAAGTCCGGGCCTGATTCAAACTATTAATTCTATATTTAATGAGAACAAAAAGACAATACATAACGTGTGGTGAAAAGATAGCAGTTTGTCGGTAAAGCAGAAATGTTAGGGTGAATGTAAAAGAGGTAACCGTATGTTGTGGATAAAACCGGAAGCTGATTGTGGTATATGATAAAAACCATGCGTGCGCAAATCTTCTTTATCCTGCTCTGTTATCTGTTCGTATCCGCGTAAACGCCTATATTCGGTGCATAGTATTTTAAAAACGAATTTATAAAAAAGAATATAGGCATGGATGCAACTATTTACTACGTTTTATTTAACTCGCTTTCTTGTGTGTCTGTCCGGGTGGAAGGATACGTTCGAATAATATGCAAGCAAGTTCCTATCAAAGGAACTTCATGTATGCTAATCGAGCTAATTTGCATAATAATCATGCAGAGCGGGAATAACCTGGTGGGATGACGCGAATATACATGCCCTGTCCTATAACAATGGGGGAAAGGTCATATGACTGAAGGCTGCAAATCCCACCTTCCTACTCAGTTTCATAAATACAGAAACGTTTTATAAAAAGATTAATAATAATAATAATCAAAGTCTTCATTTTTTGTACATTTACACGTATTAAAAAAATATTTCTTAACGAGGTATAATTTGCTTGCTGGTTTAAGATTCTTTTAATTTCTTTTTTATTTCAGGCCGTTTTTTATATATCCGTATAGTAGCATTTCTGGGCCCCGTTTGCACGACAGTCAGTGAAGAGGCCTCAGGTTTTAACTTTTTTTGTTAGGGGTGGTATGTTAATTGATTCGCCCATTCAGGCACCCTTATTTTGTAAGGTTGACAAAATGAGAATAAAGTGAAAATTAAAAGAAATAATGACGTCGTGTGATATTTTGATGTAAAAGACTCTCTTTGGAAATGAAAGTTTTTTATGAGGTTGTATAGGTTATTTCTATAAGTAACTATATCTTGAAAAGTGTGTCTTCACTTTTATCTTTGGAAGTAACTATTAAATCTAAAATTTTGAAAAAAATCATGCATGAAAAAAGCTGTTAAAAATTTAAGGAAAATTATACTTAGTCAGAATTGAATTCGCGGTATTGAGTAATTTGGGCCTAAAATTAACCTGACCTGATACATGTTCGATAAATTTGCAAAAAAAAGCGTAGGCTCTCGCTTTCGGGTTCTATAAAAATACGTTAAAAATATAAAGGTGCTAGTAAAGAACGAAACTACAGAGAAATTTGTATTGATCTCATGTATTGTTGGTTTTTAATAAAATATATTTTTGTTTCTATATTTTTTATGTCAATAATAGTGACCTCAATTGTGTAATGGCGCAAGATTTTATTACATTATAAACACGACTCGAGCTGAAAACGATTTTCCTGTTTAGAAAATGTTTATAACATTGCTTTTGATTTTCTTTTCCGTTTGTATGGTTGAGTGTATATCAAGCTATGATATAATAGCTTTTCAATAAGTGAAATTCTATCCCTAAATTTTGTTAAATGTCTTATACTAGTCAAGTCAGTAAAGAAAATATATTGAACAGCCTAAAGAAGTAGAAAATAAGTTTCTTTCACTTCTATAGCGTTTAAAAGCGTAGGGCACTCGTAGTACATATATTTCCTTTAATCGAGTGCCCACGTTTTTAAACGTTATACAAGCGAAAAAAAATGTATATTTTTTACTTTTTAGTGCAAAGATAAGAGCGGAATTTTTTTTTTTTTTTTAAATATTATATTTTTATATCATCATTTGTAGTCTATCGAATGTCAACGGAAATGTAACGATATAATGAAACGTTGGTTGTGCGTAGGTACCTCATAAAAGCGATGATCGAAAAAAATAAGTTTTCGTGTTTGCCAACAGATCTTTAAATATTTATTTATCACACATCTTTACCATTGAAATCACTGACTATACAAAAAAACCGTAAGGTGTGGTTATCATTCTTTAAAATCATGTTTACGATATATTCCAAACAACTTATTCTACAGGGTGTTTAGCTAGGTATGTTTCCGTTCCGCCTCATTTATTTAAGAATTAAAAAATAAACATTGAAGTGACACTTCTTATGTACGAATGATATAAACACATTTTTTTATGATTTGAAGGTATTTTTCATTACTTAAATAAGCCTTTCCAACTAAGTTCATATCTACTTCGTTCCTTAACTAAACAGGCTACTCAAGAAATTTTAATTACCGCATATTATGCACTGATTGAGTCACGAATAAGATATGCCATAATATTTTGGGGAAAGTCCCCTCACATTTACGATGTCTTCATTGCGCAAAAGAAAATTATTCGAATAATTATGGGCGTTAAGTCAAGGTCGCCTGTAATGTACAATACATACCGCCCACATAAAATATATTAACTTACTCATAGTAAGACAATAACTGATAACCCCTCTTTTCCTTTATATATGTCCAGAGTTTATAAAAAGGGTTACAGTACAGAAAAGGTGACAATTAATTATCGGTACATCTGGTACTTTGTATATAGATCAATGAATGTTCATAGTTAATTCATCTAAATAAACAAACATTGTAATAACCATTGTAATAAACTTTATAATCATCAATGATTAAGATTAAAGAATAAATACTATATAAAAGAATAAAAATATTTTTTTTAAAACAAATAGCTCACGGCTATTTAATTCGCCCTGCAGAAATGGGTTCAAAAACTTACGTCTCTTAACTGTTTATGGTATATTCGCGCTGGAATGTATAATGTTTTGCAAGAATAATCAAAGTATCTTTAATCAGAAAAAAACAATACACAGTAATAATACTAGGACAAAAATAATTTTGTAGGTATTAATTCTAATCTTTCAGTTGTACAAAATGGTACTTAAAAAAAAACATGTTAAAAACATTTTAATTGAAAAAACTTTGTACAATTCAAATGACAGATTTTTATAAATACCCATTGTAACTTTAATATCACGCATTCTACACTGTATTTACAGTATTCCAGAATAAAGCTACATTATTATTATTAATAACTCATATAAACGATTTTACCGGCATTTTATTTTTTTAGTTCTAGCAATAGGGCATCTAGCGTTTCCGATATTGAATTTTACATTGTAACAATTATTATTATTATTTTATTCAACATATTTATTAACGTAAGTTTGTAACATGAATATATTTAATTCAACACATTTATTAATTTAAGTTTAACATGAACACTACTTCCTAGTTCATACGCTCCACTACCATCTTGCCTATGTTTTTTCTACATGACCACCAGAGTACACCAGTGGCGGTGTGGCTTTTTAAGACGCGGTGTTAGAACATGACGTAATATAGCCAGTATAACTCGTGAGGTTATGACGAATCTATCGATATATATCTAGCCATTTGAGTGCTACAATGGTACCCACAAACTTATCCACAAAGCTGGACACTTTATAATTTACGATTTTCGAGTAGAAATGAGAAAACATTATTTTGTAACCTTTTTAACATTTTCCAGTATCTAATCGTTTTCTCCCCACGCTATTCGATTCGACTCATTTTTTTCCGAACATTCTGTACCTATATCGGAGCAACAATATCTTTATTGTATTGGGATTTACAAATGTCGACATCTACACAATTCTGGTAGAAATATAATATCAGCTACAAATATTTGGTCGACAAAAACCCGACTTACAATAGAAAACACATAATATGTCTCAGGAGTAAATGCAAAAGGACGGTTTTGACTCACTCGATTTTCACAAATACGAATTCATGAACCATGACGTTACGCATGTATCATGAATTCAACATGGACACGCAGGGTTAACTAAACATGCTATCAATCTATACTATACTTTAATATTATAAAGAGGTAAAGTTTGTAAGTTTTGGAGGTAGGAGGCAATTTCCGAAACTAGTCATCCGATTTAAAAAAAAAAGACGGGTTGCACTCAGGGAGTGCCGGCAGAAGTGAAAAATTGAATATTAACGTCTTAATTTTTGCATTTAGAAGCATTGTTTATTTATTGGCAACACTTGTAAATAAAATGGTTTGTATCATAGATTGCATTTTTATGTACGATATTTCAACGCTAGATGTCTAACGTTGTATAAAAAATAAAATGGTTTGTATCATAGATTGCATTTTTATGTACGATATTTCAACGCTAGATGTCTAGCGTTGTATAAAAAGTATCTGGCAATTACTATCACTTAGAGAGTCTCACCCAGTTCTTACTTTTCCTGACGCGAGTTTAACATTTTTTACCCATTACAAAAAAGTGTACAACGCCGCTAAAGAAGTTTTCACTTCAAAAATATTTCACCAATATTTAGAATGAACCTTCGGGATGGACATACGCGTTAAAATAGAAGCGCTTTTTGCGGAGACCAATTTGGTAACGCAATTCGACAAAAAAACGGTGACAATCTACAAATTCGTGCGCAGCCGGACCGGACTGCGAGTGTAGTAATAATTGGAAACAAGGTAAAAATATTTCGTGTATGTTGCATTTTAAGTGAAACGATTTTCTGTAATGCATTAATGATTTCCGTAGTTACCAAATAAACAAAACACGCTCATAATATGATGCGTCTTAACTATTCACTGTGTAGGTATATAAAAATAATATATAAAAACGTGGTGGAGGGAACGTGCTGATATGGTGGAAGAAAAGTGACGACTAATAATAAAACTGCAAGGAAAGGTTGTTCCATCTTCCTAGTCTAATTTCAATGAAATGATCGACTACTCTATATTCGGCTTCGCTCGCGTCGAGGTAGGGCTCCGAATTGCCATATAAATAAAAATATATTTCACACAATATCAACATGACTGAACTGATTTATAAAAAAAATTAAAAACGATATTTTTCTACATAGATCAGTAATTAGTTTTTCTGCGTGTACATTCTTATGTTCTGAGTTTAATGACGACATTAGACTGTTTCTGTAAACACATGATCACAGTTTGCGGCCAGATTTTGCTAACATTGTGTTTCGCAACCGAGAAAACAGCCATGAACGCTATACAATCAACAAACAACTACCTCACTTGTCTAACGTCTATAATCTACAACAAACAGAATTAAATTTCACGGAACAATGGCGTTCTGATAGTCGAATCGCTCTTTAAAACAAACACAGAACAGAGCAATAGAAATTTGCCGAGATAGTAAAATAATATTCAGGTAGAGCAAAGCAAGGTTTGAAGGATAAGACAACACATGAATAAAACAAAAGATTCCATCAACTCTACGATTGTGTAGGTGCGGTGGTATAGATATCTATAATGTCGGCAGATACCTACTTTGTTTGCTTCTGAGTGTACTACCAGTGTAAACAAGCTATGATAATGCAATACCTGTATTGGGTTAGTGAGGAACTTAAATATACAAGGTGGACTAAAACACTAATGAAATATGATATCGTTTCATCATGTCGATGGGCTATGTGCAGGGAGGCGGAGTTACAAATTTTTCGATGCGAGCGTTTGTGGTAAGGTTGGGTAACTCAGATCTGAACCGGTTCAAAGAGCCGACTCCGACAGAAGATCCATGAGAGCCGACTCACTTTTTTATGAGCCGATGGATCAACGGATCCGTATAACTCAGTGAACACTTAACACACAGAAGCAATAAGTATCTGTCAGCTCAAATGACTCATGCAGCACATGTTTGGCTATGCATTCTATACAGATATACATTACACAATCAACAACTATACAGTGTACATTAGGCGATACAATTATTACAGTGTTTCGCTTAAGTCACAACTATTTAAGGTATTGTATTGCATATTGTAATATGCTTTCTGTTTAACAAAAATTATTATGAACGCATAAGTATGATAACGCCAACAATATTTTTTTGTGTGTAAGTATATGGTTGAACTTGAATTCAAATTCAATAATATATTTAGCTATTTGCGATTGGTTGAACAAATGCGTGGGAATCTGTAACATAGTAAGTAGCAACCTGTAAAACCCCGCCTTATAATATGTGAGTCAGTCACTGGCATAATATTACGTGATAATATGATTGACTGAATTAACTCAGTGGCTCAGTTGACTCGAATAACATATTCAGAACTCGGCTCTTTTTGAACCGGTTCAGGGAGCCGGCTCACATACGGGATCCAGATGCAAAGATGCAGATCACTATCCCATCTCTATTTTGTGGTGAGTACTAGGGGAAACTTCAAGCTCAAATTTTCCGTACGTCAGTGAGCAATGTTTATTAAAAGTGAAAACAGTTATAATTTTATGAAGTTTTTTAATTACAAAGAAAACATGAGAAAACTAAGCGATCTGGAAATGCTTGTTGTGATCCGGGCTGTTGCGCTGATGGCGATTTAAGTAAAATAAAGACCATTGGCGCCCTAATTTGACGTTCCGCTGTCAGTGTAAACAAATTAACATCAGTTTTTCTTATTACATTTTTTTGGGCACATCATGGCCAACTAAAGTTTTTGATATCACCATAGAAACATGTCGCGATTTCCATAAAAAGCGAGTCCAATAATTCTCTATTACCCACTAGCGGCGCTAGTAGGCTTCGTGCACAAAGCATATACGCGTGCGCGATAATTCTCGAAAGACTTCCTTAATTTATATTGAATTAGTATAGTTTTGCGTGCTTAAATATACATTGATCGAATTGCTCGAGATATAGCAAGCAGCTTCAGAATAGAAAAGAGAAGCAATCAGTCGGGTAAAAAAGTATCTAAGATACAAAACATAAAATCTTGGATCCATGCTCTAGACGTACTTGAAATATTGTTTATTTTGAACGTACCTCAGTACATAATACGCATGGCACAAGCACGATCCGTGCTGATGAAATCCGTTAGGGAAACAAGAAAGTGGTTTTATTTTTATATGACCTAGATATAGAAGAGACTATCCCGTTGAGGCATCCTTTATTAATTTATTAAACAAAGAACTTAAAAAGTATACGGCAGTACAACTTCATAAGAAGAATACTCACGAGTTGTTATTTTCCCTTTTGAGTATTCCACTACACCTATTAAATATAATAAAAAACTTTACTACAAAATCGCATTAGTCCTAACTTCACGACCGTGTGTATTTTAACAGAATTGTGTCATTATATTTATGTCTTTATAAATGTAATTTATTTCAGTTATTTCCTAAAGAACGACTGCAATAATTATTAATTATAATATCACACATGCGGCTGATAATATATACAGCTGAAGAGTTTGTTTGTACTATATTTTACGTATAATATGGCATGGTTGTCCGGTGTCTGTATATATAGTAACGGATTACAATATTTACATACTGAGAGAGTTGTTTTTTTAATGAATTATACAGACGTTAGCTCAATTAATTCAAAGAAATAAAATCGTAACTTAGTCTGTAATTGAACAGTTTTAAAGATTCCTAGAGCGAATTTTAATTTTTTATCACTTTTTTCAGTTTATATTTTTTGTACCTATCTTCTATCTGGATACTAATAACAAACTGATGAGTTTGTCTGTTTGTTTGGTTGAACGCGCTAATCTCAGGAACTACTGGTTCGAATTAAAAAAAAAATTTTGTTGGATAGTCCATTTATCGAGGAAGGCTACGACCGATAGGAGCGGAGCATCAATGAAAAATATAACTCAAAATTTGTCCGTCCGACAAAAACTTTTGAACGGTAACTCCGATCATCATGAAATTTGGACACAACATTCATCTCGGTAGGTAAACTAAAATGAATGTGCGTACTCATGTCCCTCCCCCATATTTGTTCGGGATCGCTAGTACACTATAAAATCTAGTGTCACCAAGAGACAAAAAATGGTCAGCGCATGCGTGACTTTTATTTTACGTCGCAAAATCAAATATGCACGTATTGAAAAAAATATTGACGTATAAATTAAATATCCAAGACTATATTGTAGGTTTGTGTTTATTTGATAGGATGATTTAGCAAATAAAGCAAGAAATCCGTTTGCTTCGCTTAAATGCTTCAGGAACCCTTCAGTTTCAGCCCTTTAATCAGGTACTGAACAAACATTATCGTCGTAGTATTTCTTAGAAGCAAACGGGTATTTCAGTATGTATTAAATATCGACATTTTACTGTGTGCGATCACCGCATTGAAATAACTGTACTATCAATACGACGTTATCGGTAAAATAAACCGATTTAATTACATAGAAAACGTCACATTATTATGTAAACAGTTGTTGAAATAATTTAAATAAACAGAATTAATTCTGTATCACACTTTGAGTTGTAGTCCAAGCGACGGACATAAAAAATGAGTCCATATTTATAGAGAACTAGCGGCCCGATCCGGTTTCGCCCGAGTTTGTAGATTGCCACCATTTTTTCGTCGACTTTCGTTGCAAAATTGATCTCAACGAAAAGCGCTTTTATTTTAACGATATGACATATAGCCTATTCTGAAGATAGTACATATAGTGACTCCAACCACACAAGTTTTCAATATTCATTTTGATGTAGTTACTAGTACCATAAAGTTAAAGTTGTGAAAAATAACTCTAATAATTTAGAGTGATGATGATCCTGTTTAAATGTTGGAAGATTAAAGGATGAATTCTGGTGGCATAGGATCAATGAACTAAGCAAATACTGAAGGTTTTTTTATTGCATTTTATTACATTTATTTTATTGTCAGACAATAAAATGCCATAAAAAACCTTCAATATTTGCTTAGTTCATTGATCCTATGCTACCAGGATTCATTCTTTAATGTTCCAAGATTTAAACAGGATCATCATCACTCTAAATTATTAGAGTTATTTTTCACAACTTTCTTATGAATTTGTTGGTCAGTAATCGTTTTTTAGGAATATAATATGGTTGTCATTTTAAATAATGAACAAACACTTTGCCAACTCAGTTTTTTCCATGGAATTAACAAGCTCTTACTGATCAACAAATCTATAAAAATTAAAAATTAAAAGGATTGAAGTACTATCTTTTCTGAAAGTTTCATCCTTTTATAAAATAGGAACCATTTTTTACGGTCGCTGCTCCAACCATCAGTAAATAAAGGAGATATAACATATTAAACAAGATATACAGGTTGCCCGAAAATCATCGTGGATATATTATTACATGGTGCGTATATTAGACCGATTTCTCTCTCTGTAAATATTTCAGAGTGCAAATAATACTCAGCGCTGACAACTTGAAAACAAAAAATAGTTTCACATCACCCGTCCTTGTTGCACCCACTGTATTCAGACTCTATCTCTCTCAAATTACAAATTGACATATTATATGAAAATGAAATATTTCAATTTAATAAAACAATATTTCACTGCATAAATTTATATAAACTTTACTTAAAAAATTAAAAATGCACGTTTTTTATGTATACGTTAGCAAAGAATCAATTATTTTCATATGTATTAAGAAAATATAGAAATGTGGTGGAGGGAACGTGCTGATATGATGGAAGCAAAGTGACGACCTTATACTACGTGTGGCAATAAAAATTTTAAGGGAACAACGTCCGCCATAACGCATAAACTCCTGATTCGATTTCGATGAAATTTGGTACAAGCATACATGATACGCTTGCGTTAAGGTAAGGCTTTCAATTCCTATACAAATTAAACATTTTTTCATACAAAATCAACAAGAGACTGTACTTATTTTTTTCTCTACTCTATTAACCAAAGTACATAAAAATGTAGAACATAAATATAAGGTAGTTATTGTGTGAGTGGCGGCTGTTATGATATAATATTGAACAACGTGAAATGCTTCAATATTAATTTTGATATAAATCGCAGTAGGTACATCTGAATTGAAATGTCATTAAAAATTTACAAGCTACTGTTTTATTTTTTCGCATTGAATACTTCTCGAAGGTACGCTTTTTCCTTATTTCATATAAAATTAGCATGCAAGTTGTTACACCAAAGTTAAAAATTTATAGACATCTCAACACTTCCAGGAGTTTTAAGTGCTTATTTTATTACCTTTACATCGTTAACGGTTTATATCGCATTTAGTAACGGTGACACAATTCGTGTAATCAAAAAAATGGAGTCATCAGTGTACTTTCGAAGAAAATGTATCGATTATCGTAAGCGATAGAACTTTTCCCGAGGAAGCATTGAAAGGTTTTTATTATTACAATATTTTATGGGAATTAGTAGGTACTGCGAGGAACCTGAGCTCGTACCAACCGATTTGTGTACGTTGGCTGGCAGATTCTCCAAGACACATAGACGCTGATGACCTTAACTGCTGAGCGTCTATAATCTATCTTTTACCCGGGCAGATTATAGTTTAGCACCTGAATATTCAATAGCACTAAATAAAAAAAAATGTATCTCTTAAGCCAGTGTACAGTAATTTAGCTCAAAAATCGTGTGCAAGATAGCCGACCTCTTTTACATTTTTCAACTGTGAATTTTTTTTTCAAATCGGTTTGGTAGTTCCTGAGATTATTTACTGTTTACATAATGTTAGTATGGATAACCGATCTCTCTTTATTATTTTTATTTGACACAGCGGAAGTGACGCAAATCTCTTGATTAGCTGTCAAAAATTTTGGAGGTTATTTTAGGTATTATTGTATCCGTGTACTAATCGACTTGTGTATTTTCAACTGCTCCTTCGTCCCCACTTCGTGGTAGTCATAGACCAGTCAAAACTCTTTTTACATTTTGGACATTATTTTAATATAAGAGGCGACACTATGCGTGAAAATTAGGGACTAAAACCTTGAAAATACATCAATAAATTTAGTTGAAAATAGATCGTTCTACAGTTTGTTTTTTAAGGAGGTTGATGCGTTACAGTCCCAATCAAAAGTAAGTCGAATTCTAAATAGGAACTTTACCATAATACATTTTTACAAAAGGTTATAAGTCGATGATACCAATAAATTATTGTCATAAAGGCATAAATAAATATTTTTTTTAATATTGATTAATTATTTCAGTATTTTACTTAATGAACTAACTTGAATTTTTTGTAAAAAGTTAGGTTGGAAAAAATAAATTTATGTAAATATCTGTATTTTACATATTTTTTGCAGTAAATAATTAAAAAAATAAATTAGAAGTAATAAAAATTAAAGTTAAATCATTAAAAAGTTGACAATACAGTTAAAATTGTTAAAATTGTCAAGAATAACAGTCCATAATCGAAAAGTGCTAAGGTTTAATATTTTTTTTATTGATTAAAAATCTCCTAATTAAATTGGAAAAAATATTAAAATATGCGTAAGACATCGATCCTTTACATAGTTAGTTTTCGGAACTGCTGACATTATTTGGTAATTTGCAAAAAATTAAAATGTACCGTTTGCGTGCTAGGTTGACATATTTTCCATAAGACTACATGTAAAAGTTTTTTTTAATTTTTAACTTTATAAATCTCCTAATGATTTTGGATTTTTTACAGAAAATTTTGTCATAAAAAAATCTATTAAAAAACTTTATTTCAGATTTTTTTCATTATCTTCATAAAACGGCTCAGCCTCCTTAAGCGCAGCTAATAGAAACAGCATTGTGGTCGACAACGAAAAGTATTAATGTAGGCGATACATTCTGTTTTGTATTTTACCAGTAGTGTACAAATTCTTATGATCATAACAGTTGGTAGTCACGTTAAAATATCAACACACGCCTCAGCAAACTTAAGAACACGCCCCGAACTGCATCGTAAATTTGGAAATACGATAAATTCTCCGTTCTACTTTATAAAACCGCCGTCTCTGGAAAAGTTCAGGCGCGCTAGTAGCAATAAAATAAAAGTTGGCTGTGAAGCGTTAAGCCTTTCAAAACGGTATTAAAAAAAGAACTGAAACCTTTGACAGATATAGAGAGAAAAGAGTGAGCTCATTTTATCAAAGGAATCATCTGTATTATAGGGTCAGAGACTGGAAACCAAAAATAAATTAATAAATATTGAAATACCGTTTATACAAGTCTTGTATCGTCCGGTCGCAATGAATTCACTCGATAATCCCATTATGAACTATATATATCAGCGACCACAAGGCAAAAGTGTTAGTGTCGATTTTTAGATTCGTTATACAATAGAATAGAATATCGTCGTTGGTTCTGTAATAGCTCTTATGTGCATAATTGGCAGATTTTACGTTTTTTAAATGAAAAGATTCAGGTTACGGAGCTCTATACACTAGTAATACCTCCAAATTAATTTTACAGTAACCGACAAGGGGAAGTAACTCTTATGTGAAAAGTTGTATCAAATAATTCCTCCCATGTGCCAATAAATCCGAAATTAACGTTAAATATTTTTTAAGAAAATACTTCGTCCTAATTAAACACGTACAGTAAAAATAAGTATGAATTAGTAATATACCTCTGAAATTGCCAGTTCTTACCATCCATTACTGAAATAACCACTTTTTGGCCTTTCCCTGCAAATTTTACTTTTTCCACATAAAAGGTATTACAGAACCAACGACGATATATACTTCAAATACCACCACGTGGCATAACATCGTCTAATACTATTAAAAACACTAGTAAACGAAATCTTCTGTAATCTATAGTATAATGGCCAGCCTTAATCAACCTCCTACGCACAAGATTTCTGAACTGTTTTAGGGGAAGGTTTTGAACATCGAGAGGCAGTTTATTGAATAATCTAATTGATATGCAGACGAAACTGCTATTTGTTTTTTGTACTCGGTGAGGTGGTAATCTCAGATTATGTTTATATCTTACATTATAAGAGTGACAATCAGAGCTGCAACTCAAGTTCATTATATTTTTCAATAAATAAAACTATCGACCACTTTTTCAGAAAAATTGGTCGATAATTTTATTTATTGAAGAGTTCTAATCAGACGTTAATCAAAGATTTCATCATATTTTGTTTAACCTACAGTAACGCATGAAGAATAAACAGTGACGGTAGAGTTAATATTAGCAGCGCTTCCTAAACGGTTTCGCCTAAAAAATTCGTAGAACTGTCGAGCCCGCAGTTTTTTAAACATTTATATGTAGACTAGCTGTAGGTAGTCGGCCAAGCCAAGATTTTCGGTGGCTCAGTCTGGTTTACGTTGCGTTCAACAGAATGACGCTCACAATGCCGTGAAATATTTAGTATAGCGTGTGTTGCTTTGACGTCCATCAGATGAGGCTATATTCAACAAATAGCGCTCCCACGTCATCGTAAAATATTTAGTAATGCGTGCATTGCTTTAACGTCCAACAGATGTCGCTCTATGGCGCTATTTATCAAAAAATGCATGTTATGATATCTTTTAGTTTTATAAAAACACGCGCGTATTTAAATGCAATATTGTGTTAAAATTTCATAGGAATTGATGAAGAACTTTCGGAGATTTAAGATTTTGCCCACTTACAAACTTGCGTTTCCAGTCGCTGATTGACGTCACTACTTTAACCGAAAATGACAGTCGTCTTGATGTGAACACATTACAAAAACCTAAAAAATTTTCGTTGGTTATTTTAACGAAAAGATAACTTAAGCCGCTTTGCCTTATGACCAAAGATATAGCTGTGGGTTATGCAATACTCATTGGTCACTGCTAAAAGCGTCCGGACATATTTTCTTTCTGGATGACATTTTCATTATTTCCGATTGTATTCAACTATAAAATATAGCAACGTCCAATAGCGTTTGAGTATTCTGCAGTTGCACAGAAACCACGGGTCAAGTAAGAATGGTCAATGCAACCATCTCAGGTATTTAATATCATCATGTTCCATTTTTATGTACAGAAGCGTTCCGTTTATTGACTTATAAAATCGATTGAGCAGTATAATTTAATTTAAAAATTATTTTTTAATGTTCAAATAACGCGCCAAAAAGATTTGTGATGTCGTAATGTTTCACGGCCCTTGTATCCATGGTTACACAGCTTTGAACATTATGACGTCACAAATATTCCTGAGCGTTTTATAGTTACGCAATATTTCATAAAGTTTCATACACTTAATTATCTATAACTTTAATTTTTTTTTCGTTCTATTCTCTATATTAATATTATAAAGAGGTAGTTTGCAAGTTTGGATGTAGGAAGTAATCTCCAAAACTACTCATCCGATTTCAAAATTGTTTTCACTAACATTTAGAATAAACCTTCAGGATAGATATAGACTATAATATATTGTCGCGTTAAAATAAAAGCGCTTTTTGTGGAAACAAATTTTGCAACGTAAGTCGACGAAAAAACGGCGGCACTCTACAATTTTGGTGGAAGTCGAACTGGGCACATAAAAATAAAAAACTAATATTTTTTTAATTGAAATACTCAATCGCGTCTAATCTGCCTAAGTGCAGTCGGTCAAAAAAGTTTCTAAAAAAGATAATAGCGAATTAAAAATCCCTGACGGCTAATAGCCTGAAAAAAAGTTTAAATATAATTTTAGAATGACCATCTAACAAAGCGGGCTTTGGACATTGTTCGAGGAACTGTATATTACGCAACTTTACAACTTTGCTCATAACTGTAAACACAATTAACGTTATACATAAGCATTACGTAATTAGTGAATCTGCATATATCTAATAATAACAGCGGTCGCAGTGCCAAACCCTGCCGACAAAATAGTACGCGTAATATATGGTACTAGCGGCCCGTCCCGGTTTCACGCGGGTGCAAAAGTGTATGACATAGTCAGTCCTCTCTCTCTGGAAATATTATATTGACCTTCCCAACTACGCAACCATTCTCAACCACCCACGTATAAACTTACAACCATAGTAAATGTGATGGCAGGTCAAAAATACGTTTTTGGATGGGATTTGCATAAAATCAGTTTTAAGTGGGTGTAAACTTTGCGATATTTTGTTTGAGGCATTTTGAAATTTTAATTCCTTCAAATTTAGTATTTAATAAAATAAAAAATAAATAATCCAGACCTAAATATCTGTGGCCAGAGAGACAGACATATTTATCAAAGAAACCGAGTATTGTTCCAAATTAAATAAACCGGATTTCGTAGATGAACGAGTTGTACGTTGTACGTCTTTATTACAATCTAGTATATTATGATCCTTGAACCGTAGTTCGTGTAGAAGGTCCTGTGGGAACCCAAACTTTATTTCGCATCCAAGGATAACTTGATACTAATGCAGGATCTCTGCTGACATACATATTGTATTAAAGATTGCCATCTGCGACATCTTAGTGGCTTTAGAGCGACTACAAACTCACAGCTTGTCGGAATATCACCAGTAAAAATCAATTATTAAAGTTAAGCTCGGCAATTATTCTCTCATGGGGAACTTAAAAAAAGCTTAATGTACGCGTGGAGACGTGTTCATAAATATAATTATGCTTTTTTGATAAACTGTTTATTACTAAAAAGAACGCCGATAATAATAATAATAATAACAGTATACAATAGTATACAAAGTGTCTCGAATGGAACAGTACAATAAAATTGACAAAAATCTTTCGATATTTTTGAAGTGAAAACTTCTTTAGCGGCGTTGTACACTTTTTTTTTGTAATGGGTAAAAAATGTTAAACTCGCGTCAGGAAAAGTAAGAACTGGGTGAGACTCTCTAAGTAATAGTAATTGCCAGATACTTTTTATACAACGTTAGACATCTAGCGTTGAAATATCGTACATAAAAATGCAATCTATGATACAAACCATTTTATTTACAAGTGTTGCCAATAAATAAACAATGCTTCTAAATGCAAAAAATTAAGACGTTAATATTCAAGTTTCTTCCGGCACTCCCGGAGTGCAACCCGTCTTTTTTTTATCCAATGCACCACTAATGAAATATCATTACGTTTTACAACAAGATTTTTTTTCAATATTTTCTATACGCTTCCGTTGCGTCCGGGGGAAAACTTGGATAACTAAAAACTTCACAATTGTTACGTCAATACGTCTCAAAAAAGCATACATAACTTTTGGTCAATTGGTACATCAAAACTATTAAGTTTAGAGAAAAAAAAATATAAAATACTTTTTGTAGAAAATTGTATTCTATTTTATTTTCATGCAAACAATTTTTGACTATGAGGTACCCGCAGCGAGATATTTCATAAAAACTGTTTTTGTTCACTATTTTTCTACTAGAGGAACCCGTGGGTAGCGATCACATCCTTTCATTCAGGATATCAAAGGCTACAAATCCGCACTTATTCAGATCGGAATCTACCTATGGACTAGACCATTAAGATCATACTTAAATTAAGAGACACTCTCTATACGTTACGTTTCAACATTTCAATGTGCATTTTGCTTTATTCTCAAACCAAGAACTGTCAACTCACATAATTACATATCCGTTTCCTCAGGTCACATGACTCAAAGCCCGCGCATTTTAATATTTATCTTGTGACAGACAGATCATATAATAAGATGAAACAGGTACCTACATTTTCATTTAAAAAAGATATAAATCTAGATTACATTTTATCATGCGATTCTAAATCAGGTCAAAAGCGTTCTTTCTATACCTCAAAGGAAACCATTTTAATTCAATATTAATTAGAGAATCAGTACAAAACATGAGCTTAGAAGCTACGACCTACAGGCTAATATATATAACGTCTCATGAATTTCCTAATGAGAGTTTTTTTCGAGTTTTAACATTTTTACCGACAATGCATGATCGGGGCGAGGTCACGCCCTGATCGAGCACTGTATCACTTCCACGCGTGGAAGAGAGTCGAGGCTAGAGTATGTTACCTCAGGATATTTCTTACGCGGGTCCCAACTGACTTTTCACGTTAAACCGAAATGTATCTTGGGAAAAATTCACTTCGCAGTGAGGTACCAGTTACGACTTTAGACTATATATATAATATGGACTGCCAGATATCTCAATTTCTATAGAAACAATGATGTCTCCGATCTTTAGATGAGACGAGCGCTGTACCAACAAAACTTGATGTTCTACATCCGGCTTTTATAGTGTATATGTTAAACTTACATTGCAACAACTTCCGTAACAAATTCAATTGCAAGAATCAAATTCACTCCGCCGTGTCAAAAGAAGTTAAAAAACTCAAATTGAAAAATCAGAACCGACCTTCGCATAACCTTGACAGCACCACTTATGGTAATTTCTGACGTCACAGTCTTCAGACTTTAGTATAGTTTCGACCGTTTGCGAGATATTATTTATAGCGGTCCCGCCCGGTTTCACCCGGGTGTAAACGAACGAATGGGCAACATGAGTACACACATTCATTTTAGTTTATCGAGATGAATGCTGTATCCAAATTTCATGATGATCGGAGTTACCGTTCAAAAGGTTTTGTCGATAAAAAGCAGTATTTATACTTTTTTTAACTAATATTTTTTTTTAATTAATTAAATAAAATTATAATAAATTTAAATGTAAGCCTTAGAAGAAAGCAATGTAGAAAATTAAAAAAAAAAATAAAAATGTATTCGCCCAACGTAGGGCTCGAACCCACGACCCTGATATTGACAGTCGTGTGATCTACCGATTGAGCTAGCCGGCGTTGTATTCTGACAACGCTAATATGAGTATATTTAGTTAGTGCATGTCACCTGAATAGAAGCTTATTTTTGAGATACATTTTGCAACATTTTTCATTAATGCTCCGCTCCTAATGGTCGTAGCCTTATTTTATATAGCCTATAGCCTTCCTCGATAAATGGGCTATCCAACAAAAATTTTTTTTTTCAATTTGAACCAGTAGTTCTTGAGATTAGCGCGTTCAAACAAACAAACAAACTCTTCAGCTTTATATATTAGTATACATTACCATCCGGTATAAAAGATTTAGTTCTTAGTTTGGCCGCAATATGACCTTCTCGTCACAATTAAATCTGTATTTAGTTAGCGTTGGCAGTCCACAAATGTAAATAGTCAAAGACCCGGCATTATCTGGCATCAGGTACGAAATATCATGATATAAAAAACAAACTAAACACCTTTTCAGAAACAAATTAAATTTATCAAAGTATACGAGACAGTTATAACTTAGTGTCATGTCCCAGTAAAAAGAATCAGTTGACATAAATTGTGTTTAGTTAGACCTGACATAGATCTATATGAAAAGCAATAGCAAGAGACAGTATTTGGGGGGTGGGTGGGTTCTGTGTTGTGTTCAGCGTGTCAGCAAGTTTACACTGCGAGATTCTTTCTTGATTTGCCGTCGCGTCTCTTCTTCTTTCTATGGCCGCGAGTTAGTTTCGTCGCCTAGACGGAAAGTCAGTGAATTCAAACAGCGACAGGCAATGACGATAAAATCGCGGATTCTTATTTCACGTGGGCAGAAAAAGAATTACACAATTACACATGGCGAGTATAAAAACTCGCTTATGGAATTTGGTTCTCGGTTAAATTGATCGAAAATGGTTTTGTTTTATAGTTTAAACTTTTAAAGGTCACTAAACGTGTCCATGGGCGCATAGCCTAAAAACCAATAGATTTTTAGCTACATATATGCTTAGCGAGATTTTAGATGGATTTCCATTGAATACACAAACATGTTCCATGCTCAACTTTTGTGCTTTTTTTAGAAATAGAAAAATAGGAG
The DNA here is from genome assembly GCA_963575645.1 of Xanthostigma xanthostigma. NCBI lineage: Eukaryota > Metazoa > Arthropoda > Insecta > Raphidioptera > Raphidiidae > Xanthostigma > Xanthostigma xanthostigma. Next base: position 18,038,010 of record OY754474.1, read on the forward strand.
AAAACTAGGTAATGTTGGAAGGTGTTACCTTGTAGAAAATAAAAAAAAGACGGGTTGCACTCCGGGAGTGCCGGCAGAAGTGAAAACTTGAATATTAACGTCTTACGAATTTTCGATCAGGTCACGTGTCCTGACGCGAGTTTAACTTTTTTTACCCATTACAAAAAAAGTGTACAAAAGTTTTCGTCTTACGAATTTTCGATCAGGTCTTACGCATTTTCGATCAGGTCTTACGAATTTTCGATCTGACGTGAGTTTAACATTTTTTACCCATTAAAAAAAAGTGTACAACGCCGCTAAAGAAGTTTTCACTTCAATAATGTCATATTCGGATTCAGCGCACTCGAAAACATATTTCTATAGCTTAGGATTTTTTAAAAAATTGTAAATTCAATGGATATCCCTATATCAAAAATCTTGCTAAAGATATCTGTAGCTAAAAATCTATTGGTTTTTAGGCCCATGGACACTTTTTCTTAGCGACCTTTAAACTATAAAATAAAACCATTTATCCGAGAACCAAATCCCATAAGGTTAATGCGGGGTCCTTTCGTTATCTAAACGTAATTCTTACACTCTTGCAGTTTGTGCTTTTTGAGTTCAATCGTTGGATTGGTCTTCGCTGCGCACAACTTTATTATTTTAAGTAAAACCCTTAATTTTTGCGAAACGCCTCATTGCGAGTATTTTTCATGGACTAAATAGTTTCTGAAATAAGTTGGAGAGATAATTTTTTATTTGACGAATTCCACGTTCTGTATTATTGAATGAATAAATAATAATGACACACTCGACAACTAGTGTCTATAAATGAGAGAGTTCGCGAGGAGCAAGGCAGTAAAAATGAAAAGTTTTGCAGATAATCGATAATTCGCGAGGAAAAAACCGGCATAAATAAAAGGTTTGTGTCTGTTTTGATGTAAACATACAGTTTGCATATATATTACTAAGATGACATATTCATCATTGAATTATGCAACAAAAATGCCGTCGATTTAGAATTATTTTAATCCAAGCCGGACACCATCCTGATCCAAAAGCGCTCAGTTTCCAAGTTCAAATCAAAAAATTAATTGGGTTTTCAATGGTAAAAATATTAATTGAATTTTAAATTAAAAATAAGCTTACATTTGTAATACAGTGTAATCTCTTTATAACGACTCTCAAGGGACGGGGCATTTTTTTTCGTTATATGGAGGGAAGAAAGAAAAATAACCAAATTTCACCTAATTAATTTATTCCAAACACATAATATAGTCTGTTTACTTTGCCTGACGTTTTTTGCTATGCCAATATTTGTTTTGTATTTTATTACGTATCTTATGCATGACTTGGGATATAGTGGAACCAAACTTTGGCGGCATCAAGTGCTTGTTGAATAGTTGGTGATGGTTCAGAATCGTCCTCTTTACGTCCGTAAATATTTGCTGCCGCCTAAATATAAACATATTTCTTCGTAATAGAGAATGGCTGTTGCGTTATAAAGAGGGTATTAATGTATGGGTTTTAAGATAAACCAATCAAATTGTACAGATTTCTACGTTAAAGACAGTTTTTCGTTGTAACGAAGGACGTAGAGGTTATACTGTATATGAAACACAGTCATTTGCGGCTAATACCAAATTAAACACTCAATTTAATATTGTTTTTAATTAAAATATCGTAATCCCCAGAGGACTACGGATTCATAAAACATATTTGCTACAAAAGGAAAAATCTATCCAAATAGCACCAAAGAAAATGTTAAAGAAAAGTATGGTGAAAGATTGAAACTGAAAACGAGAACTTTTCCAATTTGCAAGGGTGAAACAATTCAGTTTTGAAATAATAAAAAAGTAAATTACACATGATGTCAAACAAATTGACATATTCAATTTATCAAGTCAAATGCGAAGTGTTGTGACGGAAGAACGAGCATCAAGAACGCTCATCTCTTGTACTATATATGGGCAAATAACAATGTCTAGACGTCAAACAAATCGGTTTTTATACATAACCTCAAACCAACCGAAACCTGGCAAAAAGAACAGAAGAACTAAGACGGAGAGTGACTCGTGTAAAACTGGCGTATTTTATGTTCTCACCTATGTCGGAATTGAAAAAACGATGCCGATCAAGATGCCACGTAACCCCAAACAAAGGTCGCTGCACACGAACTGGTTTCGCCGCTAGATCCCTTGCTAGATTTCACTGGTGTGCCGCAGTTTTTCGTGATGGCTTTAATGTGTTCGCTTCACTCGATGCGTGCATAGATACTGGCTTTGCAGATGGATTTGATATGCTTTTTTTTATAAAGAAGCGCAGCTATATGCGGCGATATAAAGGCCGCTACAGCCGAGGCTGGTTTTGCCGCTAGATTTCACTGTAAAGTTTCAAGCGTGCTGTGGCGCTTTTCGTGATGGCTTTCATGTGTTCACTTCACACGTCGATGCGCGTATTAAAGCTGGCTTTGTGGATGGGTTTGATGCGCGCGCAGTGACAGTTCGAATGTTAACGAAAGTGGACGTTTATTGTCTCTGAACAGAACTATGGCGCCGTGTTTGTTTGTGGGCGTCTGTCCACGTGACAAGATACTGTTTCCTTAGTCAAAACAAGCAGACGAGCACGAAACATAGTTCCGAGTTGGAATGATTTTTGATTGATTACTTTTGAAATTTTTAACATCGCATAGGCTTGAGAACACGTAAAAATGCGTGGCATTGAGTTTTTCGTTCGTGTTTTTTTTCACCTTCACTTGTTTCGTATGTATGTAGTTGTGCAGGAAAACTTGTCCATAAGTGCTATCATCGCGATATTGTTTTCTCGATAAAAGTTTCATCTTTTGTTCGCAATGGACATGTAACTACTTTGCAGTTTTATTTAACCATACTACATCACGTGACATGAAGTAGTTGGTTTTGTTAATCGAGATAGCGCTCTAAAATACTCACTACTTGATCACGTTGTAAATGGACGTATAGTAACTCTGATAAAATTCAATTTAGTTGATTTTATTGTAAACATAACTGGCAATATATATGTAATATATAATCACAAAATCAAACTTTATAATAATTTATACTAATTATCACTACTCTTGAATTTTAAAATCGCAAAATATAGATCTAATAATACAAAAAATTAATTTAATGGATAGAGTGTATTTCTCGATTTTTTGACGTGATAACGTCTTATAAATTGATGAATCACCAATCTTATAAATTGATAAAACACCGACTGCATGCACGAAAAAGTGTAACGTAACGTTCCTAACGTTCGTAACGCGTAACGCGTAGCGTTCCGCCTGACCCTGTGCGTGCTTTTTGCTAATTTCTCGCTCAATTTAAATCAGATCGGTTTGAAACCAGTCTTAAACGAAAGAGGAGAACATTTTACATAGATTTCGTATAACAGAATTTGCCTAAACAGTTTTTTTATACAAATTTATATAGAAAAATAGCTGTATAAATGCAATGTTGTCTAATGCATGGCGCGACGCGGTCGGTCGTCTTTGTTTGCCGTACATGGAAATTAGAAGAGAACGTATGTCTTGTCTTAACATGAAAACGGCTGCATTTCTAATGTTTAATTCAATTTTTTGACATTAGTATTTTGTGAAATGCAACGCCGTCTAAGTTAAGTATTGGAATAACTAATTATTATTAGAACATAATACTTTGACAGTTGCAAACGTCACTTTTGACATTTCTTATCATTCCGACACCAAGGATAAGCGGATTGAAACCAAATTTTGGGAGGATGTTTGATATGCAAATATGAAGTGGCCTATTTGTTTTTGGGGAACATCGGCGCATGCGTAAAAGAATATATCTCTTATATTGATGTTTTATATAATAACAATATAGTTTTTAAAACTGTTTTTACTCTATCTATTTTTACTAGAAATGTTTGTAAATTTTTTGGGGAAAATCGGCGCATGCGCAAAAGAGATACATGCCATAGTTGTTTTTTATATAATAATAGTGTACTTTTTATAGTGTTTTATTATTCTACTTAATAAAATTTACCTAAATTTGAAGCGAAAGATGCAATATCATAGATTCGAATTATTATAATTATTATACAGGGTGTCCCATTAAGAATGGGACATAGAACAACCGCAGATTCTCCAATTCAAAATAAAACGATTAAGCGAAATATGCTTAGATAAAATGTTGCTCGTTTCCGAAATACAGGGTGTTGAAGTTGAAAACTGAAAAATTATTAATGTCCATAATTTTGTTAATACACCGTATAATTTTACTCAAATCGGCACACTTGTTAAATATCATAAAATGCACCTAACAATAAAAAAATTAGTTCAGTACGCTCTACCAGTGGCGTACGGCAGGAGTAAGTAATGCTTGTGCCCCTTCTAAATGTTACGCCGCTGTCTAAATTTTAATTTTGACTATAATTTTAATTTTTTTGATATTTTCTAAGTCAATAATGTACACTTGTTAGTTTGTTGTAAAGTCATTGGTTTTCGAGATATTCGCAGTTAAAGATAGATAGACATGTACTTTTTATGTGTATTATTATTAATAATATTCATTTTTACAATTTTGTCTTAAAACCAAACAAAGTAGAAACTAATGTAATGAAATTTTTAAAATTTTTTTAAAAATTTCATTACATTAGTTTCTACTTTGTTTGGTTTTAAGACAAAATTGTAAAAATGAATATTATTAATAATAATACACATAAAAAGTACATGTCTATCTATCTTTAACTGCGAATATCTCGAAAACCAATGACTTTACAACAAACTAACAAGTGTACATTATTGACTTAGAAAATATCAAAAAAATTAAAATTATAGTCAAAATTAAAATTTAGACAGCGGCGTAACATTTAGAAGGGGCACAAGCATTACTTACTCCTGCCGTACGCCACTGGTAGAGCGTACTGAACTAATTTTTTTATTGTTAGGTGCATTTTATGATATTTAACAAGTGTGCCGATTTGAGTAAAATTATACGGTGTATTAACAAAATTATGGACATTAATAATTTTTCAGTTTTCAACTTCAACACCCTGTATTTCGGAAACGAGCAACATTTTATCTAAGCATATTTCGCTTAATCGTTTTATTTTGAATTGGAGAATCTGCGGTTGTTCTATGTCCCATTCTTAATGGGACACCCTGTATAAATTTAGGTTATGTATTACGGAATACGTTATCACGTAAAACTATCGTCCGTAAACCGACTTTACAGACAACCAATTTTTTTAAATTTAATATATTCACAGAAAATGGCGCGCTTAATTCAATAAACATAAATATGCGCTACGGGCAAGTCTTGTTTACTTACGTTTTTAAGTTAATAAGCAAAAAAATATTTCATATCATTTTCGATATCAAAATGTTGCATTCAGTAATTTTTAAACATTTTTTGAAAATATTTACTGCAAAACCATAAAACTATACTGGACATTTTTTTCCTTTCGTTTTAACACTGATAATGCATTTATCAAATTTATAGACAATCATAAAAAGCATTTGGTTTATATTGAAAGTTATAGGATAGGTATAGGTATAAAAAGCCTATTCAACAAAGTTGCTTAACCAAACCAAGGGTTGACAAGGTTAAAAAGATTCAATATTGATATGCGATGCAGAATAAAATTATTCTTTTGAAAAATATGTTTAATAAAAAACCAATTTAATTTAAAATAAAATTATAAAAGGCAGTGGCCCCATTTAAAATTGTATTTTATACCTGTAAATTTAATATGTTGATATTATCAGTTTATTCATTCAAAAAAAAAATAATTAATTTTTGCGTAATTCTACAGTCAAGCCCCGCTTTGCGCAGACGCTATTAAAGCGGATAGAAAACAAGATAATATTCAGACTCAGTATTACTATTGTTATTATTTTTGTATACTATGTACTTGTTGGTGTTAGTGACGAATGTCGAAACACCTATACCTTTAATTAAAAAAAAAAAAAAATATTTTCCTTTAGATATGATAGGACCAGTCGAACTGTCCACTTCCATGACACAAATTCACGCAACTCCTTGACATTTCATCGAGTTACGAAATTTATTTGGGAGTGGTAACGCTAATATGCTTATTGGTTACACATCAAAAATTGAAAACCTCATAGAATTTCACAAAACTGAAATGGTAATTATTATGAAACGCGAAAATTTGTCACATGTTGTATTTGTAAATATCATCAATAGTTAGGATTATTTGGGCCTAGTGCCAATTCGTTTTTAATTTATTTTATTTTTTAATAATAAATTGATAATTTACTACTGACACACTTATCAGCTCTTGGGCTAAGTGTTTCCCAACCTTTTTTGTGCCATGCCCCACCTTAGCCTTTCTAAAATTCTTATGCCCTCCCTATGTAATATATATAATTTTTAAATCTTTGATTAACGTCTGAATAGAACTCTTCAAATAAATAAAATTGTCGACCAATTTTTCTCAGACCAATATATTGACAAAATATAAAAAAATAACAAATCAATATAATAACTAATACTAATAATTTTTATTTTTTAGATTTTTCTGAAGAAGATCCAAATCCGGGTCGAAAAGTCATCTTATGTTATAATTATTTGTTATTTTTTTATATTTTGTCAATATATTGGTCTGAGAAAAATTGGTCGACAATTTTATTTATTTTAATATATAATTTTTAATATTAAAAAATTGAATTGTTCACTTAAGAAATTTAAATAATAGGTTTTAAGAAGAAATTACTAGGAAATTGTTAACAAAACATAGTAAGTCAATCAAAACATAATATAATTTGCTTTTTTCGTTAAATTTGGCACCGAAATCTAGCATTGCATTTAAATGGCCTGGAGCGAAAGGGTTAAACTCGCGTCAAGTCCATTTTAAAATTGTCCTCCTTAACAATCAAATTGCCCCCCTGTGGAAAACACCGGCGCTAGAACCTAGGTACTACAGTGGAATGTATTAATTTAACATTTAAATTTTCAATCGCTGAAAATTGTTAAAGTTAGAATGAACGCTAATCGGGGTCTTGCTGTATTATTGATATTTTATTGAATTGAATTTCTCAACGAATTTCAATAGCTCACTAAATAAAAGTTTTTGTGAAAATTTTAGCGCATTATAGAAATATATTATTTTTTCAGTAAAATATTTTACATATTTCAATTGAATACATTAAAAGCATTAATTCAGTTCATACGAAAAAAACGTCATTACGAATTCATTTTTGAATAGAGTTACGTAAAAATATATGTGAATAAAAGTATATAATAAAAACAGTGATGGTTTATTTTGAAATATAAATATTCAACCTCGAAAAATGATTGTTTATGTTCAGATAAAAATCGGAAAATGTTATTTATAGTAAGCCTTACAATTGAAATGAATTGTTATTTACATTTCAAATCCCTGCCCAAAATAATGAATGCGTATTTATCAATTTAGAATCCCAAATCAGCATAATCATCTGTATCAGCATTCGAGTATTACTATGATACATTATAAAGAGCTACATGAACAAGATATCCGTCGAGAGCTATATAGCTTTCTAGACTCTGACGAAGCGACACCTAAAACACGCCGGCGTTAGATCAATCAAACTGCAGAACTTCGATTGGTTTGATGGGGTCACGTGTTATTACATTTTGTTCTATCGTATACATGTGTAGTCAATATAGTGGGACATTGGACAATTCGTGCAGCATCTAGACAACTTGTCATCAACACAGATATCGTAATTTTTATTCGACGAAGCCTGCTTACTTCTGTATTTGACAATGATAAATCTATTACATGAAGTTAACCTTGAACATTACGACTAAAAATGAAAAAATGATACTTTTTGTTACAAAATTTAGAAAAAATCAGATAAAAATGTAAAAAAAAATCTTTTTGACTATTAAAGAATAGAAATATTAATAATGTATGCGTTAACTTATAACTCAAGAGTTACGTTATCAATATCGATAAAATCACATTTTTAAATTGTTGATAATATTTTTCTATTTATGGCCCACTGTGTTCCAGTATATACATAATATTTCCCAAAAAGTGACAACAAATTAAAAGACATTACTCTTAAACGGCGCGTAAACCTTACATGCAGTTATGTTCTTAAATTTATGGCTCATTGTGCTCCGTTACAACAATTACGAATTAGAAAGATTTATGCTGGGTTGCAGAAAGGATTGTCAAAATATTTGATTTGACACTGACCTTAGATCATATAATTACAATTTCCATAGATCAGAAGCAGTCTAATGTCATCTAGAACATTAGATTGTATACTCAAACAAAAACAAATGATTGTTCTACGCAGAAAAAAAGCACTTTTCAAGCTAAATTTTTATTAAAATACGTAGAATAACGTTGTTTCGAAGTGTAAATTGTACAAAAAACGATGATAAATACACGTTTAAGAAAAATATTGTATCAATCAATCAATTATTTTTCTAGTAGGATCGATTAAAAACTTTGTAATGCTTTTTATGGGCTATGTGCAGGAAGACGGAGTTACAAATTTTTCGATGCGAGCGTTTGTGGTGAGCACTAGGGGAAACTTCAAGCTCAAATTTTCCGTATGTCAGTGAGCAATGTTTACTAAAAGTGAAAATAATTATAATTTTATGAAGTTTTTTAATTACAAAGAAGACATGGGCAAAACTAATCGATCTGGAAATGCTTGTTGTGTTCCGGGCTATTGCGCTGATGGCGAATTAAGTAAAATAAAGACCATTGGCGTCCTAATTTGACGTTCCGCTGTCAGTGTAAACAAATTAACATCAGTTTTCCTTATTAAATTTTTTTTGACACATCATGGCCAACTGAAGCTTTTGACTTATCACCATAGAAACATGTCGCGATTTCTGCAAAAAGCGAGTTCAATAATTCTCTATTACCCACTAACGGCGCTAGTAGGCTTCGTGCACACAGCCTATATGAAGAAACGTATTTCAAGGTCATTGTCAAATCAGATTTTCCGACAATTTTTTCGGTAACTGATCTACTGTCACAGTCATAGCGCTAACTGTCCAATTTCTGTAATAGACTGTAAGTTATGAACGTGACTGACATTATAATGTATGGATATGTGTCATGTAAGTTTATCATTTCAACGGCGCCGAAGGGTGCTTCGCCTCAAATTGTATCGACAAGGGTCTGAATTAATGTCGATATCAAAGTCAATGCCCAACGCAGTCGCCAGAAAACGAAAGTGCTGAACCGCGATATTAAATATTTTCAATTCGATAATCAAAAATAAAAATATAAAATACAAAAACGTAGACGGTTTTTCGCTACTAAAGCTCATTAAACTTTAATGACGTCATTAAAGTCTACTAAATGTGAGATATTTTTATAGCAAAAATTCGATGTAATTTGCGATCGTCAACTTTTAATGTTTTTTTTTTAATATGTAACTTTTCTTGCGGTTTTTAAGCCATTATTATACAAGCACTTCGTTAGTTTCGAACTTGTTAAGCTTTCGTATAAAATAATACTTTTATAAGTAGAGGTACGTTAATAAGTTTGATGGTTTGGCACTGCTTACATAATTCTCATTTGTTGTGACTGGACGTGGTATATTAACAGTGGCGTAACTATACCACTTGAGGCCCGTGGCAAATTCATCGGATGGGGCCCTCCTTTAATATAAAAAAGCTTCACGTTGTGGTTTGATCTTTATAAATCACGAAGTAAAGTAGATATTTGTAGGGTAGTATTTAAACGAGTGACTGTAAATTACAATTTTGGGTGACAAAAATAATCAATTTGAGTTACTGTATTACTAAGTGAGCGACTGACTGCGCGTGGCGAGAAAATAATAGTTGGGTGACTAAATTACTAAGTTAGCGACTAAATTACTAAGTGAGCGACTAAATTACTAAGTGAGCGACTGAATAGATCTGCGTTTTCTAAAAAATATATATTTAATTGACTGTCAATTAAATATACATTTTTTAGAAAACGCAGTTCTATTCAAACAATTAACTATTTAATTCGCATACCCCGTTATCGTTCACCTCGGAATTGTTTTTTAAAAACTGAACATTTGCCCCTTCCCGTTTCACTGCGAAACAATTCGCATACCCCTTTATCGTTCACCCCGGAATTACAATTCGCATACCCGTTTATCGTTCATCCCGGAATTATTTTTTTTTAAACTCCACCTTTGCCCCATCGCGTTTCACTGCGAGACAATTCGCATACCCCTTTATCAAAAAAAGCGGTGGTTTTCAATCTTCATGAATTTGTGAGTTTTAAGATGTAGTCTCAAAGTGAAAAAAAAAATAAAAAGTAAAAACAAAAGAAGATATCTGCTTCAAAATTACCGAAGGCATTCTAGTCGCTCACTTAGTAATTTAGTCGCTCACTTAGTAATTTAGTCACCCAACTATTATTTTAATATCTCAAGTTATTAAAACAGTATCCCATCATCAGTCACAAAATTTTTTTTTATTCGACCGTTTTATAATTCCCCATATTTGCATAATTCGTTTATGTTCTTGAGTTAATACCTAACTTAAATTGATTAAATACCAAATTTTGTAATAAATGTTAGGTTCCTCTTGTCTTAACGGCCCGTGGCATTTTGCCCGTTCTGCCACCCTATTGTTACGCCACTGTATATCAATAAAACTTAAACAGTGCGGTCTGATTTTAAGTTTAAAAGCAATTTAGTTGAAATTCAGATACGTCAACGAAATTGATAATTATTTATTAATCAATGTTTCAAAACGTCCACAAATTAGTAAAATCAAATTAAAATTTATTGAAATAAAGCTTGACAAGCAGGTGTTCATTTATAGTCACATTAACGACAGCTGCAAGTTGTCTAATTACAGTCAATAACGCATTTACATAGTAAATTGTGATTTAATTACATTATAAACTATATATAACTCATTGCACAAATCTAGATAATTAATATTACCTCGTTTAATACAATATTACAGTGCCTGTGGTTTCGAATAATTTACATTTTTTAACCTTAAGAGTTATTCTCATATTCTTTTGTTTCAAGTAGACTCGCGTGATGTCTTTTCGAAATATTTAATTAAAGACATTTTTTAAATAATAAATAAAAAACTTATTCAATGTTCTACGCGTCTTTGTCTCCATCGTAGCGTTCACGTTGTTACAATGTAATGTAAAATAAACTAATTATATGATTGGATATTAAAAATTACTAAACTCTGTAGTTACTTTTAATATTCAACTTTCACACCAAATGTGTCATGACTCTTCGTGGGTAATTACGTGATAATTAACTAATTACGTAATTATGAGTGAGGCAAATTTACGTTGCAGGGCTTCCTTACACATAAATCTGAAGTTACACTGACGAGTGCTAGGATAGTTCGCTTAGATAAAGTTCACGTGGCTAAAAAAAACTGCGCTGACTTTCCGACACAATGGGAGCACTCAATGGTTAAGAAATAAATTAAAGTACTAGTGTGACCTGTGCGAATTATTCGCACTAAATAAGTATAATAATTATCACTTTACAAAATTATTTTTTAAATATGATTGCAGGTATTCAATTCGTTTCTAATTTTGCACACTGCTTATAACGTTCTTCTTTTTGTTGTATTACAATATGAAGCTCAGATCGAAGAAATAGTTTACTAAAATTGTCATATAGAGGCGCAAGTAGCAAAAGCGTTGAGCTAAGCCGTCAGATGGCATCATGCAGCATTGCTGTGACGTTGTTCAGCGTTGCTCGCTGTTTCAAAATTAAAGCCGTTAGATGGCAGTATGCAGTATTGTGTCTGTTGTATTACAATATGAAGGTCAGATGGCAGATCGAAGTGTTGACGTTGTTTCAAAATTAAAACCGTCAGATGGCAGACGTTGTTCAGCGTTGCTGTATTTTAATTAATTTATAAAAGCAATAATAAATTTTTTAGTTGTCGATGTCAGTAGAGCAAGCAATTATCTGTAAAATGATATATAATTTATGTGGAGAAATTGTGAGGTTTTTTCTAAAAAGGGAGGCAAACATCTTTAACCTTAGCGTATTAATATATAATATGATGATTATAATAGCAGATAAGCGCAAGATAAAAAAAAATGTCTGTCTGTCAGTTCCGTTTCAACTCAAAAAATGCTACAAAATCGCTGCAGGAAGATAGTAGAACGACTATAACAAGTGGTAGGCGTATAGATAATAGCTTTCAATAAAATTTAAAAAATTGGTCAAGTACAAACTATATAGTTTGCATTATTAGGGTTCCTTGCCATCAGTCCCTACACTTATAAAGACATAAACAATTGAGTTGATAATTTTCGTTCAATCTACATTTAATTTTCAATTTTTTCTGAACGATTCTTTTGACAATAAAGATGAAAAAAATACATCATATTATATATTGTTGACTTCGTGCTTCACTAAGCTTTCATTTGAGAGCCTACACGATGCCCTTAAAAATGTTTTTTCCATTTCCCAATTCACTCCCAGAATCAAAAATCACGCCACCACACACTATTTCTGTACCAAATTTCAAATTTTAACATTAAACAGTTTCAGAGAAAATCACCTGTGACATACAAACAGACGTACGGATACCGGAGTCGTTCGATGTTCTGTTTTACCCGGAACATTAAAAATAGCGGTAGCGAAAGTAACGTTATTATATCACTGATGATCTGAAAAAGGCGTCTTTGTGTTCTCAATTTTCTTGCTAAAGAGTATGTTCCGGTGTTATCAACTGGTTAATTAACTTCGGCAAAAGAGTACAAAAAAGTTAAGCCGTAACATAAAAGGACAATCTAGTTACGTAAACCGTAACTTCTATGTTTACACCGTATAAATAATAAATAGGTATGGTTACCCACAGTTGGTTTCTTTGACGTCATACTCTTAGTAAGTGTAGAATTTCCTAATATAACTTTACAAAGGAAAACTGTTGTCTTTTGAATTTTGTTACAGTATCGTCAAAGATGAGAAAAAGTTTAATGTCGAAATTTTGTTTATTTGTCAATGAAATGTTTAATTAGTTTTGAGTACAGTTCCAATTAAGCAACAAGTCCGATTGCGATGAAACTTTGGGAATTTGTTGATCTTGGTTGGCATGAAAAATTACCACGGGATTTCGGGTGTAAATGTCCCATAAAATTTTTATGAGGGTTTAAAGATTTTATCATTTCTGAGCCATTTTGTTTAAAAAGGTGGGTCCAGGGGTCGCGCCTCCTTGGTGGGGTCTGAAGCGTGTTTTTCAATCAGTCAATCAATTTGAATACTAAAACGAACAAAATAACAATCAATCCAACAAAATAAAACCATTTTATTAACATTGTTAACCTAACCTAAAAACTTGTCGCGAGAAGTTTATGATTCTTTTTATGAACATATTTCGTGGCAAGTTTAAGGTTAGGTCAACAATGATAATAACTATTTTGTTTATTTGTTATTAGCTTCGTTTTAACACATTTCAGTGAAAGCTTCTGTTTAAAAGATTTAAAATAAAAAGAGCACGTTAACTTGGTGGAAAAGATACCAAAGTACGAGTCAATCTGCCATTTGAAATGTTTATGCTATCCCTTTATTAGAAATAACAACAGCTTGGCTTTAAAGTTTGAGCATGCCTACTGCATATCATAATGTATCTGAATTCTGGATAGATCCTACAGGACGCCTGCAGAGGTAATATAAATGACACCACTTAGATGCAGGATAAGCAAGCCTGCCAGGAATTCGTCCTGCTATACGTTATCGCACATTATATCCCCTTCTTTGAATTCTAATTCTATTACTTAAGCCGTGCCGGTAAATCCAAAACCTTATTTCAAAATTCCCTTAAAACATAGAGCTTGACAAAATCATAGAGCGCACAACATCCACATTCAACGGAAAAAAAATTAAGATAAAATTAAATTAAAAATCTAAAACAAACGACGCAAAAAAGGAAACCGTTAAAAAGTGAGCAATAATTAAGATCGCGTGCGGGGGGCTTATAGTACCTTACTATAGGCTCGTTCAATCCAGCTGCCAACTACTGGTTATCGAAAACTACAATAATTAACACAGAACGCTTTGAATAATAATCAACACTTTTTATACTCTAATAAAAAATAGAAATAAACTTACCCAGTAGATAAAAAGTTTCTGGAGAACTTTCAGCTGAAATAAAGAAAAATAATATTAGAATTTATAAATGTAGAAAATTAAAAAAAAATATTACAAACGCGTTAAAAGAGAAGTGGATAAGTTTCACAACATTACGGAATGAATGTGTGATGTATTTCGGTTATATCGGAATTTGTTTGTGAGAATCTTCAAAGACAAAATACCGACTACAGAAATAGAATTTATCCACATATAAGGAAATAAATAGCAATCACATGGCCAGAACAATCTGTCTGAAATCCCGTAGAAACCAAACGAAACGTAAGCGACTGTCATGTCTTTGACTAATCGATCTAAAGCCGTCTGAAACGGTCGGATTTTTGATGAATTTCTGAAATTATTAAAGTGAGATAATATATCATAACATCTCACTTTAACCGCCGAAAAAATATTCTTTGCTCTACTAACTATAAAGAATGTTGCACAGGAGGCTAATTTTGCTGCTGGAATGGTTCCTGGAACTGGCTACCGCGCTGACTACGAGAATAAAAATGACGTCAATGCAGGCTCGAGTGCGTGGTTTTACAAGTTGGATTTCAAAATTAGAACCGGAACTATTTTTCGTGCTTGTTTGTCTGCTTGTTTTGAGCGAGAACCAATCTTGTCACGTGGACGACATGGGCAAACGCCCACAAACAAGTATGACGTCATGGCGTGTGTTCTGTTCAGCGACAATAACCGTTAACTTTTGTTTAACATTCGAAATGTTACTGCGCGCTCATCAAACCCAACTACAAAGCAGGCCTCGATACACGCATCGTGTGAAGCGAACACATAAAAGCCATCGCGAAATCCAGCGCCACAGTACGCGTGAAACCCAGCAGCCAATAGCAAGGAATCAAGCGGCAAACAAACCTCGTGTGCCTGTTCATAATAATAAATTTGTTCCATAAAAAAAGTGTGGAATATGTCAATAAAAAATAATTAATAATTAATTAACATGGGATAAAGTCTACCCTTTGGACATAATTTGACGTATAAATGAAAAATGCACTGTATAATTTAATATATTACAGCTTCGTGGAAGCATTTTACCTTCTGCTTTCAATCGTCTCGTTTTACATATTATGTTACCACAGCTGCAAATATTTCATAAAATGAAAGTGTGAAATCTTCTGTATAGGAATTCAGAAACAGAGCTACGATAAAATCAGATTTGCATAGCGGTTGCTGAAACTTCTAGTTTTCAACAACTGCCTGAAAATTTCTATACGGAGCCTGTAACAAAAACAATCTTGCAGACTACAATATTTTCAAAGAAAATAACATATCAATTCAGACGTTTCATAACTGATAAAAACAGTTTTGTCTTCTTTGCATATTGAAATTTCTTGTTAAAATTCTTTTACCATTCCAAACCACAAGTGGGGAATGGTACTAGTTTAGGTCAAAAATCTCTTTTCAAAAATTTTACAATACCTTTCCGTTTTGAGGTTCCCCGAATTCAAAAAACATATTTTTGGAAAAACTTTGTGCGTCTGTTAGTCTGTGAACACGATACAGGTCAAACGGATGAGCGGATTGAAACCAAATTTTGGGAGGATGTTTGTTATGCAAATATGAGGAGCCTTATTATTTTTGGGGAAAATCGGCGCATGCACAAAAAAGATATATGCTATAACGGTGTTTTTTATATAATAATGGTATACTTTTCATAACAGCTTATTATTCTATTTATTTTTTCAAGAAAGTTTCGTTAAAAAAATGTATTTCTAAACTTTATAGTTTTGGAAATATTGTGAAAATAAAAAAAATCAGCCGGTCTTTTGTTTTATATGAATCTGTCAGAAATAAACTAGTTCGGCATGCTTTGATCAATGTTTACATGACGTGGAACATATTATGTAGGTAACCATGGTAAAGAATAGTTAATATCATATTGAATACTAGCCATTACCCGCGTCACCTCACGCGATATCAGAAATTTTATTTTCTTTATTATAATCAAATGTCAACATTTTTGAAGTTGGAATGGTCCCGTCGCCCAATTGGCTGGAATTTTTATATTGAGAAAACAATTTCTTAAACTACTATAAATGAATTCGTTAGGCAGTAGCGATTTTAAAAAGAGTACAGAAGAAAATTGTTTGTTTTAAATACACATATCACTATAATATAAAGTATCTATCTGCTGAATCCAAGTTTCCTATAAGCATATGTAATGAATTAACATAACATAACATATATATTTATTTCATTTTACCCATCGGGCATAAAACGTGTCATTTAAAACATATCTCTGAACGTTTATAATCTAATTCAAGTTAACACATTTATCTATCACAAAACGACACTAAGCTATTTCAGAAACTCCAAACGCAATTTTAGATAGCTCTGTTTCATCCACTAGGCTTTGAACTTAACACTTTTGTCTAAAACGAAACTTTGTTGCTCGATTACAGATGTCTCGACTGTAATGAAGCGTATAAGAACCGTTTAACAAAAGGTTAAATGGCCAGTATCGGCTCATCAAACAGTCTTCTATCTTCTAAAACGCAATATGTAGCGTGTTATGTGTATCAATTTTGAGAAAACACGTGCTCGTTAATACTCAAGTCATTAGCTTCCAAAAACGTAAAATAAGACGCGTGTTCGGTACACGTTTATCAACTATTAATTATAATTTTAGAGCGGCGAATACCCGTGGCAGAGCTTGAAATGTTTAATTATACGAGCTTGTGGCTTTGTGCTTTGTCATCCAAACAAATTAGTCTTTGTGTCCTATTTTCTTACCTATTATAATATTGTTACGTAATAAATACCGTACAGTGTCGTCAATAAGTCTTGCAGTTAAAGTCTACGTTGAAAGCTTTTGGGTTCAAAGTTAGGAGCTTCGAATGGACGTTGTAGAGAGCTTACAAAGACAGTTATTGCTACGGAGCTATTGTATATTGTGTAGTTGAAAACGCATTAACCAGATGTCGCGACGGGACGACAAATATTGTTATAATACAGTTGGTTATATTTAGGATGCGAATTTCTATTCTGAAATTTACATTTTCTTCTTTTTTAACAAAAACTGAGTTCTATGAGTCTAGTATCAAATTCATTTTATTTGTAGTCTATTATTATTTTTAATAACAAACTGTAACACCACGTCTTAAAAAGTCATGCCGTCACTGGTGTACCCTGGTGGTTATGTGGAGAAACAGAGGCAAGATGGCAGCGGAGCGTATGAGCTAGAAAGTAGTGTTCATGCTAAAAAAAACTTAAATTAATAAATGTGTTGAATTAAATATTATTCATGTTACAAACTTACGTTAATAAATATGTTGAATTAAATAATATTCATGTTACAAACTTACGTTAATAAATATGTTGAATTAAATAATAATAAATTTGTTACAAAACATAATATAATTCAATTGCCTCTTTTAACCTTTTGCTTGGTACTTGAAAACGGAGGGTTTTTTTAGCGACCCATGCAAAATATAAACAGCGGCATTTCTATAAAATCGCTTATTAAGCTCAAGATCACGTGATATCTCGATTTGATTTGCATTGGTTATCAGTTATCAGTTAAAGCTTTGTTGAAAAAATAAAATGTAACTGTAATACTATTGTCTACTGTCAAAAATACAACA
The DNA here is from genome assembly GCA_963575645.1 of Xanthostigma xanthostigma. Lineage (NCBI taxonomy): Eukaryota > Metazoa > Arthropoda > Insecta > Raphidioptera > Raphidiidae > Xanthostigma > Xanthostigma xanthostigma. The sequence goes on from OY754474.1 coordinate 18,055,680, forward strand.
AAGGACCGAGCAGTGCGGCGTAGTGGTGAGAGCACTAGACTCGCATTCGGGTTCAAATCCCGGCGGTGGCAGATGTGGCTGGGACTTTTTCCTGCTGCCTCTCGCCGAGAAACGGCAATTCCTGTACCGGCCATCTTGTTGAAGTTTTCCATAGTTTCCCTTAATAATTACAAATAAATATCGAGATGGCCCCTTATTCAAGGCCATGGCCGATTATCTGTCAAACTCCTATGCTCAAAATTTGCCTAGCTTATCCTAATGTTTTCAAATTCCTTCATTCGCACATCGCCATTAATTAAGTTGAAGTTTAAAAATTGTAGAAAACTTGAAAATTGTAGGACTGATAGCTTTAGCTGTTGTTAAATGTGTCAAGTTTTCTAGTACAAACTGTACACAGTAACAAAACAAACTTTACTGTGTCATTGCGGTTGTCATTTCAACACTGTCTGTTATTTCTGTGTTTAACATTTTGAACCCGCTTTTATTTGTCGTACGGCGAAAAACATTTTCATTTCAAACAGAATATTATGATAAAAATTGCATACGTCATCATTTCAAATTGTTTCACATACTGAAAAGTATTTTCGCTGAAGTATTAGTTACATCGTCTGATTGCTTTTACGACTGAAAGCAGACTATAGTTTCATGATTTGCATTTCAATCAATATTGATCGTAGCGCCCTGCCATGTCGACAAAATAATGTTTTACTTGACATACAAATGCACTGGATTTCCCTTAATTTGTCAGATGGCTCCGTTTGAAAGCGCAGTCCATAAAAACTATGGCAACGTTATTTTCAGCTGAAAATAGTATCACAGAAACAATAAATTTCATTCACTTAAGGTGATGCGTGGATTACCAAATTTGTGAGAAAGACGATCCACTGAAAAGCCTTATTTAAGGGAATACAAATGCATTTTGACTTTTCATTTTTACACCAAGAGATGACCTTAGCGTGCTAATTTTTACGTATTACCATCCTAGTATTAAGCCTCATTTACACAAACGGATATTTTTGCTTTTCATTTTGCCTCGCAAAGATGGCATTACATTTTATATTATCTTTATCGTCATAATAATAATACTTAAAATTATTTAAATATTTTCTTTAAAAAATTTTTAATAAGTTTTCCGGTATTTTATATTTTAAAGATTAATAAAAAAAGTCTTTACCATCAAGGCGGATATATTTTCAAGCGATTATAAATTTCAAAAATTTATATTAATAAAAAGAAGCTGTGATAAAAATACCGTCAGGTGTATTTTCAACCGATTATAAATTTGAGAAATTTAATAAAACTTTTGAAAGATTCGTTAGGGTCTCGTTCCATACGCTAATCAAGTGAAATATACTATAAAATATTTCGTCTTTAACAAAGTCTAATTAAAATTACAAGACATTCTAAATTAAATGAAGGAATTTTTAACGCTTAAATTAAAATTTTAATGAAATGCAATAAACAGAAATACAGATACGGACAACATTTTAAAACTGTAATTTATTCACTAAGAGAGCTCACCTATTTTTAAATATCTTATGAACAAACCCTGTTCTTCCACCACCAATACCGGAACTTCCACCACATGTTATTTTTTCATTTTTATTAACTTGCTACTATAACATCGTTGTTTAAATATTATTATTACCAAAAAATCGGAATATTGTAACACAAAAAATGCTACAAAATTTTACCCATAAGCCTAGGCGGACTATGCTAGTATTTTTGTCGATTGGCGAGTAATTTCGTACCTATATGCGTCTAAACAAAGCACTTATCTAAATATTTTAATCAATCCATTTTGTTCTATATTTTTGATCCAGAAGTAGCCCCCACTAAATTGGGCAGTAATCAAGTGCGATCAGTTGTTTTAGTCTAGCAAAAATGTCATTATTTTGGAGCGAAGATACAACTGAAAATTTTTGGAACCTGATTAATAAAAATAAGCAAGTCAAAAGTGATTTACGGGGTTAGACTACATAGGCGCGTCAAAAAAATAAGCTTTTTTTGTAAATTTCTAGATGGTGGATCAAAAAAATAAATAAATTAGGACTTTTTTACGCATATATTAAATTTTGAAAATTTCATATAAGAAATACGTTTTCAAACTTTAAACGCGTTTTTCTCGAAACAATTTTTTTTAAATTGGTGTACACCGTATTTTGTTCAATTTTTGTCCGATTGACTTGAAATTTAAATGACAACTTTTTAGATAGATTTTCCGTGAAATTACACACGATTTTTATGATTGAAAAATTATGACGTTTGCAGTTAACAATTTAAGCTCGAGTATTTGCTAAAAAATGAAAACAAAATTCTAACTCATACAAGTTTGTGAATTTTCACACAAAATTTAAAATCCTCGGTACTTCCATGGAAAAACGAGTGTATAAAAAGAAAAAAATGTCTTTCTTGTGATACACCAAGACTGCTACAATGTACACCGTTTTTCACCTAAAAAAAATTGTTGTCTGTTTTTTATACTACCACGACGCCATTTTGTTATCTATATATATAAATAACAAATATTTTTGAGAACTTTAATATATGCGTAAAAAAGATCTAATTTTTTTTTTGATCCGCCACCTAGAACTCGTAAAAAAAATTCACAAAAAAAGCTTATTTTTTTGACGCGCCTGGGTAGTGTAACCCCTTAAGAATATATCTGGATTTGGTTAGAAGGAGATTAAATTGAAAATATCTTTTTGTACTTCTTATATAAAATTGCCACTGCAATAAGCTCTATGAGTTCGCTGGCTTTGTTGCGTTGCGCAATACATCACTCACTGATGTACTATACTCGACAAAAAAGCTAGTATAGTCTGAGCTATACAGACCTACACAAAAATGAGACTAAATAAAAGCTTATAGAATAACTAGCTACTACCCGCGGCTCCGCAACTGAAACCCGGCAACGACAACAGTGAGCTCCACTGCATTACAGTCTTGTCTCACGGGGCTACGCCCCGCTCGGCAGCAGCAACAGTAGTCTATGTCCGTCCTGTTGCCTTTGAACAAAATCTGTTCACCGGTTTAGGCGCGAAAGGGTACCAGATGGACGGAGTTACTTTCGCATTTATAATATTAGTATGGATAAAGACACAATAAGTATCAAAGATATAAAACAGTATCACACGAGATAATCCCGAGCTCTGTAAGTTGAGAATGGAGCCAAAAGAAGAGCTGCTAGTTAAGTCAGTATTTATTTCCGCCGTGGTTCTGTAGTCGCGAACTTGAAGGAAATCTACTGTACTGCATTGCTTCCGGGAACATACAAGCAAAGATTTATTAATATACTGCCACAGTAAATATAGCCGCTATTGTACATAATCTAAAATATAATATTTCATAGACTTATGTCTGCTACAGAAGGTCTTATTTAATGAAGAAACTTGATATGTACATACATTGTTTTACTCAATCTCAGATTGTTTATGGAAACTATCTTCTTTGAAGTTGTTCATATATTATCTCCGCCATTTTAACTGGTTTGAATGTCTGTCCAGCGATAGTAAAATAACTTCGCAACAATGCGTGAAGTAAAATAAAAGAAATGCGATATTACCAATTCAATAGTAATTTTCCTGTAAGTTATCATTTAAAACCATAAAAACAAAAAGAAATCCAGCAGACGTAGTTTTCGTAAATAAACCAAATAGAAATTAATAAGAAAAATCGCAGGATTGTGGGCAAATTAGATTTATAAATGTACGACGTTTCATCTGTAGATTTAGACTTTTTCAAGTACAATAAAAAAATATAATATAAACCAAATAGATTCCAATATGGCCGAACATTGAACTGTCAGATATATACTAAATACAGTGTAACCTCTTTATAACGAATCTCAAGGGACCGAGCATTTTTTTTTTCGTTATAAAGAGTTTTCGTTATATGGAGGGAAGAAATAAAAATAACCGAATTTCACCTAATTAATTTATTCCAAACACATATAATCTGTTAACTTTGCCTGACGTTTTTTGCTATGCCAATGTTTGTTTAGTATTTTATTAAGTATATTATGCATGTCTTAAGATGCGGTGGAATCATCTTCATTAAACAATAGGAATTTTTCGATAAGTTTGGCGGCATCGAGTACTTGTTGAATAGTTAGTGATGATTCAGAATCGTCCTCTTTACGTCTGTAAATATTTGCTGACGCCTAAATATGAGCATATTTCTTCGTAATAGAGAATGGCTGTTGCGCTATAAAGAGGGTATATTAATGTATGGGTTTTAAGGTAAACCAACCAAACTGTAAAGATTTCTACGTTGTAGGGAGTTTTTCGTTATAACGAAGGACGTTATAAAGAGGTTACACTGTATATACTTAGTGGGAAGTGAAAATCAGACATTTTATAGGAGGTAAGTACAAAAAATGTCTCGATTGTAATGCTTTTATGACTTGTGTGATTTGTTTTTAACATAATGACTTAATGCATTACAGTCTAGCTCTACTATATCAATTCTTACGGCAATTAATGGGAAGACCGTAAAATTTCAAATTGTTTATAATAGCAAAAACCAAACAAACTGTTTTTGCCTGTTACATAACAATTGCAAGATTTTCTTTGTGATTCGTTTGTTTTATATATGTCGCCGGGATATTGTCAAATCCGTGATTTTGTAATTTCACTAGTGAAATTACAATATCACGATTGACAAAGAGTCGTGATATTGTAATTTCACTAAGTGAAATTATAATATCACGGGTTTGACAATATCCCGGTGACATATACAAGTCTAAATATTTTTGTTGCAGCTTTTTACATTAACTTCTTCGTGCGCTTTAAATCGCAAACGTGAACGCGAAATTAGATGCTAATACAAAACTTACATAGTATTATTCTACGAACAGACAAGCGAATCGGTAGGATATATGTGAATTTCCCCGACGACTTTAATAAAACTCCAGTTTATTTGTGAAAACTCTCGTATTTTTCAATACACACATTGCAGGAAAAGTATTCCTGGTAAAGCTGTAATTTTATCACAAACTTAGTCTTTATCGAAAGCTGCACTCGCATCGCTTAACGGAAATGTAAAAGTTCTTTGTAATTTATTATAATAATTATAAACACGTTTTTATGTATCAATTGTAGTAATTAAGCGAATTATAAAAAAGTTTAAGATGAAGGAAGGTTTTGGTTGAGGATCATAAAATAAGCTTTACCAATGTTTCGCTAGTGGACAAAGTTTCGAAAAATTTATTTTCATCTTCAGGGCCTATGAACATGTATATATGCATATAATTTAGAACATATTGTATCACAATTTTAATGTAAAAAGAACCATGCTGAAAAGATAAGTTTTTGTTAAAGCTACTACATAATATTAAAAATCTTATTACATACCTCAAGCTGGTCAAGTGGTGGTAAATTGTTCTAACAGTATACATGATCATAATTATTATGAGTTAGTATAATTTTAAACATATCTTATTATAAAAAAATATTAATTAAAAAAGTTTGTCTAGTTTCCACTCCTGGGTTTATTTATTTTATTAAATACTAAAGATGGTATCAAAATTTCAAAGTGCCACAAGGACTTTTTTGCAAATAAAATAAAATTCACGGCTTAGCTAGGCCTCGCTGCGCTTCTTCAAGGTCTTCAATTTTGTGTTCAAACAAAAGAAGTGTTCAGTTTTAACCTGCCTCAAATGCCTACCCAAAAATGTTTGATTATATGATCACATTATGTAATAATTCTACTACAAACATGAAGACAAACATTTTTGAAAACGCATTTTATACAGATTAAAAATATAGATATGATTTTTGCGGAAAGATTATCAATTGTTATTTTTGCACCTATCAAAATGTAACTCAGTTACGCAGGAATTGTATTTAAAACAAGTGCCGATGTACATAATTTTGTTTTAATAATAGTCAATGTATTGATCGCAATTTTGTTGACGTTTGTAATTAACAAGCTTAGCGTTCAATTAATTATTACTGTCAATGCTAATGAACTTATCAAACGTGATTAATAGACATCGGATAATGGTGTCTCTTACGTCGTATTTATAATGAGCGATAGAGGTGCGTCTAGGTCGACCTATACTACATCTAGCGGAAGATACTACGAACGAAGACATTATTAAAGTCTTTTAATAGCGGCCCATTCCTATTTCGTCCAAATTTGTAGAATTGTCAAGGACGCTTGAAACCTAGCAGCGAAATTTAAAATCCAGAGGCATTACCAGCTTCGCGTGCGGCAATCAACAATCTGGCAGATTTCCTCTAGACTAGGTACAAAGTTTAATATGTAAATTTTTAAAGGAAATCGGTACAAAAATGGAATACTCCTGCAACCCGAGCTTTATAACTCTTACACAGAAGCTATCATAAGTGCAATATATTTCAATCCGCTGAAATACATTTCACAGCAAACACAGTGAAAATGGCAAACTGCAACTTAAAAAAAAAATTAAATAACCTCTAAGTAAAATTTCTTTAGACGCGATTTATGAGGTTTTTTCCCCGACGGAAGCAACGTGTTTACGTAGTTTCTGCTACTCCAAGACATCGACTGACAGATGGCGGCATTAGAACGGATGTATTTGTAGAAACCATCTTGAATGAAAGTTATGGACGCAAACCAATAACGACGCCAGCCATTTTTATTCTCAAAAAACTCTTACTGGCCACCAAATTCAGAGAAAATTAAAAGCACTAGCTCTATGGAGCTAGTAACTACATCACAAATGAATATCGCTTGGACTATTAATTAAAGACCGCTGCACACGAAGCTAGAAACACTGCTTGGAGTTCTGTTGGTCGGTAGGCTGGGTACGAAGCTAGAAATGACGTCACTGCGGGTTCGCCTGCTAGCTCACAAGATAGGTTTTAAAATTAGAACAGTGGCTATTTTTTTGCTAGGTATGAGCAAGAACCAAACAGGAAGCAGTACCTTGTCACGTGGGCGACTTGAACAAACGCCCACAAACCAACATACGGCGTCAGATCACAGACACGTTTTGCTCTGTGTTTATATTTGAACTGTCACTGCGCGCGCATCAGATTTATTCACAAAACTAGCTTAAAAAGACGTCTCAAGAAAACCAGCGCTAGAAAACCAGTAGGCAAATCTATAGCAGCGTTTCTAGCCTCGTGTGCAGCGGCCTTTAGCCTGAGGACAAAATAGTAATTTTTATGCTTATAATTTATATAATGCTCAAAAATAAAAATGTTATCAATAAATGTATGGCTCATATACTTCAATATAATACACGCTTAGATACTGCTCAAACAAAAAGAGTACGAAAATTTTACAGTGTATCGTTAAATCTTATTTCTATAAACATTAGAAACGGAAGACTGACTCGAAACTATATTTATAAAAGCGCGAAGTGTCGTAATAAAATATATCAAAGAGAGACAGAACTGAAATGTGAGACGAGAATATAATCAAGGGAATATTTGTGCTACTTTTGAAAATATAATTACAACTTCTCTAATTAGACGAAATCTGAAAATACGCTTTCCGAAATTACGTCGCTATGAGCTGATATAAATTTAGACATTCGTTTTCCTGAAAATATAGTTTCGAATATTAGTTACTGTTGTTTGAACACTAAGAAAGTTCTTTGTCATTTCAATTTCGATAAAATAAGATCTCTGGAAAAATTACGATGCACTGATTTATTTTTCTGTTTACTGTTGTAGTATTTTTAGATAGCATTATTTTGCTCAGCGACGACGAAGCCAGGGAGGGTAATGTGTTTCACATGTTTGTAATATGTGACTTTGTTTACATGCTACCTTATGGAGCTTTGACAAATCAAGTCCGAGAGGATTAGAGGGTGATATTTAGTCACTAGAATTTCGTTAGTTGACAGGGCAAAATTTAGTTAATAAATGAAATTTATGTTTCACATCTGCCAGGTGTCCCACGATGGCTATTTTTCTTTTTCTTAGTTTGGAACCACAGCGTAAGGATATAAACATACAAATAGATAAGCTATAGTTTGCTATTGTTGACGGTACAATACACTAATCGAGAAATCTATTATTCAAATTTGGCTAATCAAATTTTTATATTGTTGTTATTGTAACATCAACGATGAGTGTTTCAAAATATAATAGCTATAATTAATAAGAAAATCGCAGGATTGTGGACAAAAAGTTAGAATTATTATTAAAACATAGAATTTACCAATCCAGAATGGACTGTAGAAACATAAATTTATTAAGTGATAATAATACCGCGTTGTCATCTCATCGTTTCGATACTGGACATAAATTTACATTTAATGAAGTTCAAATATTAGATAAAGAGTCAAATTAGAAGAAACGCAATATCTGTGAAATGTGTTTTATTAGAAAAATAATTCTATTAATTATAGAACAGCACTCAAAATATAAGTAGTCAGTACTACTATGTTATATGAAATTGAACTAACTTTCGAATTTTTATTGATTATTATGTAATGTTTAAAAATGTATACATAAACTTGTTGCCATGTTTTTGTCTTATGTATCTTAACTTTTGTTATTTGCTATGGTTAGTAATTATTTTTTATTTTCATAATTATTGTTTTGAATTTTCATATTGTATTACTTGAAAAAGTCTAAATCGATAGGCGAAACGTCGTACATTAATAAATCTAGCTTTTTGTCCACAATCCTGCGATTTTCTGATTAATTATTATCTCGATGGACACGATATCTAATATACAGGGTGTCCCATTAAGAATGGGACATAGAACATTCGCAGATTCTCCAATTCAAAATAAAACGATTAAGCGAAATATGCTTAGATAAAATGTTACTCGTTTTCGAAATACGGGTGTTGAAGTTGAAAACTGAAAAATTATTAACGTCCATAATTTTTTTAATACACCGTATAATTTTACTCAAATCGGCACACTTGTTAAATATCATAAAATGCACCTAACAATAAAAAAATTAGTTCAGTACGCTCTACCAGTGGCGTACGGCAGGAGTAAGTAATGCTTGTACCCCTTCTAAATGTTACGCCGCTGTCTAAATTTTAATTTTGACTATAATTTTAATTTTTTTGATATTTTCTAAGTCAATAATGTACACTTGTTAGTTTGTTGTAAAGTCATTGGTTTTCGAGATATTCGCAGTTTTTTAAGACAAAATTGTAAAAATGAATATTATTAATAATAATACAAATAAAAAGTACATGTCTATCTATCTTTAACTGCGAATATCTCGAAAACCAATGACTTTACAACAAACTAACAAGTGTACATTATTGACTTAGAAAATAGTATAATAGCTATAGCTTATCTATTTGTATATTTTTCTTTGGCAATTAAATTATTTTTTAGGTATTAATTCTAAAGAAATATATTCAGACTCTGTGAATGTTTTTGATTAAATTATTTTTCACAAAGTTTATTATATTTTAACAAAGGCGTTGTCCTTCAGTGAGTTATCATACTATATTTTAAGCAGTAAGTCTTGAAAACTTGATTATCTAGTTTAATCATCTGTTCTTCCCTGCTACTATAATCTTGTATATAAATATCTAATCATATATTCACAGCGCGCTCGCCGTAGCGAAACTACTTTGCAAAAAAAAAAGAAAAACGAATTTTCTTACTCTTCTGAAGATTGTTATCTTTTCGAGGCTGCTGCAGAATTTTTCCTTGCATGATACATTTTAACCATTTAGGTGCAATTTTCATATGACAACAGAAAACACAAATCTTTAAAAAGACAAGATAAATCACTCTCTACTTTTCACATAGCAGGCTGGAGAAACACAATCTAATTAATATATTTTTTGGACACACCCCAATTTAAAAAAGCTGCTTTTTGTGTCTGTAAAATGATCCAATTAAATGCGTAAATATAATAATATAATAAATTATAATAATAATAATGCGTTTAACGTTCGTTTCTCGACTTTATGTCATAACAGACGCCAGTCGCACCATTACTATGTTTTTTTTTACCAATCTTACTGTAATTTTCTACAATTTTTAAACTTCAACTTAATTAATAGCAATGTGCGAATGAAGGAATTTTTAGGAATTTAGGATAAGGTAGGCAAATTATTAGCATAAGAGTTTGACAGGTAATCGGCCATGGGCTTGTTAAATTTGTATAAATAATAATTATATTTTTGGACAGCCCCCATATAAAATAGATGCTATTTATGTCAGTATAATTCATTTAATTGAAGTTGGCTTTAAAATGGAACTGTCTAAGTGAAAATGAAGTGAAAATCAGTGTCATACATCTTTTATGTGTTTTTTCTAAATGATAATACAAAAATAAATTAAGAAGAGATTCAAAATCCAGTTGCACTCGAGGGCCCCCTTAACGCTTAACCGCCCTTACAAACAAACATAGTACATAATAAAATTAAACAGTTGCATTTATTTAACACAAATGTGTCATCACCACGACAGCTGTATGCAATTGTAATTCTGCGCACAAATTACACGAATTTAACAAATTTCCACATACTTTTGAACCGTATAATGTGGGCAGGAATTAAACAGTTTAATGAGTACTACAGTTCCAGTTGGGCGAGGTTGGGGCGTGGCTTTAACTGGCCAACAAAATCGAATAGTTAATTGAACATTTCCCTTTATACAAACAAACAAAATTGTAACTTTGTATGTCATTTTTAACGACTTAATCGTATTTGTAACAGACGAGCCATGGAAACGCCCTCGCTTTTAAAACCACACACCAGCTCCTTCCAATTCTAATACTAATACTGTGAAAACCTTCAGTAAATATTTTCCAACGTTGATAACAGCGCCGCGTAGTAGAGAATAGACAATATCGCGACTGTCACGCCAAGCATTACGGCAGCGTTAGTAGACTAAGGCGTCGCGACGGTCATAAACGATAGTACGAAATTTCGCCGCTGTACGCCGCTCTGCGTATTTTGTGTGGATAACCGATGCTGGGGATACTGTAGGATTATTGAACGACACGAGAAAAGGGGAGTAAATAACGCATAAGAGAGTAGTTAAGGCTGTCGTTGTATTAAGGGTAATGTGATCATTACCCTTTCATTTAATGGGGGCAGTTCGTTATTTCGACACCAGACATGTTATTTTCAAAAGATAGTATCCGTTTTTTATGTGGTATCAGACAATAGCAGGTCTGTTTCTACAAGATTATAATCTATATATTTATTTTTGACTACGAACATTCAGCGGATTCCATTTTATCAGTTTTTTTTATTTTTAATTGACCGTGTAATGAACTACAAAGAGAAAAAAAATACAAGGGCTTGTCATGACTGCAAACAACTATCATCAAGCTTACGACTCACGCTCTGAAGAGAAACTTGTATAAAAAATTACTTATTTCTCTATTAAATCTGTAGTCATTATTATATGACTCGAAACACGCTCTCCCACCACCAACAGCACCAGGACTTCCACCACATATTATTTTTATCCACTTTTTAAAACTTTTATTAAAATATTCCTGCAGCAAAAAAAAAAACAGAATATTGTGTTGTCATCGCAACTACGTATGACTGTAAATTTCCAAGTTATTTGGACAAAAAACGGAAAAAGTAAGTAGGGGAGACCCTTCTTTCGAAATTGAAAAATTTTAGAGAAAAAAGTTCGCTCTGTTTCGTTTGATATTATAGAAAAAGTCATTTTGAATCGATTCCGACCATCCGCAACCATGTATCTCTTGTAGTTTCGGAGATATAACAAATTTTAACAGTTTAAATTTTTATTTACTTTAAACCGTCATAGCGTCTGAACTAATCGAGATACGACTTTGCACTTAGACCTAATCGGTTCAGCGTACTTTTTGACGTGATAACGTCTTATAAATTGATGAATCACCAATCTTAGAAATTGATAAAACACCGGCTGCATGCACGAAAAAGTGTAACGTTCCTAACGTAACGTTCCTAACGTTCCTAACGCGTAACGTTCCGCCTGACCCTGTGCGTGCTTTTTGCTAATTTCTCGCTCATTTTAAATCAGATCGGTTTGAAACCAGTCTTAAACGAAAGAGGAGAACATTTTACATAGATTTCGTATAACAGAATTCGCCTAAACAGTTTTTGTATACAAATTTATATAGAAAAATAGCTGTATAAATGCAATGTTGTCTAATGCGTGGCGCGACGCGGTCGGTCGTCTTTGTTTGCCGTACATGGAAATTAGAAGGTAACGTATGTCTTGTCTTAACATGAAAACGGCTGCATTTCTAATGTTTAATTCAATTTTTTGACATTAGTATTTTGTGAAATGCAACGCCTTCTAAGTTAAGTATTGGAATAACTAATTATTATTAGAACATAATACTTTGACAGTTGCAAACGTCACTTTTGACATTTCTTATCATTCCGACACCAAGGATAAGCGGATTGAAACCAAATTTTGGGAGGATGTATTACGGAATACGTTATCACGTAAAACTATCGTCCGTAAACCGACTTTACAGACAACCAATTTTTTTCTAAAAGACACGTATCAATATTAAGCATATCGGAAATATTCATATATTTTTCCAAATATCGTAAATCGTTTCATGTTTTCATGCGTTTTTCAAATATGAAACTTTTTAAGACACCAAACGATTTTTGGCTGGTTTTATATTAACCGAACTTATAGAAAAAGTCAATTTTAATCGATTCCGATCATCCGCAACCCTGTATCACATTTAGCTTTATTATTTATTTATTATTTATTTATTATTTATTTATCATTTATTTATTATTTATTTATTATTTATTTATTATTTATTTATTATTTATTTATTATTTATTTATTATTTATTTAGTATTATTATTTATTCATATTATTAGAGAAAAACGTTCTTGTGCCAACGAATGATTAGACTCTTCACTTGTTTAATGCGATTTCTAATATATTTTATGTCTATCATTATTATTTCTATACTTAATTGTTTTTTACTAATTATAAACTATCAAATAACAGAGAGCTAAGACAAGTTATGTGGCTAAATCAATAAAGTAGACGTGAGTCATAGTGCAGAATACAGTATTCACGATAGTGCCTATCAAAATCAAGGATCATTAGGCATGAGGTTCACAGTTCACTGCCGGTACAGGATAATAAGAAGAATCCTGCGAGATGTGCCTTTGATATCCACGTTCACATTCCACGTCCACAGTATAAAATATAGGGAGTGAAGCAAAGGAAAGTTTTGCTCGCAAAGGGAGAAAATTATCTAAATGATTGATATTTTTTTATCCTCAGGCCATCGTCTTTTAAAACGGCATCTTCCCATTTTTTACGCAAGAAATGAGTAGAATAGCAAATTATAATTTAATCAATATGCTGCTATTTGACATTATCAACGAAGCTTTTTATTTCAAAGTTCTCAAGAAAAGCTCCGATTTTTAAGTCTTTCTTTATAAATATTGCTTTTTTTATATTATTTGGGACGGAATTATTTATATTATATTCATTGGCGCGACAGAACTCGAAATTTTAATTGTTAAAAGTGAACAAGAATTCGATTAATAGACTATTTTTTTTTAAATTAAACTCCAAAACAAAAATATTTAATTTAGGCACTTTCCAATGTCTTTCAAAGCTTTGTCTGTGTCCTACAGTCAACAGAAGTTAGAATACAGTTTAAAAAGCTACAGGGTATTGTATGTAGGTATAAAGTTCTGTTACACCCTGTATAGTCAGACAATGCTAATCAAAAACAGTCAATGAACGAACGACGCTTCTTTTGGCATCATTGCATTGTTTAACCTAAGATCACTGAACCACCTCTCGTTCGCAGGGAATCAAAGCTCCAGTTCAATGACTTTAAATATAAACTTTTGAAAACATTCATTGGAACACATCTACAGCGCATGATTCCAACAAGATGTCGGACGTTCAATTTTAAGTGTTTAGGCAGAAATAGGGACTACAGAGTCTTCTCAATGGGATAGAAATGCATTTTTGCAAGGATACCGATGTCAAAGCTACAACAAACTACGATAACAGTACTGCCATCTTACGGATCTGTCAGTCGATACCAAACCGCGACGCAAGTGAAACTTTTATTGAATTGTAGGCGTTGGATTGTAGACACTTATCCATCACGATTAATTATAAACAACAATATTCACATGAATACACGAATAAAAACACGTAAACACTGTACAGCACTTGCCCGCATGACAGACTGACTACACAGTCAGCTGATGCTAACCATGGGCGCCGCCATATTGGCCTTGGCTGCTCTACCGAGCGCCTTTCACTTTACCCCTACTCCGCGGCCGCCTGTAATGCGACATGCAACAGACGGCCAGAAAAATTCGGGGCGATAGAATAAAAGTTTCACTTTAAAAACGTTTTTGTATAATCAAATATCATTAATAACACAATTCCCTGCGGCTTGTATATTTTTTTTTTCTAAAATTTTAAATATTCTATTCATTAAAGGATCAGGTATTTAGTTAAAAAAAAGCGCGTAAAAATGTTATTGTATCTGATCGAATTATAATGAAAAGAGTAAAATTTGAATAGATTATCAGGTCTTTATTTCGAAAAATACAAAGCAAATATTTCAGTATAAACGTTTTTATTATCTGATCAAATAATGGTGATCAAAATTCCAATACCGACATTTTTTACGCGTTAAATAATCAATGAAAACGGTTGAATGGTTTTGCAAGTTATCGGCAATCACGTCATAAATCATTTATAATAAATGCGACACGATACGTTGGCTAGTTTCAGCCATAGGCTGGACAGCAAACAGTACAGTGACGTTTTAAAATATTAATTATAAACAACTAATTGATATATCACAGGAGCGTATTAAGTTTTTTTATTTGCATATTATAGAGCGCGTTAAAAACTCGTTAAGTACAGCGATCAAACTTTCTTGTGTTACAATATTTCTTTAGTTTTTTCATGACTCGAAACGAGCTTATAGTTTCTATCTGAAAAGTTCGATAATAATTATTGCAATTGACAAAAGGATCACTCTTCCGCGCCATTTTGAAAGACGTTGGTAAAACAGGGGACTGTTTATGACTGATAACGTGAAATATGTGTGCAGTGTGTTATGATGGCACAGAAAACGTAAAAAAATGACTAAAATAAATTTTGTAACAAAAAAAAAATGCTGGAAAATGTGCTTTATTTAACTGCAAGGCTTTAACAAAACAAGGTTAGTTTCATAACTCCAAAGAAACTTTATTTTATTTCTAAGAAATGTTCACGCGAAAGAAAAATTCTATGAAATAAAAAGTCGTCGAGATAACATGTATAGTTCACTATTTTTCCACTATTTAAGATGAGCATTAATTTATTTCTATGTACATCTTATTAAAGAATACCTTTTCTAAACGAGAGAAAATGTTTTCGTTTCGCTCCGAGGCTGCTAGCTGCTTAAAGATTTAAGCGAAACGTGTTTTCCCTTATTTGCTTATACATAGTATATGAGGCATATACACTATTGGCGTCGGTCGGATAGCGGGACTAAATAACTCGAGAAAGACAAATATTTCAACTGAGAAAAGTGTATTAATATACTAAGGGAATATTATTTTGTATTAAAAAAAATAATTTCCGTTTTAAATGCCAATCCATTGTAAAAAAATTAGACGTTTCGACACAATTATGTAGCTTCATCATAGGTTATCAAACAATAACTGCATTTTTTTTCTCAAATTTAAATAAATGTATTGCGACACGCAGTATTTTTTAGCGAGATTTCTTGCAATATGAAACGATATAATATGTAATGTTTTAAAGTATATCTGATTAATTATTTGTGAGCTTTGCAATTAGTCTTGTTTATTTTTTTATCTTGCATGTTTTACATTGTTTTCATTTATGTACTGTCATATTTTATGACCCAACTGAGGTTTGTATTTGAATTTTTAATGCAAAATTATTAAGGATGTGCGACCACTAGTTTTTCTTTTTCGATTCGAGTCGAATAAATATTTAATACATACTCTCTTTTCGACTCCAATTATTACTGTGTATTTAATTAATAAAATGATCAACGTTTTTCTCGAATATTTTCTTATGTAATTTTATATGAATTTCTAGCAAAAGATTTCAAAAATGTAAAAAAAATGTCACCATTCAAAAAACATTGTACACTTCCTGTTGAGTTTGAAATACAAAAGAAATATTCGTCAGCAGTTTCCGATAGTAATTAATCTCGAGTTGTATAAAAAACTATTGAAACTTTTTGACGTGATAACGTCTTATAAATTGATGAAACACCAGCTGCACGCACGAAAAAGTGTAACGCCGTAACGTTCCGCCTGACCCTGTGCGTGCAAGCGAGAGCGCAGTATAAGCGATAGAGAAACACAATCGGCCCAAGTTTGACAGCTACAAAAATTTATGTTATGTATTATTAAATATGATATTCGAACGGAATATCACGTAAAACTATCGTCCGACTTTACAGACAACCAATTTTTTTTTCGTAGTTACTCACTATTACCAAGTCAATGAGTGCACTATATATACAGATACTTTTTCTGTAACCGTCAAAAAAAAATAAGGTCTGTTACTAAAAAACCTATTAAGTATTAACACACTCTGATTTATAATAGAATTTTTTTTCAGATTACATTAACTATTTTTCTCAACACTTGGTTACAATCTGGCGCGTTTATAAAAACAAACGCTATCAGATTATTAAGATTGTTCTGGACAAATATCTTCCAGAATTAATATTATTTTACTTATACTTATCTTCGCAAATTTAAAATCAAGGAACACAAAGAACAAAATTTAATTTAAACTTCAAAGAGGCGAACAAACTCGCCTTATTTTCTTTGTAAGAACACACCAATACGGTTTAAAGACAGGGATTTGTCAATCTTCTCTACCTAGAACACCGGGTTTCTGAAACAAAAGAAGCCGAAACAAAATATATCCCATGCAATATTAACTGTAGATCAGATAACTAAAGGATTCCTTCCCTGTTTCTTTTTCTGACATACCGAAAATATTTAAAAATATACAGAAATACACTTTATTAAAATAGGGTCGGATTATTTCAAAAATTGACTTTGATTTTTGTTGTTCTGAAGACAATTTTTGAAACGTTTTGAAAGCCCTATTAAGGAAAAATTAATTATAAATTAACGACCAATTTTTTAATCTTTTTTATTAATATTTTATTATTAATTAGTGGCCCGGTCCGGCTTCGCCCGATTTTGCAGTTTGCCACCGTTTTTCCGTCGACTTACGTTGCAAAATTGGTCTCCATGAAAAGCCCTTTTATTTTAACGCGTCCATCCTGAAGGTTCATTCTAAATGCTGGTGAAAGAGTTTTTCGAATAGGTGCAGTGGTTCCGGAGATTACAGTCCACATACACACAAATTTACAAAACTCGCACTCTCTCTTTATAATATAGATATACAATATTTCGGCATCCCATTGCGCTGGGTGTAGTTAAAAAAATCTTTAAAAATATAATAAGAGTTCTTAATTGACTTTTTTCTTTAGATGAATATTTTGCGCCATGTACGCTTCCAAACATCTAATTTTCCAGGCATGTGATTAAAAATCAGGCTTTAAATACTTTCAACAAAAATTATTTTAAACAAGATATGTGAAGAAAGAAAAAAGCATAGTCTATGCTCTATGGAACCCTGAGTTGATGCGTGAACGACACGCACTTGGCCGGTTTGGTTTGTCCAGATACAAGTTCACATAATAATACTTTAAATGCATGTATAAGCCCTATAAACAGGATTGGTTTTTTATCCTGTTGAAAATTATACCTCAAAGACAGGGATATTTTGTAGGCTTGAAAATAACGTAAAGATAAAAATAGGTTATTGATTTTAATCAATGCGGTATAACCTGACGTTTTTATTAAAACACCGAAATATATATATGATTTTTCCTCTGTTTCAAAGGCTTTTTATTAATATTTAGCGTATTGTTTTTTTTTTTTATACAGTACCGCAAACATGAAATCCACCGGTGGTTTTTGACATTTATTCATTGTGGAACATGCTGTGTTCAGAAATGAAAAAAGCTACAAGCAATGAAACAAAGGAAAGTAACGATATTACGTATAAAATAATGACGTTTGATAATATACATACTTACACTCTGTTATAATACACTGAGTGTTCAATTGTTCGTAATGAACAGGCTTATTTTGATAAAATATAAACAATCAATTATTCTTGAATGATATCGTCGTTTGTTCTGTAATAGCTATTATGTGCATAATTGGCAGATTTTACGTTTTTTAAATGAAAAGATTCAAGAAACGGAGCTCTATACACTAGTAATACCTCCAAATTAATTTTACAGTAACCAACAAGGGGAAGTAACTCTTATGTGAAAAGTGGTATCAAATAATTTCTCCCATTTGCCAATAAATCCGAAATTAACGTTACATATTTTTTAAGAAAATACTTCGTCTTAATTAAACACGTATAGTAAAGATAAGTATGAATTAGTAATATACCTCTGAAATTGCTAGTTCTTACCATCCATTGTTGAAATAACCACTTTTTGGCTTTTCCTGCAAATTTTACTTTTTGCACATAGGAGGTATTACAGAACCAACAACGATATATTGAATGATTCTAGCTGCAAAACTAGACTCGTATGCAACGGCATTTACTCTTTATATTGCATAATTCAACTACCACACTATCAAACAAAAGATGTTTTATTTTAAATTTTAACCAATAACAATATAAAATTAATAACGAGGATTTTTCATAGCTTATGAAAGGAAATTGTAAACTTTCTTAATTATTTTAAATTTACGACAGAAAATTTGCTTAAGTTTCAATTTTAAAATGCGGAAAAGTTTCACTCAATAGCAGTATGAAAAAAAGTTTTTCAACACGAAAATATTTGATTCAGCAGATATGATCATAAATCTTTATTAGATGTAGTGTTGAAGGAAAAGTATTTTTGTTCCTTTTTGTGTCGTCATCGCAAAATATCATATTTTATCCAGAACCAGTCCCACTTGTGAAAAATATATAAAAAGCTGAAAATTGAGAATAATTTTTAACTTTACGCACTCTCAATTCTAAAACTGATATTTATGTCTTAAAATACATGGCCTAAAAGTATCTTACGAAATTTATATGAAACAAAAAAGCATATTTTTACTTCAGCTAAGCTAAAAAATTGCAGATAAACAAAATTAACCCGTCACGAATAGATGAGTGAGGCAGCTTTTTACGTATTTTTTGTTACAATGGTCACATTACTATTTCTTTAGGTATCTTTTCACTGTGAATAGATAATAATAACAAATCTTTACACTTAGTTCAACCGGATAGATAAAATTTAATTCGGATGTAACGAAAAATTGTACTTGCTTTTTTATTTTTCTAATGCAATACGCTCGGTGTTCAAGGTCTCAAGTATGAGTCCCCTATTATACAAGTCTCCAGTTTTGCATGTTCGATTTATTATTAAAAAATAAAATACATAATTGGTTGTCGGCTGTTAAAAAAAATAAAAAAGTAATCCGGTAACTGAACTCAATCCATTTAAATAACTAGAAACTTTACTTATAATACAAATAAAATGACATAGACAGCGTGTAGTAGGACACCAAGAAACAAGATGAATTTATTATAGGTACAAAAATATGAATTATTTTTTGGCACGGAAACGATTTCAGTGCAACAACGCGTAAACAATTTTTAAAGTGACTTTGATAAATAAGACAGTTTTAGAACAACGATGTTTAAAGAGAAAATAGAATAGTCTTTTGATTTGATTAGATTATATTTATATTGATTGATCGTTTTCTAACACAGATTATACCAGAAGTTTCAAAACAAAACAGCTATAAGTTATGATTATTTATAATAGTACCGCGGCATATCTTAAACCAACTTAAGTATAGTTCACTTAAATTTTTAAAGTTTGATTAATTATTATTATTGTATAGTTCACTTAAGTAGTACGTATAATAAAAGCATAGCATTTGGTATTGTGAGGTGAGCATATACTAAGCATCATTTTAAGGTATTGTGTCACTTTAAAATTCAAAATGGCGGTCAAAATTTCTACGCAAAAATTGTCTTTCATTGTTTCGCATTTTGAGGTTAGAAACATCTTCAACCGCTCCCTAAACCGGCGGGTCTACAAGCGTGAAATTGTACCTATATAACGTAGGTTAGTACTAATAAAAGATTTTTTGAAAATAAATCCCCAAGGAGGGTTAAATATTTAATCTTATAAATCAAAAAAATATATAACATCGGGTAATTTAAAAATGATTTTTTAATATATTATATAAGAAACAATTTAATAACAAATAAAATAGGCAACAAATGATACTGTAATACGATGGAGCCGAAGACTTCACTACTGTTGTATGAAACATTGCCGCCGGTAGCAGCTAGTAATGATTATAAATAAATAGGGAAAATCCGAGAAAAATCCGACATAAACGTACTTATTTTGGAGCAAATATATTGTATACTGTATAAAGCACACATAAACTGTAGTCATATAATCCTCATATCGGGACACACAGGCAAAGATTTGTCGTGGCAAATATAGTTTTGACTACGCCCGTTCCGCCAAAAGTCTTCAATTTATACGCTTGACGCCGAGGAAGTGAAACAAAAAAGGCACCCGAACTACCCACGTACGGACATATCCTCCATTTAATGTAATGGTTCCGCACTGTTGTAAAATATTGAGATAGTTTCTTTAAAGGAACGTACATATTACAAGTAACTTAATACTCAATAATAGATTGTGTTACTAGGGCCAGGGGCGGTCCTAAATCTTATTAAAGTTCAACGCGGCTTTATATTTTTTGTTGGATTGAGTGTGATCGGGCGACACAAATAATAAGTACTATAAATTCAATCAAAATAAATTGTTATAATTAACACAAAAAATTGT
Source organism: Xanthostigma xanthostigma (assembly GCA_963575645.1). Taxonomy (NCBI): domain Eukaryota; kingdom Metazoa; phylum Arthropoda; class Insecta; order Raphidioptera; family Raphidiidae; genus Xanthostigma; species Xanthostigma xanthostigma. The sequence continues at coordinate 18,076,502 of OY754474.1, forward strand.
CAAAATTACCCCAAAAAATTATCAAAAATACCCCAAAAATATTGTCAAAATGACTCCAAAAAATTGTCAAAATTACCCCAAAAAATTGTCAAAATTACCCCAAAAAATTATCAAAATTATCCCAAAAAATTGTCAAAATTTCCCCAAAAAATTGTCAAAATGTATCCATTATAAAAATGTATGATGACTATTCTATTTTTATAGGCGTTGACACTTGAGGTTACAGGATTAAAACCCTATTAGTCCTTATTTAGATCCGTACCTGAGTAAAGCAGTGGTTAAGTCATTATTATTTGGTATTATGCGATATTATAACGACGTTTTCAGACCAGGAATGGTTTAAAGCGAAATACACGCACTTTAACTCGAAATGTGTGGTTAGCAAAGGATAACTGTGCGTAAGAAAGATGGCTAGATTAGCCCGATGATTACAGGATGCGTTGGAAAATATCTGACAAGAAGTTTTTGCTCCGCAATTGGTGATCACGAGCCTGGAAAATACATATCAGTAAAACGTACTACTGTTATGCACACACAGGTGATTATAAAGTATTCGTCCACTTAAGTTTGGTAGAATTACGTGTCAATAAGATGAGAAGACATTTAAGCTGTCCATCTTTAAAAAATAAATAAAAATGCATGTATAACGTACGTTAGCAAAAAATTAATTATTTAAATATACAAATTTCGTAAGACGCTCAATAATTTTGTTGATATGTTAGCTTTGGAAATCTTAAATACATTTTATTTATCGAGTATATTCTTTTTCCGTGTATGTTGCATTTTAAGTGGAACGATTTACTGTAACGCACTAATGATTTCCATAGTTGACAAAGAAACAAAACACGCTTATATGATGCGTCTTAACTAAGGTTCACTGTGTATTTAAAAATATATACAAAAGTGGTGGAAGGAACGTGCTGATATGGTGGAAGAAAAGTGACGACCTTAACAATACTACCAATAAAATGTAAAGGAGGTTAGTCTGTTCCGCCATAATTAAATAAACTCCTCATTCGATTTCGATCAAATTTGGTACAAACATACATATTTCGTTAAGCTAAGGCTCACAATTCTTATACGAATAAAACTATTGTCCATACAATATCAACAAAAGACGGATTTTACATAATAGGAGTGTAGAAATCTATATTGTTGCGCGCTCCCTGTTAGGACAACTATGAATTCTGTAGAATCTTCTAGCAACAACAACAAAGTAAAACAGGTGGCCAAGAAGACCCGACCTTCTTAGAATTGCCTGGAGAAACCAATACATGTAAAGGAAGGATCTCGATGCTTCTAGAACATTCGGCAGGCGGGGGACTTTTTGTAAATAATCGTGTGTAGGTATATAGTTAATAGACAAGTGTGCTAATAAACTTTGGTATGTTCCTGTATTGTAAATATTTTGTGTACATAATTAGTGATTTTATACTCTTCTGTTACTTAGTTTCTATTTTATTATCTGAAACTATCGTTATTTTGTTTCTGTTAACGTTATTATTACTGTTTCGTTTGAGAAGTACTTTTTCGTTTGTGTGTTTAACTGTTTTGATAAACGTTTATTATTGTAAATAAATAATTTTCTACCACGAACTAGAACAGTTTTGTTACAATCTGATAAATAAAAATAACTTTTCTTTAATCTGCTAATTCTAAATTTATATAAAATTGCAAATTTCTTTTACCTAATCGTTAGATAGATACAAGTAAAGTCAATAAAAATGTGTCAAAAAATATGGTTGCCGTCATAATGATTAAACGTAAAGGCCCCCATACACCTCGTTCTTTTTTGGCAGTTTTCATCGTCACGATAAAACACGTCGGTCAAAACCGAAGTGTATGGGCAAAAACTGTCGATGAAACACGGCAGTTTTTTTATCTGCCGAATCTTGATTTAAAACACGACGTGTTTGCTGGTTGTCGTTTTAAATCGTAATGTGTGGCGCTTTCCGATAAGAATCGACGTGTTTATTCAGTGGTGCGACGTACAGCAAATAAGTCATATTAATTAAATGATTGTAATTAGTTTGAGTATTGATTTATATTTTAACCGTTTTAGTGCTAAGCAATTTTGACAAAAATAAATGAAAATTGCTATAAACATATTGATTAATTTAGAGGAAAAAATAATGGTGTCAAATAAAACACTCTAATTTAGACAAATATCAATCAATTTTATTAATTATTTTTGCATTATATTGTTTATTAATGTTTATTAAACATAAAATAATATCAATATTATTGTATTTTATTTCTTTTAGAAAATAAAAAATCTAAAAAAAATAGCTCTCAACACACTGAAACTGATACTCGCAGCGCTTTTGCGCTGCGCCGCAATTTTCGATACAAACGATCGCAGCGCTTTTGCGCCGCATAGCATTCTAACGGTTAATAATAACTCAAAATAAGTATGTTCGTCCATTCTCAGGTAATTGAACCAATCCCCAGGTTCAAGTTTCAGCTCGTTCAATTCATACAATTGTATCGAAAATTAAAGCAATCTCCTGGTTCTAGTCGTAATTCATTTAGAAGATTTACGTGTGAAAATTGCCTGCGTTTAAGTAACCATTCTTTAGTCCATATTGAACGTGTTCTTTTTGAAAATTTTAATTTTATAGCCACTGCGGCTGCAACTGCTAACGTTGTCGTAGGATCCATCAAAGCAGATCGTATTAATGATGCCACGACTTCAGAAAAACTGAACGAAACTACGCCTCTGTGTGGATATGGCCGTTGTTCGTTTAAATTAACCGTACAGTTTTACCCGTGCGGTTAAAACTGCCATAAAAGAACGAGGTGTATGGGGATGGCCGTTGTTCGTGTTTAACCGTACAGTTTTACCCGGCGGTTAAAACTGCCAAAAAAGAACGAGGTGTATGGGGGCCTTAATAGCAACTCATTGACATTTTTGATCATTATTTAAAACGGCAACGACAACTTTAAAAAATATAACTCTATGGGACTAGTGACTACATAAAAATGAATACCGGAAATAGTGTTCCGATCAGGTTCTTGGAAAAATGACTATGCAAGTGAGTAAAGTCGCTTTTTTAAATGTTGCATCCTCTATAAAATCGAAACATTTTTTTTACGGTCGCTGCTCTCTCTATAATAAAGTGAACTGTTCAAAACCGATAAAGCTTGAATAAATCGCCAATCCCTTGTTAGGAATATTCTTTATGATCACTTGATACCTATGAATATAATATTTATGTAAGAAAGTGGCCTCTAGTAATTCCCTTTTTTCCGTTTCCACAAGCAAATTTCATAACTTTATTCACACAAAAAGAATTTCATTTTCCAGTTAAAATTACACCAACATTTAACGTGTCACTCGAATAAAAAAAACTTCTTGCTTCTAGAAAAAAAAAAGAAACTTATTTTTATACCTATCTCAATTCTATCTCTCGTCATATTATCAACAGAAATGAAATTTTTATAACTTTAAAATTGTCGGGGTACTATTTACAAATACCAAGTTGTTATTCGCGAGTTGGCGAAAGCATAAATAAATAATTAATAATTTTATGATCCTCAACCAAAACCTTCCTTCATGTTAACATTTTAGTGGATCAACACTACTACTTACTTTTACTGAAGACATAATTAATAATAACAACAAATTGATAACGTGAATAGGAACTTCACTAAAGTTGGCCGCAAAAAAAAATAAAAAATCCACAACAAACTTTCACAATTAGCATTCCCTCTCCCTCTACTTGCGTGTTCTATAGCCAAATTTTGGTTCCGCAGCTAAAGAACTAAATTGTTTATGACAACTGTTCGCGCTAGATTTTTTTTAAATCCTGATAATTTTCGATCAATCAACACCTATTTTTAAATTTTTCTGTGCGATCCTTTTGCTCTAAATTCCGATATGGAAATCCTAGAGGCAGTTGCTAAGGCGCACGTTTTCGATACAAAAATTAGCAAGCCTGTGTTGGGTCCAAGATCCTGAATCAGTTAACAGCTAAAATTTCTTTCCGAAAATCCGCTCTATTCCAAAGCAACCTTAAGGAGTTACACTATCCAGTCGCGTAAAAAAATAAGCTTTTTTTGTGAATTTTATTACGAGTTCTAGGTGGCGGATCAAAAAAAAAAATTAGGGATTTTCTTACGCATATATTAAAGTTCGCAAAAATATTTGTTAATTATATATATATATATATATATATAACAAAATGGCGTCGTGGTAGTATAAAAAACAGAGAACAATTTTTTTAGGTGAAAAACGGTGTACATTGTAGCAGTCCTGGTGTACCATCAGGAGCAAAAAAGAATTTTTTTTCTTTTTTTACAATCGTTTTTCCATGGAAGTACCGACGATTTTAAATTTTGTTTGAAAATTCACAAACTTGTATGAGTTAGAATTTTTTTTTTCATTTTTTAGCAAAAACTCGAGCTTAAATTGTTAACTGCAAACGTCATAATTTTTCAATCATAAAAATCGTGTGTACTTCCACGGAAAATCTATCTAAGAAGTTGTCATTTAAACTTCAAGTCAATCGGACAAAAATTGAGCGAGATACGGTGTACACCAATTTAAAAAACATAATTTCGAGAAAAACGCGTTTAAAGTTTGAAAACGTATTTCTTATATGAAATTTTCAAAATTTTTGAGAACTTTAATATACGCGTAAAAAAGCCCTAAATTTTTTTTTATCCGCCACCTAGAACTCGTGAAAAAAATTTACAAGAAAAGCTTATTTTTTTGACGCGCCTGGGTAGTGTAACCCCTTAAGCTACGAGCACCCTTTATATATAATCAAATATTAACGTAACAGTAGTTCGTTAAGGTCAATTCAGTTTCTAATATTTCACTTAGAAACTTCAAAAGCACAATATAGTGGAATCTATATTAGTAATTACATTCCATTGTTGATGTTATATCATCAAACCGATACTGTGTTCAACAATCGACAAGCACTCCACGCACATCAAAATCAATAACGCAAGGAAATTGGGCGTGAAAGGGTTAATTATAGATAGTAAATTTATGGCTTTCAATAAGTGCGATCCATTTCGTTACAACTTCCATATATATGTGTTTAAGTTTCAAATAACGGCTTTGTCAGAATACGTGTATTGATCGCTCCGAACAATTCTTAAATTTTTGACCGAGCCAACGAATTAAACAGACTTCCGTTTTAACCTTTTAATATTTCGTTTACTCGTCAGTCTGTTCGTTTTATGATTTATGACTAAATGCGCTTATCAATTTTATCGAAATTTCGCCAGAACATTTTTATATCCACACCGAACGATGCAAATACATAAATAATTTTACGCTCATAAATAAAGAAAATAATGACGGAACAAAAAACGATCTTTATTACGCTGTTTTATTGCAGTTTTGGTTCAATAATCGCATGGTAGACTCTTTTTCGAAGTACTTCAACGATTTATAAATATCTTAAATAATAATCTATTTTTTTGTCTTTAACGTATCTTAGCATAATAATATATAGTCTATGTTCCTCGGAAATAATTAATGCTTTTAAACAGTGTACTAATCACTTTTCAAATCGGTTCAGTAGTTCGTGAAATCTCCTTTATAATTTATACATCGTACATAGTCGTTGTAGGTATCTGTCTATACCAGGCCTGGGTAAATGGCGGCTCGCGGGCCGGATCTGGCCCGCGAAGCATTTTATAAATAATTATTAAAAGCAAAAATATTCATAAGCCCTGAAGATGAAAATAAATTTTTCGAAACGTTAGCTACTAGCGAAACATTGGTAAAGCTTATTTTATAAGCCTCAACCAAAACCTTCCTTCATCTTAACATTCTATTGGATCAACACTACTTTAAATAAAAAATTTTAAAAAAATTGGCGCATAAAAATAATTTTAGAAAAATAGTAAATAGTTTTTAAAAACTTGAAATTGTTGTTTCAAAAAAACTATACTTAAAATTAGAAAACATGTTTGTCCCACGGTCAAATTTTCATCCGCAATGTGGCCCGACAATCAAAAGATTTGCCCACCCCTGGTCTATACCGAACAGATATAAATGCAATTTTACCATTCAGCTTGAAGTTAGTTTTTACTTATATATTTTACTAGCGGCCCATCCCGGTTTCACCCGGGTGCAAAACTTGTGGAAATATTATATTGACCTTCCCATCTACACAGCAGAACTATCAAAGTACATTGTTTTGATGTATCTCTAAAGATTTGGTCAGCGTTAGCCATGTAAGAGTACGCAAACAGTTCTTTTTTAAACAAAACACCGTCATAGTTTAGCCATTTTATACAAATTATAAATGCAGAAACCTTTCTCGTTTATCGCTCTTTCTAACCGTACGAAAATCTGTTCTTTTTGAGTTTATCGCGTTCAGACAGACATACGCGTCGGTGGGACTTTGTTTTATATTATATAGATTGAAATTATAAGTCTTGTGTAGTCAATTAGAATATTGTTCTAAAATTTTATCTGTTATGTTATTTCCTACTGTAATATGCGACAACGACGCCACTGCGACACAACATCCTTGCGAGTTTGTAATATTTCAAACAGAATTTCCATCCACCAGACGCATCTGATTGCTATCAAGTTTAATTCATTAACGTATCTCTACGACAGCATCTGAAACATCTAGAAACCACCACTATCGATTCTGAAACCACTAAAAACTACCAACACTCCTTCAAAGCCGAAATAAACAATTCAAATAGTAAAGATAAAAACTAATTAACTATATTTTTCACGTATATTAATATTAATTATTAATACGCTAAGGTTAAAGATGTTTGCCTCCCTTTTTAGAAAAAACCACACAATTTCTCCACATAAATTATATATCATTATTCAGATAATTGCTTGCTCTAATGACATCGACAATTAAAAAATTTATTATTGCTTTTGTTTTTGTAAATTAATTAATTAACAGCAACGCTGAACAACGTCTGCCATCTGACGGCTTTAATTTTGAAACAACGTCAACACTTCGATCTGTCATCTGACCTTCATATTGTAAATACTGCATACTGCCATATAACGGCTTTAATTTTGAAACAGCGAGCAACGCTGAACAACGTCACAGCAATGCTGCATGATGCCATCTGACGGCTTAGCTCAACGCTTTTGCTACTTGCGCCTCTATATGACAATTTTAGTAAAATATTTCTTCGATCTGTCATCTGAGCTTCATATTGTAATACAACAAAAAGAAGAACGTTATAAGCAGTGTGCAAAATTAGAAACGAATTGAATACCTGCAATCATATTTAAAAAATAATTTTGTAAAGTGATAATTATTATACTTATTTAGTGCGAATAATTCGCACAGGTCACTCTAGTTTTTATAATAACATGCTTTGTAATCACAACTGTGTATTGACTATTGACTGATTTATCTATGAAGGGTATAATTTGAAAAACCACTAAAAAAAATTTACCATCAACTAGTTTTAGTGGTAAAACCACAAAGATGGCAACACTGTCTCCGAAGTGTTGAATTACTGGCGGGAGAGACATTTTAACGTACACACGAAACATTGACATAGGTTGACAATGCTATCACCGAGGTTAATTAGTAATTTGAACAATTTACATTTCTATCCTCGTCGGCCAGCCTGCTGTTTCTTTTGTTTTCATATCGATATTGCAGTTATTTAGTAAATTAAACCCGATTATATCTACTGCTAAAATATCCTCACACAAATATCGCGTATTTATAAACCATCCTCCTTGAAGACAACATACGCACACAAAACAAATGAAATTCTGGTGCCTCGAGCGTCGCGTTGAAAGACAAGGTTGTAATAAAGCAAGCAAACTGAAACAGGTTGAGTGTATTTCTCAATAAATCTAACACACAGTGAAGCACCAGTTTTACGTCAGACTGGATGACGTGATGAATTGGATAAAATATGACCAAAATTCAACGGTGATTTACTATTGATTTTCAGAAGATTAAAGAATGCTATTCGTAATAAAAATACTTATTGTTTTGTCCTGAAAATATCCACTACTAACAAATCTACTAACTTTTCGTCTTTATAATTAATACTAGCAGCCGGGTCCAGCTTCCCCAGAATTAGTAGATTGCCACCGTTTTGCAAAATTGGTCTCCACCTTTATTTTAGAGAGAGATTGTGAATTATAGACGCTTAACAGCTGAGGTCATCAGCGTCTATGCCTTTATTTTGACGCGATAATGTATAGCCTATGTCAGGGATCGGCAACCCTTTGAGATGGAAGAGCCAAAATTACAATATATCCCAGTTTTTAAAGAGCCACCAAACATTTTCGTTTAAGTATTATAGTGTTTGCTTAGGTATAATATGTATATCCGAAGACGACACGTCGCAAGGGGGCGGTGCGGATGAGACGCGAGTGGAAATGGCTGAGGGATAGACATGGTGCTCAATCTAGGATCGATTAGACGGTTTTTATGGGTTTATGTAATAAATAAATAAAATTATCGACCAATTTTTCAGACAATATATTAACAAAAAAATATATAAATTAATACATTAACGTTTCGATCCGGATTTGGATCTTCTTCAGAACTGATCTAAAAATATAAAAAATAATTAATATTTAGTTTCTATTTATTTTTAATGAAATTCGCGAAAGATTTTTTTAATGTATTAATTTATATATTTTTTTGTTAATATAACCTATTGTCTGAAAAATTGATCGATAATTTTATTTATTGAAGAGTTCTAATCAGACGTTAATCAAAGATTTGTTTATATAATAAAATTATTATTTTTTTGTGTATGGAACTGGAGAGCCGCAACTTTACATCAAAAGAGCCGCAGGTTGCTGACCCCGGACCTATGTCCATCTTAAAGGTTCTTTCTAAATATTGGTGAAAAAAATTGAAATAGTACTGTCGGAGACTACTTCCTACATCCAAACTTTACCTCTTTATAATATTAGTAGAGATATAGATAGATGTTACATTGTAGGCAGGAAAATCATATTTCACGAAACGTAGATTTAGTTTTTGTTTTAAGCTGGATTTTGAAAACAGATTGCGGTAATAAATAAGTACTTATAAGTTATCCTTCCGTTTTCAGTGTGTGTGTATTTCTTGAAGAGGAAAACAACAAAGCCGTTCGAAGTAAATACTAACCGAGATTTGAATCTAATTAATTGCAACTCATTTGTCCCATTTCCAACAACTATCTGGGATTATATGTAAACAAAAAGAGCATTAAGTACAACGTAGGCATCTCCACAAAAGAGGATGACAATTCCAAAAGAAAAAAAGTATCGTCGACAGGTAATCGAACAAAACCTTTCACTATGCCGCAAAACCTTGCTGATATTCTTTGCCAGGCAGCATCATAGAGCTCCACTGCTGTAAAACTCACTGATATTCTGTAATAATTATCGGTATCGTAATTCGTTTAATCAGGACGATCGATGGATCGCCGAATTCGCGAGAACAGACGCTATACCGGAAAATCCTTATTTATACGGGAATACAAATGCATTCTTGCTATTCATTTTTACACCGACAGATGGCGTTACTGTGTTCATTTCTATCCGATCGCGCGACAGCAAATACAGGATCACGTTTTTACCCTCGAAGCACCCCTGCAACGACTGTATCAATTCGTCTAAACGGTACGATGGCTATAGGTGAGTTTTTGTTTTTTATAAAATCAAAATGCCGGCCGTAAAATACAAAATGGCGGTAGAGCCGAAAAAAATAGCGTACCATATTGAGTGGCATATTACTGAATAAATGAAGTTTCCTGGATTATTTTACAGTTCCGTTTAAGAATTACACAACCTGAAAGTTGTGTAGGTTGAATCTTTACATACCTATCTCTTGTTGTGCGTAATGAATGAGTCTGTTGTATTTCCTCAAGTACTTACTGAAATGACATTGTGTTAAAAGACAAAGTTGGAAAATAGCAAGAAAAAAATAAAAAAATTTTATTAGAAACCCGACTTCACAAAAATGATATTAATAACTAAAAGCCTAGCAGACACATCTAGCGGCAAAAACGGAAGGTCGCTACAAAAATATTAAGGCCGCTGCACACGAGGCTAGAAACAGTGCTTGGAGTTCTGCTGGCCGACAGGCTGGGTGTGAAGCTGAAAATGATGTCACTGCGGGCTCGCCTGCTAGCTTACAAAATAGGTTTTAAAATTAGAACAGGGGCTATTTTCTTTGCTAGGTCCGCTGCTAGGTATAAACAAGAACCTACCAGGAAGCAGTATCTTGTCACGTGGGCTTATTGAACAAACGCCCACAAACCAACATCAGAGTCAGACAACAGACACGTTTTGCTCTGTGTTTATATTCAAACTGTCACTGCGCGCGCATCAGATCTATCCACAAAACAAGTTTGAAAAATAGTGTCGTGTGAAGCGAACAGTTAACAGCAATCAAGAAAACCAGCGCTAGAAAACTAGTAGGCAAATCTAGCAGCATTTCTAGCCTCGTATGCAGCTGCCTTTAGACAAGATTTAATCAACATTCAAAATGAACCACACCAAAATTTTTATCTAGGGAATCAGAATGTCAGGTATTTTTTTGCGAAAACGTGTGGACACCTTGGATTAGTCTGTGATTTACGACCAGAAATCAGAAAAACAAAAATCGGGATTTGCCACTGCGGTCCAATCATTTACGGAAAACAATCGATTCAGACGCATTTTTTTCAGGTGGCAAACAGAATAGCGGCAATTTTATTCGAGCGATGGCAACGGCGGCGGCGGTAAGCGTTACCCGGGCAACGCGTGCGGCGCTCGCATGATTGACGCATGCGCACCGGTAACCGGCAGTCAGCTGGGCGGTGGCCGTTTATATGTATACTGACAGAGCGGTGTGCGTGTATATGGCCTATAGTTACACGGAGTAACATCTCCAATACCATCACGCCGTTCGTCGAGTCATATGTCTCGTTTCGTGGTGGTGGTGGCCCGCTGTTTGTATGTGAATATCCATGCGTGGCGCGTTATATGTACACTGTTAGTATAGTAAACACTCCGGAGTCCCGGACTCTAACACACGTCGACTCACTTGTAGTACTTCTAATTAGGTACAACTATTCCCAAATTTCCGAAAACTGTTATATAAAAAAGTTGTGTCTTCTCTTCTCTTAAAACAATAATGAACTATATTTTTTTTTCGTGTGCTTAGAATTACAAAACCTCTTTTTAAAAACAGTTAAATTTTAGAAACGTGTGTTTTTCTTTAAATTTTTTTATGTACTTTGTTGAGTGATATTTTTTATTTGACACTTTTGTTTGCGTATGAAACGGAAGGTTTTGTTTTTTTCGAGAAAACAAAATCACTTTTTTTGTTGTTAAATTTTTAAAAGTTGATAAATGTTTGTTTAGCAAGACATTTTGTAGCTACGGTTTAAATGTTTTCCTAATAAATTAACGTTGGCGATTTAAACTAAATTAAAACATAAAAATCATATTTCTTTACTAAACGGTATCAAAAAACTGGTGACGAGTCCATATTGTCGAAAATAAAAAAAAAATCGAGTTACAAACGTTAGAAAAATAACGTTTCATAACGAGATTCAAAGTGCGTGTTTTAAATAAACAAAAGTGCTCTTTTGTTTCATTGTTGTTTTGTTTTTTCTCGCTATGCTTTTGTTCGTTATCTTCAAACGCGTATTATAAAAACATAAAGATGCTGGAATCCTGAAACTACAGATATAAAATGAAATTTTATTTATGTAGCTTTGATTAAACGACTCAAGTTTTGAGTTTTCAATGAAAGAAATGTTTTTCAAAAGGTAATGTTACAAATTATTCATGTGAAAGAGACAAACACAAGTCGCTATCTGCACCTCATTTGCAATTCTAGCAGATAAACTAATTGTAACTGGAAAACTTATCTTGTTATTAATCAGTGTCTTTATTATTTTTCGAACGGATATACACTGATGATGCACCTAGATACGATACAATCTTTCAAATGAATGTAAAAAACTGTATTTGTCAAAAGAGTCTGTGTATAGAAAAGCGTTAGCTTTTGATGATGATACAAGTACATACAAAGACCAACTTGAAAATAGCATCCCATGCAATTCGCTTATTGAAACATAATTATTTAAATTAATATCTAGGAAGCAAAATCGAAATACTGTCGGAAATTTAATAATTTTTTAGTTATTGATCTGAAGGTCCAATATATTTGCATAGCAAATGTAAATATGTTTTAACAAGGAATGCCTAAAGGCTCTATACCTTTCTAAAGTGATAGGCTAGTCTCCATATCTAAAGCTATTTCGAGTGCAGATAAAGACGATATTATTACCTCGCAAACTGACGTTTTTGTCAGGAAAGTTACAGAAATTTTGTTAATTGACTCATTTTATAGCCTAAAAGAATACTTTTCACATGGATTATAAGTAATTTATAATGACGTATCCAAACATTTTGTTATGTTTTTAAGATGCTAATAAAATTCTATTCGATTCTGTATCTTTCTAAAGCGAGTGCATTAAAAAGACTCTAGCGATTGCATAAAGGGTCTAGGAATTAAGAGGTGACTATGGTAGCTGCCATATTCTCATTTAAAAACATCAAGTCATCAAGTTATTAAACCACGAATTAAAAAAAAAATCACTCGAAAATTGCATATAGTACCCACAAAGAAAAATATGTAATATAGTGTATTACATATTTTTCTTAACTGAGAAGCTTCTTCGCGGAAAAAAAACATACCTAAGTGCGTCAATTGATTAAAATTCATTAAGCTTGTAGGTAGTTTTAGATTTGCTTTGATTTTTTTTAACTCATTCGATAATATTGAAGGAAAAGTGTTAAACAAGGTAACCCAAACACACGAGCTTTACTTCTTTATAATATTAGTAGAGATAATTTATGACAACCCATCAACATTAAAACGAACATTAATATTATTTTTGACAGCTTCATCGCTATTAGTGCTGGCAAACGTTAGTAGCTTTTCAGGAAACATTTTCCGGAGATAAGAATCTGCAAAAAATGGATATAATTCTCAACGCCGCGAGCTTTTGCGGTTTTTGTTAAAAGCTTTTAAAATAATTAGTATTTAAATCCAATTATAATCAGTTGTTTGATGATTTATAAAAACGCTGTTCAAAAACAATATTTCAAAGTTTTAGATAATTAATTTAATTGATTAGGCGGTATTTGATGTGCATAATATTAGAGGGTTATGTTTTACGAAGTTGTGACCGTCGATTCGTAACTTTAAACTTTTAAAATTTTTTACATAATCCATTATCAGTATTTTTTTTAATATAAGATAAATCAGAACACATTCGGGAATCAAGAATGTAGGGGAAAGTTGGTTGTTGTTAAAATAAGGTAACTTTGAACAAAAGAATTTTGGACAAAAAAAAGAAGTCGTACAGAAATGTTGTGTATTTATAAAGCTCGAAACTTCAGATAAACGAAATTTTTCAAAGAGAATTTTGTAGAAATTCAATTATTAACGTTTTATAATTATTCTCGTAAACGTCAGTTGGGTTTTTGAAAAAAAAACCTTGTTACAAATGGAAATATCACGTTTTACAGCGAAACTATTTTTATTTTATTTTTTAGTACATAAATTAAAATCGATACTTAATTAAAATTACTTTGATAGTAAGTTTAATATGCATACACAAACGCAAAACTTTGTTATGGCACAACATTCCTGCTGCGTTTCGTAATCACGTGATCTATAAAATTTTATACATTTGAATAAATTGCTGGTATTTATGGCTTTAAAACATTTATTCTATTCGTTTTATCAATATCATTTATTGAAGAACGATTGGTCATGTAGTACACATAGATTTAAATATAAATTAGATTTTAGCGTGGCTAATTACGCATATAGGCGTAGAAGCCAATAAACATTATATTAAAAAAATATCATTTATGTTAAATTATTAAAAAAAAAATAATAAAAAATTAAAGAATTATTTTCGTTCAAATGTTCAATTTTTATAGATTTAGAGCTGAGAGATTTTTTTAACATATACCTGTGGTTTCTTGGACTATTTGAAAAAAATTGGTTGTCTGTAAAGTCGGTTTACGGACGATAGTTTTACGTGATAACGTATTCCGCTAGAATATCATAATTACGCACAGGGTCAGGCGGAACGTTAGGAACGTTACACTTTTTCGTGCATGCAGCCGGTGTTTCATCTTTTTATATTGACGTGATTCATCAATTTATAAGACGTTATCACGTCAAAATAATTCCATTTAAAAATGGTCGAAAATTAGCCTAAGAACCTACCCACTTCCCCTACATGAGTAGATACATATAAGTGTGTTTAATAAAATGAGTTTTGTTTTAATTACGACTCAAGTCACGTAAGGGAAAGTCGGGAATTTGCCTTACACGCTGCGGCATTATATAGGTATGTAAAACTTCATAATATTCTCCCTTAGCTTCGTAATCTTCACTCACAGTGTGAGTTATTCTTTTGTCTTCAACACGGAAACTGTACCGGGTCTCATACAATTACAGATAAGACAAAATATTTTTTGAACAGGCATTATATAATTTCCGCAATCAAATGGCAAAAAAAAAAAACGGAACCCTTATAATCCGTCTGTCCGTATGTCTGTCCGTCATCTTTCCATCGATTCGCATAAAATTTTACAGATATATGTGTTATGTGAACTGCTATAGAAATATAAAATGCAAATACAAAAAAAAAATATTTTGAGGGTAGCTTTACACATATTGAACTGAGAGATGATAATTTTTATTTTCGGGCACTCTATTGCCCGAGGTATCGTTCGACTTTAAAACTGCAATAAAAGTTTATAAGTGATTTTTTTTCAAAGTTGAATAGATAGATAGATAGGTCTGTTTATTTCTATATGTGCTATATAAAAACAGCGTAGAATGCGTCATAAACATACATAATATAATATAATTACTTACTAGGTATTAAAATGTATTCAGTACTGAAATTTATATTAAAATATTCATCCATACTGTACATTACTTTATTTATAAGAAAGTCTTTTATAATTGTTTTTAGCTTCACAGCCTTTAAATTCCACACATGTAATATTTCCCGAAGTATAAGCTCCTAAAGTCGTGTTCCCCCCTTAATTTAGCAAATATGTAATTAAAAAATCTTTAAAAAAAATTACATAACATCATACTGCAATGACGAATTTCTAGGTTAGAGTAGTAAAAAAAAAAGATAATTAAATCTAGCATAATAAAATTATATTTGTGGTTACAAAACAAAAACTTTGATTAAAGTTTTTGTTTCTATCTTTGCGTTTTGAAGACTAGCCTGAATTTGCGATTTCGTTTGCGTTATATGTATTATACCTTGTAATTGCGGCTTCGCTCCAGTGTAGGTCAATTTTGTCCACAGCAATGTTGGTTTTTGGCGAGGAGAAGAAGTAAAGCTTTAATCTATCATTAAACAGAGACTGTTACCAAACTACTTTTAAATCATTTTACGAAGTTCCTTCGAAATCCACTGACAATAGTTTAGTTCAAAGTATGAAAGCTCTACCCTTTCAGTATGAAAGTTGCAAAATACGTGAAACGAATTTTACAGAAAATCAATCCACTCATTTGTTGATTTTGTATGAAAAACACTTTTATTTCTATGGAAGCCGTACTTTATCCTTTGAATTAAGGAACCCTATAGATGAGTATTATTTAGAAACCACGCAACCTTCCTTAACAATGTTTTACTATTAATTTTGATTGTTAAAAAACGTTTCATTTATATTCTGTGAATAAACTTTGTTTCAAAAAAACTTATAAGCCTCTAGTACCTAATGCGTCGTCTATTTTTTGCTGCAGGACCGCAACTTTCTATAAACTTGTTTTTATGAACGGATAATTTTAATTCTGAATTGGTAGCTGCGAAGACTTTTGCGCAAAACTTCTCCACAATATTTTACATACATTAAGATAAAAAATACATCTGAATTTACCTACGTTTTTGCGATAAGTGGCTATTAGATACTACAAAAGTTTTTTTTTTAAGAAAAGAAAATATAAATGCCGTCGTTTCATAATAATAAATTAGCGTTTACTAATTAAGATTACGGACGGCGGTAGCTGAACGCAACGAATAAAGGGAAAAGGGCAATGTAAAGCAGATGGCATTATATAAAAACCAAGACTTTCTCTTCTTGGCTGTGTCAATACTATATTTTACATTGTAAATTAAATTAAGATCGTCGCCAAAAGAATATTGAATATTTAATAAAACAAAATCGTGAAAAAGGGAATTTTAAATTTACATAAATTATTTATAGCAAAAATATTTCTGTGGCCATAAAACAAAACGGCGTATGCTGAATCTATAGTAATACAAATAAAAAGAGACAAAGTTTAGTTGTAGGACGTGATTTCCGAAACTACTCAACCGATTTCAAAATGTTTTCACCAAAATTAAGAACGGACCTTCAAGATTAACATAGGCTATATATTATTTCGTTAAAATAATAACCCTTTTCGGGGAGAACGTCAGTCTGTAGTGTTTGATGTTTGATCAGGTTCTTTTAAATTAGCAATACCCTTGAATTTGATTTAATAATGATTTATTAACAGCACCAACGTCAAGGAATGCCAGCTTTACGCTGGCATAGCCAACTCCTGTACTCGTGTCCACTACATCACTCCCCCTTCGCATAATTGTTCATATATTTATATATTAATAGTATTCGTCCCTGCAAACACCCCCTGCACCTTTCATCTCAAATCTTTTCCCCTCGCCTAAAAACGGTTCGCGCTCTCCCGACGCTATTTTTAGAGCTAGAGGGTTCTGGTAAACGCCAAATGAAAGACAAAGAATCAGACTACAGATCCTTCAGGCGAATTTTTCGAAAAACAGTTTCGCCTACGTGTGAAATATTACGTAACTTATTATTTTTTTCAAAAGGTTGTAAGTTTTTTCAGAAATTTTTTTTCAAAAAATTCGCCTGAAGGATCTGTAGTCTGATTCTTTGTCTTTCATTTGGCGTTTACTATAACCCTCTAGCTTTAAAAATAGCGTCGGGAGAGCGCGAACCGTTTTTAGGCGAGGGGAAAAGATTTGAGATGAAGGGTGCAGGGGGTATTTGCAGGGACGAATACTCTTAAGAGAACTGCAAGCCTTGCGTTATAAGTAAGAACAACCTATTGTTATAATTGTTGCAATCAGCTAGCTTGCAGTTCAATTGATATATTACTAAATGCTTACTGTATATATATCCACTACAAGTCATCTATAAATTCGGGCGAAGCCGGACTGCTAGTATTCGATAAAATAAATTCTATGCACAAAGTCGAATTGTAAAAACTAGTTTGCTGTCCGATAAATTTGAAATGCAAGTTTAACGACTAATATAATATATCGGTTATTAATTTATAATAGTATTAGTAATACAAGGTTATCATAAATACAGAAAATATTTCAACGTATTATATCCGTTGTGTCTTCAAAAATTGTTAAATTCTATTTAGGTATTGCTGGATTTAAGTCTAAATCGTTCTCTTTTTCATCAATACAACATTGAAGATATTGAAAATAGTATCATAAATTCCACATAAGCAATTTTGAATTTTATCCCCTTAATTTAATGAAAAAGACAACTGAAGTGTAAAAATAAATTTAAAAAAAAAACATAATTTATACTGACACAAAAACACATTTTGAAATGACGAACATTACACAGATAGCAGTTTAGTTTTTATGCCTATACGCAAAACACTTGAATATATTTCAATTTACATGCAAATTACTATGTTTACAGCATAAAATTGTCAAAAATTGAAAAAAAACGCGTGTTGTCGAAATAATAGTCTATGATGTATCGTCGAAATAAATTATGTCATATTAAAATTGAAAAAGGCCAGGGCGTGACTTTATTTGACAAAAAAGAAAGAAAATTCATCATGTTTAGTTATAGGCTGCGTTCAATTCTTATGCGATCAGACTATGATTTACTACGGAAAGTATAGGTACGTTTATTTTACTAACTTTACACTACTAGTGTTAAATGTGTCATTAAAGTACCGACATGAAAACCGGCTATTTTATAAGGAGGGTACAAAAAACAACTCCTCGTTCTATTTTATCTTTTCATAGGCTATAAAATAAAATTTGAAACTATACGTAAAAGTTTTCAAATTTTACTAGCTTTGAATTTTTACATAAAAATGGTATTAAGTTTTAGAATGTGAGACGAGATTTTAATATATTCATCTAAAAGCTTTCGCAAACACATTTAGAACGTGGTAGTACATAACACCTCAAGATAACCACGCAAACTCCCTCAACCCTCAACACTCGGTAATTGCATTTTGAAAAATTAATGAACGTTTACTGTCGTATCAGATTGATCTTTGCGCGTTCACAAAACCGACCAAAATATTATATTATTTTGATTTATATTTTTATATAATTTTTGTCAATATATGGTCTGAAAAAAATTGGTCGACTATTTTATTTATTTGAAGAGTTCTATTCAGACGTTAATCAAAGATTTAAAATATATTATCGCAACATTCAATTCTTTATATGGGGGTGTTTCAAAATTTCTAAATCCCCAAATTATTTTACATAATCACTCGTTGCTCAAAAAGTAGACTTTTAAACGGTCAAAGAATCAATAGTACATTATACCACTGCGCGCCATGATGCCCGAAGCGATCCGAGGACATCATGACGCGCAGTGCAAGAATATAAAACTTTCGACCAGTGTGGTGTATACTATTTTTCTTCATACCTCGGTCGTAAGTACGCTTATTAAATACATTAATTACAGAAAAACACAGATAAATTCCAAGCAAGCAACTTTGAGGTTATACGTAAAAACACGAATGACAGTTGTTCGCGACAATTAGCTAAAATATATTGCCGCCCGAACGTACGTACTTCCCGCATCAGTGCGTGTAATCCCACCAATGCGTAAATGTAAGGCTTTCTGCCTTACAATTGATGTCGAAAGTATGTACTTTCAATCGAGGTATGAAGAAAACAGTATTACGTTTAGGCGGCAAACAAACAAATCAATAACTTTTCCACTTTATAATAGTAGGATAAATTCAATAAATAAAATTATCGACCAATTTTTCAGACAATATATTAACAAAAAAAATATATAATGTATAAAAAATATATGAAATTCGTAAAAGATTTTTAATATTGAAATATTGAAAAAATAATTATTTTTTCAATATTTCAAAATTAAAAATCTTTCACGAATTTAATTAAAATTAAATAGAAACTAAATATTAATTACTTTTTATATTTTTAGAACAGTTCTGAAGAAGATCCATATCCGGATCAAAACGTTAATGTATTAATTATATTTTTTTTTTGTTAATATCGTCGTTGGTTCTGTAATAGGTCTTATGTGCATATTTGGCAGATTTTACGTTTTTTAGATGAACAGATTCAGGAAACGGAGCTCTATACACTAGTAATACCTTCAAATTAATTTTACAGTAACCAACAAAAGGAAATAACTCTTATGTGAAAAGTTTTATCAAATAATTCCTCCCATGTGCCAATAAATCCGAAATTAAAGTTAAATATTTTTTAAAAAAATACTTTGTCTTAATTAAACATGTATAGTGAAGATAAGTATGAATTAGTAATATACCTCTGAAATTGCTAGTTCTTACCATCCATTGCTGAAATAACCACTTTTTGGCCTTTTCTGCAAATTTTACTTTTTACACATTAGAGGTATTACAGAACCAACGACGATATATTTATATATTTATTGAAGAGTTCTAATCAGACGTTAATCAAAGATTTGAGTAGGATAAATTCTTCAAACACTGAACTTAAAAAAACATTACTGCACAATCACAGTCTGTTAGCGAATCAGTGTGTATATTTATTGATGAAGAGGTCGAATCATGAAAGTAAAACGTCTTCTGCACAATCAATCACACGTAGGTAAGTAATGGTGATCAGTGATCAATCACTGCCAAAAATGCGTGTTTATTCCGACTACTCCCATTAGATAACCTTTCTAATTCTGTCGGTTTCGATTCGAGGACCCGATCAAACAAAGATCGACCACGTGTGCTACACAAAGAAAAATTCCCGAAGAATTTAAAAACGTTCAAAAATAAAATTATTCAAGGAGGAAACCAAAAAAAGAAGAGTAACACATCCTTGATAAGTATTTGACGTCAAAAAGACAGGGCAATGACAGAAAAATATACATGTGCAGCCATTACATATATTACATTGTTAAATGGTACGGAAAAAGAACAGAACACAGGTTTCTGTACCTTATGTATAAACACTACTGGCCAAAAAAAAGTAAATACTAATAATAAATAGAGAACTCAAATATTAGTAATTGATAAATTATTTTTAAAATGGTACACAAAATATACCAAAAAAAATTAATAGTTGCCGCTTTTTTACGTTACGGTGGTGCCATCACAAAACCACATTCATTTACTTCTATGCACACGTTATTTATTACGTCGTCATATTTCGGTGCCTCTATCTTAGCAAACCAAGACTTAAAGCGGTGGTATCAATGCTTTTGTAACTCTAGTTTTTTTTCTTTTTATTTATTTCAACCGATAGTGTTCTCAAATTGCTTCAACAACTGCTAAATGAACTGTTTTACGAGAGGAACATCTTGTTCCTGAAGGAACGACATGTTCCCGTCTTTTGAAGCTTGTTCTTCCGTAATAAAGGTTTCTAATAATCGTGTTCACCTTTTTGCAATATTGAAACAAAAAACACTGATGAAGGCGGCTATGGAAAAAAACTTATTGCAGCTTTGTTCTACCGCGCAACAAATCTAAGAAGGCACCTTTTTTAAAACGAGACGAGCTGAAAGCGATCTTACAGTGAACAAAAAGATCACCCGAGTTTTTAAAATAAGGCTTTATATTTACACTTGTAACGCGAAAAACTATATTATCGCGTCATAAAATAGTAGAGTGTATAATGAGTTGTATTCGGACGAGTTACGATATTATATTTAAAAGAAAACGAGCACCATCGAGCTTTAACAGTCATACGAGTCGTAACACTATTCCGCGCGAAGTGTAGATATATAGTATTTTTTGGACGTACCTCCTATAAAATTCATTTCATTTTCAAAACTTTTGACAGTTCACTTTTAAGTAAACGAGTGGTTTAGAAAAAACAGTTGTGTGGTTTTAAGAAACCACGACGCAAGTGAAACTTTTATTGGATTGTAGGCGTTGGATTGTAGACACTTATCCATCACGATTAATTATAAACAATAATATTCACATGAATACACGAATAAACACATGTAAACACTGTACAGCACTTGCCCGCATGACAGACTGACTATGTGTTATACATACTACACGGTCAGCTGATGCTAATCATGGGCGCCGCCATATTGGCCTTGGCTGCTCTACCGAGCGCCTACTCCGAACGCCTTTCACTTTACCCCTACTCCGCGGCCGCCTGTAATGCGACATGCAACAGACGGCCAGAAAAATTCGGGGCGATAGAATAAAAGTTTTACTTTAAAAAAATGTGGGCCCTAGTGGGACGCCCCACAGATATGAAACATGAAACTGCGTAATATAACCTCAAAAAATGTATAGACAAAAGTTTCTCTCAACTAGGCATCTGACCAAGAAAGTTAGATTGCCAAAGTATCAAAACAAAGGCAATGATATCTTTTGCATTTATTTTTTCTTTGGGCAATATACGAACTCATGAAATTTAAAATTCAAAAATACAAATTTTATGCTTTGTAATACTGAAAACAGAGTTTAATAAAAAGTCAAAGACGACACGTTTAGTATTCAAATAGCAGCTGAGAATATTAATCATTAGCGCCAAAGAACCGAAAACAATTCGTCTTTGTGACTGGGAAATGATAATAATACACGCGGCGGCAAGGCAAAATAGCTTATGTCACCTAATCTTCAAATGTGTGTATGGATACTGTCATGTTTTTAAAAAAATCACAGATAATAAATATACGTTGACAAGAGAAAGTAACTTCCACTGAATTTTTAGAATATTTTATGTACCTATATAAATTGCTACACCGTAAAGATAACAAAATTCCAAGTTTTGTAAATGTCACTAAAATCGAAATAACACTCTCGATATAATTAAAATTGAACATTCCTGAAACTACGTTATTAATCTCCCTGAAATAATATCAGAAGGAGAAATTCAATATTTTAATAATGTCACATAAATATCAAATATGATCAAAATTTTGAAACTATGTCACCTTGAATTAATTTTATAAATATTTAAAGATGAGTTCTTAACTAATGACGTAATAAATGTATTACTTCTGTGCAAACGGTAAATAATTTTATCACCACCCCCTATAAAATAACTCTTTCGATTCGTGACTGTGTAGCAAGGACTATGTCTGCTTTTTTGAATTCATCATTTTTTGCTTATCGATTCTGTAATTACAATATTAAACTGGGTTTAATTAAGATACAGCAGTACTCTATCTTTCGATAGTCGTAATTAGTTAATGTGGTTATAGAGAACACCGCGCGGTTACTGTGTATAATAATAATTAATGTATTGCGTTTCATTTCGTATCGCGTGAATACCCGCACCTCCACCGTTAGATCTGTCACCTCCACCACACACACATAATTTCGCTTCCTCCACGAATCCATTAGGCGCTGCGACGCCGTGTATTATTGCGTGAACATGCGTAGTGACGCGTGCGAGACGTACAATAATGAAAACTGATGTCTAAACTCCAAAGTGCGGTGGGTGGATTTAATTTCGGGCGCTATTGTTCCCAAAAGGCTGTCTCACAACAATATTTTGATATATATAACACAGTAAGAGTTCATGGTCCGATCAATAGGGATAAATAAAATAGATACTCGACAACAGAGCTCATCGTTTGATCTGGGTTGCAGAAAGGGTTGCCAAAAAATTTGATTTTACAATGATCTTAGAGTTTCCATACATCAGGAGCAGTCTAATGTCGTATTCTCCATGCAGGAACTGATTCTAGTGCTCTCTGGTGGTAGAAAATAAAAGCTGCATATGCTTTAATCACATTTATATATTTCATCTGGCAGTTAGATTATTGTAATGAGTGAACTAAAAAAAAATAATTTATTCTTGTCTGAGATCTGTGCATGTTATGGTTTCTACTGCATTTATATCATTGCTACAAATAAATTTACAAAATGATAGAAATTTTGGATTTAGTTAGGTTAAAAAGGATTCCATAATGACAGTTAACAAATTTTCATTATTGTGGAATATGAAAAAAAACTTTTTTCTTTAAGGGAAATGAAAAAAAGAAAAAATAAATTTATTGTAGGTATATATAAACAGAAAAGAAAAGAACTAACCGATGATGAAAAATCAAGGTAACAAAAATGTACTTGGTCCCTGACAATAATGTAATTCGCTTTAAACACCCGTCCACCTTCTACTAGATGTCTTTTGGAATTACCAAAATACTTAATAATATCAGTAATATTTATTTCGAATTTATTATCCATTATAAATAAATTATGTGACGTTTACTTTAAAATTGATTAAAGCATATACAGCTTTCATTTTCTGCCATCAGGGAGCTCTAGAATCAGTTCCGATGGAGAATTCAAACTCTCTGTCAATCTAGAACATTAGATTTTACTCACAAAAAAACCGACTGTTTTCAAGCTAAATTTTTATCAAAATGTGTGGAAAAACGTTGTTTCAAAGTGGAAACTGTACAAAAAAAAAACGATGCTAAATACATGAATACACAGATTAAGAAAAATATCGTTTCAATCGATCAATTAATGTTCGATTTAAAGCTCTACTACGCTCTTCATATCGAGAAATATGTCACTGTCAAATCAGATATATTGACAGCACTTTCTGCAGACGAGCATAGGTATGCAATATTATTTCACATCGTGCGAGAGTTGATTTTAGACGCAAATCTCATATGCCTGAGTCGATACCATTCACCGGTGTCGATTAGCTCTCTTTATAGGCGTGAAAATTATTCAGGAGCAGTTTGCTTACAAAAAGCATCTTGCTTTTTTAGATGTTACAGAATTATTAGATGTGCCACATTCTTTCAAGATAAGTCGAGCTTCCATTCAACTCTAAAACGTGTTTTAAAAGCAATAATAAAAGTGAAATATTATTGGTACGTCGAAATATTTGGTGACAAAAGAACTCATCATCACTGTCACCTGCACGTGCAGAGAAAGTTAAAAGCTGCTCCAAGCACTCAAAGCTTTGTGTAGTGTCATCACTACTGGTTCAATATTGAATAGAAAGAATGGGCTGTGATTGTACTAATATCATCTTTTAAAAAGCTTATTTCTACAACTTCAAGTTTCGTTTTAATATTTTTTCAAGTTTTTCGGCAAGTTATTGAACGTGACCGATCGTCTGTAGTGAGATCAAGGTCATTGATCGGAGGGGAAGCGAAGTTACGTCCGTAATACAGACGCGAACGGGTATGCTATGCGGACCTCCTCTATGAATGCGAATCGTTTAAAATAATTTCATTTTGCTTATAATTACCTATTAATCATTTAGTATTGATAAATAGATTAATTAATAAATTAATAATAAACAACATCGGACAAATTTGGCCATTATTCTATAAAAAAATTCGCTGCGGCATAAAATGTCAATCTTCACTAGACAATCTACAAATCAGAATGGTCCGCTAATCTTCTTTATATATAAAAATTACGTGTCACATTGTTTGTCCGATGTTTTTCCGCGATGAACTCCTAAACTACTGAAGCGATTTTAAATTTGATTTGCACACCGTGTGCAATTCGACCCAACTTGAAAGATAGGATAGCTTACATTTCAATTTATAGTCGCAATATTATTTTATTGCAAATTATTTGTCTATTCCTTGACAGTCATAATAGAACCATATAAGATGGCGAACCTGTTGACTGGATTGAGTGAATATTGAATAGATGGCGCAATGAACTTAACAACCATATATCTAGATCGAGGATGTAAAAAAACTGAATATCGTTTAAAACTGCTCGGCACGACGGCGCAGCCGGAGTGCTCGACATACACACATATACGCCCATGTATATTTTAAAATAGCTAGCAATTAATAAAATAGATAGATAGATAGATAGATGTTCCAATTAAATTGTTTTATTATTTCACTTTATACGTAGCGAAGCACGTACAGGGCCGCTAGTAACTATATAAAATACCAGCGGCCCGGTCCGGCTTCGCCCGAGTTTGTAGATTGCCACCGTTTTTTCGTCGACTTACGTTGCAAAATTGCTCTCCACGAAAAGGACCTTTATTTTAACGCGATAACTAAAAAAACTTGTTAAAAACATTTTAATTGAAGAAACTTTGTACAATTTAAATGACTATTTTAAGATAGATTTTTATAAATATCCATTGTAACTTTAATATGACGCATTCTACACTGTATTTACAGTATTCCAGAATAAAGCTACAATATTATTATTATAGCCTATGTCCATCCTAAAGGTCCATTCTAAATATTGGTGAAAGAATTTTTGACATCGGATGAGTAGTCTCGGAGATTACCTCCTACATCCAAACTTACAAACTTGACCTCTTTATAATATAACTATAGATAATATAGACCAGTGTTTTTCAATATTTTTCATGACGCGATCCCCTTAGCATGAAAAAATATTTTGGGACTCCCTACCCTCCGCTATTCCTAATCAGTATAGTGTATTTTATTATTTTACAAATATCAAATCCGTACGTTATTTTCATAGTTAGGTATCGGTTAAATACATAATTAAATACCTAAAACTGAACTTTGATTTTTACTGAAGCTTCGCGACCCTTTTGTAGAGGCTTTGCGACCCCCCAGGAGGTCGCGACCCATACTTTGAAAAACAATGATATAGACAAACAAAATAATATATATTAGGTATCGTGTCCATCGAGATAATAATTAATAAGAAAAATCGCAGGATTGTGGACAAAAAGTTAGATTTATTAAACAAAATAATATTTTTTTCTACCAGCTTAATATTGACAAGAGCTTTGTTTCAAAGTTTGACTTTTTCCGAGTCAGACATGCAACTGACATCCGTTTAGTGTAGACGAGGAACTACGGCGTGAACCTCTTCCCCTGACTTCTGCATAATTATTCAAGATAATTACATCCCAAGACGTGAAGATATTGTTCAAGTGTAAAAGTGTACCGGACTGTATTAAAGTCTAGTCAAGGGCCGCATTAACATATATAGGAAGGCCCTTGTTGCTGTCATTTCAGCACGAGCGTTGTATAAATATATACGGTTACAAGGAACCATAATTTAATATGTCAAAATAATTATTCGTGTATTTGTTTATGCATGGTACAGGGTTAGACACAAGTGATATTTTAATTTGAAACACATAAAACTTTTTTAACTTCCCGCTTTAAAAAAAAAAAAAAAATTTTTTTTTTTTTTTTTCAAAAATCGGGAAGTTATTGGTTTCACCCCGATTTTCGAAAATCGAGTTTTCGCCAGATCTCGACGTTTTGAGGTCCTAGGAAGCTATTGAAACTATTTTGGCGATGATGTCCGTAGGGCTGTATGTATGGATGTGTGTGTGTGTGTGTGTGTGTGTGTATGTATGTATGTAAACCTTTTATATCTTTTGAACGGAGTGTCCGACTGAAACGCGGTTTGCGGCATCTGACGTGATCTTGGTGAACTTAGACTTCCTGAAAATTTGAAACGATTCGGCCCAAAAAATTTTGAGAAATCTTAAAAAAACAAGTTTAAAAAATTTTTAAAAATTTGTTTTTGTAAAAAATTTTCTAAACTACTAAACCGATTAATTCCAAAAACTAATCAGCTCTTCTCCTTAACAAACTGCGTCGATTTCCGCAAACCGCATCAAAATCGGTTCATTTGTTCACGAGAAACCGTGAACGAAAAAATCGTAAAAAAGTGTTTTTTTAAAATGACTCTTAAAATTGTTGTCAGATTGATTTTTTTGTAATAAATTACTTTCTTAAGCTAAAAAAACTGCGTCGATCGCCGCAAACCATATCAAAATTGGTTCATTTGTTCATGAGATAACATGAACGAAAAATTAGGAAAAAAGTAATTTTTTAAAATTACTCGTAAAATTCTTATCAAATCGATTTTTTTGTAATAATTGACTTTCTTAGGTTAAAAAAACTGCGTCGATCGACACAAACCGCATCAAAATCGGCTCATTTGTTCACGAGATATCATGAACGAAAAATTTTTAAAAAGTGTTTTTTTTTAAATTGCTCGTAAAATTCCTATGAGATCGATTTTTCTGTATTAAATTACTTTTTAAGGTTAAAAAATTGCGTCGACTGCCGCAAATCGCATCAAAATCGGTTCATTTGTTCATGAGATATCGTGAACGAAAATTTCGTAACAAAGTGTTTTTTTTTTTTTGAGCTCGAAGAGCTAAAAAATAAACTTCTTGCTATATTTGATATATTTTTGAGCATTTTGAACTCGAAAATAGCGGGAAGTTACAGGGATGGCCTGCAGGGTCAAACTACTTTTCAAATTTTTTTTATTTGTAAACGCGCAGCATCGTGGCTATATGCGTTATATTATTTTGTTAGGTTGTGAAACACCACATATAACTTAAATATATTTTCTTCATACCTCGATCGAAAGTTTGATATTTACTCCCTGTTATTTATTATATTAAATGACAGCGGTAACCCTAGTTACGAGTATAAATACGCATGATAAATGTTTTCCTTCCGCCGTTCTCACTGGGAGTAAATGTCAATCTTTCGTCCCTGCTGACGAAAGTACGTACTTTCGAGCGGATATGAAGAAAAATCGTATACACCACACGTGCCTTAAAAGTTGAAATCTCGGCCCTGCGCGTCATGATGCCCTCGGCTTCGGCCCTTGTGATGTAATATACTATTTTTTTTTCATGTGGTCAAATCCCTGAGTAACTCGGATTACATCCAGCCTGTAGTCGATTTCCAAGATATATGCTGCCTTGCCTAATGAAATCTAGTCGAAACTTACATTCAAACTTACAAACTCTACCTCTAGCGGTCCGGCCCGGTTTCAACCGGGTGCGATAGATATATTATTCTGCTAAATGTATTTCGTTTGCGGCCCGGCGTCTGAACTAACAGCTTTGAACAAATTCTACCGGATTTGCTTCTGAACTAATTGCTTTGAGCGAATTCTATCAGATGTCGCTACTTGGTACTAAAACAGTTTTTTTTTGTTTGCTTCTGAACTAACAGCTTTGCGTAAATTCTATCAGATGTCGTTATGTGTTACTAAAACAGTTTTTTTTAAAAAACACCGTAATTTTGTGCAAAAATATTTAATAAAAAGTATACTATAGCGTAAGTTGCGTCAAGCAAGACACATTTACAAAATGTCATTAAAATCGGTTCAGTTGTTTTGGAGAGTAGCGCGGCCAAAATTGTGACACGAGAATTTTATACATATAGATAATATAGACAACATTTCAAAATTATAGGGTAAATCTCACGTGAGGGTGAGGGGGGATCTCACCACATCTTACCAAATCTCGCAAGAGGAAGGGGTGCCCAAATTAAGACAAAAAAAAATACCTCATGTCCCCGAAGTTGAATGAAAGCCTCAGTGCCGTAACTCAGTCTTTTATACGCCCGGAAAAATGTTCGTAATCTTAAAACTCGGTTCTGTTCTGGCCATTTTTGAGTCCGTCCAGGGTCTGCGCCCTGTGCCTAAGCACCGGTCTAGTTACGGCACTGAAAATCAGTTTCAGTCGCGTTGCTCCTCCCCTTGTTACGTCACTGTACAGTGTACATAGGTGCACATAACCTCACTGACAATACAATACAGGTTATGTTGGTTTGTTCTCTGGCGTCAACACAAATCTCTCATCTCGGTAATTGTATTTCAAGTATTCTTAATTAACGTTTGTGCTGGTTCTGTCGCCAACATACAAACACAGATGGCGGCGGCACCTGACTCGAATCAAATAGCGTCGGTTTATTGTTGTGTAATAGATACACATGCCAACCTATGCGCGTCAAAACTGGTTTTATTGGTACCCGGAAAAAAACAATATACTCGCAGCAGTGCCATATAGCAAATATCGAAATGTTGCCTTAACTCCGCCATATTTTAAAACTACTTCGATTTAACAGATTCTAACTGCAAGGGGTGCAAAGAAATTAACAAAATATAAACTTTATTTTTTTGGAGGTTTTGCTCACTTACAAAAAAGAAAGTTTAAAAAATAAACGTACAAAAAGAAAAAGAAAACAAGTGTGTCAGGATATTTACAAATCAAAAAAAAGTGGCAGTACTTCAGCTCCCGACGAGGTCCCCGACTATTTGGCTCACAAAAATTTGATATTTTAGTCAGTACTCATCTAAAGAAAATATTCGCACTCTACTAAAAATATTATAAGTACTGCTTGTGAATCATACAAAAAATAACAAATTATATTTTTGTAGATTTTTCTTTTCTTCGTCTTGCACCTATATTTAAATTCTAATCTAATTAACAAAGACAAGGGACTTTGAAGTAGCTAATTCAATAAAAAAGTGACTATGGCAGGTTACAGTGTCTTTAATATCATAAGAAAGCGTACATTCTAAGGCTGCTGCCACACACTATGCCGAGGCAAATTATTGAAGTAGGGTTACAGTCAAATATACTAAAACAGTGTATTTAATTATCTTGCTTTACGTTTGCTATAGAGGATAGAGACATGTCTTGAAAATAGTAGTAGGTATAAATACCTAACAAGTAATAAGAAAAAATTCGCAGGTTTGTGGACAAAAGTTATGTTTATAAATGTACGACGTTTCGTCTATAAATTTAGACTTTTTCAAGTACAAATTGAAAATTAGAATCTCCTCTTTTCAAAAAGCTTCAATTTGAATGGATTTCGTGTGAAATTAACTTAGATATAACTTCTTATATGAACGAAAGTCAGCTCTGACGCACAAAGCGATAATAAAGCACATACCGCTAGTTTAGCGGTATGTGCAATTATTTAAAACAATAATTATGAAAATAAACATTAATTACTAACCATAGCAATTAACAAAAGTTAAGGTACATAAGATAAAAACATGGCAACAAGTTTATGTATAAATTTTTAAACAATAAAAATTAAAAATTCGAAAGTTAGTTTAATTTCATAATATAGTTGTACTGATTACTTAAATTTTGAGTGTCTGTTCTATAATTAATAGAATTGTTTTTTCTAATAAAACACATTTCACTGATATTACGTTTCTTCCAATTTGACTCTTTATCTGATATTTGAACTTCGTTAAATAGAAATTTATGTCCTGTGTCGAAATTAATAATACAGTTTTTACGTAACAAAGTCTTGAAACAGATCTCTAGATACTAATATTAATAAAGAGGCTAAGTTTGTAAGTTTGGATGTAGGAGGTAATCCCCGAAACGACTCATCCGCTTTCAAAAATTTTTTTCACCAATATTTAGAATGGTCCTTCAAGATGGACTATATACTATAGCGTTAAAATAAAAGCGTTTTTCGTGAAGACCAATTTTGCAACGTAAGTCGACAAAAAAACGGTGGCAATCTACAAATTCGAGTGAAGTCGGACCGGGCCGCTAGTATATAATTAAAAGTTTGTAAAGTTAATTATTTCTGATTTTGTTTTTAAAAAAATCATTTATTTCGTTGAGTTGTTTTCAGTCTTTAAATTAATTTTACTTTAAAGTTGAAAATATGAAATAATGGAAAGCAAATATCGTGTAATAATTAATCAATATATAATTAAAACATGACACTTGGGTGAGTTTTAATAACGTTTTGTTTTCTCAACAATTGTTTCAAGCATAAAACTTTATACTATATTAATTTTCGATTTCTACTATGAATTTTCAATGCTAAACTAACTTTTACAATAACAAGTGCACGTCTAAAAACTTTCTTCATACAATATTTTGTTACATAGCTCATCTATTATTAAAAAATACAAAAAATTTACAAGTTACAAAAATTACTTTGTTCCGACATCAATCGTATTATTTTTTTTTTCAAATAAAGTTGCATTTACAAGAGATGACTAGAAACTCAGTTTTTTTTTAAAGGAACACTTAATTATTTATTTTACAGTTCAACACAGCGTACTTTTTGGAACAGAAAAGGTCCTTTTGAAAAACCACAAAATATTTAAGACAGACGAGCTATAAGCGCTTCTAATATTTTGGGCGTGCCACTTAACGCAACGTTGAAGTCTCCCTCCCCAAATTTTGATCAGATATTTGCTATTTATCTCTGCTAGTATTGAAAATACGAAAAATTTACAATTTATCAAAATTCAAATGCTTTACGTGCAAATCGACATTTTTTAAATATAAAGTTTAATAATAGTTAATATAGTTTTTTTACAACAAATATTTGAAAAAATCGCAAAATATTTAAAATAGATGAGCTATGACAACATAGACTGTTGTATGGAAACTTTAAATCGCAAATTAAAGCGAATTCGTATTTTTAGAAAGCTATAAGCATTTAATTATATGAAACATTATTCCGTGAGTTACGTAACTTTCTTATGTGATTCACATTGATTAAGTTGTGTCTATTTAACAAGATTTTGTGCTTATAGCTTTATTCTGTTATATTAAATACCTACAGCACTAAGGAAAATTTTGCAAGAAAACCCGTACGAATTTCATTAATGTTTTGGCACACTTAAAAGAGCAATTAGTAACTTTTCATTTAATTACATATTTTGTGAAAGATGGACATTTTGAATGTGAAATTTCATAATTTCGCCATTAAAAAATACTGGCAACATTTTCTATCAAATATTTACTATTAATTTGTCGTTAATGTAGTCATCAGTGAGTAAACGTTAACTTTATAACTTAATTTATCGATTCCGATAAAATTATTATTAGTAA
Organism: Xanthostigma xanthostigma; assembly: GCA_963575645.1. Lineage (NCBI taxonomy): Eukaryota > Metazoa > Arthropoda > Insecta > Raphidioptera > Raphidiidae > Xanthostigma > Xanthostigma xanthostigma. The sequence continues at coordinate 18,108,284 of OY754474.1, forward strand.
ATCTTTAGTAGTATTTTCCTCTAAAGCTTAGAAGCAAAGTCCATGAAAACAAAATTTAAAAAGACTTTATTAAAGAATGTAACAAAAAAACATTTCTTTGCCTTGTCTCGTTCTCCTAAAGTGTAAAAATGTAGAAGAAGAAGAAAGAAAGACTTTATTTATATACACTACACATAGAACACACCCTTGTTACTTTAGTTATATTATCATGCTACGGAGCTATGTACGATATTACAGGGGTTTCAGCAAAATTTCTATAGCTCACCAAGACGAGTTATTCGGACTCATGTACTTTCCACTCATTTATTATAAACATCATTTATTTTCAACTGATTTTACTTACGCAAAGTGTCTCCTCCAACGCTGCTCAGCCAATGAAAAAATACGTTGGACAACATTTAACCTCAAATTACTACAGATTTTTTTCTGATTGATTTATGACTGCCCCGAAATGAGGATGACGAGAAGTTGAAAATACAAGTGTCAACTATTTCTACTGTAGTTAATTTTGAAACATAATGGCAAATTTGAAATAAACTGTAGATAGTAATGATGCGATAATATTATAAAGAGGTAAAGTTAGTAAAATTGGATATAGGAGGTAATCTCCGAAAATACTCATCCGATTTCAAAAAAAATTTCACCAAAATTTTAGAACCTTCAGGATGTAGGTACATAGGCTCTATATTATCGCGTTAAAATAAAAGCGCTTTTCGTGGAGACCAATTACGCAACGCAAGCCGACGAATAAAACGGTGTGAATCTATAAACTCGGGCGAAGCCGGACCGGGCCGCTAGACTGATATCTCGAAAGACGGACTTTAAACGCATTTTTATTATGTAAAGTATAGATAGGCGAACCACTATATTCAGCAATACATAAATCTAAAAGCTCACATTTCACAATTTTCAATACACACTTTATATTTTTCCTATTGTCCACCAGCACAAGAAATATATAAATAATCTATATAAAAATGAATAAAAGATCCGATGTAATGTATTCAACTTTAAAAATAGACATTTCTAATACTAAATACAGTGAATAAATCGAAATGAACAGTTAATAATCCAGCAACGATGCGTCATTTAGCGAAAACACGCTGGAAGCAAAATTTGCGGACTGTATTCCTGCTGTTCTTAATTGGTGTGCCGTGTTCGGTTGACGGTTCGGGCGCGCCATGGCGAAAGCAACATCATACCACGTCGTCAACAACGTCCGTCCACAAGAAAGGTGAATTTTCGATGTCCAGTTATTACACCGACAGAGAACTGCACGTCGGTTTAATTGTGCCGCACACCAGTTTCGGTGCGCGCGAGTATACGCGCGCCGTTAATTCGGCCATTAGTGGGCTACACAAATCTCGCGGCAAAAGACTCGACTTCCTCAAGAGATACACCTTTACTCAAAATCAAATACATCTGGTGATGATGCGACTCACTCCGAGCCCAACAGGTATACTTTGTTGCATGTTTTAAATTATTAAAATAGTAGGGCGTTTTTGTATTTTTTTTTGAGAATTAGCTCAAAAACATGTCATAACGATATAAAACTGAAAACGAGATATGCGAAGTATTTGTTATTTGTACTTAAATAATTTTTTTTTAATATTATATAATTGAATTTGCAATTACATAATTCAATTTCCAATATAGATTAATTTTATTGAGTATTTGTCATTGGTATTTAAATGAATTCTCTTGTAGATTGTAATTGAATTTGCAAATACTTGTGCAATTACTTCAAAGGTTTCTTAATTCAAATTAATTATTTATTGACCGTTAAATGAAAGTATATATTAGATATCAATAATTAATAAGAAAAAATTCGCAGGTTTGTCGACAATAGTTGTATTTATAAATGCACGACGTACATTTATAAATACAACTATTGTCCACAAACCTGCCAATTTTTCTTATTAGTTAAATGAAAGTATTTGTTATTTAAAGTAACCACTGAAAAATAAGTAGGTAGTATTCTTGTATGTTTAAAACGGTTTGATTTATTTCTTTTAGTTTTACTGAAAGTATCACTTTTATCGTTAGGTGAACTTGTAATAATTCTAGATTCTCTAATAAAGTATATTTCCGTGAAATAAGGAGGACATGGCACGAGCTTATCGATAATTAAATAAAAACTTCTCACTCACCAATATTCTGCAGGAGGATTTCGTCAGCATCTGCAACAACAAAAAAATAATCGCTTAATTATAATGTTTATATTTGTTAACGCTTCAAAATTGAATTTAAAAGTTATTAATTACTATTAAACTAGAATCTAGGTATTGATACATTTAATTAACTTGAAGAAATTATACATAAAATGTTAAGACGTCTTTCCTTTTTCATTTAATACCAAATTTTTAAATTCAGCAACAAAAATATTGCTTTTAGTTGCCGAAATAAATCTCACTTCTCTGTATCCTCCATTCCCCAAAAGTTTCCAATTTCTAATTCAAAAATCAAAACAAACATGAAGAGTTTTCGCGTGGACACTCTATATAAAATGTTCTGGAAACTTGTCAATTTAAAACTATCAGTTGAACAACCACGATAGTGTCTTTTTAATTAAATTGAGAAATCTGAAACTTGGTCTTCTTTGACTCTCGTCTACAATCCTGCTCGTTGCAATACGACAGATACGAATCTATTGAATTTCGTATACAAATAAAACAAAATGAAATCATCTACTTTTCCAGCTTGCAAATATTTTATAGAGACAGTTTCTTTTTAGTGTGTCGCATTTAGTTAAAAGTCTTTTTGATTTTCTAAAAAATTAAAAAAAACGTCAACCAGAAAATTTCTTTTTGCATACCTATAAATAAAAAAATTAAAGATAAGCTTTCCACGAATTAATTGACGACTAAAGTTTATTTTTCGTGGCCTACAATGTTTTTTCACTGTACTGTGCCCCAATATTAAATTGTATTTAAATTGTTGCAGTTTTGGACAAGATAGTTCAGTGATAGATGACTGGTTTTATTACTCCACGTAACTGGGGTGTTTTAAAGGGAGCGCGTGGTTTTGGGAAAATGGTTTCACAAGATGGATGTGAAGTAAAATGAACAAAAAAAAAAACAAACAAAACCAACATATGAACAAACCGCGATGAACATTTGATCGCATACAATAGTTATTGGCGTAACTAGTAGTCTAAGTCATTCATGACAGGTCATGACTTAGCCTACAAGTTGCGCCCATAATTTTATTCAACAATTGCGCATTATTCATGTTTTAATTATAATGAGATGTAAATATCTATTTATTTCTTTATAAAAAAAAAACTGTCAATACTAACAGCACCAAACAGCACGATTCAATGTTTTGGTTTAAGGTTAGCCGGTTATGAATAAACTCCATGTCGAAAACATTCGGTCTCTCAATTTTAGCCTCAATGGGTAACAACGGAGTTGTTGTTACCTACTATTTCGTTACGACTCAGAAAATAGTTACGTTTATTTTCATTACTCCACAATGGCCGAGCTAGTAGGAATCTTCATTGAGTTATGACAAGTAATTGTCACCAGTCGGTAAATGGCTATTTAGGGTTCGGTTTTTAGGCATGATAAAACATGAATAACGCGCATGAGTTGAATAAAATTATATATAAACTTGATTTTGATATAACGAGCATGAAAAGTTGAATCGATAATATTTTTAAGATAGTAATTGATATCTTTACCAAATACTTCAACGTATTTAAAAAAAAGAATTAAAAATATGAAGTTATAGTAGCCTCAAATAGCCCTGGATTAGTATCTTTATATATTGAAAAACTGTTTACTAGGTCAGAAGTAGGGATTGCTCCTGGGACTTCCCGGTACTGAATTTCCCGGGAATTCCCTGAAAATTGCATCGCCTTCAGTAGCGAGAAATGAAACCCGTTTCCCGGGAATTCCCGTATTACAAAAAATTATACTAATTTAAATGTTTAAATGCTGTAATCGTCGCCGGTGATTTGAAACATAACGTTTTATTTAAGTAAATAACACCCATGTGATCTTACCTCAATTTCTTTTTGTTAAGTTACGACTACGAGTTTAGAAGTTTTGTGAATTTTCAAAACCAGACTGAATAGGTACAATTTATTAAATTTGAATTTAAGGCTCCTTTTTCATGACAAGAGTGATTATTTTTTGTTAAAGTTGAGTTAAGATAATACTTAATACGGTAAGAGTACGATAACTTGCTATGCAAAATATCCACTGGAAATTCACAATTATTGTTTTATATAACATATAACAGCGTTATTGGTCGTTTTAAGTGCGGAAAATTAATTTTTATAAATTAATTTAAAAGAATTAAATATGGTATAGTAAGTATATTATTTACTATAGCGATCGCTATCTTGTCTTATATAGTGATAAGAAAAGAGAAAGTTATATATACCTGTACCTATGATAAACAAAGATAGAAATATCAATTGGTTGGAATGAAATACAATTGAACGTTCAGGGCAGAGTCGTATTTGGAAATTTTAATTTATAAAACGAATTTTAAATTTAAAGCTCACATTTTCATGAAGATTGAAAACCACCGCTTTTTTTGATAAAGGGGTATGCGAATTGTCTCGCAGTGAAACGGGAAGGGGCAAATGTGGAGTTTTTAAAAAAACAATTCCGGGGTGAACGATAAACGGGTATGCGAATTGTAATTCTGGGGTGAACGATAAAGGGGTATGCGAATTGTCTCGCAGTGAAACGGGAAGGGGCAAATGTGGAGTTTTTAAAAAAACAATTCCGGGGTGAACGATAAACGGGTATGCGAATTGTAATTCTGGGGTGAACGATAAAGGGGTATGCGAATTGTCTCGCAGTGAAACGGGAAGGGGCAAATGTGGAGTTTTTAAAAAAACAATTCCGGGGTGAACGATAAACGGGTATGCGAATTGTAATTCTGGGGTGAACGATAAAGGGGTATGCGAATTGTCTCGCAGTGAAACGGGAAGGGGCAAATGTGGAGTTTTTAAAAAAACAATTCCGGGGTGAACGATAAACGGGTATGCGAATTGTAATTCTGGGGTGAACGATAAAGGGGTATGCGAATTGTCTCGCAGTGAAACGGGAAGGGGCAAATGTTGAGTTTTTAAAAAAACAATTCCGGGGTGAACGATAAACGGGTATGCGAATCTAAATACGACCCTGCTTCCATAACACAATCGAAAGCTGCATTCAAAGTGAGATAGTTATACAATAATTCTACACCAGTTGCTATGACGTGTATTTGTGATTTTTGATTGGTTAGATTCAAAAAATGACAGTGAAAGACGAAAAGTAGTTCCATTTTTTTCACGTATTTTTGAGGAAATTTGTGAATAATCCGCAAAGTTTTTTTTTTGAACGTCAAAATTTAGCGTTTTCTATGACTTTAAAAAAAAATTTTTCAAAATTTGGGTGCATAGTGTTATCGTACTGGACCCACTTAATACTAAATTTGTTGATTATCAAAGATTAATTATTATTGAGACCGATTGTAATATTTAAAGTTTATTGAATTACGTATGGTAACTCAGTGATTTGTATTGTGATTAAACTTTTTCAAAACTATTTCCAACATTTTATTTCACGCACAACAAGCATTTAACACATTTTTATTTAGTACCGAAAGTATCGAATTTCTCGGTACTGGATCTGCCCCAGTACCAGGAAATACAAATTCGATTTCAGTACCGAAACTGCAAACCCTAGTCAGAAGACTGTCAATCCACTTTCGGGTTTAGGTAAATTTTTATAACTTGGCTGTAAACAGACAGTTTTTGCGTAACTTTACATAGAAGAAAATACACGTTCGAGGATGTAAATTGTACAACCCTGAATCGACTCCCGAAGTGTAACATACATATGTAAATAGGCCGATCATTAAGTGAATAAGTGATGGGTCACGCCTGTTTGATCTGCACTAAAAGCGAACTGGAGTTCAAACGCACCAAAACGTGTGCCGAATTGGTAATCGATTCGAATTTTTATTAGCTAGTTAGTATAGCCACCTTAAAAGAACCCCGCGATATGTACAGTGCCGATTTTTGTTTTTTCTGTTGTACAGTCAGGAGAAACTTTAAGAGCAGGAATGTCGCGAAATTGAAATGACATGAATTTTATGAAATGGTTCCGGATTGTGTTCGGCAAATCTATTTTTATTATTTAAAATTACGCGACGTCTATAAAAATTCATCCTTTTCGTGAAGAGGATGAATTCCAATGCACAATTTTACAATATGGTAATCCTTCTATCAAAATTACAAAACATGACCCCAACAAAATTTCGCGAAAGCGCCTTGGGTGTTATATTATAGATTGCAGTAATCTATATCTCTACTTTAAACTTGCGCTAGTTCTTGAATAAGAACATTAAAAACTGGGGGTTTGTAACAGATATGGCTCGGTATTAACATCAAAGATCCCGGATATTCTAATACCTCAAGTTATTAATAAGCAACCATCAAATTTCAAAATAAAGAATGCTTGTAGTTTTGAAATTTAACAATAGAAAAGAATCCCAAAAAAAATTGTCGACATAAATTGTTCAAGTAAGTGTTTTCAATTGAATTTTCAGAGAGTGCCTGAAGACACTGGCGGTATGTATTTACAGTGGCGTACAACCAATATTTAAATTACGGAGATGTACTTTTATATAATTTAGTTCATATTTCTTTTAAATTGATCAATATAATAAAGTAAATATTATGATACTCATCAAGAAGTCAGCTTTCAAACACAGAAATAATTTTTCAGTGCTTCTGAAATTTTAATGAAATAATTCATTGAAACCTTACTTTTAAATAATTGTATTAATTTTAATTAACTATTAGACCCCAACGAGAGTTTGACGATCTGTGATGCGTCTGCATCTCAGATAAGTCAATACAAAAATTTGTACTAAACATTCTTCTGTCGTGTGACTTTTGAGGTCGAGCACCCGGCGCCTATGTAGTGTATACATTATTATGGAATACATCGGTTTTCAAATTCGTACGCTGATCATCTCAGAATTTCCAGCAGCTATATCGTATGCTAGCAGGCTGCATAGCTACTGGCAAGTTTATATTACACGGTATCTATTGATCGAACAGATTATTCCATATATTTGCTCGTACCTAGTGAATTTATGGTGAAGCATCCACCACAAATATGTCGGTGGTATTAGCACAGGGAAAAATTATTCTCATCGTCGTGTCAAAGACGCTGAAGAATATATTGCAGAATGTTTTTTTTAAATTGAGGATAGACTTCCGCAGTGTCAGTCTTATATGAGTTTCCTCAAGAGATATATTGACATCTCTTGAAGAAACTTGATATTTTTTTACATAAGTGTGACATTTCCGCCACACTATCCGCGTAAATGATATTAATATTAATAAGATTCGATTTTGAATGTTTTCTATTCATCACATTTTCAGAAAATGTGTACAGTCTCAACTAATTTAATATTTTAATGGTTCACGTTCCCAATTAAGAAACATACAGACAGACAAAGTTCTGGAAACAGATACAAAATACAGAAAACCGACAAATGCATCACTATAAAAATTTAAAATACAAACACGTTGCTGTCGTTTATGATTCCCCAAACGAAATTTGGACCACATATCAGAACCCATCATCGCACGGAACCTATTTAAAATGGACTTAATCGGATAATTTTAAAGGTGGTATTTAGGTGTTGAAAAAAATTTGGGTTTCCAAAAAATCTCATAATCGTTTCAAATTTGAAGCCTTTGTATAAGATAAAAATGCGCTGATAAAACTTAAATGTAAACAGTTCGACAGGAGTGGATTTACAAATTTTATGAAAACATTAGTTCGCGGATGTGGATTCCTTACTTAAGGGTGTATTTAACGACGGCCTCGAACTGCGTACTGTATACCTGGCTCCTAATCTTTATTACACGAACTGCGCACTGTACAAAAGACCATAAAAATTCACAGTACACGAACTGCGCACCAGGCAATTATAATAATAATTATGTATGATCAAAGGAAAGAACAATAAAACTTAACAGCTCTGCAAGTTTTAAAAGCACAGAGCCAAAACGACTCCCCATTTTTTAAAAGCTTCGAAAAGAAAAACTTTACACCTTCCAAAACCAAAATTTCGTTTCCTCTTTCACTATACTCAAAAACGGCCGATTCATAATGAATATCAGACGCTAGATTAACTTTAGCTAGATTTCACTACAAGCACCTTCACAAAACAAATCTGATGAACAATTGGAAAATTAACATTTCTATCAAAAGCAAATGCACATCTACATGACAATGCTAAGATAAATCAATTAAGAAAAAGGACTAATAATTATTTTTGTAAATACCAGCAATTGGACTAGTGCGGAATTCATGTTAAGCATTACAGGTAATAAAACGAACACTCGTTAAAAGATTAAAAAAGTGCGCAGTTCATGCACATCCGTATTTAATTTGGTGCAGATGTTGGACTGATAATAAAATGACAGTTAAGAAAACAAATATTATTTTAAGGATCGCATTATGGGGTGAAATTTTTTATTTTGCTACACTGCCTGTGTTAGCAAATAATTTATAATGTCGGCAGGGTTTAGCACGGCAAACCGAGTTTTTATTACACTTGTTAAGTCATGCTGTACTCCGTAGTCTTAGGCCTAGCACACATGAAGAGCGTTCAACGCGCGTTGGCCCAACGCGCGTTTACAATTTCTATACAATTAGGCTTTTGAAAAAAAAATAATTATCGATTTTTTCATTGTATTTTAAAACTTTATTATAAATAATATTGATAATCGATGCGAAAAACTTTTTTTAAATTAATTATAAGCAATTTAAAATTGATAAAATATTAAAACAATCACGTGACTGCAAACGCACAAAAAATGGTTTTTGACAGTTGTGACGTCATAATGGTAAAATGTAGGTATATACGCAGTATACTATCAATGGCTTCTACATGTGTATTGACTAAAACATTATGACGGCACATTATGTTCGGGAAATGTCGGCGCGTTCTCGGAACTGGGTACAAAAATTTATTTTTAATTTGATATAACTTTTGAATTATAACGAAAATAAAAAAAAAGAAAAATAGTTTTGTTATAAAACTTATATACGATCTTTCCATTTATGACAAAAAAAATTGCATTCAAAAGCCCAATTGTACATAACTGTTTACATGATAACGCGCGTTAGTGGCGCGTTGAACGCGCGTTATCATGTAAACAGTTATATACAATTGTATAGAAATTGTAAACGCGCGTTGGGCCAACGCGCGTTGAACGCCTCTCATATAAACTAGGCCTTAGTTTTGAATTAAAAACTATATAAATAAATTCACAGTTCGTGTACTTATACGAATTTGTGGCTTCAGTCACTCGAACAGTAATAACTGTCAATATTAATAACAAACGAAGGGGTAGAAAGTTCTGAAGAACATACATTCAACACGATCTTGTTTCGTGCAGCACACCATCGCCGAGTCTGTAAAGTAGTATATAACAGCTAACGAATAATTCGCCACCAATTAAAACTTTATCAATATGCCAAAAGCTTCGGCGAGCTTTCAATTCACTGGATAAATATGTGTGGATATATTGTGGCATTAAATATTGCTAATACAACCATTTATATAAAACACATACCTATAGTTGTCTATGATGAAATGTACTTTTAATTAGTCAATTTCAAAACACTTTTTAACGCGAACTGATAAATATATAGTTTGAAGAAGAAAGTGCAGAACATTTAAGGAAGTACCCTCGATAAATGAATTAACAAACAGAAAATTACGAAAATTTGCAAATATCTCAAAACCTTTTCAAAAATCACTCAGTTAAATTTTTGTGATTTTTGGTTGACTTTGAATAAAGATATTGATAATTTTATTTCGCATGCACTTAACATGGAGTCTTATGGGAATCTGTGATTTTGACGCACTCCATCATTTATTACGTTGGAATTGACAAACAGATTTTGATAAAATTTTCAGGAAATATAAACGAATATTCTATGAACATTTTTCTTTTTCCAAAACGTATAAAGCTTGCTTATGTTAATAGAAATAACTAAAAAGAGCCGAGCTTTTTAGCAATTCATAAACATGGCAACACCGCAAAATTATAGTTTGTGGCGCGTCATTCAAAGGTAAGTTACGAAACTGCAGCAGTTTTGATATCGTAAAAACATACGTAAATTGAGTAAATGCTAAAAGCATAGTATTCCAAAAAAATGATAGTATATTATTATTTCCGAAATGACAGGAATAAAGAAAAGCATTTTCATAAATTAATGCGAATTTGACACCGCGTGCTGACTTATGCTGCGTACATAAGCACTTGTAACTATGGCAAGGCATGCGGTGTTGCCAAATTATATACTACGTTACTCAAGTAGAAGACTGAAATTCTTTGACTTACTGCGTACCGAGGGTACTTCCTTAATTAAAACATGCAAAGGAATTGACAAAGAAAGAGATAAGTATCTAAAAAACTTCGGAAATAAGTCAGTAAATGAAATAATAGACAGTGGGGATATGAATGTAGTAAGGTTTATAGAAAGCATGATGAAAATAAGAAAAGAAAAATTGGGATAAAGGAAAAGAAATTGTTGCTCAGTCGCTGCCTTAAACAAAAAAGTAGGTTATTATTATAAATAAAAACAAACAGAAAGAATATATATTATTATATATTAGCCATATCAGTTACAGTGTAACCTCTTTATAACGTCCTTCGTTATAACGAAAAACTCCCTATAACGTAGAAATGTTTACAATTTAGTTGGTTTACCTTAAAACCCATACATTAATGCCCTCTTTATAGCGTAACAGCCATTCTCTATTACGAAAAAATATGTTCATATTTAGGCGTCAGCAAATATTTACAGACGTAAAAAGGACGATTCTGAACCATCACCAACAATTCCACCAAGCACTCGATGCCGCCAAACTTATCAAAAAATTCCTATTGTTTAATGAAGATGATTCTACCACATCCCAAGCATTCATGATACTTAATAAATTACAAAACAAATATTGGCATAGCAAAAAACGTCAGGCAAAGTTAACAGACTATATGCATTTGGAATAAATTAATTAGGTGAAATTTGGTTATTTTTCTTTCTTCCCTCCATATAACGAAAACTCTTTATAACGAAAAAAAATGCTCGGTCCCTTGAGATTCGTTAAAAAGAGGTTACACTGTATTTTTAAATTTTATATATATTTACTTATGTAAGATTGTGATATGTCGATTTGACGAATCAATCAATAAAGCAATACCTAATAATAATAATAATAGTTTGAAAAAAACATTGTTTTGTTAGGAAGGTCGAATGGTAAAAGGAAATATATTTTAACGATTAACAAAAATTTAATTATCATTGTAAAGCCACAATGCTAGAATGAATTCAAAATATTTCACAAAAATAACTCAATGTGTTTGTAATGGCTTTTTTATAGTTGAATAACTAAACATTTATGTTACGCATAATTTAATAGAGTACAGCGTGGTATAAAAATAATCGTTTTAGAATGAGTTAAAAATTGTTCACACAAATGTAATAATTCAATTTGTTTGTAATGACCTTTTTTATTAGTAATTAAATTAGTTCCGACCTCAAAATTTTGTTATTTTACGCTTTTACTGACCCTTTTTAAAAAAAATGTTCTTTTTTTTTCTTAGTGGTCTTTTTTAGTGTCTAATGAAAGCAACGAGCAACGTTCACGCCGACAAATACAACTTTCGCAATATTTTTTTTTTATTAATTTTCTAAAAAGTTGCTGAACCAATTTTGCAAAAATTTATATAGGACCAACATTGAGTAATGCTCAATCGAATTAAAAAATAATCACAGTCGGCAAAGATATTGACGGACAGACAAAAAACAATCGAATCGAAAACCTCCTTTTTTTGAAGTCGATTGAAAGCTGTTTATCATATCCTGATTATGTTAGCACGGTTCGGCATTTTGTTGACATTTTTCAATATTCAAATCTTTGATTAACGTCTGATTAGAACTCTTCAATAAATAAAATTATCGACCAATTTTTCAGACAATATATTAACAAAAAATATATAATTAAGAAGGTCCAAATCCGGATTGAAACGTTAATGTATTAATTATATATTGTCTGAAAAATTGGTCGATAATTTTATTTATTGTATTTTTCAATATTCAGTGTCTTCGCCTAATATTCCACTCCTTTTTTAAAGGATTCGTTAATAAATATACATTAAATTGGCACCGCTATTTATTATCCGACTTTCATTGTATTGTAATCCGCAGTGAAGGAAACCATTAAGTTTATAAGTTTGCTTTCAGAAATCTGAATTGCAGTCGCTGTTTTGTAGTAAATAATTTAAGAACAGAATCTCAACAACTCCTTTCATATTATAATTAAATCAAGCAGGTAAATCTTATTGTTAAAGATATAAATCGGTGAAGATGTTCCGAGACAATAAGATGTTCCTCAAGTTGCATTTACAAAAAAACAAACAAACAAATTATTAAGTAAGTCTTCACAACATAGGAACAGATCTTTCAAATACAGAAATTGAAAATATCACATAAAATATACAGGTGAGTCAAAAATATGTTATCAATTGAATGGAAGATGCCACTCATGTGGACAAGACTAAAAACAACTTTTTTGCACACTTTGTATATCGATATTAACTAATAGAGTATTTGGAAAGAATTCCGTGGCATAAGGATCGAAAATGAAGCAATACTGAAATTTTGGATCCTTATGCCACGGAATTCTTTCCAAATACTCTATCATTAACTTCAATGGATCACAGTTACTCTATTTATTGAATAGAGTCAAATTAACTAATAATATTATAAAGAGTGTAAGTTTGTAAGTTTGGATATAGGAGGTAGGTAATCCCTGAAACTAGTCATCCGATTTCAAAAATTTTTTAACCGATATTTAGAACGGACCTTCAAGATGAACATAGGGTATATATTATCGCGTTAAAATAAAAGCGCTTTTCGTGGAGACCAATTTTGCAGCGAAGTCGTCAAAAAAACGATGGCAATCTACAAATTCGAGGGAAGCCGGACCGGGTCGACTAGACACGATATAAAGGTATAACATGATATAAATATATCATTTTATTTGTTAAAAATAACTCTAATAATTTAGAGTAATGATGATCCTGTTTAAATGTTGGAAGATTAAAGGATGAATCCTGGTGGCATAGGATCGATGAACTAAGCAAATACTGAAGGTTTTTTTATTGCATTTTATTGTCTGACGTTTCGGTAAACTTTATGTCATCTTCGGAGAATCAATGCTGTCTGTTTTCTCCGAAGATGGCATAAATGTTGCCGAAACGACAGACAATAAAATTCAATAAAAAAAACCTTCAGTATTTGCTTAGTTCATCGATCCTATGCCACCAGGATTCATCCTTTAATCTTACAATATCATTTTAATAAAACTACTAAATAGTTAGATGGCATATTTATATTCCATTTATATTAATTTTTGCAAAATGTCCAAAAAAGATTAAATTTCTTCAATAATGATAACTTGCTGGAAAAAGCTTTTTGACAGTTTAATTATTTGTTTTAATGAATAAATTTAATATTCAACAAATATTGTATGAATGTCAGAACGTTTCATCTGATCACACTGACGTTTGCATCACTTCGAACCATTTCAAACAGATGACAATGCTCCGTCAAAAATCCTATTATAATCCTACACAATGCTTTGTATTTTGATACATTAATACCTTTGCAAACCTTTTGGTTCGTTTGAGAGTAATTAACGAGATAAGCATTAAATGGTGGTCGACTCTATTAATCCATTCAACACCTGTAAATTATCTCTCAAATTTAATTAAGAAAATTTAACGGTAGACTTAGATATTTGAGCCTTTCATATTTAGCAGAACTTTTCATTGAATTATTGTATTTCACTAATTATCTTGAAGTTAAATCATAAAATATAGAATATCTATGACCAAAATTCAAAACCGCTTAAGCCGCATTAAAATAGGTTTAAATCGATCAATAAATCAGATCAAATAAATTATCAATTTTTTTTGTGTCGTGTATGACGAGCTTTAACGCTATTTTAGTTTTTCCGTTTTTCAACACTTTATCTGTTTTTTTTTGCTCCGCTGGTCGATTTCAAAAAATTTTTCACCAATTTTTAGGATGGACATATAGGCTATAAAATAAAAGTGCTTTTCGTGGAGACTAGTTTTGCAACGTAAGTCAACGAAAAAACGGTGGCAATCTACAAATTCGGGCGAAGCTGGGTCGGGCCGCTAGTTTTTTATAAAGACACGTTTAATCTTTATAGTACGTAAGTCGTATTGCGAAGTAATGGTTAGCTTATTTTTTTACTGTGATCACAAAGAGAGAATCTCTTAACTTTTAATTTCGGAACGAATGTTTAAAATAAATTTAAAAAGGTACCTCTAAAAATGAAAACAATTTTATTTATTTGAAAAGTAAGAAAAAATACTGTAAAAACAAACCTGTGAGCAATCTGTATAACGCACGTACCTCCATCGAGGTTCGGTATTGAAAAGTAGAAATAAATTTCGCGAACAATTTTGACAGGCATTTTATTAATTTAGTTCACTGAACATTCGTTTAAAAATTCTTTCACACCGCGAAACAAATATTTCACACTGTTTTAAATAATTTCCTCAATACTAGACCATTCAAAACTGTTATTTATGAATTTTATCTTCACATTCACGCGATCACGACGCCCGCGACGACGCAATCTGATGACAGCGTCGACTTTAGGTACACTAAATACTGTGCGATCGGCGAAAGAAGACCGGTGGGGAAAGGGCAAGAAGTCGCTGATGTGTTCCCAAATTATCGGAATTCATAGGCGGCGCATAGCAAGGCATGCAGACAATGTATAGCTTTAAATTTTAAGGCATTATTTTGAGCCTCTAACTCGCACATTTTAATAACATTCGCTATGACCTCCCTAGCGCCACTTCTAACTGTTTTTCCCTTTTTACTTTCCATTTTGATGATATTCAGACAACACCTCTCAACTTAGTCCGTGGACGCACGCCTATGTACTGTCTGGTGTATGATTTTTTTGTACTATTAGCAAGTGTCGCTGTATAGTCGTACGGCTATAGCAATAGTACAATTATCGCGATAACACAATTGTTAAACGTTTGGTCGGCTGGACTCCCTTATTGCATAGAAGCGGTTCCAGGATCATTACCTTTTACTAATATTATGTAATATAAAATACATGTGCGCTCTTCTGCAATAAGGTCATAGGACTATATTCCATAGACCGGTCTTCTTTTAAAAATCCAACAGTAGTCAATACCAATTTATTTGTGCTTTTTATGGTGTGCAATAAGTTAAAATAAATTGAAGTATTCCTCACACAACAGACGCTAGTAAACTCAGTCTATAATTTCTACCACTTTCCTCAGACAACGCCGTCTCATTTCGATCGAAAAAAGAGAACACCCCCGACACTTTTAAACGCGAGAACCAATTGCCAACACTTCGCACTAAACCAAACACAAAATTCTTGGTGTTTTCAAGTTGTCCAAGATATATACTGATTTTTATACGCACTAGAGTTTAAAAAATATTTTAATACCAAACAACTACAATTTTTAGAATAATACTTTTCAAACTAAAGAACTGTATTTAAATAAATAGTTTATTATAATTGATGCTTTTAAAACATTGTATTTCTCAAAAGACAAACAGTAAATGAAAACGTGTTCAAACATAAATCAAGTAGGTACATTTCAAGATAGTTACGCAATCATTTCTGTATCGTACTGCAGTGCTGCAGTTATACCTATCCTTCGGGCCGAAGGTGATTCTGTCTATAAAAATATTAAACACCGGTCGCAGTGCAAAACCCTGCCGACAAAATAATGTATTTACATTTACAGTATTTAAATAGTACATTATGTAGGTTTAACCCAGCGTTGCCAGTTTTTAATTTGCCAAGTCGGGATTTTGGAACTCTTTGAGTGAAAAAAGCGGAATTCTTTCGTCGAAAGCGGGACATAGTAAAAAAACGTATATAAACAGAAGTTTTCAAATACCTATTTATCTTTTCATTTGAATTAAAATTACGTTTACGTGACAATAGATAGCAAAAATAGCCATAGAAAATGTATTTTAATAAAAATATAATATTTTAAATCAGATTTACCCTATCGTTAAATAGTTGAGTCTTTTTCGTCTTCAGAATAAAGAAAAAAAAAACAGAAATCAAAATCAAAAAAGTTTTATTCATTAGAAAAATATGGCGTTTTAAACAATAGTCTGTGGAGTGAGTGTTACAAAATATTGCAACTTACAATAAGAGAATAATTATTTATAAGAATTACTTATTCATGATATTTCTGTGAAGATTTAACTTCTTTTAAAGTTATCCCCGAGTTATCCCCGAAAAGCGGGACATTTAATTTTAATTTAAAAATCGGGACGTCCCGCCAAAATCGGGACGTCTGGCAACGCTGGTTTAACCCGTTGATACGTTTCTTAAAACAATATATGTTTGCGTATGTGAGCGAGAACTGGAACAATTACTATTGAAAATGAATTGGGACAATGAATAGTGCTAAAATTACTGGAATTTTGAACCTTGCGTTCTGCTGCCAAATATTTGTGTGTTTGCTATTTGACTGCCATGTGTGGATGGTCGTATTTGCCTCTATTTGCGTGTTTGTCTTGAACGTCATATATTTTGCCAAATACAACAAACACCCAATAGCGAACACAAATAGCCATGTGAAGTGCCACCTTTAGGCAACATGTTTACCAAACAAAAGTTTATAAAACACGTTGCATAGTGTAAATGCGGCTTTAGATGCACGAAATGACGAAATATATAGACAGGGGCATTCTGTGTTGAGACAGGCTAGAGAGGGCATATCGATTGCATTGACGAATTGAAAAATACTTTCTTAGTTATTTATAGTTTCATACAAATATAAATTGGCACTAGGTCCAAATAATTCTAGCTATTGGTGACTTTAAAAACATCGATTCAAGTTTGAATTATACATTTTGTCGCGGCAACGAAATGTACTATTTTAAAATTTTAATTTCTCACACTTTATGACAGTTTATTCGATTGGAACTGCTACACTGGGAACCCCCAACCGATTTCCAATGCCAGTAGTCTTGTCTATTCATAAAGGCAAGCAAAGCATAATATACGAGGGACTGCAATTTCGCAACGGAAATAATCAGAACGTAGCATTTAGAAAAATCGTTTATCCGGACATAGGGCCTGCCAAGTACAGTTGCAAAGTATGATAGAGAGAGACAGGTTATACACGTCCGAAAACTTAGATCATTAGTGTCTATTTCGAAAAATCACCGTACGAAAATAAGCTTCGCATAATGCCAAATTTATGTCAGGGAAAATCACATGAATGACTTCTGTTGGTTTCTCTGCTTATTTCGCTTCCTAATTTGATTATTTAAACTAGCTTTCACTCACGTTAATGTCGGTTTTAACAGAAACCTTATCTTAAACCAACCATAACCAAATAAATTTATCATTTAATTTAATTTTAACGAAGTTTATGGAGTTATTAAACGTTTCTCGTATATCAGTAATACAAAGTATATGTCAACATTTAATACTATTCAAATAATCCGTCCGACGTCTTTTTTTATTCCCAGACGCTATTCCGTCGTCGGACGTATTTTTTTTATTATTAAGGAATCGTTCGCCTGCACTTAGGCGGGATTAAGGAATTGAATATTTTTCTTGAAACGAGCACATTTCATTTTTTCAATGGATATTCTATTAAAATTGCTTATAATCTCATCAAATAGGCATTAAAGATATATTATTAAATATTAAAAGTTATCCTTCATTGAGTGCCATGAATTAATACATTTAAAAAGTAACGATTGCTATATTTAAAGGAGGGAAAAGATTTTTCAGTGTTTTAATATATACAGTGTAAACTCTTTATAACGAAACTCAAGGGACCGAGCATTTTTTATCGTTATAGAGAGTTACCGATGGAGTGAAGAAAGAAAAACAACCAAATTAACAATAATCTTCAATGTACTGTATAATCTCTTTATAACGAAATTTAAGGGACCGAACATTTTTTCCGTTATAAAGAATTTTCGTTATATGGAGGGAAGAAAGAAAAATAACCAATTTTCACAAAATTAATTTATTCCAAACACATATACAAACACATATACTTATAGTTTGGCGTCATCAAGTGCTTTTTGAATAGATGGTGATGGTTCAGAATGGTCCTCTTTATGTCTGTAAACATTTGCTGACGCCTAAATATGAACATATTTCTTCGTAATAGAGAATGGCTGTTGCGTTATAAAGAGGGTATTATAGGTTTTAAGGTAAACCAACCAAATCGTAAAAATTTCGACGTTATAGGGAGTTTTTCGTTATAACGAAGGACGTTATGAAGAGTTTACACTGTATTTAACATGTTTTTTAGGGTTGGGAACCACAGAGAGAAAGAATAGTATTTTATCAAAGCACGCGGTTTTTGGTATCGGTTTTGTCTGAAAATTTGCTTACAGTAATTTAATCTGTACTAAAGTTTCCAAAATTTCTAAGACTCAAATTCATATTCAAAGAAACCTTTAACTTGTGCATCATCAGAACACGTAAAATAATCCCACCATCTTCAAAAAGTCAATAACAAAAAAAAGACGTGGCTTGAAGATTTTATATTATGTGTTATGAAGTCTTGAACGAAGTTCACAAACTGCCAGCTTGGCGCCAAGAAAGTATTTTAACATGAAAGAAAAATTTTACTTTAGAAATTCTTTAGCAGTGAATGATTCGGTGTACAGAAAGTTTATCAAACGTAGTTTAATATTTATTACATTTCAGATTTACTCTGTGGTTCAAATAGATTTTGTCTTTTGATATAAACACAATAACACAAAGTGTTTTACTACCCTGGTGCCCCAGAAAGAAGGTGTTGTTTTTCGAGTATATACAGTATGTTTGTAAAGGCTTGATGGATTTCAAACCTGACAGGTATCGACAGCCCCGGGGGCAAACCGGGGCACCCGCGCCGAGTTGCAATTTCAGGGGGCGCCAAAATCATATATGTATATTAATACGTTAAGGTTAAGATGTTTGCCTCCCTTTTTAGAAAAAACCACACAATTTCTCCACATAAATTATATATCATTTTACAGATAATTGCTTGCTGTACTGACATCGACAACGAAAAATGTATTATTGCTTTTGTTTTTGTAAATTAATTAATTAACAGCAACGCTGAACAACGTCTGCCATCTGACGGCTTTAATTTTGAAACAACGTCAACACTTCGATCTGTCATCTGACCTTCATATTGTAAATACTGCATACTGCCATCTGACGGCTTTAATTTTGAAACAGCGAGCAACGCTAAACAACGTCACAGCAATGCTGCATGATGCCATCTTGGTTTCCGAGCCTTGGTGTTTCGTCTACAACTACGATTATCAAAAGCAGTGTCCTACTAGATTCCAATAGAGTGAAAGCACCAATTATATTTTTAAAAATATAATAACAAATTAGCACTAAGCCTTAATATACCCATGAATTGATAGCCTTAAAATATTAGAAATTTAATATTCACTTGGGTGTATTTTTCATTGTTTTACTAAATAATTCAAGTAGAAAGATTTCTTTTTAAATGTATTTTCAGGAATAAGAAAAGTTTTTAAAAAAATCCAGCATAAAAAGTTTTACGAATGTATTTTCTTTCCTTTGTAAAAACTTTTTCTTCTTTATTTATATTGTTAAAATTCAATTACATTTTCAGAATATCTAACATGTCCAATGTATTCAAATCAATTATTTATCACAAGAAAAAAATATGTTTTAAAATCAGAAGATGGAGAAAAATATTTCAAAAATTCGAACCATCTATGAGAAGCTTTTTCCCGCTACATCCAATCGAAAAAAATTAATATAAGATTCTCTATTTTCTTTCAAGGAATTTAATCACTTGTCAGAATTCAAATTACGTTATTAATCTATACTCATATTATAAAGAGGTAATGAAGAAGATTTATTTGGTTGAGGAACAATAAAAATAAGCTTTACCAAAGTATAAATATAATTTTCGAAACGTTGGCCACAAGCGATACTTTGGTAAAGCTTATTTCTATTGTTCTTCTACCAAATAAATCTACTTCAATAGGTACATATTTTGGAACAAAACTTCTACTAATAAAGAGGTAAAGTTTCTAAGTTTGGATGTAGGAGGTAATCTCTGAAACTCCTCCCCAATATTTAGAATGGACCTTCAGGATGAACGTAGGCTATATAATATTATCGCGTTAAAATAAAAGCGCTTTTCGTGGAGACTAATTTTGCAACGTAAATCGCCGAAAACCGGTGACAATTATACAAATCCGGGCGACGCCTGATCAGGCCGCTTGTATATTATAATTTTAACGATAAAGTTTCATATAATTTCATCGAATTAGAACACAATATCTGGAAGTTTATAATAAAACAATCCATGAAAGGCTACGTAAACAAAAGCATCCCTACGATTTAGGGTATTCTCGAATGAACTTCGCTTGGTATTTTAAGAATTCACACAGGCGCGTCGCATTGGCGGAGTTGAAAAATGTGACAGATTCCGACGAACATTTAAAACCATTATTCATAGACTTTATCTCAAACCAACAGCAAAAACCTATCGCAACAGTTCAGTTTACCTATAGGTAGTGTAAAGCTTATTTTAACGGGGTGTTTCCACTGAAATTGACTTAAGGAAACGATGCTGCGATGAAATAAAGCGAATCATTTTCCGATATCGACATGATATAGTGTATACAGAATGTTCAAAAAATAAAATATACCGTTTACATATAATATTTGTTAGAATACAGTGTAAGCTCTATACAGGGTGAGTTTTAAGTTGATGCTTTTTTTTACAGCGTGTAAAAATCAAATAGACGAGCAAATATTTCAAATAGTTTTTTTATCAAAACTCAAAAATAAGAGAGAAACAGCCTTTCGAAATTTAAATAAATTTTATTAAATTTTCTTTAATTTTGAGGTCGGTCCTGGGGTTATATTATGTCACTATGGAAATATATTATTATTATCAAAAATAATTGAGGCACACACAATTCTTTCAAAAACAGAACAATACACATACTTGATAATAACAACTTATTTCCATAGTGACATAATATAACCCCAGGACCGACCTCAAAATTAAAGAAACTTTAATAAAATTTATTTAAACTTCGAAAGGCTGTTTCTCTCTTATTTTTGAGTTTTGATAAAAAAACTATTTGAAATATTTGCTCGTCTATTTGATTTTTACACGCTGTAAAAAAAAAGCATCAACTTAAAACTCACCCTGTATAGCGACACTCAAGGGACTGTGCACTTTGTGGCGTTATTGAGAGTTGTCGTTAAATAGAAAGAAGAAATAATCCATTAATATTTTTTTTAATATAATATGTATTTACTCATAATATATACAATTTACAACTGACCAACAAACATTCATACTATCACAAATTATAGCGCTTATTGCGCATAGTCTGTTATCTTTGTCTGACGTTTTTCGCTACTCCAGTATTTTTATTATATAAATTTTATAATCCCAAAAGTACGAAATTCATAGAATTTTCGGTACGCATGATGCAGACAACAAAGCAACAAAATAACAAACAAGTACTGTTTATTGCTTAATGATAACGTATTGTTGCCGTTATTTAGAGTGGGTGTGTCGTTATTCAGAGTGTATCATTGTACGAGCAACAAGGTAAACCAACTAGAGTTAAGTAATTTCGGCGTTTTAAGGAGTTTGTCGTTATATCGAGTGACGTTAAATGGAGTCCATATTGAAACGATCGCGCGCGGTAGCTGCTATTACCGTAAAAATGAAAATAGAATCGCATTACGGTGTTTTCCGTATTTATTATGATGTTTATAAAATCAATACGATCACAGCAATGAATTATATATAGTGTTACTAGTAGTGATGTGCCGGATATCCATATCCGTATCCGTATCCGCGGATATCCGAGGGAGAAGAAAGATCCGTATCCGTTAGTTTTTGGCAGATCTTTTACCTTATTAATTTTCAATTCATAGATGAAATTTTATATAGGTGATTAGGTAATAATGAAAAACTGTTAAATTCCATTCAGATTATTTTTTATTTTTTAAATCGTATTTGGCATCTTTATATTGCAAACATTTATCGTAGTGAGTACCATAGCAATAGTACATAACTCCAAAGGTACTAAAAACTATCTTTATAATGAGATATTACACATCGATCTTTGTAAAGAGACAATCTGTTATGAGAGTTAACTCTTAAAGAGATCAATAACTTTTTCTCATAACAGATAGTCTCTTTCCAAAGGTCGATGTGCAATATTTACCGCCGCGTACTCTAAGAAAGTTAAGATCCGTATCCGTATCAGCGGAACTTGAAACCAAATATCCGTATTCAGATCCGTATCCACGGATATACATTTTTAACGATCCGGCACATCACTAGTTACTATAGTCATCCCACATTTCCAAGTTGCAGTTCTACTGGTGTAATACAACATTGAGTCGGAAAGACACACTATTATATAGCGCTTAAGTATTTTATGGTATGAAGCAAAATACATCAGCATATCAAATAAATTTAATAGTTTCCAAAAAAGTCCAAATTTTAGAAAAAAAACACTTCGCTTAATTAATTAATGGGAATTAATAGGAAAGTGAACAAAATGTGCATCTTTTGATTATCTACGTTGTGTTAACAATGTCAAGTTTTACAGGGTTCATCCAATGAGGATAAGTACTATTTGGACTATCTCTATAGAGTAAGGTATATTACTGCAAATTAATCGGAAAAATTGAATTGCAAGTAAAATAATAACTTATAATACGCGCCAAAAATCTAAAAGGCTCGGAAGTTAGATGCGAATGCAGACTTGCGCTTGTACAGTCTGTTGAAAAACTACAAACTCGCAAATCAACACAACTAAAATAGCAATAACAACTTGACAATAGCGTAGTCGACTGTACTTTAAAGCCAGAAAGTGACAAAGGCAACGAGCGATCACGGCCAATCACTGACGAGCGCACGTTCCGTACAGGTAGCTGGGAGGTGGTGGGAGTATCAACGGCTCTAAAATGTGCCTTTGCGACGCTGTTTGTGACTAACTTCCGAATCTTTTAGATTCGTGACGCGTATTATACACGTCTAGACCTAGCGCAACTAAAGATATTCGGTGTGTACAGCGTCGCCGAACGTGACTAAATGCATTCCAATTATTGCCAACGCAATAATGGGCTGCGTTCACTCGAAAAACGGTACATCAAAGAAATTTTTGTTTTAAACAATAGCCAAGGGCGTCAAACTCGAATGTGAAACGTGATGCGGACGTCCCCAAATTATTGCTTCCGGCTCAATACGCCAAAACCATATAGCGTTGTTTCGCATTATTTTTATTGGTAGGATCGTTTAGAAAAAACGGCAGCGTCATATCTGCGCACAAACTAGTTTCGATTCAGACGAATCTATATGTTTTACAAACAAGGAGTATTCGTCGCTAGTCGAGACTCACCGTTGACAGTACAGATTGTGCCTACGATCGCCCCTGAAATTACAAATTAAACAGCTACTGGTGTCTTTTCCCACTCTTCTTACCACTCAGATTTCTCACCTTGCTACTATCTTCTCTAAACTAAGCTTTAGAGGCTGCGGTGGTTCCGGTTTCCGTTACTTAAAAAAAATCTCTAAACAACACCAGCAAAACACTCAATAATACCAAGACATTAAAAAGAGAAGAAAAACTATAGCGCCCCTAAAAATGATGGGCTGTTTTCAATTCGAGAACATACTGTATATATAAGGAGGCAATCTATCAGTTCGATCAGGAGGGCAGAAGCGCACAAGGTGTTAAAGCGATGATTCGATTTGTACAGGTAACAACATACATATATCAAGGAAACAGGATATTGCAGGATAAATACATAGGAGAGAGATGCATAATCATGAAATACTTCTTAATTATCTACAGATAGACAGTCTAGAATCACCGTAGAGGCGCAATAGTATGGAGATCTCAAAAAGTCGAAAAGAAAATCATGCGTAGTTTTTTAAACTTCTTAGATAGAGATGATTCCGATTGGATATGGAAGTAATAATGGAAGGTGAGAGAGAGATTGTGAATTATAGACGCTCAACAGCTGAGGTCATCAGCGTCTATGATAGATGAGAGAAGAACCGCGGTACTAGTATGGAGATATTAGTTAGCCCGGTAATAGATGGCAGCGAAACATAAAAGAATAAGCTTGTCCTCTGTTCCAAAAATCGTCGTAGATAGCGGTTATTTAATTACAACACGTATTTATTAATTAAAATGTATTGTTTTTAGGGTACGTGAACGAAAGAGCGCGAAAGTATCGTTAAGTGAGTGAGAGAGTATGACACACTATCATTGACATGTTTTTATTATTGAATTAGAAGCTTTTAGAAATGTCTGTTTTAAAACATTGATACAGCGTTTTTTAAGCGTGTTAATTTAAGTTTTGAATCCTCTTACAACTGAGATAGTCTTTGTATCCCGGACTAATTAGACGTAATACGATTCTAAAAGCGTTGCTTTTTAAAAACAAAACTTTTACCTTTTTTTAATACGCAAACCTTACGTTATTATGACGTAAAGAATTTAATTACTTAAAAGCAAAAACCACTGGAGAAAGTTTAACCCGATATTTTGGTGAAAGCATTTCAAATTGAAAATCTGACCATTTTTCAAAGTTAATCCTTTTTGTCAGAATACAATATATAATGTTATTTAGTATTTATAGCTTTAATCTTTTTTTTATCACATTAAACTTTTAAAAAATCGGATTGTATTTTCAGAGCGTCATTAGAGAGCTCATAGAATATTACAAAAGTTTTAATATGCTTACCGAACTCTCATTTTGTAAGAAAACATAATTTTAAGTCGTCAATAATAATAACGCACTTAGACCTGCGTTTAGCGTGAAGATGAATAATTTGGATCAAATTTGAGATCTCTTTACAAACATCACACATTTTTACCTTTGAAAATTTAATATTTTTTAGAGGTACGGAAGTCCCTCGCAAATGTATGTTCAATAAAAAATGTTATTTGCCTGTGTTTGGATCGTCAACGCGTCAACATCATTATCTTTTAATCTAGTTTTGTAGTGTGACAGCCGGACAGATCGAAAATAGACTACAAATCTACCCTTGGGCTCGAAACATTTTTGCTGTACAACCTTTAGAAATTTAGAAAAATCTCGTAAACCACGTAAGATAAAATACTAAGAAAAATAGTTTTGGGATATTTAAGAATATTTATTTATAGTAACGCTAAGGTATAATTATGCCTGTAACACCACGTTTTAAAAATTCACGCCGCCACTGGTGTACCCTGGTGGTCCTATAGAGAAACAAAACGGAGGCAAGATGGCAGCGGAGCGTATGAACTAGGAAGTAGTGTTCATGTTAAAAAACTTAAATTAATAAATGTGTTGAATTAAATAATATTCATGTTACAAACGTACGTTAATAAATATGTTGAATAAAATAGTAAGAATTGTTACATGCCAAATTTTATATTAATTTCTTTCGCCCAGAGATACTGAGACAGACATACGGACGAACGAAAAACAAGAGACGGCACCAATAACATGTCAGGAAATGTTTCACGTTATTTGGGTTACTAGTTATTCCAGGGTATCCGCAATTCATTCCGTTCCTATTAACACTTAAAAGCTGGTTGACAAATATTTTCCATTACATGAAATCCCAATCATTTTTTAATCACAAAATCGCATTATTTCCGCAATTCAAATTAAAAAAAAAAACACGACACGAAAATGTTCCTATCTGCATTAAAACACATTGAGAAGAAATAAAAAAATACACACTGGTAAGGTAATATACCGGGTGTTCAGTAAACCGTCTGTAAAGCCGTAATATGACGGTGATTGACGTCACAAAAAGCGTGTAAAGTGGCCTCAATTTACTTCTATGCACACGCTTTTTGTGACGTCAAAGCCAACACGTACAATCCAACAAAAAATCCAGTTCCGCAGCACGCTTGGAATTTAGCAGCGAATCTGGCGTCAAAACCAGCTGCAACTGGTGATAAGCAAGCAAAATAACAAAAACATAACCTCGGTAAAAAAAGCAATCCCCAAACGACGAAATATGCTTTTTGTTTGCTCAAGAAATATTGTAACAAAACTGTTCTAGTGGTGGAAATTATTTATTTACAATAGTAAAACGTTACCAAAACAGCTTCTTGGTAACGTAACAGAAACAAAACGACAGTTCTAAATAATAAAAGAATAAATAATGGAGAATACAAAGTCACTATACAACCATATACACAAGATTATTTACAAGCCAGGAACACACCCAAAATTTATCTAACACACTTATTCATTAACTATATACAGTTCTATTTATTTCGTACGCTATTATTTACACAGTTCATTTATTTATTTATCTCAGCAGTTACCTCAGCTCTGTTCACTGACTGGTATCACTCGTATGATGACTGTATCATTAACATAGTTTTCTTTTCTTTTCAGTAATCCTGAACTCATTGTGCAACAAGTTCCTGTCATTCAACATTTCAGCTATACTGTACCTGATGAACTACGAACAGTACGGAAGAAGTACGGCGTCCGCCCAATATTTTCTCCAATTGGCCGGATACCTCGGGATTCCGGTAATCGCGTGGAATGCTGACAACAGTGGACTGGAGCACCGGGGCGCTTCGCAATCGTCATTGCAACTACAGCTGGCGCCGTCGCTTGAACATCAGACGGCCGCCATGTTGTCGATACTGGAACGATACAAATGGCACCAGTTCAGCGTTGTCACCAGTCAAATAGCTGGACATGACGACTTTATACAAGCTGTACGCGAAAGAGTGACTGACATGCAGGTAAAGTCAACGTGAATTGATTTATTTTTGGGAAAAAATTGGTTGTCTGTAAAGTCGGTTTACGGACGATAGTTTTACGTGATAACGTATTCCGCTTGAAGGTCAGGCGGAACGTGACACATTTCGGAACGTGACACTTTTTCATGCATGCAGCCGGTGTTTCATCAATTTATAAAACGTTATCACGTCAAAAATTGAGTCGTTTTCAAAAAAGAGGGATGTATTTTGAGGTAAACGTCAATTCAATTTCTGAACCAGTTTGCATTCTTTTAATGGCGTCAACCTCAAAATTTAATTAATTATTTTTCACTTTTAAGTGAAACGGTTTAATTTTTTTCCAAAAATATTTGTTACTCATCTTTTAGCGACATTGCAATACGTAGTTTGACCGTTAATCTCCCGTGATACTCCCGTGATATTTGATTACTAAACTAGAAAAAATACTAAACTGAAATAAAAATTATAAAGGGAGATTACTGAACAAAATGGAGTCGAAATCATTCTTGAGAAGTTAAAAAAAAAATATATGCATCAAATTGATAACAACCTTTTTTGAAGTTTAAATGTATATACAGTATGTAAACACGTAAGGTGCACATAGGGAAAAAATGACTGGATCAGAGTGAGCCTTGAAATCTTGTTTTTCAATTTGAGAGATAATATTCTTTTGCAAAATGAATGTGTATACTACCGAAGAAAATATTCAAATGATTACTACATAATAGGACTTTTTGATTAATGGGACATTAAATTCCCAAAAATATTTAAATATGGTGCGAGATCAAATATCTCCGCCTATTCGTATTAAACCTAAAGACATTGGGTCACTGATTTACCAACGCGCATACCTACGTCATACCAGTCAGACAATTTTTTAATGAAATGTTTCCAAACAGATGGAGTTGTTTTTTTGTTTTATTTTTGTACAAAAAAATTAAAATAATGATTTATAAGAGCTTTTTATTATTAAAAAAGCCAAGTAAAATAAAAATAAAATAGAAATCCTCAAGATTACCACGATAATTCAATAGAAATAACAATTAATGCAGTCATGGCTAACTCTGATCCAAGTATTTTTTTCCCAATGCTAATTTCCCTATGTGCACCTTACGCGTTTACATACTGTATACAGTAAAAAATATTTTTTGTTTAAAGCGTTAAGAATACAGAACGGTTCTGATTTTAATAACAATTCTTTGTTCTATAAAATAAAAACTAGGAGGCAGCGAGGTACATTTTTATATAAAATATAAGGAGGATTAACGTGGAACACGCTGAATAAATAAATACTTCCAAAAGGTCAATTCCCAGGTTCTATGTCATTATGTCAGCGTTTTATCCATGTGCGTATACTGCATGCTATCGCTTGTACAATAAAAATGCTATTTTTAGAGTAAGCGGGATTTACACTGTATCACTTTTGATGTACATCCAAAGTGAATCATCCAGGGTGAAATTACCCGGAGTGATCATCCTTGTTTACATATTTTCATCCAGTTTTGTGGTTTCACCTCTGTCACTATTCACTGTTCCTTTCGTCATTTCGTGTTTGGTGCAAGTGAAGTGGCGTCGAAAATGAACTCATCGTATTTACATTTGTCACTGAGCCTTCACTTTGGATGAATCATCGGTTCAGGGCACATCTCTTTCAACAAAAATAAGTAGAGGGTCGATTTGTTTCATCTTTCATTTTTAATGTACACTTCGGATGCAACACAAATGAAAGGCAATCTACACTTATCACTTTGGATGATTCCTCCAAGATGAACATCCAAAGTGATAGATGTAAATGAGCCTGTAGCTTCTCCAACTATACAATTAGTATAATACAATGTTATAGGCCCCACTCACGATCAAACTTCATGCCACAGTTCAGTGTTCAGTGAAGTTGGACCGATTAATCGAAAGACTGACTGGTACCACACACAGTTCATGCAAACTGCTCATTTTTTTAAATTTTTTGTGTTCAGTTTGGTTCAGTTGTTGGCATAGTAAAGATATATAAAATATATATTATATACATACATACTATAATATTATACTATAGATAATTAATAAGAACTAAATGAGTTATTTAAATGGTGAGGATTGGCTGTTCATAGCTATGGGATTGCATTTAAAACAGGGAAATAAGAAAAAAAGAAGAATATGGGTGAAAAATTTGTTAGAAATGCGTGATTCAAGAAGTCATCATGTTTATTTTTGATTAATTAATCTTGAACCGCTTGATTGGAATAATTATTTACGAATGGATGAATTAACTTACAATTATTTATTGAAATTAGTTACTCTATTTATTAAGAACCAGGACACAAATATGCGAAAATCTATTTCTGAACAAGAAAGACTTGCAACAACATTGAGATTTTATCATTTTTGGCTTCTGGTTGTACAAAACACAGAACTGAAAAAAACCCACACACACAGCAGTTTACTTGAACACTGAACACTGAAGTCGTTCAAAAATCAAGATGCATTTGATGAGTTCATGCTTGACTTCAGTGTTGGTTTCAGTGTTTATTTGTCCCACACATTATCATGCTTCACTGAACTATAAGTTTGAACACTGAACTGTGGCATGAAGTTTGATCGTGAGTGGGGCCTATTAGAGATATATATTGTAGTTTGTTAAATATTTTTAACAAAAATTAAAACAAATGCAATTGCTTAAATAATGGGACTTATTATTTATATCAACCTAACAATCTCCTAACGATTCAAAAATGTATTTCAATCTTACAAACATCCACGTACAAAATCACACTTATGAAATTAATCCGGTCAATTTGTATAACCAACGAAATTGAAAATAATTAAGAAGTTTTATAATTGATTACTATTCATATTTGCAGGATACATTCAAACTAACGATCCTAAACGCGGTCCTAGTGACGAAGGCGGCCGACCTAGTAGAACTGGTGGACAGCGAAGCCCGAGTGATGCTTCTCTACTGCACCAGGGACGAGGCAATTCATATCCTGACGGCCGCCAAAGACTTGAAACTGACCGGAGAAAACTACGTTTGGGTTGTCGCGCAAAGCGTTATCGAAAATCTACAGCCACCAAATCAGTTCCCGGTGGGAATGTTGGGTGAGTTCACTCGCATCAAGTAAAATACAATCGAACATATCGAGGCAAAAACAATTGTTTTCTCATAAAAGACTATATAGCTTTTGATGACGCTACAAAAAATGCGAGACAGCTTAAAAGTTCATCTCTGGGGATAAGTTATTAAACAAAGTGCACTGCAGAATGTTCTGTTGGGAATATAAGCTACCATTTAATTAATGTTTCGTTTATACACACAGTTCATCTAGCCTTTGAAAAGCTTACTAATAATTGATGTGTTAGTAATAGGGCTTAATCTGTATAAAGGCGCTTACATTTGAACTAATGACCTGCAGCCTTGAAACCTTTGGTTTATGGTTTACGGTGCCCTCGATGGCTCCGTCAAGATTCACTCTTATATAAAGGCAAGGGTGACGAAAGGAAACCTACAGATCAAGTTGGCCGCGTGGCTAACATACAAACACCTTGTATAATAATTCACATTTCCGGATGACAGTGTTATTGGCATGAGAATTGAGAGCTATTTAAGGGCTAGTATAATGCCTCTGTTTTAAATTTATAGCTCTTACCCTTTAGATGCAAGTTGGTATTCCCACAAAAGCCGGCTGATGAAAATAATGATGTGAGATTTTAAGCGGTTTAAAGGTACATTAATATACATTGGAAACATTTTTTAACGTGTCGATTTTAATTTCGAATCATAACATCAATGTCGTAGCGTTCTATGGTACGGAAAAGTTGGGAACCACTGTATAAGACCATATAGATTTTTAATAATTTGTAACAGCGAATGATATAATAAACTTATATCTATTTTTAGAATTTAACAAAAGCATTTTAACTCTGAGCGATTCGAATGGAATATTTATTAAATTAAATTTTGAGACAAAGGCCTGGAGGTACAAGAAGCAGGCAGACACTGAGAAATTGAAAGCGATTAAACTTCTGGAGTGACAGGTCTAGATGTAAAAGATAATGCAACAGATAGAGACAAGTGTACTTATGTAGCCATTCAATATATTTATATTATATTTACAGGGTGTTATTAAACGATTAAAAAAACATTTTGTATTAGAGTATTTTTTTTAATTTTTTAAACCAGATTTTTTTTCATCCACTACCAGCTTGTCTCGTCTAGAATTCAAAGACCAGACCGAGAATGAATTGTCGAGATTTCGCCGACACGAGAGCCAAGTTTCGAATAAAAATAAAAATATTACCTACTATGATTTTTGATCTGCCTATTTTTTTCGAGGCAAGGAAACTCAAGAAAATGCTGCGATTACCTTGATTTTTGGGTTAGTTTCGACCACAATTATCATTCGCAATTTTTAATAAGAAAGTTTCGATTACACAATTTAATATACGTTTATTTTCTAAAATAAATGACTTTGAAATTAAGTGATATTTATCTGCTAATGGCCTTTAAACATACAAAAATATAACTGGAAGCAACCTTGTTCGATCAGCGAATTAGTGGAGCATTATCAGAATACGAGGAAAAATGAAGAATCTATCAAAATATATCAAATATATATCAAACGCTGAATGTGGTCGGTATTTCCACCCACAAATCAAGATGGTCGGAACTGACCCTAAACTCAAATGGTCAAAACTGACAATTGCAGAATTTGTTCTGATATCAAATAAACATTATGATTTTTTTAAATGAATTTTACACCCGCAATGATTTCATTGACATTCTGTATACATTGATAAATCTTCGCATTATTCCAACCTTTTTCACTACAGATTGAGTAGAAAGATATAATATTAAAGATGGAATTTCATACAGAATATATCGGCAATTTATTACATTAATATGTACGCTCCGATAACAAATTTAATTTTGAATTGAAATATTAAATCGGGAATATCAGTAATTGAATTACATAATATTACGGCTTATCAGTTTCCTGGAAATTTAATTTGTTTCTCAGTGAATTCCAATTGATGGATGAAGTTTTTTATCATATTAAAAAACTGCCAAGTAAACAAGCAAAGCAGGTTAAATTAGGATTATTATAATAATCATTACTACCAATAATATTTAAAAGAATGTTCCCGTCAGTGTCTGTCTGCTTTAAAACACGAGAACATTTGAACAGATTTGAATGCGATTTTTACTATTCGATAGCGTATTTCTTGGGGACGGTTTCGATCTAAAACAACCGTCCGGTTCGACTTCCTGAATGCGGTTTTTACCATTCGAAAGCTTACTTCTTCAAGAAAGTTCAAATCAGATTGCTTTAGATACATGTTTTAAAAAACTGATTCCTTCAATGGATCATTTATTTTTCGAGCAAAATCCATTTAAAAATTCTACAATGCTTTTCTTAATGTGTGATCATAATCTAAGATCATTGTCAAATCAGATTTTCTGACAATATTTTCTGCAACCAAGCATTACTGAATGCTATTACGCGACGACAAAATGAAGATCATAAACAGACACCAGATGGTGATGATAATCTACGTTCTACTGTAAAACAACCGTCTGGTACTACAAAGTCGTCTTTGAACAAATAACCAACCTTTCGGAAATCGTTTCAATTATATTTGCCAAGAATGATTCCAATTTTCACGGACTAAAAAGCAAAATGGCTTTTTTTATATGCTTGCAGGCGTCCATTTTGATACGTCGAGTTCGTCGTTAGTGAACGAGATAACGACGGCAATCAAAGTGTACGCTCATGGCGTCGAGGATTATACTGCCGAGCCACGCAACATGGGACGTCCTCTCACTACACAACTGTCATGCGAAGGAGGAGGAGCCGGCGCCTCCAGGTGGGACACCGGCGACGTATTCTTCAGGTAATTAAAGTCCTACATACGCTTTTTGTCAACTCGTTTTTTAAACATATCGAGCATAGAAATTACAGAGAAAGGAGGCTCAATGCAGTCGCTGTTTTTAGTGTATTGGCCATAAGGCACTTACACTATTGGCGTCGGTCGGATGGCGGGACCTAGGGGTCGGACCAAAATTTCTCGACGTTTCATAGCCTTCTAAACACTTTGGCACCATTTTTGGAAAAGTATGTTTATATATGTATATATATATATTTATATCTATATTTATATATATATATATATGTGTGCGGGCTATAACTTTCGAAGGAGTTAATTGATTTTAACGAAATTTGGACCACATGTTGAAATCCATCACCGCACGAAGCCTATTTAAAATGGGCCCAATCGGGCCACTTTAAGGGTAGGTTTTAGGGGTTGAAAAATATTTTTGGGCCCAAAAATACCTAAAAATTTCTCTGAATCATTTCAAAATTGAAATTTACCCCTTTAGTAATGATTAAAATGTGCTACCAAAATTTTATTAAAATCGGCCCGACAGGACCGGAATTAAAAATTTTATGAAAACGTTAGTTTGTAGATATGGATTTATTTAGTGAAGGGTGAATTTAATTTGTTGTATTTATAACAATATTAAAATTAAGAAAAAATATTATTTTAAGGGGTGTATTAAGGGGTTAAATTTTTTATTTTGTTCAAAAATAAAGTTAAGTATATATAAGGGAGCCACACTGCCTATAATAGCAAATACACTATATTGTCGGCAGGGTTTCGCACTGCGACCCGAGTTTTTTTTTTTTTTGCTCAATAAATATTGTAACAAAACTGTCCTAGTTCGTGGTGGAAATTATTTATTTACAATAGTAAAACGTTAACAAAACAGTTCAACAAATAAACTGGAAGCACTTCTTGGTAACGTAACAGAAACTAAACGACAGCTCTAAACAATAAAAGAATAAATAATGGAGAACACAAAGTCACTATACAATCATATACACAAGATTATTTACAAGCCAAGAACACACCCAAAATTTATCTAACACACTTATTCATTAACTATATACAGTTCTATTTATTTCGTACACTATTATTTACACAATTCATTTATTTATTATTTGTTCACTGACTGGTACATTATGTCGATTGTTCACACAACAATATATCACTCGTATGATGACTGTCCCGCGGTTTATATAGGCGCTGGATCATTCTTTCCTTTCTTGCATTCTTTGTTGTCTGGAATTTGGTAGCAAAGCCCTTTTTACCTACGCATCTCGTTGGAACATCAAGCCGATTGTTATTGCCTCATACAATATGTGTATCATTGTCAGAATAAGACACGATTGTTGTTAGACAACAATGTGTGTCTTTGTTAGAATAACCAACTGATTGTCGTCACGAAATTCTTGTGCCAACGGGAAGATTGTAATAATATATAGGTATATATAAAAAATTTAAACATTTGGTAATGATTTGTAAACTAATGACTTAAAATTTGTTTTGAAGAAAATATGAAATATTTGTTTATTTATGTCTTGAAAATCAATGCCGCAAGAAATATTTACTTCGTTAAAAGTTGTGCACAAATAAATTTTGCTTACATCAAAGCAATGTATTTTATATAATTGTAAATAAATAGCAACTTTTGTTTGGTTTTCATTTTCAACTAAAACATGATGTTGATTTTTCCGAACCCAGATACATACAGAGTTGTTCTAAGAAAACAAGGTATTTAATATTTTTCGAGAACTGTAGATATTTCATTTTTACGAAAAATAACACTCTATTCACATACGCTGAAGACTTGCAAAAAAACCCTTTTAAAGTCAATTGAAAAAAACCGAACCAAATTTTAAAAAAATTGTACGAGCCATTTTGTAAACATTTTGTACAAAATGGCGTTAAAATTTGTTTTAAATCGATTAGCTCCTTGAAAAGTTATGGCTGAACAAAAATAGAAATATATACATCTCGAATTAATTATCTTTGAAGTCTGTTAAAAATCATCGCAATCGGATAAAATATAAATGTAAAAGCTTTTGAGCGGTTTCAGTCGAGTTTTTAAACTTCAGCGATATAAAGCGCTTTCTTCTTTATTTAAGCAGCCGCGTTATGCTTTGTTTCAAAATATTTTGCGTTCCGTTTCTGATTATTACTATAGCTCGCAGCATATAGAAATTGGTCATCCGAAAAATTAAGTAATGAATACGAAGATTCCTTCGGGAATTATCTGGATGAGATAAATCAATTAAACTCCGGAACAAGAGAATCTCCAGTGTGAGTAGTCTAGTCTCTGTTCATTTGTTTATACGAGGGTCAGTAATCTACACGTATCTGATATAATTTTATAAAGGCCTTCTGAACAACGGAGCTCGCAGCATTAAGTCAGAAATCAACCCAACGACAAAACCAACGTATAGGGACAGATGCTGACAGAGTTGGATTTTCAATTTTCTCCCTATAGGGGCAGAAAGATTGTCGATGTGTTCTGAACACGCATTTAAAGTTTCAGCAAAATCGGTTCAGTGGTTTCGACACTACACGAGACCACAGACAGATAGACATTTTTTTGAAACGTGTATATTCACTAAAAATCTCAAAATCTAATTTCCGCTCGATCAACTATCTTTCATCTATATCCTCCTTATTTGAGAAAGTAGGCATTTCAGAAAACGCTTGACTTACCCTCGTATATAGGTACTCTGCTTTTATATTATACAGATATATACATGCGAGGGTCATAACCCAGAACAAGACAATTCGCCTGATGTTTAGACAATACCGTACATATAACCGGTATAGATTTAATAGAACCGGAACCGTTGCAGTGGCGGCTATCCAGATGAAGGGTACATTCACCTTTCTTTTAGATCGTTAAAAATATTTTTTACACAACTAATAAATATAATTTTTATAATAAATTCAAATTCCAGTAAAGCAGCAATAAGTTTAATGTACATCGAACAATCAGATGTATTTTTGTCAGTGACATACACACTCCACTGAAGAGTCGTGCCAGACGAATGTAAAACATGCACTTGCAACGTCATTTGCTTGGGTAATAATGACGTCAGTCACCTAGTAAAGCTTGTGGTTGGATTTCGAGTGTGCGGCAAAACGGTGTCACATCTTTTAACCACACAGTGTTCAAATGATTGTTGCTTGCTTCAGAAATCAGTTGTACCTGTGAAACATCAACAATGAATCCGATCAACGACGCCGTATTTGATTCAGAGATTGTAATTTCAATCGGAAGATGTTAAAAAAGATTTAAACTACAATTGCAGTTTTTATATTTGAGCCCCATCTTAACAAAATTTCTGTATATACCCCTGATTTTGGGCCCCACGAGCCGCCACTGAACCGCAGTAACGCAATTTACATACGCGTGCGAATCTGCGAGAGGACGACGTCTCTCCTGGAATGTATTTACACTTTGAAAACAAATATGGAGAACGGATCTCTTAAATATATTGAATTTTGAAGCGGACAAATAATTTCCTTTCTTTAAATTTAAAGGGGCAGCTCTTCATTATTGATATTTATTTAAATTCAAATCTTCTTACTTGTTTACTCGAAGTTTAAACGGTTAAAGTTTGCACAAATATCTAAATATTCTAGATATGTGTTCCAAGAATAAAATAAATTAATTTTCTTTTTCCTGATTGACCTTTTTATTATTAGTAGAAGTTTTGTTCCAAAATATGTATTGAAAGAGATTTATTTGGTTGAAGAACAATAGAAAATAGAAAGTATCGCGTTGGTAAAGCTTATTTTTCTATTGTTCCTCAACCAAATAAATCCCCTTCAATGACCTTTTTATATCAAAAAACTGTTTATGAAACCGCAGACATTTGCGGAACGTAAGCGTGGAAGCGGAACAAGGCAAGCCTAACGTGGAATTTACTCAAGATGGAGCGCTGAGGTCTGCCGAGTTAAAAATAATGAACTTAAGACCCGGTACCAGTAAGCAGCTTGTCTGGGAAGAGGTGAGTTTTTAATACATTTAATTATACTTACTTAAGGTGCTAGGAACGAGAACAACGAGTTGGTATTTCTGTAAGAGGCGATACTTCAATCGTATATAGTTTCAGTGACTTTTAACGCAATTACAATTTATTAGACTAGCGACGCGATTCGGCTTCACCCGAATTTTTAGATTGTCATCGTTGTTGGTTCTCCTAGGTCCAACTTGAACGTCATTTTAAATATATGTAAAAAAAAATTGAAATCGGATGAGTAGTTTCGGAGGTTACCTCCTACATCCAAAATTTACCTCTTTATAATATTAGTACAAACAAGTTTATAACAAAAAGGCAATATTCTATGAAAAGAGATACCTCGATTGGTATACTGTTGTTTAGTTTGAATGACCTTGAAACGAAATTTCCTTTGTTATCGGACGTCTATAGTCAATAATAATTCGATATTAAGTTAAGCCGTAAATATCATGTGTATTGTTTACGTTATATTTTTAATGTGAGGAATTAAATATAATATTTTTTTTTTATTAATAAATTTTACCTCAGGGTCATTGAGGAGGTCCACGCTAAAAATCAAAGCAGCCTCCTTACAAAGTATCGCCTCTTACTGAAATTTATTTACTTCTATGATAAAGTAGGTATGTTATATCCATAGCAACAGAAAATTTTACCTAGACAACGCAACTAAAATGTTATTTATTGAATTTGAAAAACCCGACAAATGAAACTTTATGACTGGAAAATATTGAATCGAAAGAAAATAAAAGTTCCTCGATGAAAAATAGATTGGAAGTTTCAATTATAAAATACACAGACATCTTAAAAATTTAAAGAGAAAAATTTTCATAAAAATTACATCTCAAAAATAACACTCTAATATGAGAGAAGTAACAGTATTTCTTATAATGAAAAACAGGCAAATGATGTTCTGCTATAAGCGACGTGAAAATGAAACAAAAAATAGGGCTAGGTAAAGCTAAAGATCGTAATTTCAGTTCTTCATTACTGTTTTCGACCCTTACACATTATTTGTGTAAATTATAGACGCTCAACAGCCAAGGTCATCAGCGTCCATTTACGTATGCGACCATGCCTACAAGGCTAAATAATTTCCTACGTTATATTAAAGATAATATTCATTACTAATGTTTTATTTATGAAGTTTTTCAAATGGGGAATCATTTCCCTACCAGAAATTTTGATAAAATTTAGCGCCCTGTGAGGCTTCTAGATCCTGTGAACATTGCGGATCATCGACTTTCAGAACTTAGCGTCGACGGTAGCCGATAAGAATGTTCCAATCCCTAGTCAAATGGACTGTAATAATTTCTTTTCATACATTTTGTGTAGAAACAAACATTTTGGCAAGCATGTTTGTATATACCGTTATAAAGAGAGCGATTTTATTTTCAACTTTCGTAATATATATATTGTATAAAGATACTTTCAAAGTATATGCAAATTTAAAATGTTTTGCAGGAAATACGTTATAAAATATGTATTATTTTAAAAAGGGAAGTAAGAATATTAATATACAATGCGTTTCAAAAATGTCCTTTCTTGAAGGACAGTATGTAGATCAAGGAATGCTTCATCTAAATAAATAAATTGTAGTTTATAGGCGCTCGACAACTAAGTTACATATACAAATATTTTCAAATTCCAACATTCCAACGACCCCGTATTTGTTTTTTAAAGAGCTTCCCCCAAAACGCCCTTTCCTTTTCACTGCGCAAAAAAAACGCCATCGCATCGACACGACCCCGTATTTGTTTTTTTAAAGAACTACCCACAAACGCCTTCCCCTTTTCACTGCTCAAAAAAAAAACGCCATAGTATCGACACGACCCCGTAATTTTGTTTTTTAAAGAACTTCCCCAGTCGCCTCCCCCTTTTCACTGCACAAAAAAAAAAAACGCCATCGTATCGACACGACCTCGTAATTGTTTTTATGTCGAGGATATTTTGCCCGTAGAATATTTAGTCAAGAAGATATTTTGTCGGGGGATATTACATCGGTGGATATTTTGTCTCAGCGCGTCCCCTGAGGGGTTATCAATCTATATAGGAGCAGTCCAGCTCTACAAGACACTGGGTTGTATTATTTTGATTCTCGGGTATTCGAGCATTATCAGACATATCCACGTAAAGCCATTATTATAATAACGCTATCATTTCAAGAACATTAAATCGTAATGTGAGTCATTTATTTAGGCTGGCGGAAACTTAATGGCAATTAATTTTAACTCATCCCCGTATAATATATAACAAATTTACATTCGGCGCCATCTTTCAGGAGACTTCAAATTCGGACTAAAATTTAAAGTCATTATTATTAGTAGAAGAGCTATGTCAAACATTTTTGTATAAATATTTGAGGTAGCGTGAAAATTTGTGGAACCACTTCTTTTGTAATGTCTGAACACAAAATCGAAGACCTGGCTGAAGGGTAGTGGGGCCCAGCCAAGCCGTGAATGTTTAACTTTGTGAAATTATATGTACAAAAATAGTCCTTGAGGTAGTTTAAAATTTTAATACCTTCAAATTTAGTAGGTATTTATTAAAATAAAATATATTTTTTGATGTTTATGATTTATGATATTTTTGAAACCGCTTGGCAAACATTTATATCCAACTAAATGATCTCTGGCTTATTTATTTTATTAAATACTAGCGGTCTCGCCCAGTTTCACGCGAGTGCAAAAGAACGATTGGAGGGGGGCGGAACATGAGTACGCACGTTCATCTTAGTTTACCGAGATGAATGTTGTATCCAAATTTCATGATGATCAGAGTTATCGTTCAAAAGTTGGACGGACAAACTTTGAATTACACTTTTCATTGATGCTCCACTCCTATTGATCGTAGCGTGATATTATATAGCCTATAGCCTTCCTCGATAAATGGACTATCCAACAAAAACATTTTTTCAATTCGAACCAGTAGCTCCTAAGATTAGCGTGTTCAATCAAACAAACAAACAAACTCTTCAGCTTTATATTTTAGTCTAGATTAAACATGAAGGTATTAAAATTTCAAAGACCTTTTTTGTTGTCAAATGTCCCATTGTAGCACCTTTTCATGGATATCAAGCTGAAATTCTGATTGAATTTAAGCAGAGTTTCCATGGCAAAGGTACTTTCATCTTGGCTGTGTGTATTAACAGAAGGTATATTTTCGACATACGATTTGAGAATCAGATACTCAAATATTTATTTTAGAGGCCATTCAAAGAACGGAAACTCGAGTTAACTAATTATACAATTCACGATGTTTACTATGTCGAATTAACACGTTAAATATTAACGTCTATTTTGACTAGCAACTATATGCCAGAGGTAACGGCGGTTGCCTGATGATAGCGGTGGCCTTCACACCGACAAAATAAACACCTTACTACCGCAATCCGGTACCAAACTATCCATCATTCCAATTATTGAATATTATCAGTTCTTAAATTCGAAAACCAAAGGAATGGTGTGACCTCTGGTGAGAAATGCGCCGAACTGTCCTAAGGGGGGTTTTTGACAGGTAAACATTAATTTAGAAAAACATTATGGAGGATAACCTAGCCTCCATCATGCTTTTCTAAATCAATGTTTACCTTATGCCTCCATAGTTTACCTGTCAAAAACCACCCTTAGAACAGTTCGGCGCATTTCTCACCAGAGGTCTCAACATTCCTTTGGGTTCCGAATATAGAAACAAAACTTGGTTATTCATTTAATTTACAGCAAAGCTGGCTTCTGCTCGCAACTCCACTTGCGTAAACGCTTTAAAAAATCACAATATTGATATTTTACGTGAAGTCTATTTCAAAATAGTCAATATGGCCGCCCTATGCGAAACGTTCGCATTGAGGGTTTACGAGATTTCGATGTTTTATTTAAAAACGTATAATTCCGCGGAAGAAAACTGTTGTTGACGTGATACTAATCTTTCTAAATATCATTATATTCAAGAAAAAAATCGCGAGCGCTGTTCACATCATAAAAGGAGAGAGAATCGTTGATGCAAGCTGCAGCGATAGGATCTGCACTGACTGAAATGTAATTCAGCCATAAAATAATTCAGAAACATACCGACTGTATGTCTCATTGGAGACATTAACCAAATAGAGTTTATCTGTGGTGCAAACCACTAACGATCACTATTTTACTAAATCCATAACGCCGTTAAGGTTATTCCCTTATCGGGTTTAAAGCATACACCCGATTCGTTATTTATTATATCAGATAGTCACTTGTTTCGACTGTGCCAATAAAGCTGCGCACAGGACAAATCTAAAACCCGTTCAAATCAGTGTTTTCATACACTGGTAGTTTTTTAACACTCTTAAAAAATAAATAAATAATTTTAATTGTCCAATTAATATTTCAGATTGGTGTTTGGAAGTCTTGGCAGAAAGAAGGCTTGGACATAAAGGACATTGTCTGGCCAGGAAATAGTCATACTCCTCCGCAAGGCGTTCCAGAAAAATTTCATCTCCGTATCCACTTCCTGGAGGAGCCTCCGTACATATCTCTAGCGCCTCCCGATCCAGTTACTGGCAAATGTAACGTTGATCGAGGGGTACTTTGTCGCATTGCGAACGAGACCAATATTGCTGAGTAAGTAGCCTTTAACTTTTTCTTCGCGCTTTTTCAGGGTTAACTGTACATCGGATAGGAAAACGAAACTCTTATAGAATCACTCTCGTGATTGTTGTTCGTCTGTCATAGAATATTTTCTCCGAATCTACCGGACGAAAAAAGTTGCATATAGACAGGATGACCGGTAATTGCTCATATTGCTCTCGGGAGAAGAAACTATGACTAATTTGGAATGATTTAACGTCTATCTACTTCGGTTTTCTTTTTACAAAATTTCGAATATTGGGAGTTAAAAATTAAAAAAAAAACATTATCACTTTTTGGCTTGATTTTTTTCATGATCTGATAACTTACTAACTGGCCAAACTTCCTAAAGCTAAAAACCACGAAATTTACTGTTAGATTTTATATTGTGTGTTAGAACTTACAATAAATAAAAAAAAATAAAATAAAAATTCTTCACAGAAGTGTCATTATCATAAAAAAAATACAAATTTCCGACCCGCAAGTGATAAGGGTTAAATAATTCCAAATTAGTCACAGTTTCTTTTCCCGAAAGGAATATGAGCAACTGCCTGTTATCCTGTGTAGAGTAAGATGACCCAAACACGGATGTATAGCGTAAATAGACTAATTCCGATTTTTGGGGGGGAAATTAGAAAAGTACATCATGTGAAGTATGGAATAAAAGGGCTCGCTTTGAGAAATACAAATATATTTTTTTTATAATTTTAAAATGCACAGTTAAAAAGATATTAAAGAAAATAAAAATTTTGAAAAAATGGAAATATAATAGAACCTCACTTATAGTTTACAGGAGGATTTCGATGGTGAGGTTGGGGTTGAGGATGAGGTTGACGATGACGTATGAGAAATTTAACAGTCAAGAAGTACTTAATTCGATGCGTATTCTGTGTGTTTTCTAAATAATTAAAAAATATTACTCAAGACTATTTCAGGATACTGTTTTATTCTACATTGCACCAATTTCCGATGCGCTATCGAGGATTCTTTGAACACGCATTTATATTCTATCGTAATTCGAAAGCTTTCCATGAAGTGGAAGTAACGACTTTTATCCATGCGAAATAAGCTTTCCACCTTTCAAGTTTCTGTTCTATATAAATAACTTTTATCTTAGCTATGATATACATTTTTATTTAATATTTTACACAATAACGAAGGCCAAATTATATCGACACTTCAATACATCATGTTACTAATAATCGTTTCGAGCTGTTGGTTCTATCGCAACCTTTTGTTTATATTTAAAGCAGGTCACAGACAATCAAACATACCCACAGACATTTGTACCGTAAAAGATTGAATGAAAACCGTTTGGAACGGACGATACATTGGCCTTTGTAGACCTAAGTGCAGCGGGGAAGAATTTTTCTAGCTCCCAAAGTATCTATTTATTTTATTTATTTATTTTGAAACCTCCTTTTATTACACAAATTGACGTATACAAAAAAAACATGTATACAAAGCATATAATATATATAATGAATCCATATACAAAGTTTGGGGAGAGTATTTGTCAGTAAAATTTTTGCCGACGGGCACTCTGACTATAACTTCTATAGTAGCCGTAAGTAGAAGCGTGGCCCATGAAGTGAGACGGCAAATGACTATTTTCTATCTCTTTCCTTTTACTTGACCCGTTGTGCGCAAGTGTCGCGTCTGTAGTGGGGCAATTAGTAAGTGGAATAAAGCAAGCCATCTCACTTTCACAGCTAAGTTCCATGTGCGCGTCCATTCACGGACATGCGCAATGAGACTCCG
Source organism: Xanthostigma xanthostigma (assembly GCA_963575645.1). Classification (NCBI taxonomy): domain Eukaryota; kingdom Metazoa; phylum Arthropoda; class Insecta; order Raphidioptera; family Raphidiidae; genus Xanthostigma; species Xanthostigma xanthostigma. Next base: position 18,151,418 of record OY754474.1, read on the forward strand.
AGTATAATAAGTCAGACAGACGTATAAATGTCTGCACCGTAGTGTTTAAGTCTTTCTCCCGATCTTTGCTAGCAATATAGAGGGTATTAAATATATGGTATAAAGGGCACTTCCCCTCACAGGAGCGAGCTCTGTGTCGAGGGGAAGGAGTCAGTATGGCTGTGTTTCGTGTTCAACGTGTAAATGTGCATTTGTTTGTGTTGTGTAATGTATGTATGTGTAATCTATGCATTAAAGACTGCGCGATCATAGCAATCCCCAAACATGTCTGATTGTCTACTAGCCGCTTTAAGTCGGTGTCGACGCGGAATCTCAAGTTTATTTTATAAGTACTTACATAACGCAATGCACCTAACGGAAAGCATACCGGGTGAGCAATAAACTACCTGACGAAGCTTTAAGCACAGGTGATAAACTAAATTTAAACTGCAAACATGATCCAAGAAAATACAGGGACATATCAAAAGTAACTCGAAAAATCTCACGAACTAATAAATATATAGCCTTTTCTACCGTTTTCCGGAAGAATAAAAAGAAATAAAAAAAGAAGGAAAATTTACCCTCAATTTTTATCCCCCCAAAAAAAGACAAGAAATATTTTTGTAATTTGAGGTTAACTACGCCAAAGGAGCCCGCACGGAACATATGGGAATCGGCCCTCGGTTAAAATCTTCCATACTCGGGGATATTATCCAAAAATCGACGCTGATCAAAAGTCTCCATGGGCACGAAGTCCGGAAATGCGATCCCGGGGAGTTATTATTATTTTGATTGCAATAAAAGTATACTTTTATTGCAATCAAAATAGGGAAAATGAGCAAATGCACCCGTCTCCTTGTGATATTCTATTATAGACATATCTACATCACATAGATATATCATATACAGTATATATGTCGCCGGGATATTGTCAAACCCGTGATTTTGTAATTTCACTAGTGAAATTACAATATCACGATTGACAAAGATTCGTGATATTATAGTTTCACTAAGTGAAATTATAATATCACGGGTTTGACAATATCCCGGCGACATATATACTGTATATGATATATCTATGTGATGTAGATATGTCTATAATAGAATATCACAAGGAGACGGGTGCATTTGCTCATTTTCCCTATTTTGATTGCAATAAAAGTAACTCCCCGGGATCACATTTCCGGACTTCGTGCCCATGGAGACTTTTGATCAGCGTCGATTTTTGGATAATATCCCCGAGTATGGAAGATTTTAACCGAGGGCCGATTCCCATATGTTCCGTGCGGGGTCCTTTCATGACAACAGCATATTATAAATCTTTCTGAGCAAATCGACTGAGCCAAACAATAAAGCTTCAACGTAAATGTTCCTGTTTTTGACATTTTGGCACGAAGCTCTCAAAATTAACAATTCCATATTTGGGTTGTTGCGAAATAAATCAGCAACAATGCGTTACCAACAAAATTAATTCATAAAGAGTTTTTTTTTTTTAGAAATGCAATTTTCATACAAGATATGTTTTTTTGAACAGTCTGTAGCGATCGGTAGATACAAACAGTGACAAAGATTAAACGATTCCACTTAACGCGCTAACATGGTTACATAATGTTCATGGCTGACGTTTTCAGACAGAGACTGAAAACATTTAGCTGACTGAAGATTACATAATTTAATGTAATATTAGACTTCCTACTTCAAGATGATATGTTATATAGGTACATTTCCTAAATTGGAATTCGTATGTATACCCAAAGGGACCCGACTGTAGTCTAAGTGGGCCAACCTGTACAGTTTGGGTCTTAAAACAAAAAATTATATTTTTGAAAAATACAATTCTAACTTAACTTTGTAAACCCGTTTTAAAGACATCAATTAAGAACAGTTGTTAGCTCAGGTCGCTAAACATCAGCTGTGTTAGAAATGGCAAACCTCCCAGGTTCAAATATCGATTTATTTTAATACGTATTTTGTTTAAAAATATAAACATTATTATTTACTAGCGGTCCCGCCCGGTTTCACCTGGGTGTAAAAGAACATATGGGGAAGGGAGGAACATGAGTACACACATTCATCTTAGTTTACCGAGATGAATGTTGTGTCCAAATTTCATGATGACCGGAGTTACCGTTCAAAAGTTTTTGTCGATAAAAAGCAGTTATACTTTTTTAACTATAATATTTTTTTTAATTAATTAAATAAAATTAAAATAGATTTAAATGTAAGCCTTAGAAGAAAGCAATGTAAAAAATAAAAAAAATAAATAAAAATATATTCGCCCAACGTAGGGCTCGAACCCACGACCCTGATATTGCCAATCGTGTGCTCTACCAATTGAGCTAGCCGGCGCTTTATTCTTGCAGCGTTAATATGAGTATATTTAGTTAGTGCATTTCACCTGAATAGAAGCTTATATTATTTGAGATACATTTTGCAACATTTTTCATTAATGCTCCGCTCCTAATGGTCGTAACCTGATTTTATATAGCCTATAGCCTTCCTCGATAAATGGGCTATCCAACAAAAAAATTTTTTTTCAATTTGAACCAGTAGTTCCTGAGATTAGCGCGTTCAAACAAACAAACTCTTCAGCTTTATATATTAGTATAGACTTTTTGAAATTATTTTTAAATAAAAAAATCGTACTACATTAACTGTATAACCCGGCGTCATTAAAACGGTCTAAATGATAAAAAATATAGTTTAAAAAAAACTAAAAAACACGCTTTATATCGCACTAAAAAGTAAAAAATAATTGTTTTAAAATAAGCTTAAAAAGCGTGGGGCGCTTTGTTCCACATTTTCGTACATCGAGCGCCCAACGCTTTTTAAGCTTATTTTAAAACAATTATTTTTTACTTTTTAGTGCGATATAAAGCGTGTTTTTTAGTTTTTTTTAAACTATATTTTATTTTTCACTTTTTAGTTTGAGGATCTATAAAAGAATTTATTAATCCTGGGGGTCCTAATAAGGATAATGGGAAACTGTTATCAAATTATTGCATTGTCATCGGTCCTTGATACGTATGCAAAGTTTCAAATTAATCTGAGGATCTATAAAAGAATTTATTAATCCTGGGGGTCCTAATAAGGATAATGGGAAACTGTTATCAAATTATTGCATTGTCATCGGTCCTTGATACGTATGCAAAGTTTCAAATTAATCAGACTTCGGGAAATTGGTGAAAATAAAGCGTTTACTACAGAGGATCTATAAAAGAATTTATTAATCCTGGGGGTCCTAATAAGGATAATGGGAAACTGTTATCAAATTATTGCATTGTCATCGGTCCTTGATACGTATGCAAAGTTTCAAATTAATCAGACTTCGGGAAATTGGTGAAAATTATGCTCAAAGATTCCGTTACGGAGTTAGTTACATACATACATACATATTTACAACCCAAACTAATATAAAGCGTATAAAAAGTACATCTATACTAATATTATAAAGGGGTAAAGTTTGCAAGTTTATATGTAAGAGGTAATCTCCGAAACTACTCATCCGATTTCAAATTTTTTATCACCAATATTTAGAACGAACCTCCAGAAAGAATATAGGCTATATATAAGCGCGTTAAAATAAAAGTGCTTTTGCTGGAAACCAATTTTGCAACGTGAGTCAACGAAAAAGTCTACAAATTCGGACGAAGCCGGACCGGGCCCTTAGTAGCAAATAAATATATTACGGACTAGCGGTCCCGTCCGGTTTCACCCGGGTGCAAAATAACGAATGGGGAAGAGAGGGACATAAGTACGCGCATTCATCTTAGTTTATCGAGATGAATATTGTGTCCAAATTTTATGATGATCGAAGTTACCGTTCAAAAGTTTTTGTCGGACGGACAAATTTTGAGTTACATTTTGCAACATTTATCATTCATGTTCCGCTCCTATTGGTCGTAACGTGATATTATATAGCCTATTATAATAGCCTTCCTCAATAAATGGGCTATCCAACAAAAAAAAATTGTTCAATTCGAACCAGTAGTTCCTGAGATTCAACCAAGCAAACAAACTCTTCAGCTTTATATATTAGCATATAATATAATGCGCGGAAGACATTTTCTTGCTCACATTTCCGTCACAAAAAATGTCACATTAAGAAACATATTTGGATAAAAAAATGCGTTATTGCGTTTGATGTGCCACCGTCTTTAACTGGGATTTATAACTTATGCGTATAGATATCTGCTTTAAATTGTGGTAATAGATTTACATTATACACGTTTTGTCTATTCCTTTCTCTCAGTCAAGTAAAATGCAAATTCAAACACTTATTATCTTTTAACTCCAGTTATTTAAGCTTCAGCACGAAGCTGCTTATACCAAACCTAGTTAAGTTTAATAATCCTAGTTTATATTCTTACTATAGTTTCTTTGCAAACCTCCAGTTTCGAAATTCCAATCTTAACAGTAAAATTTAGATTTTCAAGTCAGCATTTAAAAGAAGAATAAACTTTACAAATATATCTTGTGAACTTGATAAAACTTATAATTGAGAAATAAACATGATCTATTTCAACAAACGTTGTTGGGTGTTGATTAATTTATTTTCTACTAGCTGCTCAGTCCGGCTTCGCTCGAAATTGTAGATTGCCACTTTCGTCGACTTCCGTAGCAAAATTTTATCTCAACGTAAAGCGCTTTTATTTTAACGCGATAATATATAGCCTATGAAAGTCCATTCTAAATATTGGTGAAGAAATTTTTGAAATCGGATGTGTAGTTTCGGAGATTACCTCCTACATCCAAACTTCACCTCTTTATAATTTTACATAAAAGCATAGAATACGAGGTAATTTAAAAAAGTATTAATTAGACTGATTCACAATGTCTCTTTACTAAACAGCTGAAAATATAAAATGGGTGCTGGACCTCGATAGCGAAGGCAGTTGGTGGTCTCTATTTTCCTAAGCAAAGTGACTACCTAAATATTATATTAAACACTGGTGATTACAATCAAAATTTTGTAATCACCGTGGGTACACACGAACAGTATTCGTAACAAAAATAGCAGAATATGGTTCAAAACTTGAACTCTATTTAACGATCGATAATATAATTTTCACAGCGTCGACATGGAACAAGCGCATCGCAACGGCACATATTATCAATGCTGTTCTGGTTTCTGCATCGATCTTTTGGAGAAATTCAGCGAGGAGCTTGGATTCACTTACGAGCTGGTCAGAGTCGAAGATGGCCGTTGGGGTACACTGGTCGATGGTAAATGGAACGGTTTGATTGCCGACCTCGTCAATAGAAAGACAGACATGGTTCTCACTTCATTAACGATCAACTCAGAACGTGAGGCTGTTGTGAGTATGATTTCGTTAATGAATCAATATTTTATATTTAAAACTTATTCGCATATCCCTTGAATAACTATCTTCTTAAGAATAAGAGAGAGAGAAGAAAGATTATAGATTATCGACGATCGATAACTAAGGTTATTTGTGTCACTGAATGAATAACCTTATCAGATTTATCCAGCTTTCATGGCCGGCCGAAGTTTCTTCCTTGACGGCTCTGAGGACACTTGTGAGCCACAAAGGAGGAAACTTCGCTCGCTGTCACACCGACTTTGATAATTTAAACAAAACGTTAGGTAGAAATACCAATAGACCACAGTCTATAAGCCCAGTAACAGAGATCTAATAAGATTTATTCGTCTTTCAAATTTCTACATTTCGTTAATATTTCAAGTAAGATTACAGAGATATGACACGATTATTAATTAAAAATATTTCTAGGTCGACTTCAGCGTTCCTTTTATGGAAACGGGAATTGCAATCGTCGTGGCTAAACGTACGGGAATTATCTCCCCAACAGCATTTTTGGAACCTTTCGACACAGCATCCTGGATGTTGGTGGGAGTGGTCGCCATTCAGGTGTCAACTTTTAGCATATTCTTGTTTGAATGGCTGTCTCCCAGCGGCTTCGACATGAAGGTAACCATTTTATTCCGAACAATGGTCTACTTAAATAATTTAGAATATAAGAATAAAAATAGCAGGATTGTAAAAAATAAATAAAATATCGTTCAGAACGAAAATACAAACACAACTTGTATGTTGGCCCATTGAATACGGATTTAAGTATCCAAAAAATCGCAATTTTGGGAGAAGTGCAAACATAGATTGATATCGTGCATTGTAGACCCTTGACAAAAAGATGAGCAAAGCTTTTTTTTTAAAAGAAGTCTCTCAAACATTAAGCAATTTAATTGTCCTTGAATATACAAACGCTCAGATCTATATCTTAGGACTTAGAGTCAAATAGTATTATACCTTAGAAAATGACATTTCTAAAATTGTTTATTATAACTACACTCAATTTTCTCTATAAAAAAAATGTAGACAGTGATACATTAGAGAAAGAGAGAAATAACGTAATCGGTAAAATTATTGCTCACTATCCATTTAAACGACGCAGTTAAATGGATCTGAACCATAAGAGAATCTTTTTTTTTCAATTCTGAAATTGACAATTGCAAAATCTCACTCAATCTGAACCGCGCGTCATTGTTTTTTTTTTTATCCTTAAGCTGGAGATGCATGGGATCCCAGATCACAGGCTCATTTTGGTAATGTTCTAAGAAATCAATTACTGTGTCATTGTTCCAGTCCGCCATAATTTTTTATCATTGAAAGTTACACTTTAACCAACAAAAATTAAGTACATTTAAATTCGCACGAGGCGACGAGTGTGTACTGACTGCGCACGTACTCGCCGCTCGATTCCTTTGACTCGCGGTAGAAAAACCGACTTTATACGGAGCGCTGGCGAGGCGAGATAGTGCGCTACGAGATCAGGCGGGCGTTCCCAGTACACACTCGGGATCCCTCGGCGAATGTGTACTGCAGGCATAAGAAATACAGATCTGGGCATGTGATCAATTCATTGATGTTTTCCATAAGTATATTTTTTAAGGAGGTTGAGCCGTTTTACGAAGATAATGAAAAAAATTTGAAATAAAGTTTTTTTAATAGATATTTTTATGACAAAATTTTCTGTAAAAAATCCAAAATCATTAGGAGATTTATAATGTTAAAAATTAAAAAAAACTTTTACATGTAGTCTTATGGAAAATATGTCAACCTAGCATGCAAACGGTACATTTTAATTTTTTGCAAATAACCAAATGTCAGCAGTTCCGAAAACTAACTATGTAAAGCATCGATGTCTTACGTATATTTTAATATTTTTTCCAATTTAATTAGGAGACTTTTAATGAATAAAAAAAATTATTAAACCTTAGCACTTTTCGATTATGGACTTTTATTCTTGACAATTTTAACAAATTTAACTGAATTTTCAACTTTTTAATGATTTAGTTTTAATTTTTATTACTTCTAATTTCTTTTTTTAATTATTTACTGCAAAAAATATGTAAAATACAGATATTTACATAAATTTATTTTTTCTAACCTAAATTTGTACAAAAAATTCAAAAGCTAGTCCATTAAGTAAAATACTGAAATAATTAATTAATATTTAAAAAAATTATTTATTTATGCCTTTATGACAATAATTTATTGGTATCATTGCCTTATAACCTTTTGTAAAAATTTATTATGGAAAAGTTCTCATTTAGAATTCGACTTACTTTTGATTGGGACTTTAACGGATCAACCTCCTTAAATTACCTTGAAATACAACTACCATTGACATTATAATTAATTCGCCAATTATAATTGCCCTAATATAATAAGCATAGACCATGCTGTTCCAGATGAACCTGAAGCAAATAAATCCATCGCCCCACCATCGCTTCTCCCTGTTCCGAACGTACTGGCTGGTTTGGGCTGTTCTCTTTCAAGCCGCCGTTCATGTGGACTCGCCGCGGGGATTCACAGCCCGATTTATGACGAATGTCTGGGCGATGTTTGCCGTAGTCTTCCTCGCTATCTACACTGCCAACCTTGCAGCCTTCATGATCACCCGAGAAGAGTTTCACGAATTTTCAGGTTGGCACATCTACACCACACACGCTATAAATTCATACTTTTTTTAAATACTCTTTTAGTTTTTTCAAATTAACTTTCGCTGTTGAATGTCAAATTCTATTTCGTATAAGAATTGACTCGGAGGCACAGAAAAAACGTAAAAACAGTGGCAATCTACAAATTCGAGCGAAGCCGGACCGGGTCGCTATATCTTATAATGCCAATCTTTCCTGTAATACCTTTTCTTTTCCTTCACCCGAATTTTCTATTTTGCTTTCCTCCGTCTCTCGAGCAAGGGAGTTATAGGTGCACTTCTTTGCCCCTCCCCCTGTCGCGGCGTCGATGAAAACCGCTTAATATTCAATAAAGGAATCGATTAAGTACACATAACATAAATTTAGTTGCTTTATCAATTAATCGTAATGAATTCCCAACTTAGTGCAAGCATGTAAAGTACGAACTATTCGAAATTTAACTAAAATCTCGGTTACATAGTTAACGTCATTATAATAGTTCAATTATTATTAGTGCATATTATTATTGAGTTAGACATAATAGAATGGCGTCGCACTATCAACTATTAAGGCCCATTTACACGCATCAAGTATTTAAAGCTACTAACTAAAGGCTGCTGCACACGATGGTTGTGCCGCTGGAATCGTTGTTGGCAACGAAGATGGAAATAAAGTCACTGCGGGGTCGCGAAGATAAATTTCAAAATTAGAACCGGGGCTATTTTTGTGCTGCTTGTCTGCTTTTTTTTGAGGAAGAACCAATCAGTAAACAGTATCTTATCACGTGGGCGACATGGACAAACGCCCGCAAACAAACATGGCGTCCTTGTTAACATTCGAGCTGACACTGCGCGTGCACCAAACCCATCTACAAAGCAAGCTTCAAGCGAACTCATAAAAACCGTCACGATACCCAGTGCCAAAGAGAAGTCTAAAACTTTAGATAATACTGAATTCAAAATAAGTTTCTATGTTCCTATAGCAATTGCATTCGTTCTGAATTTTTATACACAATCGAAATCTTTGCTACAAAGTCATTGAAAATTTAAATATATATCTCGCATGTTATTTTTCTGATTACGCTTTTAAAAACATAGCTATATCAAAACACAGCGATTGTTTTACAGCGTTTCCATTTTCAGGTATCGACGACCCACGTTTATCGCGCCCGTATTCCCACAAGCCGTCGTTTAAATTTGGGACGATTCCCTGGTCCCATACAGATTCGACATTGGCGCGCCACTTTACCGAAATGCACAACTATATGAAAACCTACAACAAAACAACAGTCGTTGACGGAGTGGCAAATGTGCTAAGCAACGAACTTGACGCATTCATTTACGACGGCACAGTTCTCGACTATTTAGTCGCTCAAGACGAGAATTGTCGTCTGTTGACGGTTGGACAGTGGTACGCAATGACCGGATACGGTATCGCATTTCCAAGAAATTCTAAATACGTACAAATGTTCAACAAGCGACTGCTGGACTTCCGGGAAAACGGCGATCTCGAGAGATTGAGAAGGTTTGTATTTTGTGTTTCTAAATCTATATATATATACAGGGTGTCCCATTAAGAATGGGACATAGAACAACCGCAGATTCTCCAATTCAAAATTAAACGATTAAGCGAAATATGCTTAGATAAAATGTTACTCGTTTCCAAAATACGGGGTGTTGAAGTTGAAAACTGAAAAATTATTAATGTCCATAATTTTTTTAATACACCGTATAATTTTACTCAAATCGGCACACTTAAATATCATAAAATGCACCTAACAATAAAAAAATTAGTTCAGTACGCTCTACCAATGGCGTACGGCAGGAGTAAGTAATGCTTATACCCCTTCTAAATGTTACGCCGCTGTCTAAATTTTAATTTTGACTATAACTTTAATTTTTTTGATATTTTCTAAGTCAATAATGTAAACTTGTTAGTTTGTTGTAAAGTCATTGGTTTTCGAGATATTCGCAGTTAAAGATAGATAGAGATGTACTTTTTATTTGTATTATTATTAATAATATTCATTTTTACAATTTTGTCTTAAAAAAACTGCGAATATCTCGAAAACCAATGACTTTACAACAAACTAACAAGTGTACATTATTGACTTAGAAAATATCAAAAAAATTAAAATTATAGTCAAAATTAAAATTTAGACAGCGGCGTAACATTTAGAAGGGGTACAAGCATTACTTACTCCTGCCGTACGCCACTGGTAGAGCGGGTAACATTTTATCTAAGAATATTTCGCTTAATCGTTTTATTTTGAATTGGAGAATCTGCGGTTGTTCTATGTCCCATTCTTAATGGGACACCCTGTATATAAAATCGTGTGTCCTGATTCATCAACGCCCAGGTCAAACCGCTTGAGCTATAAACTTGAAATTTGGACAGTAGGTTCCTTTTATGACGTAAGCACGCGTTAAGAAGGGATTTTTTAAAATTCGTATCCAAAGGGGGTGTAAAGGTTTCTGATAAAATGGCAATATTTCAAAAATAGTTAAAATGAGAGACATTGAATTCAACATACGCACTCTTCATGAAAAATAAACAAACCCTTGTTTCAGCGTTTTTTTTTAATTCAACCTCTAATGAGGTCAAAAGGGGATGTAAATAATATATTACCCAACAAAATTTCGAGGTCACAAAATCGGAATTTTTCCGCAAACGAAATACATTTTGCAGTATCTATCACAGCCGGGTGAAACCGGGACGGGCCACTAGTAAATAAATAAACGTGCGTTGCTTTCATTACAAAAGCAAACGGCATAGGATTCAAACATAATTTGTTATGTCTTCTATCTGCCCACTTAAAAAAGACAATAAAAAAAAACAAGGTGTTTCAGCAAGAAACATGAAATAAAAAAAATAACCTGGCATTAATTTGTTGAAAACAGATACTGGATGACCGGGACATGTAAACCGGGTAAACAGGAACATAAGAGTTCCGATCCGCTGGCCCTGGAACAGTTTTTATCAGCGTTCCTGTTATTAATGGCCGGTATCCTGCTGGCCGCCCTTCTGCTCTTCCTGGAGCATCTCTACTTTAAGTATGTGAGAAAACATTTAGCGAAGACCGATCGAGGAGGCTGCTGTGCCCTCATCAGTCTATCGATGGGGAAGAGTTTAACGTTCCGAGGTGCTGTTTTTGAGGCGCAAGACATACTCAGACATCACAGGTAAAAAATGCAGAAATAGTCGCATCACCCGATTTTTTTAAAGACTTCTTCTAATTATTTTTAAAAACCAATTTATTTTGAACAGATGTCGAGACCCTATATGCGACACGCATTTATGGAAAGTAAAGCATGAGTTAGATATGGCAAGATTACGTGTAAAAGAATTAGAAAAAGATATGGAGTCCCACGGTTTGAAACCACCGCCAAGCAGGTACGTCGCCTTCATTTGTTTCTGTGTTAACGTTGAAATACATTGTTTATGCGCGTCGTTGATGTGCGCCTAACAAACACACATCTACGACCAATCTCTCACCAGTAATCACGACGCCATCGCGATTTTCTTCCAAGGTCTCTCCCATCAGAGAGATTCAACTACGATGGGAAACGATCGTAAGCCTTTAGATTTCGTTGCGGTGGCGTCGAAATTGCTTATTACCGGTGAAGATATTGCGTAAAGCGCAAAACCTAACACCCTGTAAAGTATTTTTAAAATTTGCGTGTTTTATACAACTTCCAATATTTAACGTAATTTTATTCTGTATTGATAAAACTTTATGAAGATTATAATTTACAGTGTATTCTATTTTCATTGTATTTGTTGCCTACGCTACTGAAGTGTATTAAACCCTTTCATTGCCAATTGTTTATGAAAAATTTATCTTGGGATATATTCCCACTTTTTTACACTAAACGGAACTTGAGACATTTATGAAACAGACGCTTTAATCCTGAGAACCGTTTAAAAATTGTTTTATAATTGCCTAAAAGATTCAAAATAAAAATGGAATTATTGCAGTGAATTTCGCATTTTTTATTTGACATCCTTAGAGCTCAAATATGACAATTTTACTGTTTCCTAACGGCATTTGAGACCTAAGGATGTATAAAACGTCATGTGAAATTCATTACAGTAATTGCAACTTTATTCCGGACCTTTCGATCAATTTGAAGACATATTCAACGAAAGTTCTCTCAGTTAAATAAAGTGATTCACACCAAAAATGTGTTTAACATTTAAAAACCTAACTTCCTTGGGATATTAATATTGAATACACTGCAATCGTAAATCTTACATTAACATTAAAATTCATTAAAGAAATAAACCAAAAATGGGTTCTACCGTGGATGTTTGTGGCTATTTTTAGTCGCTATGTGTGGACTACACATAACGACTCGCTAACTAACCCCAATGTCTCAAAAGAGAACGTCTTTGCATCAATATTTCGAAAAAAACGAGGCTGCTCTTGTACAACCATATTTAAAGCACGCAAAATTAAAATTTGACAAGCATGACGCTATATGAATGCAAAGAAGATATCACACATTTTTCACAGTTTTGAAACAGCTTCCATAAGTTGTATCAATAATTGTATCAGCTACTTAAAATATATATTTAAATAAAACCTATTCGTCTCGAACGGTAGCGTTTTTGAAGTGATAACGTCTTATAAATTGATGAAACACCGGCTGCATGCACGAAAAAGAGTAACGTTCCGCAAGCGAGAGCGCGATATAAGCGATAGTCTCTCTCTTCTCGCGTGACGTCAGAGAGTAGTGTGCGTTCAACATTTTTTCGGCTGTTCCAGCGAAAGCAACATCTGACAGATGGCCAGATAAATTATACGGTTTGTTAACAAATATATAATATAAATACATTCTTTTAAATGTCTTTTATAATTGCTTAAAAATATGTATTTTGCTTTGGTTGATCAAATTATTAGTCGGTAAAAATATAGTTTGACAGCTACTAAAATTTAGGTTATGTATTATTAAATATGATAGTCGAGCGGAATGCGTTATCACGTAAAACTATCGTCCGTAAACCGACTTTACAGACAACCAATTTTTTACAAATTGTGAATAGACAGAACTTTGGCTGTTTGGTGAACAATTTTATTTAGATTTAATGTTAAAACAGCCAAAAAAATTTAGTTGATACAATTAATGAGTATAATTAATTTTAAAATTCACTGCAAACCATTTTTTATGCACACTTTCCATTATTTTACACAAAATATTTACAACAAACATTTTAAAACCAGTATTAATGTTGATATCAAACACCATGTATATATAAATCACAGATAGAATGTCTTATTTCATGTTATTATAAACATTAGGCATTGTAGAACATGTAAATAACATTTAAAATTTGTATTTTTATCTCCCTGTAGATAGTAAACTTTCTATATCACAAATGGCCGAATAGAACATTTCAAGGTTGAAAAATCATTAATGAAAAACATCGAAACATTAAATTCAACCAATCATAATCATCAAAAAACGTTTCTAACTATGATTATTTCTTTGAAAATAATATTTTAAAAAAATCATCTTTTACCAAACATACAATATTACCTATGGCGACTTCAATGCTTATATAGAACGGAAACCTCTAAATTGATATAAATAATAATATTCAATATGCATACTGAACAGATTATGTCTGTAATTTTTACAATAATAATTAATCAACTGAGTTTCATTAGTGAATAAAATACGGAAGAATATATTAATTATAGATGTCTAATTCACGGAGAGTAGTGCAATATCCGCATATATGTGAAATAATATCACAGCGACTGCACTTGCCGCAAAACGCACTTGCCTCACCTCGCCTTATAGTCTACTTTTATTCGGGTTAAGATACATTATTATTTTTTGCACTACCTCTATATAGCTGTTTTTCATACATGTAGGGGAGGGAGGGGGAATGGCGCTCACTGGGTAATGGCGTTCACCTCTGTAACTCTGTCAAAAAGGAACGTAGCAACACGTCACGCCGTGTGAAGCGCAAGGGGAGGGGGCCTCTAATAGACAGCGATGCAAACAGACAGTCAGCTCGCGCCATGCAACCGTGAAGAGAGTTTCTTCTTTTGCGGCCGCGCTGATCTAATTTTTAATTAGGTGCTGAACACATTAAGTTGCTGGGCTCGCTATACTATGGACTCAGTGTTGCAGATTTGCGTAAACATGTTTATAAATTTTCTGAGCGCAACAATATCAAAAACAATTTTGATCAAAGTAACAAAACAGCCGGATTGGATTGGGTACACTTCTTTATGAGACCCTGAGCGGCATTACCCAAAGTCAGGGGCAATGCCGCTCAAACATGCTTTTTTAATGTTTTCCTACTACTAGTAGGTGAAAGATATATGCTTTTGTTGTTAAATTGTTGATTACTCGATAATTAAAGACTTTGTTACTCTTCTTAATTTTGATTTACAATAAATAATTTAAAAAATACACCATGTTTTCCTTAAGTGAACGCCATTCCCCCGTCCTACCCTACATACAGTCATGTAAAGTGACCCATCACACACTAGTGCAATAAACTGATCGCGCTACACTAATTCCATAGTAAATGACTACTTGTTATAACCTACCATTAGAAGAACGTTTGTTCAACAGTGAACCGTCAAAAATTTTGAAAATGAAATGGAAACCAGCTATTTTATAGGCGGTAATTGCGAAAGATATCATAAATACCTCCCGCGTACAAATAACTCGCTAGCACTCGTTTGAAAACCCATAACCACACTCTGTATACAATCGTACAAAAAGACATGTAAATAATATACACGACAATAAACACGTCAAACAAATCATTTCTATTGTATATATATTACTGTACAGAAAAAGCTTTATTTGAACCAGTTCAAAATGTTGTATGTTCACATGATTACTTTTCGAGTGTGTTTTTCGGGGGGTTGGGAATTGTATTTGTTGTGCTGCAGATGGGAAGGGGGTGGTGCGCATGCGTCAACATCGCGATGGTGGTGCCGATGCGGCTGCCTCCAACCCGAAATTAAGTCCAGAGAGTAAGTTCCAATGACGGTTTGTTGATGTAGCACTGTAGTGTTGTAATTGCTATGTGGCGTTAGAAAACGAAAAAAAGGTCATAAAAAACAGAATCTGGATCTATCAATTACAAATCAATAATACTAAAATCGTAAAGGAACATCAGTCTTTTTAATTGACTACAAAAATGTAGGGTATACAATTTAACGTTTTTTTTTTAATAAAAATTCTTTTGGCACGTTAGAGTATAATTCATTCTGGAGATTGAAAATGTAACGAACGTGTCGCCATGTAAACGTATATACAGTGTAAACTCTTTATAACGTCCTTCGTTATAACTAAAAACTCCCTATAACGTCGAAATTTTTACGATTTGGTTGGTTTACCTTAAAACCTATACATTAATACCCTCTTTATAACGCAACAGCCATTCTCTATTACGAAGAAATATGTTCATATTTAGGCGTCAGCAAATGTTTACAGACATAAAGAGGACTATTCTGAACCATCACCATCTATTCAACAAGCACTTGATGACGCCAAACTATAGGTATATGTGTTTGGAATAAATTAATTTTGTGAAAATTGGTTATTTTTCTTTCTTCCCTCCATATAACGAAAATTCTTTATAACGAAAAAAATGTTCGGTCCCTTAAAATTCGTTATAAAGAGATTATACAGTACATTGAAGATTATTGTTAATTTGGTTGTTTTTCTTTCTTCACTCCATATAACGGTAAGTCTATAACGATAAAAAATTCTCGGTCCCTTGAGTTTCGTTATAAAGAGTTTACACTGTATTATAGAAGCCGGCTGTAGAACACCTAAGGTGGCCGCGAGGTAAAACGCCTGCCTCGTAACCTAAAGGACGTAAAAAGTTTCAGTATTTAAATTGGCGCTTGTCCTCAAAATTTTATTATTTTCCTTTGCAGGAAGTTAAATTATTCTAAAGTTTTTGACACCGGTGGCGTTGAGGTTTGTTGGCATTATGACATAAAAAGAGAACAAAAAAAGGACAAAAAAATAAAACTAAACGAGTCCAGACCTGTTTTTATTGACTAATTTTTTATGTATAGTCCGCTTTATTAAATGTGTAGTTTAAACTATAATTAATAAATAACTTCTTACAAATCACGAATTCAAACTACTAAATAACCTCATTTACAGGAATACAAATACATTTTGGCTTTTCATTTTTACACCGAGGGATGGCGTTAATGTGCTCATTTTTACGTATTGTCATATTACTAAATTTTATCATAGTACTAAACCTTCTTTACACTAATGGAAATTTTTGTTTTTCATTTATTCGTGAGTGTGACAAAAATAACTGATATAAAATGTCGAGAGTGTAATAAGAATATAAATTAAGAGAATTCATCGATCGACGATACAAAATGTTCAATGCTTTATAAAACAGTGTTGTTATTTTTCGTCGTTGAGGAGTTCTATTTATTTTATTCTTACTACACTCTCTAAACTTGATATCGGTCATTTTTGTCACACTTACGAGCTTCAAGTTTACATTGTGAATGTTTTCTGAGGACAATACACACCGATAACACAAACCAATGAAGAATTGAATCAAATAACTTAAACAAATTAATGAAGAATTTAAAATATTTTAGAAATTCACACTATTTAGAGAAATCGAAGAATGTATTAAAAAATCGGCAAATAAAAAAAGTCATATTATTTAAGCTTTTCATAATCAGATCTAATATTTAAAAAAAAAAATAATATTCAAAAGAATCTCCAGGTGTGCATTTATAGAAACATCTAAAAGAAGTTGGATGATTTAATTGCTCCGAGCCCACATCAAAAATAAAAACGTTTTTTAAAGAAAACATTATTTTCGTGATATTATTTCCAACTTTATAAACGTCTTTGGACAATAAAAAAAAACTATGCGAGATGCATGGAATTATGTTAGCTTAGGCATGCAAATGCGATATAATTGGCCTTGTTTATGTATAATCTGATGTAAGACATGTTTTCATAAAATTTACTATAATACTGATATTATCCGCAAAACGCGTTGTAACAACTACTCGACACTGTAGAGTGTACGACAAGCTTTATAATCAAATCTTTGATTAACGTCTGATTAGAACTCTTCAATAAATAAAATTATCGACCAATTTTCCAGACAATATATTAACAAAAAATATAATTAATACATTAACGTTTCGATCCGGATTTGGAGCTTCTTCAGAACGGATCTAAAAAATATAAAAAATAATTAATAATTAATTTCTAATTCGCTTTATGTAAAATTCTTTCAAGTAAATAAAATTGTCGACCAATTTTTCTCAGACCATACGATATGGTCTGAGAAAAATTGGTCGACAATTTTATTTACTTGAAGAGTTCTATTCAGACGTTAATCAAAGATTTAAAATTCTTTCAAAATAATTAATTAGTATTTGTTAATATATTGTCTGGAAAATTGGTCGATAATTTTATTTATTGACAAGCTTTATAAATTATAGTGGAAGGCAACATACAACAGTATACGATAATTTTTAAGCCTTTTATACGCGATTTGCACAACAGAACTATTTATAACAATGAATAATAATGATTATTAATAATTAATATGATTAGAATCTACTGCATCTTTTTCACTAAAATAGTGAATGCGTTATAACGATTATCACATTTTGAATGCGTAATAATTTTAAACGATTATCCCATTTTTTTATTTATTTAAAAATGAACCAATCAGTGCCGAATATTCTTTGAGATAATGCACAGGATCCAAGCATTTGATTGGTTCAACCTTTATGGCGTCACAAAATGAAAACAATTGGAGCGCTTTAAGTGTTTAGAAATGTACCAAATCTCTACTTCTAAATGTATCTATGTTCCATATTCATAAAATATATTTATTGTTTTATGCTTTGTGCAAGGGACGTTAAATTTAAAAAAAATTAAGCTGTTTGAAAAAAAGTAAACCGGATATTTGGTGTAGAGACTAGCATGATAACCACTATACATCAAATTATCATCTACTAATTAATTAATGTAGGAACAAGTGCCGATCTAGACGATGATAAATGAGACGACTCGGAAGGCGAACACTTTTTCTATAAAGGAAAATAATGTCTTTTGTTTCAGAATGGCGGAACTCGATAAGTTAAGGACTCGCACTAAAAATTTGGAATTTCTATCGAGCAGTACTGGTGATTTATATAAGTAAGTGAACTCTATCTATCGCTTATGACCGGATACTTTTACTCTAATAAATCGTTGCCCCCCCCCCCCCTCCTAACAAAATTCTGCGAGTTCTTATTCGTATTCAGTTGAGTATTAAGAGGGTTGTTGAGCAAGCAACCAAAAAAAAAAGAATGATCGATAATTTTTTCCATTCGCACGGTCTATATTTCGAGTATTAACGCAATTATTAAACTGCTACAAAGTATTCGATCAACATCGGACGGGCTCGGAAGAAAAGCAACCAACGAAGATTTTAATTAAAAAAGGTATATCCAATTGTATATATCCACATATATAGAGCATATGCACATATACAAGAGAATATCACTTGGGGATGGCACTACCTCTTAGTATCTGGCCAGTATTATTAACCAACGAAGATTGTTATGTTGGAAAGGAAGACGCCTGCGTTTTTATGTGCTTCTCTTCCGATGCCGTTCGACGTCGGCGACATCCAATCGGGAGAAATACGGGGCCTTTATCGGGAAATCTTTTGCAGTTTATACGAATTTCAGAAACATATGTCACAATTAACTATTAAATAAATAATGGATGTCCAATTGATGTTCTCATAATTATGAGTGTTAATTTTAATAGTGTTTTTTGTAAAAATATTTCTTAATGTTAGAATTTATTTAATGATTAATAATTGTTATTATCTTATGCTGTACATATGTAATATTAATTCTGAAAGGGACAACTTTCACGGCTATCTGGCTTTGTTGTGCCCTAAATAAAGTTTATTATTATTATTATTTCCTGTCAGTCTAAATAAATATTTCTCGTGAAAATCTTTCAGGACAAATAGAACTGAAATAGCGGAAATGGAAACGGTTCTGTGATTCGAAACACTCGATTGTCAGCGTCAACGCAAACCTCTCGCAAGAATAAAATTGACGCAGCGATACCCTGGTTCGACATGGTGTATCGATTAAAAAGATGGCGACTTATCGAAACTATCAAGCCTAAATGAATAATTAGTCAAATCAAAAATAATCTACCATGTCGGCAAAATTAGCACTGTGCTATTCAACAGTGAAAAAGACAATATTAAAGATAATATATATACTTAATGGACAGTAAGCGAGGTTTTATGTACTATAATAGTTTTGTATTACTTTAAGAAAAAAAGTGTCACATGAACGAAAAAATGTATTTACTGTATTTGCAATTCAAATAACTTGGACATTTGAATCAATTTTTAAACGCACTTGAAAATGTTTCTTCTAATAGTTTGAAAAATACTTTTTTTAAGCCATATTATTTTTAAATCGAACTTGTGAGAGCTCCCCTGCTAAAACCAAAAGTGGCCAGTTTGCGATTTTCAAATAATATCGTTTGAATTAATTGTTTTATGAAAGATAACAGAAATATAAAGGCGGCAACAAAAAGAAAACAAGAGATCTGCATTTTATTAATTACAAAATAAATATTTTGATTTTGTAAACCAATATACAATTGCAACAAACAAAAGGTCTTATGAAAATTTATTTTGTATAAAATGCGTAAATACGCTTCGATAAAATTCTGTAGTTATTTTAGAA
Organism: Xanthostigma xanthostigma; assembly: GCA_963575645.1. Lineage (NCBI taxonomy): Eukaryota > Metazoa > Arthropoda > Insecta > Raphidioptera > Raphidiidae > Xanthostigma > Xanthostigma xanthostigma. Next base: position 18,171,106 of record OY754474.1, read on the forward strand.
ATTGTAGTAAATTATAAAATAATATTTATATTTTTACGGACATTTTGCATACTTAAAAAGATGACAAAATAATTTTGAATAACTTATGGTTTAGTTTTAATGAATTGTTAAAATTTAATACAAATATGTCTAGTTTTTTTAAAATTTGGCAACAGTTCCTAACGCAACTGCACAATAGAGTTTTTTTAAAACTATTTTTCAATTACCAAAATAATAATTGGCCAAAAACTGAACATGAACACAAATTGAATTTATTTTCGCTCGAATTTATTGGTGCTTCTAGTTTTCGAAAAAGTACTCGAAATAGTAAACAACTAATTTTGAAAAAAAAATTGTTATAGTTAATATTTGATAAATCCAGTGAAGCCTCTATAATTTTGCACAAAATCGATTATTTTATGCTTTTGAACAATAATTTTAATCTAGATGTTTATTCGAGTATCCGAATTAGAGGTTCGAATTAACGAGAACTTTCTGCAATGTTAGAATATAAATTTTAAAATGACATCATCGATATTTCTTTCCAGATTTATTTAATATCATTTTTGTCAAAAAGAAAAAATAACATCTACCCCAAACCAGGCTGTTACATATATTTCTAAGAGTCAATTTATTAACTAATATACACCAAAGAAATATAAATATAAATTAAAAAAAAACACTTTTAAAAAACTGAGTTTAAATAAACGTGTTATTATATTCGTAATTTGAAAATATAAAAAAAAACGTTTTTCAGATGATGAATATAATTATTTACTGCTTAAATAGGTCATAACTTTGACATTAAAAAAACAAGAAATAAATATTGCTATAATTGAATATTGTGTTATAGAACAAATGAACCTATAATAATATATTTTTGACTGGAAAGTAGAAAATAAAATAAATAGGTACTAGCAATAGGTTTAAAATCGTAGGCTAGGCAAATAGAATTTCGTAGACTAGATACGGAATAGGTTAGACTAGACTGACTTAAAAAAGACAAAAATAAACTCGCTACATGATATTTGTCTTTTTTAAAACATATAAAAGAATCTACAATATTTTTGTAATTGTTATTTTTCAATTACTTTAGAACAATGCGATCCAAAAAAAAAAAAATTATATGCGAAATTAACAGTAAAACTACAGAGCTTTAAACAAAGTGTTTTTAAGATATTTTTTGTTATTATATTCTTAATAACGTCTAGCGCAGGCTTGGGCAAATGGCGGCCCGCAGTAGAAATTTCTCCGGCTCGCGAAGCATTTTATAAATGATTATTAAAAGCAAAAATATTACTGTTTGCCAATATAAATTGGCGCATTAAAAGAATTTTAGAAAAATAATAAATATTGTTTAAAAACTTGAATTAGTTGTTTGAAAAAGACTATAGGCACTTAAAATTAGAAAAAAGAAATTGTTTGGCCCATGGTCAAATTTTCATCCGCAATGTGGCCCGACGATCAAAAGATTTGCCCCTGGTCTAGCGTAATATATTTCTTGTCATTATGTTAAAAAAATGGAATAAATAATCATTTTCGAACATTTCTTTACAGTTCAAAAATTTTAAAAAACGTTTTTTAAACAAATTAAAAATACTAGCTAAAAAAAATTAGCAATTACAAATTTCGTTGTGATTCGGATAATATAAATGATATAATAAAAAAATGAAACGCGGAAAGTGTTACGTTGTTGCGATATTGTTGCTGTTAATATCATTGTTGTTTGTTATCACCTACTTCCATTGTTGTCACGCATATAATATATTTATTCTATGTTTTATTAATTATTTAAAAAAAAAAAAACTAAAAATCCATGACTACTGTTAACATAAGATTCGTTATTATAAAAATAATAGCGGAAATTCACTACCAAACTATTTTTTTAATGCCTTTGTACCTATAAAATTCGCAAATTCTTTTATCACTAGAGTGACCTGTGCGAATTATTCGCACTAAATAAGTATAATAATTATCACTTTACAAAATTATTTTTTAAATATGATTGCAAATATTCAATTCGTTTCTAATTTTGCACACTGCTTATAACGTTCTTCTTTTTGTTGTATTACAATATGAAGCTCAGATGACAGGTCGAAGAAATATTTTACTAAAGATGGCGGCATCAAAACGCATCTGCAGAAACCATCTTGAACGAAATAGCTATGGGCGCAAACCAACAAGCATATAGCCAACATAATTTAATTTACGAGTGATCTAATTTGTGGGTGAATTTTTCCCCAAAAGTGACAGTAGTAAAAACAAATTAAAAGAAGTTCACTTTAACCGCGCGTAAATGTTACCCACACTCATTTTTTTTTGTCACGTGTCAGGTAGTTCAATTAAGGCACTATATTTATAAGCCCTAAAATAATTAATTATCGCTTATTATTGTCAAATTACTGTTTACTTTGTCTTAATAAGGTCTGTCCAAAATAAAATATTTTTTTTATTAATAGTTGCAAAAAACAAATTGCGGATTTTATACGCACAAAAATTCTAGTAGCATTTTTACGTCTTCAGTAGACGTGAGGATCACCAGATGGTCTAATTTTCGTTGCAATGAACACCTTCCCTTGACACGAACGCTCCGGACGACGCATAGAACGAACTTTAAACAAATACTGGTAATTTGATTCTCAAGCAAAATGGATTGATTCTGAAAAGCTGCACGTTTTCAAGTTTAATTAGACGCAGATAACTTTTCATTGTAACGAAAAAATAAACTGCTGGTAGATTTTTGCGATCTCCACGTTTACTGGAAGATTAATTATAAGTTATTTACGATAACAGTGAAAAAAAGAAATGATAATCCGCCCTTTTTATATATACAGAAATTTAAAGCTCAATATTGTTTAGTGCCAAAAATAATTTTATCCAAAATCACGTTACAGTAATCTATGGATTAAGAAGCTGCCATTTTCATATACACGAGTTTAGATATTTATAATAATAATAACAATGGTCGATCCAGAACCGACTGACACTGAGCTGCATCAGTTAGCAGCGCATGTTCATTTTGAAGCCATTTTCGTGATTCTTTGCTCGTGTTTCGAGGTCGTTCAAACACGCTTGATCCTGGGTCTAAAATCTGAGAACCTCTAAAGCCAGAATTGTGATCGGGAGTTTTGTTTTTATGAGCACATTTCCTGCAAATGTATAAGAGTCCCGTTTAAAGATCTTTTTAGTGCTATTAGAATATCAAAAAATTGATCCTGAGGTCAGAGCATTCAGTGACGTAGATGAAGGGGATGAAAGGGTGCATTTAATGTGTTAATAACCATTCTATAGTTTGATTGTTTTTTATTTTGGCGATAAAATACTTATATAAGATGTTAGATGGCTTAGGTTAAGAAATATCTCTGTTTAAAAAAATTCATCCCTTCACTTCCGTTACTCGGTACGCCTCTGAATGCGTTATAAAGCACGATACAAACTAGTTATTGCTGGAACATCCTCTCAATTCGCAGTAAATGATACGTGCAAAAGCGAAATTAGATTTTAAGTCTGCGTTGACTTGCGTTAATATCAGACGGTTGTGGATCATCCTTTATAAATAAATGAAATAAAAATCTATAAAAAACAATAACTAACATGTATAATAACTATATTTTAAATAGATAATAAACGAATGCAGTATTAAGAAAATAACTATTAATAAATGTTACATTAAAAAATCAATTAAAAATTGAATTTAAATTAAAATTTAGACAGTATTTTTATGCACTGTGGTGGGTACAGTATTAATTTCAGTGAGATTAATCTTCCATACATTTTTATATCTTACTTTCTGACAAATCAATCGATTCAGGAAATGTTTTTTTATTAATTTAAGGAGGTATCCATACAAAATATATGGTTGAGTTTGTGATTTTATGAAGTTCTTGCTTTGTGAAGACCCGAGACGGAACGTTCCAGTTGGCCCCCTTTTAAATCCTTAGGTACTTTATAATTAATTATCATTCTTAAATTTGTTTCAAAACATGGTAAACAATTCCTAGTCGCATTTTTTTTTATCCAGTGCCTACCACACTTTTCAGTTAATCATTCATATAATAATAAGCCATAAAGCCAAAAACAGTTTTCAGATTAAAACAGCTGAGAACTACTGGTTTGTTACAAACAATGCGACAATTTTCTAACGATCTCGGCTATTTTTCAACCCTTCACCAGTCATTGTGCATAAAATTGCCTATAAAATAATATTTATACGTATGTATATACCTAAGTCTTATACATAACTTTGATTATGCAAAACGAGGAATAATTTATTTCTACAGAGTTGGGAAACCAAAATACCTTCATGTTCTTTCAACCGACCAAACATTTCTCAGCGGATACAAAATAATCACTTAAGACGCTAATGGCGTCAGTTGTCGAACGTCTACATTCTATAACATCTTTCGTTAATAGCTTGAACCCAGAAAGATACTTGGTTTATTATAAGTAGAAATCTACGTATAAAATTCACCACGCATTTTTGGATGCAATAATTACAATAGAACCTGCTTAGTTTTAACGCATCTATTGGAAATGTGGTGTTAGTTTGTGGCCAGGCCATTTTGCAATTCGAACTGAAAGTCAAGCAAAAGTTTTCTGATCGACTTACCGCACCATACACTTCGGAAACGTGGCGTGTTTTGTTTAGAGCGGAAAACTAATTATAGAATTTCTATTAACTCTATCAATCAATTTTCTTGGTTTAGTTAGTATACGAATATAAGTAGGATTCTGGTACGACTTTCAGCATTAGATCTAGATTTAAGAATGTCATTTGCTTTCAGGTAAATGGAGATAGTGTTTAGAAAAGAAGTGATATTCTTAAATCTAGAAACTCATGGAATAAACCTCATCTCAACCAACCATATATGGAGAAAAACCAAACGTGGTGTTTTTTAAAACACACAAACGATCTGTAAGCGGTGATATCTAATAATTATTCGTAAATTAGAAATATTTTATAAAAAAACTTACCCAACTCTGTTGAATAATCCATCTGCTGAAGATTTCAATCACTGAAAACACTTCTATTTATTACTCTGCAAGTACTCAACGATTTTTAAAAAAATGTAAAGGCTGGAATTTATAAAAATGAACACGTGTCCTAAAAATTGGTTTCAATTTGAAGCAAATATTAATAATTAATATAAATACTTGAATAGTTACGCAATTTAAAATTTTTGAAAGTTACTTGAAATTGTCCCTTGCGTAATATTTCTCTTATTTATTAATTATTAAAATATTGAGCCAATTTTGGAGACAATTTGTACATAACACTAAGTACTATAAAAGGAAAGTTATGAAAATATTTAGTTCACGAAATATTTTTTATATCTCCGCAACTAATAAATCTATAAATTTAAAACACAAGTTCTTTATTTTCACTACACTTTCAGCTCAATTGACCGATTTATTTAATCATAAAGCAGTAGAGTGCCCAGCTATACTTTGTTTTGGCGTTATTAATTTTTCTTTACACTATAAACCGTAGTCACTAGAGGAAATTTTTAAAGAAACTAAATCAAACAATTTACAAAATTCCCAATCAAACAGGTTTATTCATCGGTAATAAATCACAATGTCCAGTCACGTTCGCGTCAGTATTGAAACTGTATGATTTTTCTTATAATATCTACAATTTTTGTCATGTTGCGTAACAAGTATATTACTTTATTACTATGCAGTCGAGACTCGAACAATTACAATCCATTATTTTATATCCCCTCCCTTTCTATCCAATCGGCCTGACTGGTGGGAAACGTTGCGAGATTATCTGCACGTCTACAGCATAGGCACAAATTGTTTATTCTGTGGCATAGGTACAGGCGAAAATATCACAAAATTATATGATGGATGTATGGCTTATGTTTATATCCAGTGGTGTAACAATAGGGTGGCAGAACGGCCAAAATGCCAGGGACCCCCGGCGCGAGACGCCATTAGGACAGGAGGAACCTAACATTTTTTAAAATGGTGAAATATATTAAGTTTGTATTTAATCAATTTAAGTTAGGTATTAACTTAAGAACATGCACGAGTCATACAAATATCTTCTTTACAATAAATAAAATTAACGACCAATTTTTCAGACAAATATATTAACAAAAAAATATAATTAATACGTTTTGATCCGGATTCGAAGTGATCTAAAAATATAAAAAGTAATTAATATGTAGTTTCTATTTATTTTTAATGAAATTCGTGAAACATTTTTTAATATTGACGTTAATCAAAGATTGAATATCTACTTTACTTCGTGATTTATAAATATGAAACTACAACGTGAAACTTTTTTATATTAAAGGCCCCATCCAATGAATCAGCCACGAGCCTCAGGTGGTATAGTTACGTCACTGTTTAAACCATTTTTTTTGTGAACTGTCCACGATATTTAATAGACGGTTTCACCGTTGAAGCAGACCTTAATTTATAATTAAATTAAAAACAATCATTTGTAAGTTTTTTTCAGAAAAACTGAAATTTTAATAAGTGCAGTGTCCCTTCTACTCTGTATTCGGAAGATTCCAAATAACACAGAATTGCCTAACTTTTGAGTCAGCCCAAAATATCACAAGCCACCATTCTAAAATGTTACGAGGATTTTATTTCGTGACTAAATATTTCCATGCGCAATAATAAATATGGATATAAATAATAAAATAATGTAATAATAAGTACGTGTCAGATGTATTTTTTTATAATTAAAATGACAGTGGCGTAGCCTAAACTAATTTAGACGTGGACGCATCAGCGAAGCCCTTTTCTTTCAGAAGATCAATGCAGTGATCCTGCCATATTTGTAAGTAGGACCTAGTTCGTGGCATTTGGCCCCAGGTCAGCACACAAGGGAGTCGTGGGCGAAGCCCCGCTTCGTCGGCACCTAGCTACGCCACTGTTAAAATGTTATATTTCCTATACTGTGCTCAATGTCACATAAAAAAAAACACAGCGTCAAGTTCTACTTGCATATATTTTACCTAATATTAACTTTTTTATTTGTAAATAAAAATATTTACTTTATGAAATGTTCAATAATGCACAAACTTTAATAAGCTCGCGTGTAGTGCTACATTTTGTGAGAAATCGTGCCAAGACTAGAAATTATTTTAGTGTTTTTCTTTTTTGACATTTTTGTGTACCTGTATGATTAACACAAATAAAAATTTAAAATCGGTATAGGTATCGAATGTTGAAATACAGGTATAGGGCTAAAAACTAGATGCCAAAGAAAGCTCACGTATTACGGTTTAGCGATATATCAATAAACCTAATCGAAACTATCGACTATAATATCGATATAGCGAAAATAGTTTAAGATGCCAATATTAATAATCATTTCTTCCTTATTGTAGCTCAAAAATCAATAAATGTTCAGTATGTGCCAAAAGATAGCGTAGCTCAAATATTTTAAACAATGTTAAATAATTGTGATAATTTTATTTAAATTATTCAAGTAGAGCTTGACGCAGGGTCTTGAAATATTTTTTATTTGTATTTAATTTTTGCAGTGTGAATTTTAAAACTTATGTACGATGTTTGAATTGGACTTCAAAATCGACTTTTGAAATATTTTGATATGGTTTTGGCTGGAAATGTATAAACATTATTTTTTTTCATTCTCTAAATATAAATTAACTATAAATTTGTGTAAATATACTGTATTTAACAACTGCATCCACACATCAACAAATACAAATCTAAACAATAAAAATGTTTGTTTTTTTATTTTATTTTCTTTCAGAAATTCCGTTTAAACAGGCTGTCATAAATAAAATAATAAACAATAACTAAACCGTTTGAAACCCGTGGAAAATTTTACTAAATGTTGTAATAATACTCGTAAACTAGTGTGACCTGTGCGAATTATTCGCACTAAATAAGTATAATAATTATCACTTCACAAAATTATTTTTTAAATATGATTGCAGGTATTCAATTCGTTTCTAATTTTGCACACTGCTTATAACGTTCTTCTTTTTGTTTACTAAAATTGTCATATAGAGGCGCAAGTAGCAAAAGCGTTGAGCTAAACCGTCAGATGGCATCATGCAACATTGCTGTGACATTGTTCAGCGTTGCTCGCTGTTTAGCCGTCAGATGGCAGACGTTGTTCAGCGTTGCTAATAATTAATTAATTTACAAAAATAAAAGCAATAATAAATTTTTTAGTTGTCGATGTCAGTAGAGCAAGCAATTGTCTGTAAAATGATATATAATTTATGTGGAGAAATTGTGTGGTTTTTTTCTAAAACGGGAGGCAAACATCTTAACCTTAGCGTATTAATATATATGAATGATGTTAGACTCCTCCTGTGTTCACCCTATTGTTACGCCCCTAAACAACATATTAATAAGTTTTATGGAGAAGGTCTTAGATTACTAATACGAACATTATTTATCATTTTTATTAAAATTTTAAATAGTTTTATCAGTACATACAAATTGTTATAAATAAAGATACAAAATCACAGTCAAAGAAAACAATCAAATTTATAATCATTTAGGGCCATTTTCTGGTGACTTAAAGGTGCTTGAAAATTACTTAGATTGTTACGTTAAGCCAGGAGTAAAAAAAAGGTAAAAAACTAAAATCAATTGTTTACACACGACTTACAACTGATGTTATTGATATAGAAAAAATAGCCTTGAATTAATTACGATTATTCCCACCGTAATATCTTTCTTCGTTTAGAAGTTATGATGTTTTAAAGTTTTCCTAGATCAATTAATTCATTTAGGTATTTAACTTTTTATTTTTTAACGGTCTTCGTAAAATTGCGCGCGAATTATTTTGAGCTTAATAAAACTGACCTGTACAATTTTGTAGGGTATACAAAAGTCACACTAAAGTCGACTTTTTGGTTTTCTTAAAACATGCTATTTTTTGTTGCAGACCAATAATGCCCAAGTACCTTTACCACTAGAAAATGGCCATTAGTTTTAAATAGTCAAAACCACACATTAAATTCATTTTTAGCATTTCATTCTAATCCAACAAAAGCAGTTATTTCAAGTCCAATAATTTCAGATATTTTCAAAAACTATTAATAAGTGTTACCCAAAACAACAAAAAAAAACCAAATTTTGAGTTCTGGCATTTGACTTGAATTAACCAATACAGAAAAAATCCATTTTTATAACTAGAGCCAGAATCGAACGCGTGATTTGAAGAAAATATTACACTAACTTTAATATTAAATTAATAAGAAAATTGCAGAAATGTGAACAAATAATTAGATTTATGAATATCACTAAGATGGAGTAAGTGATTTTTTCACAATTAACGTTGTTGGCACTTATCAATGAATCCACGACTTGCTATAGAAAGAAACACTTCATGAAAAATAATAAATCAATTCTCTCTTCCGGTTTAAATATAACATAACTTAACTAAAATGTGCTTCTACCTGACCGCTTGTCAAAGATATAAAAAAGAGTAGGAAATAAAGCGTCTCTTGACTGAAAATCATTATTAGAAACAAAGTTAGCTACTTTATAGAACGTTTATCGAAATTATGAACAAACTTTCGTTCCGCAATTATAGATATTCATGTATCAGAACGCGTTGTAGTTGGTTCTTCCGTTCAGTTAGCGTTATCGGCATTTAATTTTTAATTTTTGGCTTGCCTTTTATCCAGTTGCTTTCTTTGTTCAGAATTTTTTCTACTAAAAGCTATTTTTCAAGTAAAACTGCTTTAGCGACATATCTGTTCCTTTAACGTCTAATGGAAAATAGTTCAGCGACGAGAGAATATAAGAGAAATCTTGACAACGCATCAATTAAACGATTTCATAATTTTTAAAGAAGTTTCACGTCCAGGTTAGCTCATGTGGGTGAAGCTTTATTTTCGCCGCGTTCAAATCCGGCACTAATTATAATTAATCGATACTACATCTCCATTGGCGTAGCAAGAGGAGGGGCCAGATGAATATTAATTGTTCATACAAACAACAAGATAAATCTAACATAATCTATATATTTTCTTTGTCGTGAAATCTCTCCAGAAAGTCGTGTTGATCTATTTCGCTTCTAAGAACAGTTTTCAAATTACGTATAAGTGGCAGCTGGTAATGGTAGGTAGAGTTGATAATATGGTTCCCCCTAGGATAAAATAGTTGCTACGCCTATGGTCATCTCCTTTGATATCAAATAATATTTCAGAACAAATAATTATAAAACATCTAGAGATACAAAAACACTTTGATAGCAATAAACAAATACACCAATATTAAATATAATTCTACGTTTCAATTGTAGAATACTATTTTAGCCATTTTGTGCGTAGATCTTTGTAATCATTTCATTTACAATAATTATATTTATTTTTAAAATCCGTTCTGTTTCTGAAGATTAAAATTATGTTGTATTATCTTTGTAACAGTGTAATTGATTTTAAGCTTGATACTTACACTTTGTTTATAGTGTCGTATTTTTTGAGCTCATGAGACTTTAAAACGTGTAGACTCACCAAGAAACTCAAAATATTTGCACGGTCACAAAAGACTACACAAACTTGTGAAGCATAATTCTGCACGACCAGCACAAACCTGCACGATGTGGCACACAAGACCAGCACAAACTAGCAGGTTTCGTAATGTGCTGTAAAAATTTTCAAGAAGTTTTTATCAATGCAAATTAATTAATGAAAACGACACTAGTAGATCGGACCAGCATGGCTATAGACAGAAATTGCAGGCGACGGACTGACGGTCGATGCTGGCTGCTAGTTGCAGGTGCTGGTCTAACGTACGCTAACTTCACGGACGTGTTTTGCTCCGTGCTTTGCAGGTCGTGCAGGTTTAAGCTTGACAAGTATGCGCAGAAAAAAAATGTAATTAGATTTTTATCTTACTTTGAATTGAAAATTATTTCTTGGTAAGTATAGGAAATTAAGAGAGAAAGCACTAAAATAAAAAGTTATTTTAAACATTATTTAAAACTTTCTTTTCTGAGTTTTGTACTTAAATATGAGTAATTTTATTTGTTTAGTTGATCACTAATTTTCAAGATAATTGAAAAAATAATAACTTTTTTAGATCTCCTACAAAAACGATGATTGTTTACTTCAATTCCAAATTGTAATATTGTAATTGAAAGTTTTACTATGAAAAATACAAATATAATAAGTAGTTTTTATTTTTAAAAAATATAACACAAAGTTATATTTTTTATTATAAAAAAAGGAAATCATGGCAGTGACAATTTGAACTATTTATAATAAGTTTTTTTTTTAATATATAATTATATAAACTGTAAAGAAGTTAAAGCTATATCTTTATAAGTGAACCTGCACTTAATTTTTTATAAACATTATAAGTTTTGTTTTTAAAATTTTTTATCTTAATTTTTATATGAAATATCTAAAGTTACAATTTTTTACATTAGCAACGTCTTTTATATTTTTATTATTCTAATCGTATGCAATAACTGTCTTAAAATTTCTTCAACAGTTATTTTTAATTTTTAATCATTGCTCTACTGGAATTTTTATAAGACATATTTTCAAATAAACAATAATTAAAATTCATTTTATCACACAAAACAATAAATTTATTGTAGCAAATATTCAACTTTTCTGCAATGGACCTCTATTATAACAATCACTGCTAAAAAACTACGAATGCTTTTTCTAAAAATAACGCCAGCAGCATAAGTCCCAGCAGTGATTCTAGTGACAAAATTAGCCACGTGTACAACGACCTTTAAGCCCTACTTGCATTTATTTAAGACCATAATCGCCAGGATTATGTGGTCCTAGTACAAATTCGTACAGTATCTCTATCATTTGTAGATACGATTACCATTTACCAGCAGTGTCGGGTTTTAAACATAACCTAGTTACCACCGTTAAGCTATTCTTGTTGTATAAATGACAACTTTACATTTTTTCATTGTTTATAACATTAATGTCACTTGTTTTAAATGGCTTTTGCAAACAAAAGTTTGTACTGTCCCCCGAAATACTTATAATCAAGTTCCATTGCATGTAATCTCTGGTATTTTTTATTAAAAAAAAAATAGAAGCTATACGAAGAGTACGTGAAATATATAAGCCTTTTCATACAATTTATTGAACCTCATTTTTAATTATTCTTTAAAATTGGTATACACGCAATCTTCGTTGGCAATTTGAAAAAAAAACTTTCAAAATGAATATAAATTCATTTAAAAAAAAATTTAATTAACCCAGTTTCAATCAATTTTTTTCTTTTTATAATTTTACACAAGTTTTTATCCACAATTTTCCGACTTATTCAAAAATACTTTACATCACTTTGAGTAAAACGAAAATCGAATATAGCTCAAAAAAATATAGATATATATTAATTAATTTTAAAAATATGGCATTAATCATTGTAATAATTATATTATTACAAAAAAATGTATCTAAATATTATCTAAAATGATTTATTAAATGACTGGTATAAAATATCTCTATGAAATATGAATTAGTAAAACGATTTTCTATACATATTTTATATTATATTATTTCGCTATATAAAACTATTTAAATATAAATAGATTATCTACTTTGAATATAATTATCAATTTACCTAATGGGTTTATAATATAATAATAATTCATTTAATATAATAATAATTCATTTAATTTCAAATATTTTTTCTAACTGAATATTTTCTAATACAAATTTCCATTGGAAATTGCTTTTAATTTAGTATTCACGTCAGTTACTTACTAATTATCATAAAATTACGGTGAGAAAGATATACGAATATTTAAATAAAGACATGAGAACACAAATTCAATTTAAATAAAAACAGTGCGGCGGAAATTCAATTCGTTTTGATTTTAAAAGTGGCGTTTAATAAGAAATCGAATCAACCCCAAAAACCCTCTCTTAAATAAAAAACAATTCATCAAATAAATAAAATTGGTCGACAATTTTATTTATTTGAAGAGTTCTATTCCGACGTTAATCAAACATTTTAAAAAAGAATTTAATAACACATGTCTCTTGTTTAAATCAAATCACAATATCAGAACGTATGTGTCTTTACTCCCACCATATTTATACCCGGCGCGTCCACCACGTATAACCGCAGAGCGAAAAACAAATAGTTACTTAGATTGTTAAAAAAATTTAAATGACTCTTAAACGATATATACTTGTTTTTAAAACAGTTGAAGTTGTTTTTTAGTGTGAAATATTTCCAAAAATTGAAAAGTATCACAAACTTTATACACTATAAAAACCTTTCTAACTAGATTTTTCTTATAATTTAGTTACATTAAAATTTTCCTACAAAAATGCAAGTATTCCATTTTGTAACAGAAACAATTTCAAAAAAAATCATAATTAGATTGAAATCGATTCAGTACAAAACGTGAAATAATCCAACAAATTTAAAAATATATTTTATGCACCTTTTGGATTTTTTATAAACATTTAAACATCAGTTAAACAATTTCTAGATCAAGAAAAGAATTTGAAAAGTGTGTGTTTTCTTGCAACTCCATATTTTATCTAGTATGATCATGAAGCCTGGTTTAAATAAGGCTACTGAGTACAGATTTAAATTCAGAGCCGACGGAATAATAAGGCCCACTAAGGTAGAAATTGTTTTTTTGATTGAAAAAATATTTCAGCCCGATATTTCAATCCAGTATGGATTCGGTATAAATTAACATTGTTTCTTTTTTTACATATTGTATCAGCAGCGACTACAGGCACTCCAGGTTTTTCAATTCTTACTGAAGTGAAACTTCTTTACGCACAGCAGGGCAAGTTAAATTCATGCAAATAAATTTCAAAAAAAAAAGTGTTACGAAACGTCGGGTCTACGGATCAAAGCACGAGGATTCCGTAGATGTAAAACCATTGGTTTTATATGGTCGATACTTGTGTATATGTTACGCTCTATACCCGAATTCAATCATTTACCGAAATAAATGCGCCAAACTGGTTTTGACCAACGAATATTGCACCGAAATTTTACATTTAAACGGGTATTGAGTGTTATAAAATGTGCAAAACTAGTTTCAATTGCTCAAAACTAGTTCTGTCTATTTTTGAACAGACAGTACTATAGTTCTGCTTGTTTCATTCAATCAACGTCCGAACCCGAACAAAAGTAGGGTTATGTTCTTGTTTATGTATTGAATTGTTCTCATGAATGTTATAATTAATATAATTGTGGGATATTCAATGTAATAATTAAGTAACAATGCAAGATGAATACGAGTCTCAACTAGTTCGTGGCTTCTGAAACATAATTTTATGACGAAACATAATTACCTTACTACACTAAGTGAGGTTAAGAAAACAAATTTGTTGAAAGCTGAAGTAAAACCTCTGTCTGCTAAACAATACAGAAGAATAAATCACTTTGATATAATAAGTATCATTGATGTGGAAAAGTTAATTAAAAAACGCAAAGAAGATTCCGATGCCATACTAGTATTGTCCGTTCATAAATGGACAGAACTGGTTTTGTCCAATTGAAAATGCGCAAAACTAGTTTTGCTCATTTTATAACACTCAATACCCGTTTAAATGTAAGATTTCGGGTTTGGTAAATATTCGTTAGTCAAAACTAGTTTTGCGCATTTATTTCGGTCATTGACCAAATTCGGGTATAGACCGTAACATATTCAGCAATGGGCTACAGTAGCTCAAAGGTGCAGTGGCTGCCTCCTAGAGTCAAGTCCGGCGGTTGATGCCTGTATTTTCACTATTTCATATTCCAGCTATATTTTTCCGAGATGATATTTTTTACGACATGGGTTTCTATAGTTGACGCGACTAGTTTCTCACACTATTAACTTATTACGACACATTTAAATGATCTGAAACCAGTGTCTTTACCCTATATATAAAATATATCTTGATACTTTATAATCCAATAAAAATGGCATGCTTTAAAAAATTAATTTATACCGAACCGTCTATTAAAGCTCCAAAATAATGTATTTTAACTTACATAAAAAAATTTAAAAATATTTACTATTAAAATTACTCACCAGATTATTGAAATGCCGGGCCTGTAATTAACATGTTATTATATAGTATTTAGTAACTTGGGTTAATAAATACGAAAAAATCAGTCAAGTACTATATTTGCATGCAGAGGGTTCCGTACGAAAAATATACTGACATTTATAATCATTTCTATCTGATTTTCGACATTGAATTAGGAAATTTGAAAAAATGACATCCATAATGAATTACCAGCTATTGACGGAATTCCACGAAGCTTACTGTTTTGTAGACTGCCACTGAGCCGATTTTTAGTTTTGAAAAAACAGTAGTTTATGTACTTCCCCAGCGTTTAAACCATATCCATATTTTATCACAATCGGCCCAGAGGCCTGACCCCGAAAACCTAACTTCATACAATATTACAACCCCCATTTCATCCCCACAGGAATTGAATTTTGAAAAAAAAGTAGTTTATGTACTTCCCCAGTGTTGAAACCATTTCCATATTAAAGTTCATCACAATCGGATCAGCGGTTTGACCGTGAAAGCGTAACAGACAGACAGACAAAGTATGGATTTAGTTGTTGAATCTGACCATCAGATGGTCCAGCGACTGATTAATTGCTGGAAAAAAGTTATCTGTCAATTCCTTTAAAAATTAATGCGTTAACAAATTTTTAAATTACAGCCAAGTTACTACACATCAAAATAATAACTATATCAACTTTATTTTAAAATTTAGTTGCTTTGAAATGCAACTTTGCTTAATCTTATATCCATCAAGCTGATTTGGTCATTTATTTATTTTGAGCAAATGTTAATTAACATATTAAGCCAGCCGATATTTTTTTATAGATTGCTTCAAATTTTCATCTTTTTTTTATAATTACCTAATACATATAGTTATTAAAATTATATTTTTACAATTTTATGATATTTCTCAAAACATTAATGGGTCATTTTCTTGTAGCATATATACCTACCCGTAGCGAGGTTGCACGTGGTGTCACGGAGCGGCCACTATTCGAACTAACCGACAAACTAATTTTCATTTGAACAACCTGGTGAAAAAAAAATGTTCGTTTAAAAGACCGCGCGCACTTATCAAGCATAATCCTGCACGACCCGCACAGCACAAATCTGCAACCTGCAGGATGTTGCACACCAGATCAACACAAACCTGCACAAACCAGTTAAATAATATAATAGGTATGGGTACCTTTACGAACAGGCTTTTTTGCTCCTTGCTGGTCCATGCTTGGCAAGTGCTCACAGTCTTTAATATGTGTAAAGTTACTAAGAGAAAGCTAAGACAAACAATTAAAGTAAATACTAATTGTGAATAGAAAATCGTTCATGGTGAGGTTTAATTATTTTGCAAATTTTAAAAAGTGCGCTATCAAGATGCCCATAATAAAATTATTGAATTTTCATGCGAAAATGTTTTGATTTCAAAAATATCATTATCAAGTTTCTCTTTTTATCTCCACAGGTAACTATGCTGCCAGAAAATGTCCATTAATTTAGTTTTTTCTTTAAGTGGGATTACACTCCGCTATACCAAAACACATCTTCAGGGCCGGATTCAGAGAAAGGCAACAAAAACATAGCGTGCTATCTTTGTTTGTGTCTTCCTTGTTGCACTCGTTAGTTGTCTTTCTGTAATATAACTTTGTATTGTTAACGGGAAAGAATTGTACGTTTGAACATTTTATGTTTATATGAAACTCAGAATGCCATTTTTACTGCCCCTAATTTTTTACTAATTATAATGAAAGACTTCGCCATTCTTCAATTAACGTTTGTCGGCGTTTTACAGCAAGTATATAGAAGTCAAATTCATTAAACGCATTATAAATAAAGAGGACAAGTGTTTTGGCATAATTAAACTATAAGCCCACATTAAAGACCTTATTCAAATTCAGCAAATTGATTAATTTTATAAATCTAAATATCAAATATTTTCCATCACAAATAGATATATATTTTTCAATTAGTATTTAGGTATCGTAGTTTTGTTAGTAAAAGTCAAAATTGAAAGTGTAATACGAATTATTCAACTATATTTACGGGTTCAAGAACAAACAAAAAACATTGTTTTTTAATAAATCTATCGTAGCTGCGAACACAACGATCAAATGTCTATTTTCTAAAATTAAATAGAAGCAAACGTTGTTAATAAATAATACTTCTTTGATTAATAAATAAAGATTTGGTTTCGACTTCTTTCTCAAATATTTTCTAATCATTAAAGTTCCAGTCAATTATTTAGCTATTAAAACCGTTCATTCCGTAAGAAAATTATGATGTAATTGCCTCAATTGATTGATTATAAGCTCAATAATAATTTAAATTTTAAATGACTCTTTGATAAATTCGACATCAATCTTTGGATAAGACAATGCCATCTTGCCTGAACATAATTTTGAGTCGCACAGTAGCTCTTCACTTTATGAGTCAATTAGTTCGTAGAGTAATTGGAAATTTATGAGTCAAGGAGATTATCTCATCTTCCAGAACGAACCCACGAATAGTAAAATAATGCCGCGATTTCGATTTTTGTTGATACCCTCAAAAATTAGCATTAAATCTGAGTTTTCGTAAAACCCAAATTAATTATGGGAGTCAATATAAACCCTGAAAAAAGCCAGGCGCATTATTTAAAATGCCGTACTTAATATGAAAGCCTGGAAAATCGTAAAGGGAAACCTCATAAAACGGGAACAATATGTGTGCTTAATTTCAAGAGCATTTCCAAACTCAAATATTCGAACAATGTAATAATTTTGACTTGAAGACATGCAACGGTCAATGCTAAAACCAATCACACTTCAAGTAGGTGTATGTCAGGAATATTCGTAGGAACATTGTGGTTTATCCGGCGAAAGCGGAGGTGCAATATCTTCAGACGGCAAAACAGACGCCACGTGCCAATTATCGCGTACCTTCTCTACTTCTGCAAACACTCTCAACAAATTCTGTCCCGCAACTAAAGCCACATCCTTCTCAGACCAGCCCGGCTCCGAAAGCAACGCCGATAACAATTGCGGATACCTCGAAACGTCACTCAATCCACTCGGAGTTGCATTAATTCCGTCATAACCTGCACCTAACCCGACATGATCAACACCGGCAATACTTTTAATATGATCAATATGTTTAACAACGTCGGTTAGCGTCGCTTCTGAACCGTTACAGGTAACCAAATTTGAATAAAAATTAACCATCACTAAGCCGCGATTTCTTGCAACTAAACGTAAAAGTTCGTCGTTAACGTTGCGCGACGAATTGCAGACGGTGTACGCGTTCGAATGTGAAAATATCACGGGTGCTTTGGTAGCATTCAGTGCCGCTTTTGCGGTCGCTATTGAAGTGTGCGATAGATCTACCATCATGCCCAGTCGGTTCATTTCGCGGATCACCGAATGTCCGAATGGCGTTAGACCGATCGACTCTTCTTCGGGTTCGATCGGCACGACTGCGGCTGAACTGCCCGAACGTGCGAAAGGCGATATTGTCGGCGGTGGAACTGTTGGCTGAATCAACGCGCCTTCGTGATCGCTTGAACTTTCAGCCCACGGCGTGTCGCAAGTATGTGTCAACGTTACGTATCTGGAATGGAAAGAATCATATATATTAATACGTTAAGGTTAAGATGTTTGCCTCTCTTTTTAGAAAAAACCTCACAATTTCTCCACATAAATTATATATCATTTTACAGATAATTGCTTGCTCTACTGACAACTAAAAAATTTATTATTGCTTTTGTTTTTGTAAATTAATTAAAATACAGCAACGCTGAACAAAGTCTGCCGTCTGACGGCTTTAATTTTGAAACAACGTCAACACTTCGATCTGTCATCTGACCTTCATATTGTAATACAACAGACACAATACTGCATACTGACATCTAACGGCTTTAATTTTGAAATAGCGAGCAACGCTGAACAACGTCGCAGCAATGCTGCATGATGTCATCTGACGGCTTAGCTCAACGCTTTTGCTACTTGCGCCTCTATATGACAATTTTAGTAAAATATTTCTTCGATCTGTCATCTGAGCTTCATATTGTAATACAACCAAAAGAAGAACGTTATAAGCAGTGTGCAAAATTAGAAAAGAATTGAATACCTGCAATCATATTTAAAAAATAATTTTGTAAAATGATAATTTTATACTTATTTAGTGCGAATAATTCGCACAGGTCACTCTAGTTATTAATAAATGAGCACACAGACAGTCAAGTACGCTCCACAATAATTGTGATTGTACACACTTGACTGGTGTCTTTTTTGTCACATATTAAATAATGTTTAAAGATGTTTCTTTTTTCTTTTATAGTTTTAAAGAGTCCTGATCGGAAAAGTGAAATAACTCACCTTGCTCCCAAGGCGTACATCGATCTTAGAACTCCCAAAGAATTCCCCAGTGAATGGCCGCCTTCGATGCCGATCAATGAAGCAATCTTACCAGTTTTGTGTATTTTCTTTATTTCACTTGAACTGAAAGCCAACACTAAATCCTTTTTATAAATCTCAACCAGTCGCTTGATAACGTCTATTTGTTCAAGCGTCAGTTGAACCGCGTCCAAATACTGTGATTCACAAGGCACATAAGCCGACCAGAACTGGGCCGAAACCAGTCCTTTCTTCAGTCTGGGTATATCGGTCTGTGACCATGGACTGTTGGCCCATGGTTCAGCCGCTTTCAAACTTTGACTTAAATCCAAATCACGTAATTTATTATGAACAAACTTCCTTATGTTCCAAGGCAAATCATTGTGCGCGTCAATCAATGGGAATTCTTTTAACAGTCTCTTGACGATATCCATTTTCTCATGCGTGGTTGTCGACGGATAGTCTTTCGTCGTCGTCGCCGTCGTCGTCTCGGTCGGTACCGTCGGTTTTAAGCTCGAGTAAGTACTTTTGTTGACGAGCATCGGCACGATCAAAGCCGCGCCGAGAGCCGACAAAAGAAAACAAAGAAACAAGCACAAACACCACGGCCTTCTGCGAAATCGTCCGTATTCGTCTTCGGAACTGTCCGTTGAAATGGAGTCGTCGTGATGCGTTGCCGCTAAATGGCGTTGCCAGTATCTTGGAGGCGATGACGGCGTCGGGATTTGTGTCGTGCGGATACGTTCGTAGTCTACGTAAAGATAGTTGCCGTGACCTTGGGTTGTGGTCGGTGGGGGTGCCGTCGCGGTTGCTACTCCGGGTCCTACGACCGGCGGTGCTGTACCGCCGGCGCCGTAGCCGAGGTGATTACAAGGACAGGTGCAGTGTTGAATGTGATGAGTCAAATCCGGATCGAGATTTTGTCCGGTGTGATGATATTGATGGTTCGGTATGTAATCGCCGCTTCCTGGAGCACCCCATGGAGGAGGCCCTGGGCCCATTATAGTTTAGATACTGTGATAATGCAGTCGTTAGACGACTTTTGATTGATAATTGTGCGTTAAAAGACGATATAATGTTTTGGCAGTAAGAAATATGTATTTCGAATATATTAAAAAAAGCGACGAAAATATCACTAAAAATTGAATTTATAGCTTTAGAAGTTATGCTGATCGGCGATTTTATACAATATAAATGTTTTAACTTTTTATAAATAGTTTTTGAACATACTAGTATATAGTTTATCACCAATATTTTTAAAAAAATTACAATTATGTATTGTAAGTTCACAACATTTTGTGAATTTAAGAATTGAACTCTTGTTTTATTAACCGTTTTTAATATGTGATTTAAAAACAAATTCAAACACATGAAATACCACAGTTTAAGTACACAGTCGATATTTCGTTTAAAAAAATCTTCCCAGAAAATTAAACAAATAGTCGCTAATTCAAATAGCGTTGAAGTATATCCAAAAATATTCCATAACTTAGCAAAAGAAGACGCTTGAAATATTTCAATATTTTTATTGGTAGTTTTAATTTTTAATTGCCAGTCGATCCATTGTTTCTCGAAGGGTTGTTCATCATATGTGTCAGAAGTAATTCCATCTAAATATTCCCGTATAGTTTTTGAGTTATAAAGAACAGGACATCCTTGTGATAAATTTCCGCTATACTTCAACGCATCTATAAACGTGTTGTTATTGCAAGACCAAAACTCTCTGAGACTGATAAGAACTGTAGTTGGGAATAGATCGAAGATAGTGGAATGAAGTATGGATAACAATAACAATATTTTGACGTGAAGTATTGTTTGTAATTGGTAAAGACGAAGAGATGAAGTTTTATGAATAAGGAGCGGTGGAAGGGGACCGGCGCGATGCAGCGACGTGTCGATTGGGCGACAGGGTGGAAGGGGAGGCAGAGTCGTTGGCGGTAACAACAACAACGACAGACACCAGGAGCAGGAGACGTGGCAGCTCGGCTCTGGCGAATGTGCCAGTAGTAGTGGCGGCGGCGGCGGCGGCGGCGGTAGAAACGGTGCCAGTAGTAGCTGCCCGATGCAAGGCAGCTTCATTGATCCGACGCCAGGTGGTGATGCGACGGCACGCGCTTCTTATCCTCACTGCAGCTTGACAGGCCTGAAAGCGATCCCAAACACGACTATTAGACACTGAATTATTATCCAAATAAAAACAATACATTTTTACTTTCTTCCGCATATACTACAGTGTAAACTCCATTTAACCGTCACTCGATATAACGACAAACTCCTTAAAACGTCGAAATTACTTAGCTCTAGTCGGTTTACCTTGTTGCTCGTACAATGATACACTCTAAATAACGACACGCCCACTCTAAATAACGACAACAACATTACGCAATAAACAGTACGCGTTTGTTATTTTGTTGCTTTGTTGTCGGCATCATGTGTACCGAAGAAATTCGTTCTTTTGTTTGTTGAGATTATCTTTTCTCAGCTGCTTATCGATAAGATATATTCTTAGTTGCCCGCAAACTTGCAAATTGTGAACATGGCGAGTAAAAGAAAATTTTTGTGTACTGACGAGAAAGTTTTATTAATACGCGCAATAGACGCGGGAGGAAATATAAGTGATGTTGGAAGACGCTTTGGATTCAGTCGCTCGACCGTATCGACAATATGGAAGAACAAATTAATGGATTATTTCTTCTCTCCGTTTAACGACAACTCTCAATAACGCCACAAAGTGCACAAGTCCCTTGAGTGTCGCTATATAGAGTTTACACTGTATATATATGTAAACAGTAGCGTTTCCTAAACTTTTTCGTGTACAGATCCCATAGAAATAAATGTGATACATACATATATTATATTTATTTGAAGAGTTCTATTCAGACGTTAATCAAATATTTGAATCACGGATATTTGTTCAAGTAAAGTTCAAAACACGCATCGTGTGAAGCGAAGACATAAAAGCCATCACGATATCTAGCGCCACAGCACGCTTGAAACCTAGCAAGGAATCTAGCGGCAAAACCAGCCTCGTGTGCAGTGACCTTAAATTTTTTAATTAATGTATACGTATTTCGATTTCTGAGTGTTTCGCATTGCACGGTTGCACGAGTTGAGCGCAAACACAAAACCGCGCACTTTCATAACTCGAATGTCTTATTTAACTTTTAATAAGCGCATGTGAGCTTTTCCCGGTTGCAGTAAAGTCACAGTTTGAGGACGTAACATAGTATACAGTAAAAATATCGTGTGTTCAGAAATAATGTAAAAGCCGCTGCACACGAGGCTAGAAACACTGCTTGGTAGGCTAGATACGAAGCTGGAAATGACGTCATCACTGCGGACTCGCCTGATACCTCACAAGATAGGTTATAAAATTAGAAACAGGGGCTATTTTTTTGCTAGGTCAGCTGCTAGGTATGAGCAAGAACTAATCAGGAAGCAGAATCTTGTCATGTGGGCGACTTGAACAAACGCCCACAAACCAACATGGCGCCATTCTACTTCGAGTCAGACGACAGACACGTTTTGCTCTGTGGTTTATATTTGAACTGTCACTGCGCGCGCACCGGATTTATTCACAAAACTGGTTTGAAAAAACGTCTCGTGTAAAGCGAGCACATAAAAACCAGCGCTAGAAAACTAGTAGGTAAATCTAGCCTCGTGTGCAGCGGCGTTAATATAAACCTAACACAAGGAGAGAATTCTTAACTAGATCGAAAAGGTGTTTCAAAATTATCGTCCTATGTGTCAAAAGTGAAACAAAAAAGAAACCTGGATCAAAAAGACTGTTTTTACACACGTAATAGCCATTGTGAAAACACCATTTTACATATTTGAAGTTATAAAAATAACATTATAAATAAAATCAACTTTTTTGGTTTTACGTCCATTATATTGATGTTGGTAAATGATAACGGGAAAGTGGGTAGGTACACAAATCAAACACCTTATTTAGCAATATTAAAACTAGTGATGTGCCGGATATCCGTATCCGTATCCATATGCGCGGATATCCGAGGGAGAAAAAAGATCCGTATCCGTATCTGTTATTTTTTGGCGGATCTTTTACGGATCTTTCACCTTATTAATTTTCAATTCATAGATGAAATTTTACATATATAGGTGATTAGGTAATAATGAAAAACTGTTAAATTCCATTCAGATTATTTTTTATTTTTTAAAATCGTATTTGGCACCTTTATATTGCAAACATTTATCGTAGTGAGTACCATACTAATAGTACATAACTCAAAGGTACTAATAAAAAACTATCTTTATAATGAGATATTGCACATCGATCTTTGGAAAGAGACAATTTGTTATGAGAGTTAACTCTTAAAGAAGTCAATAACTTTTTCCCATAACAGATGTTCAATATTTACCGCCGCATACTCTAAGAAAGTTAAGATCCGTATCCGTATCCGCGGATCTTGAAACCAAATATCCGTATTCAGATCCGTATCCGCGGATATTCATTTTTAACGATCCGGCACATCACTAATTAAAACCAACGTTTTGCCACGCCCACAGTATTCGGCAACGGCAACGGCATTTGCACGATTTTAATACCATACAAACGCGTCATTAGATGTTTCGCTTAAAAATATTATAAATTTCCGAGCACTGCGTTATGCATAGATGCAATATGTATAGGGACGGGGCGCGTAAGAGAGTGTGTGCGGCGTGTCTGAAGTCGGAGGTACAAGTCCCAGAGTTGCAATGGGACGGTGGGACGTCCCATACTATGTAACTATTAAACACGTTGCGGCATGCCAACACGGTAGACTATTGTACGACGCCACTGCGTCATTGACGTGGAAATACTGACTGTAGACCGAGCAGCTGATGCACAAATCTTTATAGAGACCTCAAACATATTTCTTTCTTTTAGACAGGTTTAGTAGAATGAAGCAAACGATTCGCTTTAAACTATTATCGACGATTGTGACAATAAAAAATAAGTTTAAAAACTAAAACCCGCTACACAAAAGTATGAAACAAGAAAATATTCTTATCTGAGGATAGCCGTGGTCATATGCCACCTTCCCTAACAAAATATTATATTTTAACAGTAGTAAGCGATCATAAGCTCTAGACTATAGGTGATCTAAAGTCTAAACCAGAGGTCCCCAAGCTTTTTTGTCTCGTAGACCACTTGCCATGTTTTTCGGTTTTGGGTATAGACTCCCTGCTTATCTGATATTGATTTTTTGCGAATTCATTAATTTCAAATGTATTTTTGACAACGGGTAATAATAGTGCAAATCACTTTGAACGATTTAAATTTATAACGGTTGTGTGAAATGTTTAGTTTTATACATTTATTAATAAGATTCAAATTAAACGAATCAGATTAAATATTACTTTCTGTTACATAAAACAAAGAAGCAAAAAATAAATGCTTTTAGTGTGAGGGATGAACCTGATGCTTTAATAATAAATTTTCAACATTTGGCATCAATTTAGTTAGATTTAATCTCTTCGGTTAACGATGTCCAGTTTGTTTCTTTTTTTGTTAGGAGATTCACTATCCTTGACCCTCATTTTCATTTCATGGGCCCCCAATTTTTTTTCCCGCTGACATGGACCCCTTGCAAGTTTTCGTCGACCCCTGGGGGTCTTTGGGAATCACTGGTCTAAACAGTGATAGGTCTATAGTAACGCAATACACGTGTAGTACACATGTACCTATCTAAGACCTGACCAAGTCGGTGTTCTGCAGCTTTTATGTGTGATTTTAGAACTAATTATTTTATGCTTTTCGCGTATAACTGATTGAACCCGCTTGTACTACAACTTACTGTGACCGTATTATATCAGACTAACACACGGACATAAAAACACATACAGAGTGTATCAAAAATAGATCTATAAAATAATTCCCTATTACTTTTCCCACACTAACTTTTTAAACTATTTTTTGTTGTCAATATCTTTAATACGGCTCAACACTTTTTTGTGACAATATTTATAAATTTCATTGAGTAGCGTTGAGTGTATTCGCGATCCTGACGACAACAAAAAATGATATAACAAATTAGCCTGCCACTGATTTGACGTTTTTTATCATATTATCTGTAAAATTCAATAACTGTATAGACGGAGAGCTGGCTACGGAGAAAATGGGTGACTCGGTGCAGAGCTGAAAATTTGCAGAATAATAGGAGATAGTACAAGTAAATAGGGAAAAAATTGCCAGAAGGCTTGACGGAAGATAAAGAGCCGCCAGAAGGCGCTAATGTTGTGAAAAATCAGTGCACTTCTATACTTATTCTGTAATTCAAAACTAGATTTTATATTATATATATTATACATTATATAGTTATAAGGGCATACTGAAAATTCAAACATGATATAATAATTACATTCGTCTAATATTCAAAATTATTAATGTCATTTTAATAGAAATAAAATTAATCGTCATATATTTTCATTAATAAAACTACGTTGTTATAACAACGTAATTTTATTAATTTATTTAATTTTATTTCTATCAAAATGTCTTTAATAATTTTGAATATTTGTCGAATGTAATTATTATATCATGTTTGAATTTTCAGTATGCCCTTATAACTATATAATGTATAATATAATATATAATCTAGTTTTGAATTACAGAATAAGTATAGAAATTGCCAGAAGTGCACTGATTTTTCGCAACATTAGCACCTTCTGGCGGCTCTTTATCTTCCGCCTAGCCTTCTGGCAATTTTTTCCCTACTTACTTATACTATCTCCTATTATTCTGCAAATTTTCAGCTCTGCACCGAGTCACCCATTTTCTCCGTAGCCAGCTCTTGGTCCAGTAGCAACGTTGTCCAATATAGCTTTGACTGTTATAATTTCCATAGATGAATATAAGCATACCGAAACTAAAGCAACGATAGTCGAACAGTTTCTCAATTCCACCGCCGTGAACGCGATCTGTAGCTAGGCAATAATTTTCCCTTCCGTGAGCATAACATATTGATAACAACATTTTAATGCAACAACGTATCAAAGCGTTCTTAGATCAACTCGAATGCGATCAAATGAATAATTAATCGTTAGGCATTTGCATTCCCGTTTGTGAATATTGAATGCATCAGCAATATGTTTGTGAAATCGTTATTCTGAATAATAACCACACGGCAGTATAATATAATTAGTTAATGTATATTTACAACAATTTACATATAAATTATATTCTAATTCATACACTACTATTATCTATAACACTGTTTAATTTATTATCACATATTTAATTATTATTATTTTATAATTATTGAATGTGTTGTTGAATCAAAATATTATGTATAGGGATTGTGTTCATCGACGCGGATATTCACGCACCATTTTTTATGCGTGTTTCAAGAAGCAAAATCACATATTTCACGCGCCACGATGAAGTGTATTTTGTCCCTTCGGTGTTCTATTTTTACACGCTTTATATTATAACTTCACTTGTAAGTTTGTATGTATGTATGTATGTTTGTTTGTAACTTTCGTTTAGACTACAGCAAGTGGTTTATTACTGTAGTATAATATGCCAGCACTGTAACTACAGTGGTTAGCTGTGCGGTCTAAGGCACGGGTCTTCGCTGACGTCAACTCTCGGAATCACGGATCGTGGGTTCTAATCCCGTCCACGCCGAAAAAAAAATTGTTTTTTTTTCGGCAAATTTTTGACAATAAATCGAACTAAAAAGTGGAAAATAAATATAGTTTAAAAAAAAACTAAAAAACACGCTTTATATCGAAGTAAAAAATATTTTTTTTAAATAAGCTTTAAACAATAATGAATAAAAAATACAAGTATTATTGTGAAAAAAGCGTAGGGCGCTCGATGTACGAAAATGTGGAACAAAGTGCCCCACACTTTTTTCACAATAATACTTGTATTTTTTATTCATTAATGTTTTAAGCTTATTTTAAAAAATATTTTTTTACTTTTCAGTTTTCAGCTGTTGAGCGTCTATAATTCACAATCTCTCTCACAATAATAATACGTTTAACGTCCGTTTCTCGACTCTATGTCATAACAGACGCCATTCGCCCCAATACTATTTTAGATCTATCACACTTCCCGTTATTTACCACATTTTTTCAACTCCAATTAAATAATAGCAATGGGCGAATGAAGGAATTTTAGGAGATTTTGGGATAAGGTAGGCAAATTTTGAGCATAGGAGGTCGACAGTAATCTTAAAATATAATATTTTTTAATATATACCGCAAATTAATATGGGAATTATATTCTTTCTAAAAATGTGAAAAAAACGTTTATTTTTTAGCAGGAACAAAGTTGTAAAAGGGGAATTCGCGAGACAAGAATATTCAGTTGAAAAATATGACTTCAAGGCTGAAAAGTTTGCGTCACAATAAAACTAAAATGTATAAAAAAAACCACACTGATCATATGAAAATGTGTATTAAAAACGTCGTAAAACTGTATAAATGTAAAAGAGACATTAAAAATATTTGATGTTATTTTTATTAAGTCATAAAATTTTAACAAGACCACAGAGACTTTCAAAACTACACATTTTTTTCACAAAAGTTACACCATCCACATCTCAATTTTGTATCAAAATATGTTCAACATTATTCTATAAAATAAGTCGATTGGTTTTAAAATAAAAAAAAAATCGAACCATTATTTTAATTATTATCCTCTTATTACTACACAATCTGAGTCTACACAAATCTATACTAACATTATAGTGATGTGTCCACATGACTCTTTATTGGGAGATGGCTCCGTGCGCTCCGCTCACTAAAAAAAGTCGCTCAGAGCGAGTCGTTCAAAGGAGCGACACTAGACAGTACGCACTACACAAGAGTGCCGACTGCAGAGGTGTGAACTGTCATCATACATGCTCAGGAGTTACGTAGCATTGCACAGCACAATACACACACTCAGCTCTGAGCTCATTTTAATAATATGATTCTGATCGCATTTCGAATGAATTATAAAGTATAATAAAAGCTTAACAATAATGTTACAATATTATGTATTTATCAACGACATCAATGTGAATGGTTTAAATCACCGTTGAGCTTAGTACTATTCCACTTACAAGTTACAGTGTTTCATTCAACATTAAATGACTCAGCAAAGATAACTACGTACGTGCAAAATTCACTAGTGCTGTGTGCGCTCTGTAAATGTGCGAATACAACAGTACAGAATAACTCAAATAATAAAAGTGCTTTTCGTGGAGACCAATTATGCAACGTAAGTCGACGAAAAAACGGTGACAATCTACAAATTCGGACAGCCGGACCGGGCCGCCAGTATGTAAATCAAAATGGCTATAGAATGTCTATCAGTAATTTCATTTTTTGCACTTACTCAGTATGTGCCAAAATAAAAAGTACGGCTATACTATATAATAGAAATTTCAAATGCACGTTGCAACAGATTCAGAGTTGCAGAGCTGTTAGACTAAACGGTTAAGCGCATCTATAATTCCCGGTATAATTAAACCTTGGTACAGTCAGTGACAATATTTAGGTACGTACCACAATGGATGAATATTTTCCTAATAGCACTAGATCCATACTATAATAGTATGTTATACTGGGTCGATTGTGATGAAGTTTAATATGAAGATAGTTTAAACTCTGGGGACAGACATATACCACTTTTTTCAAAAAATAATCCCTAAGGATTTGTATTCAAAGATCTAAACTTTCGTGAGTAGAGGTCGCTACACACGAGGCTGGTTTTTCCGCTACAATCGCAGCTGAGACTTGTGCAGGCTGGCATGCGAGCTACGTGGATGGAAATGACGTCAAGCGTGCAAGGTCACATGATGGATTTCAAACTTAGAACCGGGGCTATTTTGTTTTGAGCAAGAGCCAATCAGGAAACAGTATCTTGTCACGTGGGCGACATGGACGAACGTCCACAAACGAATACTGCGTCATAGTGTGTGTTCTGGTCAGAGACAATAAACGTTCAGTTTTGTTAACAGTCGAACTGTCACTGCACGCGTATCAAACCCATCTACAAAGCAAGCTTCAATCCATGTGTCGTGTGAAAGCCATTACCAAAACCAGCGTTACAGCACGCAAGAAGTAGTGATGTGCCGGATATCCGTATCCGTATCCGCGGATATCTGAGGAAGAAGAAAGATCCGTATCCGTTAGTTTTATGGCGGATCTTTTAGCTTATTAATTTTCAATTCATAGATGAAATTTTATATATATAGGTGATTAGTTAATAATGAAAAACTGTTAAATTCCATTCAGATTATTTTTTATTTCTTAAAATCGTATTTGGCACCTTTATATTGCAAACATTTATCGTAGTGAGTACCATACCAATAGTACATAACTCAAAGGTACTAATAAAAAACTATCTTTATAATGAGATATTCATGCACATCGATCTTTGGAAAGAGACAATCTGTTATGAGAGTTAACTCTTAAAGAAGTCAATAACTTTTTCCCATAACAGATAGTCTCTTTCCAAAGGTCGATGTGCAATATTTACCGCCGCGTGCTCTAAGAAAGTTAAGATACGTATCCGTATCCGTGTCCGCGGATCTTGAAAGCAAATATCCGCGTATTCAGATCCGTATCCGCGGATATGCATTTTTAACGATCCGGCACATCACTAACAAGAAGTATAGCAGTTAAATCTAGCGGCAAAACCAGCTTCGTGTACAGCGGAAATGCCACAATATAAATATAAAAAAAATTTTGAACCTGAGTGTATACGTGGCAACATAATTTTATTACGCCATGTGTGGGAATGTATAGGTAAGCTACATAACCTTTAAATAAATAACGAGAATTAAAAGCAAATAAGCTATTAGCTGAAATCATCGCAACTCCCTGCGGAGCTGTTATTAACCTCATTTTGGATATGTTGATCAAAATGTAGGGATTTCCCTTAGAAATCCCTCCAGAGAATAGAAAACATACTCGCCGACTGTATGCGTGTTTCGCTGCTTTTATAATTTGAATTACTTTAAAATGAACGCTCGCAAATATTGTTTTCTCTTTCTGGTTTGCCGCTATTATTTTTTTTCCGCCAAATAATTTTTATAAATATGATTAACACAAAACATACACGAATCGACTTAAACGAATTTTTTTTTCATTTTTTTTTGTTCACTTGACCGATTTTGATTTTTAAAGTTATCCCTCGGGGCTGCGATAAAAAATACTGTAGGGTTTTAATATTATTGAATCTATCTAACAAGTTTAACAATTTAAAAAAAATTCAGAACAGAAAACTTTTGTAGGTACTTTTTAATTTATTTTATACTAGCTGCTCCCCGCGGCTCTGCACGCGATTGTGATGAAACACGATAGCAACAAAAGTAGTGGAGCTTTTGGCTATATATATATATATTATATAGAGAAGAACAAATAAAAAATACCTAACCAAACAAAAAAGTATGATCTAACATCTAACTGCTTTTTAAAGTGAGCCCGCGCGACAGGCAGCCTTTGGGATATTAAGTCGTTGGAGGGGGAAGCGGTAAGTGGAAGTTTCTGGTTTAAGTCCCAACAGTGACATTGTTGGAAAGTAAATCTTTTTTATATAGTATAACTGTAACAATGTGAAATCTAATTATTGACACCAATTTTTTTTTTCAATGCATATGTATTTTGACGAACTACAGTTTTTAATAGCCTAAGCTACTCCTAATAACATTAGCTATCTGCAGTGAAAGTTCCATCAAAATCGGTCCAGTCGTTCAGGAGATTAGCCGGAACAAACAGACAGACAGACAAAAACTTTAAAAATTGTTTTTTACTGTACCGTATATACTTTCATATGCATTTAGTAAAAAGCTGTTATTTTGACATTACAAACAGACACTTCAATTTTATTTATCTGAATAAAAAAATTATTTCGTGGTATAGAAAATAATTTTTAAAATTTTCAAATTAAAGAGAGATAATTCCCGGACATTTTACCGCTACTCGACATTTAGTTTTCAATTAGTAAAAAGTAATTTTTGGTTGCATATTTAAACTGGGTTGCCCAAAACCTTCCGTATATTTCGCACCATATTTCACTTTGCATTTAGTTTAGAGACAAACGTCGCAGATAAACAACAAGAATATAGCTCCGGAGCTATAAAACACGTACAAGGAGTACACACGCACACAAACACATATGTACCTTGTTATATAGTTGAATTTTATACTGGGTGTCACAGAATAAAGCGACTGCGTTCTCAAAAAGTAAATTGAATAGAAAGTTCGAAATGTCCAAGTATAATCAGAATTACGCTTTTTCGAAAATATTCATTGGAAAAATACTAGGTAGTAATACTAGTAATTATGTGTCAAAAGTCGAAATTGCATTTTTTTTACAACTTTTTTTCAAAATAAAATTTTAGTGTATCTGTTTTAGAATGGGTTCAGTAGTTCAACTGTCTGTTAGAGAAAGTAGTCATTTTTCTTCAATAAGAGTAAAAAATGCTAGAAAAGTTGCAGCGCTAAGCCGTTGTCCAGATACTGATAACAAGAAAAAGTTGAATTGAAAATATTCAAACGGAAAACAAACGAAGAATTTTAAGAAGAAAATCTCTCACAACTGTTTTTTCCCTTTTTCTTTTACGTATAGTAAAAGATTGTACTGGAAAAGTACAAATCTAATTGTAAATCAAGATTTCCTAATTGAAGATAATTTAATTAAGTATAATTATTCTCGAAACTTTATTGTATGCATTTA
Organism: Xanthostigma xanthostigma; assembly: GCA_963575645.1. Classification (NCBI taxonomy): domain Eukaryota; kingdom Metazoa; phylum Arthropoda; class Insecta; order Raphidioptera; family Raphidiidae; genus Xanthostigma; species Xanthostigma xanthostigma. Next base: position 18,203,106 of record OY754474.1, read on the forward strand.
AAGTACCTTTAAAAAAAAGAAAACAAATGAAGCATCCCGATGTTCTTTTATTTCCTCGCATTCTGAAATTTCGATTTAAATTCAATTTCGATTGCAATAAATTTAGAATTTCGAAAGCACACACATTCAACTTGATTAAGTCACTGATTGCGCATATAAAAAGTTTTGTTTTACAATCCAAGTTGTAACTTTTATGGTTGATAAACATTTAAGCACGGTTTCACATTTGGATTATTTAAAATAAGTTAAGACATTTCAAAATCGCGATTATATATTTTACTAGCGGCCCGTACCGATTTCACCCGGATGCAAAACTAAGATTCACGTAGTCTCTCCCTCCCTCTATCTCCCCCTCCCTATGGATGGGAGAAATTTTGATCTTCAAAAAGTTATACAAAAACTGCCTGGGCCAAAGGGCCTGGCACAAATCTTATGCGATTTGGTTCTCAGTTAAATTGATCAAAAATGGTTTTATTTTATAGTTTAAAGGTCACTAAGAAAAAGTGTTCATGAGCGCATAGCCTAAAAGCCAATAGATTTTTAGCTACAGACTTTAGATATAGGGACACACAATCTTAAAAAAATCTTAAGCTCTAGAAATATGTTTTCAAGTGCGCTGAATTCGATAATAACATTATTATTTTACTACATTTCAATTTCTAAAAAAAAGCATAAAAGTTGAACATGGAACATGTTTTTGAATTCATATATATCTAAAATCTCGCTAAACATATCTGTAGCTAAAAATCTATTGGTTTTTAGGTTATGCGCCCATGGACACTTTTTCTTAGTGACCTTTAAACTATAAAATAAAATAATTTTCGATCAATTTAACCGAGGACCAAATCTCATAAGGTTTGTGTGGGGTCTTTTATTTACGATTTCAAAAATGTCACATCAAGTAAACGTTTTACATGGTATGGATATCTTATACTGCTTTACAGAATCATATTAATGGAATTGACAGGAAAACCTCTATTTTTATATATTTTAAGCGATGTTAAACAAACGTTGAGTTTAGTGTTACAGCGGTATATTATAATATAATTAAGTAGTTAGTTATTAGAGGGTTTGAGGAATGTTTTAACAGGAGGAGTAAGAATGTTGTTAGGAATTTATTATAACAACATGAAACCTGTTTAACAAAACAAAAATAACACGTTCACGAAATAACCAAACAGTAAAACAAAACGCGAAATCTAATAAACAATATGTTATAACTAGTGATGTGCCGGATATCCGTATCCGTATCCGCGGATATCCGAGGGAGAAGAAAGATCCGTATCCGTATCCGTTAGTTTTTGGCGGATCTTTTACCTTATTAATTTTCAATTCATAGATGAAATTTTATATATATAGGTGATTAGGTAATAATGAAAAACTGTTAAATTCCATTCAGATTATTTTTTATTTCTTAAAATCGTATTTGGCACCTTTATATTGCAAACATTTATCGTAGTGAATACCATACCAAGTACATAACTCAAAGGTACTAAAAAACTGTCTTTATAATGAGATATTGCACATCGATCTTTGGAAAGAGACAATCTGTTGAGAGAGTTAACTCTTAAAGAGGTCAATAACTTTTTCCCATAACGGATAGTCTGTTTCCAAAGGTCGGTGTGTAATATTTACCGCCGCGTACTCTAAGAAAGTCAAGATCCGTATCCGTATCCGCGGATCTTGAAATCAAATATCCGTATTCAGATCCGTATCCGCGGATATACATTTTTAAGGATCCGGCACATCACTAATTATAACAAACAATACCTATGCTCATCCTGAAAGTTCATTCTAAATAGTGGTGCGAAAGAATGTTTCAAATAGGTCCAGTGGTTCCGTATTTATTAAACTATATATTTTGGGAATAAGTAAACAAGATAAATTAGTTTTTTTACGTCATAACTGACCTGCACTCAACGTAAGACACGATAAATGGCGATCAATAAATCGTAAAAAAAATGTTTTTGTTTGGTAGCTAGTTGTAAACACTAAAATATTCATAGGAAATGTGTCATTACACATTAGGTACAAATTAGAAAGTTTGTAAACACAAAAATTAATCTAGCTACCTGTAATTTATCGGAAAAACAAGAAAACTTTAATGAAAAATTTTATTTATAATAGTAAATGAATTTTTAGTTACAAACTGATTCAGAAGTAGTCACCTTTTAGCCCTATAATCTATGTGCAGTGCCGGTTCTAGACTTAATTATATACCTGTGTAAATAATTAACCTAATTCCCCCTTCCAGGTAAGGGCGTAGATATTTTTTTCCTGAGGGAGGGTAAAGCAAAAAAAATTCAATATTTTTTTAAATTTTATTAATATCACACAAGAATACTCACGAAGGAAAGTGTCAAGCAAAATAATAATTCCCAAATCAATTTTACAAATTTTTTTTCAAGAAGTACTTCTAAATTTTATTTTTTAGCCAGGTATTCGTATTATTTTCAGTTTTATATTTGTATTATTATGATCCTGGGGGGGCTAATTACCCCCTTACTCCTTTATCTACGCCCTTGCTTCCAGATGAGATTCCGTAACAGTAACTCAAAAACTCACCCCTTCTCGTTTGAATAGTGTTCTTCAAAAATTCTGGAGGTCATATATATACAAAATTCTCTCCATTAAAGACCACTGAACCGATTTTAATAAAAACTATACGGGACAACTACGATGCCATTGTGAATAAAATGGCTTCACATTTTTCAAATCGATTCGCAACTAGCAGAAATATCGCGGAACAAATTTTAAAAAAAGCGTCGGCATTTTTTTTATGTTAAAAAGAACATTAAATTTTACTAACAAATTTTAATACCCTGCCATAATTCATAAGTTTTCTGAAACATCTTATGCAAAAAGTCATATATACTAACCGGAATTATGTAACAAAAGTTAAACACTTCGCCATTAGCTAGAGAGATCGGCCATGGTACGTATAAGTTGTAAAGTTCCGACACAATAGCTCTCAAACTATTGTATAACAAGTGCATAGTATATTAATTATTACAGATATATTATATAAGACATGCCGACTTATATAATGTACAGAATGTCGTGTGGACAAAGCCATATACAGTATGTAAACACGTAAGGTGCACATAGGGAAATTAACATTGGGAAAAAATGATTGGATCAGAGTGAGCCTTGAAATCTTGTTTTTCAATTTGACAGATAATATTCTTTTGCAAAATGAATGTGTATACTACCGAAGAAAATATTCAAATGATTACAACATAATCGGACTTTTTTATTAATGGGACATTAAATTCCCAAAAATACTTAAATATGGTGCGAGATCAAATATCTCCGCCTATTCGTGTTGAACCTAAAGACATTGGGTCACTGATTTACCGACGCGCATACGTCATACCAGTCAGACAATTTTTGAATGAAATGTTTCCAAACAGATGGAGTTGTTTTCTTGTTTTATTTTTGTACAAAAAAACTAAAATAATGATTTATAAGAGCTTTTTAATATTAAAAGAGCCAAGTAAAATAAAAATAAATCAAAATAAAATAGAAATCCTCAAGATTACCACAATAATTCAATAGAAATAACAGTCCTGGCTAACTCTGATCCAAGTATTTTTTCCCAATGCTAATTTCCCTATGTGCACCTTACGTGTTTACATACTGTATAGATAACACGATAGTGATTGTTTATCTAGTTCAATAACGTTAAAAATAAGCACAGATTTAAATCTATGACACCGTGATAAAGTAAGGTTAACCGTTATTGAAGCCAAAATTGTATAGTAGCGCTTCAATCAATAAGGCAGATAAAAACAGGTGATAAAAATAAATCAACATCTTTTTAATTTGTTTATGCAAACCAGACTGAGCACCAGCAACGCGTGGCCGGGTACAGCTAATCTATACTAATATATAAAGCTGAAGAGTTTGTTTGTTTGTTGTTTGTTTGATCGCGCTAATCTCATGAACTACTGGTTTGAATTGAAAAAAAAAATTTTTTTGTTGTTGTATAGCCCATTTATCGAGGACGACTATAGGCTATATAATATCACGCTACGACCAATAGGAGCGGAGCATCAATGAAAAATGTTGCAAAATGTAACTCAAAATTTGTCCGTCCGACAAAAACTTTTGAACGGTAACTCCGATCATCATGAAATTTGGACACAACGTTTATCTCGATAAACTAAGATGAATGTGCGTACTCATGTCACTCCCCCCATTCGATTTTTTACACCCGGGTGAAACCGGGCGGGACCGCTAGTTTATAAAAGAAAGGCTTTGCTCCGCTTCGATCAGTGCAATTCAAATGAGTCTTTGGCATGTAAAAAAGGTCATCAAGTTATTTCCTGATGCAGTCTAAGATGTCAAGCTTCTAAGTTATTTGTTGACAAAAAAGTAATTGTTTGTGAAATTCGCAAACACATATTTTGATGACTTAAGTAATCGAACAGTCTGTATAATAAACGTGAAATACGAGTACGACCCGAATTGTTATATATTCCAAATTTCCTTTGTAGTACAGCTACACAGCTGGTCGAATGCCACTTAGAGTTATATATAACAAATTTTGCGGTAATTAAATATTCAAATAATAATAATATATTATTCAACAGCATTGAATTACATTATAGCGGTGAACCAAACTATGCCCAAAATAATATAATATCGACATGCCTTCCCTATTTCAAAATCATGGCACGTCTGTAACAAACCCTAGGCTTCTAACATGAGAGCCGATATAGTGTCGATTCTCGACATATCTCTATACAAGTGGCCCGGTCCAGCTATACGTTCGAATTTGTAGCCTGTGTCCATCCTGAAGGTTCATTCTAAATATTGGTGAAAAAAATGTTGAAATCGGATGAGTAGTTTCGCAGAATATCTCCTAAGTACATCCAAACTTTTGTAATATTTCGATATTAAAAACTTTAAGCAAATTTTATTAAAAACTAATTGGAAGAAACTAATTATTAATTAATTTTTATATTTTTTAGATCAGTTCTGAAGAAACTCCAAATGCGGACCGAAACGTTAATGTATTGAATTTTGGTTAATATATTTGTCTGAAAAATTGGTCGATAATTTTATTTATTCTTTAATATTAGTATAGATATAAAAATTATTGGATTAAAAAATAATGAAAGGTACAAATATTAAAAAACAGGTACCTATAATACAAAATTTAACATTTAATTTTAAATGTCAAACAGTTAAAAAAAACTACGGGTTCTTTAAAAAATAATATCAAACATTTTCATAGCAAAAATCACAAAATTACAAAGCAATCAACCGGTATAAAATTTAAAATACACAGATTAGGTTAGGTAGATAACGTACGTATACTAAAACCGTAAATGTGGATTAAAAACAGGTTTAAATTGGTTAAGTCAAAATAAACAAAATTCGTCGATCGATTCACTGACTGAAAAAATGCCCACCGTTAACAAAACATTAGGCCAATGAGGCCGGCATTCATAATGTGCCAAACGTTCATTTATTATGTTCATGTTCCACCATTCTTTTGTTATGTATTTATGTGTCGCTGTTCTTTTGTCATGATGTGCTTTTATTATTTACTGTACGTAGTGTTAAAAATGGAAATATTACCCCGTTGTTACCGATAATTTTGATAGTATTACGTACCAATCTCTTCCAGACGTTATTCCAGTCGCCCGGTAATTATTTTGACGTAACAGCGTGATCGGAGCAAATTCTGGGATTCCCCCTCAATAAAATCTGATCATATATTATGTGAAATAAGTCTATCAGTGTAAACTTTTTAAGTTAAAGTTTAATAATTCATTATAATAATTGAAAAATTCTTAAAACGTTCAGTCGAATTTTTTTAGTAATTTGTACGATTCCTAATACAAACCAGTCGAAAAATTCAAAACGGAATGAATTTACGAATCGAGGTCCTGTTACAATTTAAACTTTAGTACCTCCCGTAAAAAAAACAACAAGCCAAGTCTTTCATTTCATAAATAAACGAAATTAACATTTTCATGCGACATAAATAAAATTATGTTTATGAATACCGCCATTTTCAGTGAAAGAGGAGCAGGAGAGAACATAATGAAACACGGGAGGGAAAGAGACAATGAAACAAATGCGGGCACAGAGAACATCAATTAAAAACGACTTAATATGAACACAAATGTTCGTGATATCATGTCGGCCTACAACAAAAAAATGTTTAAAAAAATAACTCCAAACTGCGTTATGTCACAAAAACCTTTCTAAATGCTATCAACCGTTTAGAAATCAACACTAATCGTTCGACAATTCGCCAACGATCCCTACTCAACCGATTGGAATTTTTTTTTTAATTTTTCTCAATAGATTCTCAATAGATTTATAACGAATCTCAAGGGACCGAGCATTTTTTTTCGTTATAAAGAGTTTTCGTTATATGGAGGGAAGAAAGAAAAATAACCAAATTTCACCTAATTAATTTATTCCATGTAGTCTGTTAACTTTGCTTGGCGTTTTTGCTATGCCAATATTTGTTTTGTATTTTATTAAGTATTATGCATGTCTTGACTCTTGGGATGTGGTGGAATCACCTTCATTAAACAATAGGAATGTTTCGATAAGTTTAGCGGCATCAAGTACTTGTTGAATAGTTGATGATGGTTAAAAATCGTCCTCTTTATCATCTTCTTCATCTTCATTTTGTTGTATAAAAACAATTACACTGTTAAATACGCCTAAATATGAACATATTTCATGGTAATAGAGAATGGTTGTTACGCTATAAAGAGGGTATTAATGTATGGGTTTTAAGGTAAACCAACCAAACTGTAAAATTTTCTACGTTATAGGGAGTTTTTCGTTATAACGAAGGACGTTATAAAGAGGTTACACTGTATGTTCATTATTTTGTTTTTCATTAATGTGTTGTCTATTATTAAACGCTTCTTTTTAACACGCCTTCATCGAACTGCTCAATATTCCTGGAGAAATTTCAAAGTGAGCATCCAAACATACAATCGAGCTTCATCTTAACCACTCGACGTAGCCAAGAATGTTTTAAGGGGAGCTTTCAGAACTGTAATTCGGCGAAATTAATCTAGTATAAATATGATATTTTAACGAAACTTCCACTTGTAAGGTTGTATTCTTGCGATTTTTTTTAGGTTTTTGGGTACTTTCTAAGACATCTAGACGAGATATCGTATTTTTGAAATGCCGGTACACAAAATGAAGCATACGGTACTTTTTATCCAGCTAATATAGGTTAAGATTTCTTTCGAAACAAGCAAGCGAAGCCACAAGTAATTGCAATCAATATTATTACAAGTTTTAAACGTATTATAGTTGATCAAGAAGCTGAAACTTTGTTTTGATATTGTAAATATAATTTACATTATTAATAAACTTGTAAATTTCAGTTCAACTTTTCCGCTAAGGAACTTGTGTTTTAGTTAAAATGAATTTGTCTATAAGATACAGGAACTTTATTTTCTCTTTGTCGTACAAGAGAATTTTTCAACAAATTTTAATAGCAATTAGTACATCCACATTGCGGTGTTTAAATCCTTAATAATAGGTTTTTAGTCTAAAGTAGAAACAAGTCTTTAGAACTACAAATTATATCAAGACAATTAATACTTAACTAAAGTGTTGAACTTGGAAACTTAATATTTTAAAGTATCGCAGTCAGAAGATATTTCGTATAGCGATCATTTAACTCTAGTGCTGTAATAGTTATTGGCGTAACTAGTAGTCTAAGTCATTCATCGCGCTGACAGGTCATGACTTAGCCTACAAGTTGCGCCCATAATTTTATTCAACAATTGCGCGTTATTCATGTTTTAATTATAATGAGATGTTGTAAATATCTATTTATTTCTTTATAAAAAAAACTGTCAATACTAACAGCACCAAACAGCACGATTCAATGTTTTGGTTTGAGGTTAGCCGGTTATGAATAAACTCCATGTCGAAAACATTCGGCCTCTCAATTTTAGCCTCAATGGGTAACAACGGAGTTGTTGTTACCTACTGTTTCGTTACGACTCAGAAAATAGTTACGTTTGTTTTCATTACTCCACAATGGCCGAGCTAGTAGGAATCTTCATTGAGTTATGACATGTAATTGTCACCAGTCGGTAAATGGCTATTTAGGGTTCGGTTTTTAGGCATGATAAAACATGAATAACGCGCATGAGTTGAATAAAATAAAATAAACGTAGTCGGCCTACTATTTCCGTAGTAAATCATAGTCTAACCGCATAAGAATTGAACGCAGTCTACAATTAAAAATGATCTTGCTCAAAATTGAACTGTCAAAAATTTTGAAAATCAAGTGAAAATCAGCTATTTTATAAATGGTACGTTAAAAAAAATACCATATATATATATCGTTATATATATTATGGCTCATGTGACTGTTAAACTCGCTGGCACTCGTTTTCAATTAAAAACAAACTATTACTGTATCCCCTGAGGAACCTTATTGAAAGATATATTTTTTTTAATTTTATATTTTAAGTGGTTTTATAAAAATGTAGTTATCAAAAAACGAGTAGAACTCCCTTATGTACGAAAATAATTGTTTTTAAATTTTGAAAAAAAGCAGTCGAAGATTACATGAATTTTTAACAGTTACGTTCTTATCACACCCAGCTCGTCGATTACAAAACACTGGTGTAACAGTAGAGTGTATACGATAAGCTACTGCTGTGGCATTAACATAACGGCAGGTACTGCCTACATAATGCATCACACTAATTATGCATAACTAGTTTATGCTATCGCAAACAAAAACGCGTTTTTGAAATTTCAATTGCCTAAAATCGTTACTACGCAATCAGTCCACTACAACAAGATCAGGATCTAACCCTAGAACTGATGAAAGCATCAATTCAATTTGTAATTTATCATTAAAGATAATAACAAATTTGAAACAAAAATTTGTACTATGCTCGGATAATTTCTTTAAGACTTTTATTATTATCGGTACAGGACGTGGATATTTTTACCTGACGGTTTGTCTACCGCACTTCGCACGCTGCCAGATCGCCTTTGATAATGTCTACCGCAGTTCTCAGTTGGCAGGTAGAAGTACCAATGGATCACGGCCTACGAGCCCGGAAACTTAAAACGCTGGCCGTGAAAGCCTATACATTTGAATTGAATAATATATTTTAGAAATATGATGATAAAAATCGTTTGAAAACATTTCTTGGAAAAATACTAACAATTCAATTTTTAAAAGGTCGGCGTTTTATTAAGAAAATATTGTAAAAGAGCGACATAATTCCTTGGAAACTCAAGGACAAGATACAGATGAGCTGCCTGTCAGAATGATAGGTTGTCAAAATTCCCTGACAATTCAAAAAATCGATTGTTACATAAGGGAAGTTATTTCAAAAGCTTCTTTTTACCTCAGATACTATAAGCATTTTAACAAAACAAAAGATAATTTGACTAAATACACAAAGCAATTAAAAGATAATAAAAAACAGATAGCATTATTCAAAATATTACTTCTCTCCAAAACAGAGTCGGTCGGGGTTCTAAAAAATTACCAGGAAAATTGTCAAACGCATCTACGAGACTGAAAAAGATCGAGATCGGACCACGGAGGACCGGCGTCCCACCGGAAGAAGTCCCGGTATTCCCTGAGGCTCCACAAAAAAGAAGATAACTGAGCAATTTTCGAGTTGGCAACACACAGAAAAGAACTGAAAAAATCATTTTACAAAACACAGAGAACAACTGAAAAGATAGCGAGACAAAAAAGACAGAAAGAGTTATGCAAAAGATCGCATTGTTTGTCAAACCGATTCGCAGTATATTTGACAAAATACACGGCGTCGGTGTCAACAATATTCCTGTAATGTCATATCTGTCGCGTCTGGATAAATCCTGTGCAGTCCACATATTACTGCATAGAGCCAGGCGCTTAACAACTGGAAAACCCAGTAAACTAAACAAGAGGCAGATCTCCGGAGCAGTCATGCCGCCTCAATATGACCAACCGTCGCGTCCTTTCCCAACACGACGCACTATACCGAGCGGACCTCGCCGAGTGCGTGAGCGTGAGAGAGAGACGGATGCACGCACCGTATCTGTGCGTGTGTGTGTATTTTCTGTCATGCGCACTGCGCACCCGACACTGGAAAGCAAAACTCATTGATAAATTTCACATCTCCCGTGTAGGCTTCCTGTTTGCCCTTGCGAATTATTTTCGTCTCTCTTGCTCGCGATTTTTGTTTCGCTCGCACGTTGTGCTCGTGGCTTAAAAAAAGAGAGATCTTGTATGATTACGATATAAGTACGAGAAAAATTAATGTTTGGATTATTGTAAAATAAACTGTGCGATTTAAAATGTTACCCGGAAATGATGACGTCATTTTCAACTTCTTAACTCGTCAATAACTCTTATTAAGATTATACTTTTATTTATTACGTTTTTGGGATGAAAATTACGTCCATAAAGAGTGGAAAATACACGGTTTTTGCATTATGTTTAAAAAATATAAAAAAAAATACTCATCTTCGAAAGAATAAGAAAAATCGCTTATTAACTTTCTCTGTTAGTTGGAGCAAAATTAGCAGTCCGGTTTTGACCCACTTAAGCATACCCAATCAATTTAAATCTTTGCACATATACTTAGTTCCAACAACAACATAATACTGTTTAATAAAAATTCACATTGCATAATTCCATCATCATAAAAATTTAATTTAAAATCACGTTACCTCCACCTTAAGTGTCCCGTCTCTTACACCATTGCCATATAAATTGTGTAACAATTTTTAAACAATTGAGTTAGTGACTCTAACAAATTGAGTATTTTCATGTCTTTTGAAAAAAAGATTTAAAAAAAATACCAAAGCTATTGCTATAGACACAATTTGAAATTGTCAGGTAATTATAAAAATGTAATTTATAAATCTATGGTACTTGAACTAGTTCTTTCATTGTTATCTGGAAAATGATGAGTTCTAACAAACAAGCAGTGAAAACGCAACAAACATAATTTTATTCGATCGATTTAAAAACCCTTGCGCACGGTTAAATTTTATGATTTCATGGATATTGGCAAAACTCCGATAGCCAGTAAAATTTCGCATTAGGTCTAGCACCTGCGCTCGTCTCTAAGCGGGTTTTTAAGACGAATATCATTTTGTATTATCATTTAAAAAATGTATACTAACGTTAAAATAATAACTAGAAGTCGTTTTCAGTAAAAAATAATTTATTTATATAATGGAACGAAAATAAACATAAAATAACTTCAAAAGAATTTGTAGTGAGAATTTAAAAAAAGAAAATCGAGCAAAATAAGTTGTTATTTTTTATGTTCGCAAATTATTTTTGGCCAATGTATACATTATTAATTATTCAGCTAGACTTACATAACCACTAGAGTACATTAAAACTAGCAAAAAACACACGGGTCAACACATTTACTATCTCCACAAAAAAGACTCTGCCGTTTTTTTTTCACAACAAAAAACTTAAGTTAATTATTAATTTAATACAACTTTCATTTAATTTATTTTTTTATACTTAATTTCTGACATTTCACTTATGAAGCAACCCTAACTTCAATATTAATTTATTGAATTTTTCTTTATTTTTAAAATTATTAAATAATGAATTGAAAAAATAAAAAAAAAATATTTTGTTTCACTTTAGCGCCCGAGTTACGTCATCGTCCTGAAATCAGTCATTTTACGACTGGTTAACTTGCATGAAAAGGAGATAGGACCAAAAAAAATATATATTTCAACTCTTATAATAATAATAATAATAATAAATATACTTTATTAATGGTACATGTACACATGTATTAATAGCGTCAGGCTTGTCATAATAGATATCATTGTCAGAGATAATTTTTTAAATCGTAATTTGTTTCTGTAAATAAAAATTCTTTTAGATTTTTTTTCAGGTTAACCCCAGCTTTTAAATGTGCAGGTACTTTATTATGTATCCGAATCATAACGTTGCGGACACCTCTCTGAATTACAGTTAGCAAAGATGCTAACGTTTTAAAATTATTTTTATTTCTTGTCGAGTAGCTATGCTCAAAATTATTCTCGATAAAAAGAGAAGGATTATTGTTTACAAATAATGCGCATTCTAGAATAAAAATGTCGTAAACGGTAAGAATTTTAAATTTTTTAAATAGTTCTCTACAGCTATGTCTAGGTGCCACACTCGCTATGATTCGGATACATTTCTTTTGAAGTAAGAATACTTTTTTTGAAAGCGTGGAATTGCCCCAAAATATTATGGCAAACTGTAAGTTTGAATGAAAATACGCATAGTAGATGCTGAGAAGTGCATCAAAATTTACAACTATTTTTAGGTATCTTATTAAATATATTGGTCTGCATAATTTTGATTGTAATTGTTCGATATGTGACTTCCAATTTAAGTCACAGTCAATATTTATCCCTAAAAATTATGCACAAGCTTCAACAACAGATTTGTCCATTCACTATCCATCAATAATTACAAACTGCAAATGCAAGCTTGCGTAAAGTGACTGGATTAGTCATTACGGCAGAAATGTGACATAATCAGTCAAAGGCAGGGGTCGAATACTTGTGTCTTTTAACACGTAATTAATTGAGATTAATGGTTGAATTTCAACTACAGGAACTCTGAGCGGTCAGGTTATAACGTGATGAATAAGCAAAAACACAGCCAATATTTAGTTACCCTACAGCGTCCGCCTTTTCTTGACGTGTCCGGAGTTCAGAAACGTCCGGACTTACGATCGGGGATTATATTTTAAACTAGCCGTACCCTGTCGCGCGTTGCAGAGGCTCAGTCCTGTTTTCGTTTGTTGCTTTTACGCTCAACAGATGGCGCTCCCGATGTCCGTAAAAACGTTTAGTATGGCGTGTGTTGCTTTAATGTCCAACTGACGGCGCTTAGGTTGAGCTACCCAAGCACCGTCAAGGAATTAGTAAAGAATGTACATATTTTTAAACAGATGTAAAAGCATAGTGGGACGTTATCATTTTGTGAAACGTTTAGTGTAGCGTGTGTTGCTTTAATGTCCAACAGACGGCGCTTGAGTTAAACTACTCAAGGAATTAGTAGGTATAGAATGTAAATATTTTTAAACAGATGTAAAAGCATAGTGGGACGTTATCATTTTGCGGAACGTTTAGTGTAGCGTGTGTTGCTTTAATGTCCAACTGACGGCGCTTGGGTTGAGCTACTCAAGGAGTTAGTAGGTATAGAATGGAAATATTTTTAAACAGATGTGTACTGGGGCATAATCATTTTGTGAACCGTGTTTTGTATAAATTTTAATTAAGTTAGCTTGACATTTGCAGCTATTATGTTAAGACCCGTCGCCATGGAAGAGTGCATTTTAAACAGACGCCTGACGAACGGCTTAATTAAACGTGTAAATAAATTAAGTAGTGAGATGACACAGGTATTTCCAGTTTCCTTAAGCTCCTGGCCAGGGTTAACAACAGAGGTTTTTTCCCATGGTTTTCAGTCACTATATCTAGATACTAATATTATAAAGACAGAGTGCGAATTTTGTGAGTTTGTGCTTGTAAGATCTGATATGATATCATATATATCAATACGCTAAGGTTTAAGATGTTTGCCTCCCTTTTTAGAAAAAAACTCACAATTTCTCCACATAAATTATATATCATTTTACAGATAATTGCTTTCTCTACTGACATCGACAACTAAAAAAATTATTATTGCTTTTGTCTTTGTAAATTAATTAAAATACAGCAACGCTGAACAACGTCTGCCATCTGACGGCTTTAATTTTGAAACAACGTCAACACTTCGATCTGTCATCTGACCTTCATATTGTAATACAACAGACACAATACTGCATACTGCCATCTGACGGCTGTAATTTTGAAACAGCGAGCAACGCTGAACAACGTCACAGCAATGCTGCATGATGCCATCTGACGGCTTAGCTCAACGCTTTTACTACTTGCGCCTCTATATGACAATTTTAGTAAAATATTTCTTCGATCTGTCATCTGAGCTTCATATTGTAATACAACAAAAAGAAGCAGTGTGCAAAATTATTAACGAATTGAATACCTGCAATCATATTTAAAAAATAATTTTGTAAAGTGATAATTATTATACTTATTTAGTGCGAATAATTCGCACAGGTCACACTAGTGACACTTTATTCATCAAAGACCTATTACAGGCATAGTAAATACAAAGAATACCCAACAATAAAAAAAAATTAAGTATTATGATATGTCATAGCAACTATTTTTTGTAAAAAATGTTTTTAATTTTCTTTTGGATGAATTTGAATTTTTATTATTTTTAATGTGGTCAGGGAGTGCATTATAAAATATTATGCCAGCATAAGATGAAGATTCCTTTTGGTAATAGTTACTGAAGTTATTTAGATGCAACATTGTGCCCTGCCTTGTATTATAAGTATGCAATTGAGTAACAGTACTGAAATTATTTAAATTATTTTTTATAAGCATAAAAGCTTTATGTGGAGGGTAAGCTCCGGAACCACTGCACCTATTTCGAAAACTTTTTTAACACTATTTAGAATGAGGATTCATTCTAAATAGTTCAAATAAAAGCGCTTTACGTGGAGACCAATTTTGCAACGTAAGACGACGATAAAAAAAACGGTGGAAGTCTATAAATACGGGCGAAGCCGGACCGGACCACTAGTTGAGAAATAAAATCATTTTGCTCACAATGAATATTGACCCTTATTAAATATCTCAACATAAAAATAGAAGAAAGTAAAGCAAAAAAAAAACATATTGTGAAATAGAAGGCAGAAAAATAATTATTTTTTTAAAAAACAGTTAATTAATAATTTCTTGAGCATTATTTAATGTTTTTGTTTGTTTTTATATAAATATTACTAGTAGTTTAGTTTATTAATTCTCCAGAAGACACAATACAATACATTGTATGGATTTGTCAATTTGTACCTAAATTTTGTAATAAAAAAATGTATTTTTTAGCGTCTGTTCTTCTATTTATCTTTTGAACGGTCCGTCAGCTGACGTCATTTCCGCGCTTACTCTATCTAGTCAAAAAGAAAGAGGCATCCTTTACTCTACTAGCTTTGATAGTTGATAACCTTAATTTTTGATAGTCTATAATCTATAATATTACAGCTTTACCGAAACATTGATACAAAGATTTGCATCTAAACCCGATACAATATACAATATCCAATTTCCTAATGTGTGTCTGACGTCTTCACATCTTTATACGCCTTCCAAAAGGCCCCCGTTGACGTAGGAAGCTGAAACTTCGATAATGCGCCTAATGGAATATTGGAGAAGACAGGTTCCAACACTAGTTACGTAATACATTTAAAATTAAAACATTTACCTATGTTGGTACCAGTTCATTAAAAATTCACACGTCGCTTTAAAAACTGACACAGATTTCTGACGTTACAAATAGCAGAGTCCGAATAATTTTCCCTATCTGACACAAACACATAAATTTGTCGTTTTTGTTTTGGAGAAATATTGTCATTTCAAATACATTAATTTACTTTTTATCTGACATGCTCGATTTATTTCGTCTGACGACCACATATAAAGTCATCGTGTCAACTCGTCAAACTTCGGCTCCACCAGCGTAATTTTATCATATTTTCAATAAATAAAATTATCGACCAATTTTTCAGACAATATATTAACAAAAAATATCAATAATACATTTAACGTTTCGATCCGGATTTGGATCTTCTTTTATTAAAAAAATTATTCACGAATTACATTAAAAATAAATAGAAACTAATTATTAATTATTTTTTTATATTTTTAGATCCGTTCTGAAGAAGATCCAAATCCGGATCGAAACGTTAAATGTATTATTGATATTTTTTGTTAATATATTGTCTGAAAAATTGGTCGATAATTTTATTTATTGAAGAGTTCTAATCAGACGTTAATCAAAGATTTGTTTATCATATTTTCACTTTGTTTTAATGAAATCGTCATGTTTACGGGTATAAAGGGAGTTTAGATAGATCAATTTCAAGAATCAAAACTTTTTAAAGTTCATAAAGTTACAAATCTTTGATTAACGTCTGAATAGAACTCTTCAAAAAAATAAAATTGTTGACCAATTTTTCTCAGACCATATATTGACAAAATTTTTTTATTTTTTATCAATATATGGTCTGAGAAAAATTGGTCGACAATTTTATTTATTTTTTTCATAAAGTTACATTTTATTTAAAAAAAAATAAGTCATGTAAGAAACAGAAGTTAATTTAAAATGCATTGAGACATTAACTCATAAGTACCATTTTATAGGAAGCTGCCAAACCAGTTTTTAAAGCGGAAGACTTTAATGCCAGATTGTTTTCAGGTCACTAGCTTACACGTTCTCTAGTTCTGACATTTTCACCGGCTCTCTGCAGCGAGTTAAAGGTTAACAATTCACGGGAATATATTTTTTTATGTAATTGTAAATCACTAGAATAACATATCGAGGAAAATTGTATTATATTTGCCACACTGAATTTTACTAAAAAGCAAAACATCCAATTTTGAAATCGTTTTTAAAACTTTTATTTGAAATTTGTTACTGCGGCTAAAATGTACTCCGAATAAACCTGTATTTCAAAAAGTTTTCATTGAACAAATTTTCGAAAATGAAAAACATAATACAAAAATTTTTTTGAAAATACAATATTGGCTTGAAGCTCACAACAAACCAGACAATCTAGTCAGCTAACTAATTCAGCACACTAAATTCAAGGTTATATGGATCTCAGGAAATTAAAATTATTTGATCTTTAAAAATCATTTTTTTTTTTTAATCTGGCATTCACAAAGCAAACAATTCAATTATATCAAACAAGAGAAATATCCGGGCTCCAGAAAGTTAGACCAACACAAGTTGAATTTTTAAAGGCGAAGCTTTAGAAAACACGAAGATTTCTCTGAACATTTATGTATCGAATATAAAAAGCTCGTTAGCTAGACACAGTCAATTTTAAGTGATAAATTGACGAATTATATTCGATTTATTCCGGCAGTCAGAAAGTTAAAAATATTACAAATAAAATATTTTTAGAAGGGAAATATTTAAAGCTTTTAAGCGAGATCATCCAATAAATTGCCAAAGATACATAGTTCAATTTTATCCGGATTGCAGAAAGTTAAAAATGCTATAACTTCGTGGTCATTTTTAAAATGACAATACTTCAAATCAGACATTCCAATAATAAAACTGTACATAAAATTCAATTTTATCCGAACTTCAGAAAGTACAAAATGTCACAAAATATTTTTTTAAGCCGGAAAAGTCAAAGTCTCACACTACTAAAACGAGATATAGTCATTAAATAAAATCATTTTTGAAAGTAAAATATCAGCTTTCAAGTCAGACAGTTTTCCGATCAAAGATCAACATATTAAATTTAATGTTATCAGGATTTCAGAAAGTTAATAATATCACGAAATATTTTTTTTTAACCGGACGAACCAAGATCTCACTTTTGTAACCACCAAATAGAATCATTTTTAAAAGTAAAATATTTACAATTTAATGCTTTTAAATTCAGACAATTAAAATCAAAGATAAACCTACTTATGAAATTAAATTTTATCAGGACTTCAGAAAAATAATATCACAAAATATTTTTTTAAACCGGCCGAATCAAATTCTCACGTTTACAAAATGAAACTCAATCATCAAATAGAATCATTTTTAAAAGTAAAATATTAACAATTTAGACAATTAAGTTTGAAAGATAAATCTACATATGAATTTACATTTTATCAGGAGTTCAAAAAGTTGAGAACGTCATTAAAACAACGTTTCGACCGGAATAGTTAAGCTTATAAATCGAGAGATCCAATCAACAAAAACAATATTTTTTACTATAAATCTAATCGTTTTTTAAATGATTTGTGGCCTGCAATATACGAAGCCCAGATGATCCACTTACTTCTCTTATCAGCAATGTTATTATAATACGAAGTAATACTTTAGTAAGTCAACACAACCACATGCAAAGTGTACTTTCGACACAAACAGATGAAAAATGTACTTCCGGCACGAACACCGATCACACTATGGGACCCGGTGCAATCAAAACAACATCATCATCATCATCGTGATCACCATCATCAACAACAAACAACCGCACAGCACAACAGTCACGCCATATCGTTCACGCACCGTGCCGTAAAACAACTGGCCCCGAGCAAAGCCCTAGCACTACTAACTCCGAACACTCCGCCAGCGAGAATGTGTGCGTGTGTGTGTGTGTGTCCGCCAGTGCCACCGGGCTTGCCGAGATCTCTCTCACTGCTCTGCCCTCCACCTTCTTCCCACCAATGCCCACTACCCCTGCCACCTACGATGCCTCCCCTTCGCCTCCACCATATACTGACACTCACAAATACACAACGCGTGCTCGTTAACTATACTCGTCGACGTACAAAATTGGGGAATCCCCGGGAAAACTTGACCTAAAGAGCGAAATTTGTCCTATTTTAACCATGACCTTGTTGTTTTTCCATCTGTTTGTTTATTTGTTCTCCTGTTCGGCTATTTGATTGCGTATTCGTTCATTTATTTGTCTGTTCGTTTGTTTGCTTGTGTATAAATACGAAAAAACTAAAACCCGACTACTGAACAGTATGAAACAAGAAAATATTTTCATCTGTGGATAGCCGTGGTCGTATGCCATCTCATATTATATGAGGCACATCTAAATGTAAAGTGTGATTCACTTTGCCCTAGAGCTTATGATCGCTTAAAATGTAATGTTTTTTTTACGGTAGGTGGCATATAATCACGGCTATCTTGTTTCATACTTTTCAGCAGTCGGGTTTTAGTTTTTGAACTTATTTTTTTTTTTATTTAAATTATTTATTTGTTTTTAATTTGCTCCTCTCTGAGACCAAAATTCAAGAATAAATGCAGCCTATTTACCCGGGCCATAATAACGAATCGATTGACACTTTATTTATCAAAATCGGATGAATAGTTTAGGCGCTACGGTGGAACATCCGTAAATACAAACATACGTAGACTAAACTCATAACCCCTCCTTTTGGCTTCGCCGCAGTCAGGTAAAAATAGACATTCTTTGAACGTAATTTCAACAATTTTATGCGAGCCCAAAATTAAAGTTTAAAAAATGCAGAAAATGCAGTTCCGTTAGGTTGAAAAATTAAGGTGCTGGTTAAGATTAAGGGCTGAGTCAGCTCCTCCACTGAAGTTATGTGAAATCGGTTTCCGGAGTGAGGAAGATCTAGGCACTATCTTATGGTGTCCGGAACAAACATTTTCCTTAAAATTTAAAACACGTATAATGTGTGAAGCGAGATCTACTATTTACAGTTAAAAAATACGTGAAGAGCTCACCGCAACCGAAACTAAAGAGATTTCGTTACAAATTGATTTATATGTTTTGATAAGTCGTTCAATTTAGACACGGACAGTTGTGTGACTAGGAACAAACATATATCGGAACTTCTCTAATGTAGATAGTATGAGAGAGAAAGGTACAAATACAATATATGCGTAGGCATTCGACCGACAAAGACAGAAGAAAGAGGACACCGCTGGTGCACACACGTGAGTGAGGAGATCGAGGTCTTTTCTAGGTCTTTGTACCAGATATGGAATGGGTGAGTTCCTTTTATAGGGTGGTTACACAATGTCACGGAAGCGAAATACCTGCTTATGATCAAGGGAATGATAATATTGCATACATTCGAGTCTTCCAGTTTTTTTTTTTTAAACCTTTGTGTCAGATATTTCAAAATCTCAGATACATACCAAATGTAGCGGAAAACACGCGTCTGTTCATGGTTTGTCTTCGGATACGGTGGAAGTGGCGTGATTATTGTTGTAATTTTATAACCTGAGGTTCTATCGTAAGATGCGATATTAGAATGTAGCAGAAAAGGATTTGTCTTCGGATATGGTGGAAGTGACGTGATTATTGTTGTAATTTTATAATCTGAGGTTCTATCGTAAGATGCGATATAAGAATGTGGCAGAAAAGGATTTGTCTTCGGATATGGTGGAAGTGGCGTGATTACTGTTACAATTTTATAATCTGAAGTTCTATCGTATAAGATGCGATATAAGAATGTGGCGGAAAATAAGTATGTATTCGTCTTCGGATATGGTGGAAGTTGCGTGACTATTATTATTATTTTATAAGTTCCTATCATACGATGGTTGCATAAGGAGTGTCTTCAGATCTGGTGGATATAGCGTGATTATCATTATTGTTATCTGTATTTCTATCGTCAAATTGTTAAGTAAGAAGGTGGCAGAAAATAAGTATCTTTTCAAGATTTGTTTTCGGATATGGTGTAAGTGACGTGATTATTGTTATTATTTAATAATCTAAGTTCCTTTCAAAATGTGGCGGGGAAAAAAATTCTATTCTTGATTTGTCTTCGGATATGGTGCAAGTAACGTGATTATTGTTATTATTTCATAATCTATGATTTGGCATGATGTGGTGGAAGCAACGTGTTTATTACATAACGTCTGATTTGATACGGCACAAAAAACGACATATGTAAAGTGCGATAGAAATTACCTGATTTATACAGTTTTTTGCGTCTATCGTAGGCTAGAAATAATGCAATCACTCATTTATAGTATAGTGACGCTTATACTTCTATTTTTAGGCGCGACTCAACCAATAGCTGGAAGGCCCTATAAACCCTCGTTTTTTCTGTACGTCTGTGAATCTACAGGTCACTTTTTATGTATCCAGCGTACAACCCAAACGTCTCAGCCGATTTAAACAATAACTGTTTTTGTGTTCGATTCATTTCGGAATCTATATTTTGATTCAAACGTCGCCCGATTTTTAAAAATAAAGTTGAATCATATATGCATAAATCGTCGTGTCTAGTTCGACATTCGTGTAACTGAATTGAAAACTGGAACTTTAATTATTTCAAACAAATATAGTGTCGATTAAAAAGAGAAGCATCCATCTCAGGCCCTAGGAGAGTCGCAACATTAAATTCTTCCCAGCTGGTCAGTCCTAGACAAAATTCGCCTGTACAAGACGTAAAGACAGTAGCGGTACAAAGAGTTGCTGTGTGATTATGGTGAATGTTTTGCACCGGTTTACCGCCAACTGTGTATCCGTGCTTACACGTGTGAGTGTGTGTGTATGTATTTGTTGTCTATATATCTTTGGTTACAGGACAAAATAGCCGATGTAAAATTTGTAATAATTTCTTTAAGCCATTATGCAAGAATCGTTTTAGTTCCACATTAAGTCAATAAAAATAAATAAAACCTTCGCAGTTTTTTTTGCAATAACAACAGTAGAACTTCAAATTGTAACGAATGTAAAACTTATCTCTAAGCTGGTTTTAAAGATCTTGAAATCAAAAGGACAATATTGTTGATACATGACAATTTTTCTGTGTAATAGTTGAGAAAAAAATCCCAAAAATGTTTTGAACTCCTAGGAGTTCGCGCAGAACGTCTGTCTTAAAGGATTAAATCGTGATTTTACTTTAAAAAATTACTTAAACTACTTTACCTCGTTATCATAGATATAAGCCTCACAGAATAGTTGGAAAGCGATAGGCTTTTACTGCAACGACGCACCGCTGAGCTTTAAAGCTCTATATCTGTATCACACTCATACACGTAGTATATGTATACGTTCTTTCTTTTTCCCACTCACTCTCCCAACCTCTTTCTGTCCATCTGTACGGCTGTGTGTTGGTATGAAGAGCTTTTGTAGTGTTACAGTTGTGATTTTAACTGATTTTGATGGAACATTTAGATAGACTAATTTATTAATGCTTTGAGTAAAAAAAACTCTTTTTTGTGTTTTGTACTTGACTGTGATTTGTCCATATGATTACGTTAAAAGTTCGTTTGTAAAAGATTCTTTTACATGCAAATTCTGATAACATTATTGTTTTTAAATTTTTTTCTGCGAATTTATTTTTCAAAGTGAATACTTTTTTTTAATAATAGTAGGTAATAATACATTTATTGGACATTAAAAGCGTTCAAAAGGCATGGTTGATCTTCCACCTAGCTCTACACAATTTTTTTTACATAAAAATAATCTAAAAGAATAATTACTGCATCAGTTGCTATGTTTACAATTATAAAATCAGGAGTGACTAATCATAAAATTTACAACCTACGCTTTTATAATTATTACCCAAAAGTTAAATATAATATTTTTCTTTTTAGTATATTTAAAAAAAATACCTATTTTTTATTTATCCAGATTTCTCCAAATATAGCAGTATATATTTTTCATTATTTTTAAATAATAAGTTAATAATCAAATTGACATTTTCACCAGTTTTCATATCAGAGAATTTAAGTTGAGGGTTTGTAATAATAAACAACCCAAGCCCGTCTCTGATTTTAACGTTTTTAGACTGAAATGGCTCGTATAGTTATGATAACGGATTTTCAAATTATGCTAAAATACAAAATAATTTATTCATATGTCCATTCCAATTTTTAATTAATTCATAATCGTAAAATGTCGACCACACAAACTAATTTCAAATCATTAATTATAAAGCTACAATATTTAAAATATCAGCATGTAATAAATATTAAAATAAATTTACTCTTGTTAAGTTCAACATAAACACAAAAAATAAAAAGTAGGTCATGTAGAAAAAATAAAAAAGGAAAACTTAATTACTGAAACGAGAAATAAGCGTGAACCTCGATTTCAAGACATTTCATTTTCTTATCCTGAAAATTCAGTTTAAAAAAGGACGCGTCATCTCATTAGATAATATCTATTCATTATCCGGACACTTCCAGTTCGTAAAAAGAGTGAGAAGTTAGTTTAAAAGACAATGAGAGACTTCAGTCCGGTTATCAAAGACTTCAGGACTGCTTTAATTCTCACATGAGTGACACAGACTATGAAACAGGTAGGTATATCGCGATTAGTTTACAGCACTAGTGGTGTAAATGGTCACTTTACATGCATGTAATGCAGCTATTTTATAGGGAGTAATTAAAAAAATATATTTAAACCTGTCTGCTTTGACATAAAAGCGGCTCTATTCATTAAAGGCCGTTTTTCTGATTAAAAAAAAATTTCTTCTCTACCTTTCCCTATGAATGCATCAAATAGCTAAAGGACGATAACTCGATGTGCAAAATATCCATTGAAAATACACAATTATTATTTTAAATAACATATAACAGTATTATTAGAGTTTTAAGTGCGGAAAATTGATTTTTAAAAGTTATTTTTTTTGCGCAGTGAAAAGGGGAAGGCGACTGGGGGGAGTTTTTTAAAAAACAATAACGGGTCGTGTATAAAAAGCAATCACGGGGTCGTGTCAATGCGATGGCGTTTTTTAGCGCAGTGAAAAAGGGAGGGCGTTCGTGGTGAGTTCTTTAAAAAAACAATTACGGGGTCGTGTATACAAAGTGAGATAGTAATACAGTAATTCTACACCAGTTGTTATGACGTGTATATGTGATTTCTGATTGGTTAAAGTTTTTACGTATTTTTGAGGAAATTTGGGAATAATCCGCGAATGTTTTTTTTTTTTTGGAACGTCAAAATTTAGCGTTTTCTATGACAAAAAAAAGTCAAAATTTGGGCACATCGAATTATCGTACTTGGACCCGCATAAATTTAATTTCGAACGACGCATGAAAAGGGCATTTGAATCAGAAAAACGCTATGTAAGTTTAAAACAACAACAAAAATAACAATTCGAAACAATTTTATTTATTTAAAACGATTACCGCTGACCTGGCATACAAATTGAAGGAATTGTACGTTACGTAAACATGATTCGATTTTTAAAATTGATTGAACAGATTTATAAAAAACTCCGGCGCTGCGCCAGAGGCTATATATTGAAAATTCTGAACCTTTTAACTTACAAACGTGAGAACGAGCTCATGTTTGAACTTGCTACTGAAGTATCGTTTACACCGATAAAAATATTGATCTTAAATGAACATAAAATAAAATAAGACACCCTGGTATTATGGTATGATAACATTAACGGGATACAAGGCTAAATTTTAAAACAATTTTTATTTAATAGAACTTCATTTAATAGTCAACGTTTCGGCAAGTCATTATTGCCTTCTTCAGGACCTATAACAAACAAATAAAACTCTACACATCTAAACATAAACTTAAAATTTTAAATTAATTTTTTTTTTATTTTTATAAAGTTTTGTATATCAAATAATTATTTATTACGGCTTACCTTAAAAATGTCTATTAAAAGTCACAAATTAAAAACATAAATTAATTTAAAAACAATATTGTTTATCAATAAAAAATAGAGAATAGTTACTTCTTACCACAACAAGTTTATTAGTCGATGTACATTTCGAGAGCTATGCTCTCATCTTCAGCAATACACTAAAGATGAGAGCATAGCTCTCGAAATGTACATCCACTAATAAACTTGTTGTGGTAAGAAGTAACTATTCTCTATTTTTTATTAGATTCAAACCACAGTGCTCCTAATATTTTTGTTAATATTGTTTATCATTTAAAAACTTTTTTTTAAAACAACTAAACTTCATAAAAATAATAAAAACTTTAAAAATCTATTTTAAAAATTTATAAAAATATATCCTTACTTTGTAAAATTTTAAGATTCTAAAATTCAAATTAAAATCGTATTATTTGATATACAATTATATATTTTTTTAACCTTTTTAACCTTTATATTAAATTCGTCCTTCAAAAATTAAAAGTTCAAAAATTATTTTAATAATTTTGATCCAAGTATTTTTTCCCAATGCTAATTTCCCTATGTGCACCTTACGCGTTTACATACTGTATATTAGGAGCAGGCTTTGGAAATACAATTTGCATGTTTGGTATGATTCCGAAGGCGGCTGCAGCAACCGATTGCAACTGCAGGCTGCAGACGGCAACCGCAAACGTGCTGTTGCCTGCGGTTGGACCAATGTAGAATGCAGCGACAGATTTCGACGGCAGTCGGTTTTTCCGTGAATGATGACGGACGATTTTGACGTTCCCGGTACTATTTTGAGCCTTTTGTTGGAAGAGGAAGATGACGATGACTTTTTGTTACTGTATACCAGAAAAAGAAGAAACCTCACGATGCCTTTATTCAGAAATAGATCAGATGAATGAAGTTATTCAATGTTGATTAAAAAGCATTTGTTAAGTGACGAAAAAATATTCAGAAGCTATTGCCGTTTAAATAGCGTGGTCTGTGTCATAAATAACTGGATATTTAGCCACCAAATTAATCAGTTTTTCCTCGTCGGCGCCCGAAAAACTCATTTTTCACGTGTTATCACTTCTGCAGTCGGCGACACTACTGGTTCAGGAGCAGTAGTGCGGTCCGCAGTCGCGGCAAGCTACGACGGCAGGCGACAGTGCCGCCGCGCTCCGAATGCATTTAATAGAAAAATATGGATACCAGTACTGCCGCCTGCGGTCTGCCGCTACAGTCTGCAGTCTGCGGTCGCATTCGGAATCATACCTTTATGCTAAAAAGGAAAAAAAAACACGAAACTTGAGTTGAAAAAATAAAATCGCTCGATTTCAGCGCAACGTCCTGTTTATAGATAAATAAATATCTACCGTACAATCGCTGTACCGAATTTCGGCGCAATCACGTTCAAAGAAAGCATCCGTGCAAACCTACCTGATCCAATCACGCAGTGGAGGAGCGCCCCACACGACACACGACATCGGCGCGGCGGAGGGCGAAACAGTGTGTGTGCGAGAGAGAAAGAGATAAACGACGTTGCCATGGAAACGGCAGCTGCGTGTCGGCGCGCGTTCTTCCTTCCTTCCACCTGTCAGCCGTCGTTATACGGCGCCGGTGCTGCCGCCGCTGTCGTTAGTCTCCGACAAGTGTCGACGGATAGACCTTCGGTACATATACAAACACATCGCATCGGTCTACCCTACATACATATGTAAAATGTGCGGAACACGAGCCGACCTTACCCTACATATAAATACGTACCGGACTATTTACTATAATCGAAGTCCCAGAGCTTGCGGTCGTATTCCGATGTATCGAATACATAAATTTATCTGTGTGAGTTAACATAAGGGACAGACAAAAGGGTACCGACATTATTTTTATTTGATAGGAAATTCAAAAATTAGGGCTGCCAAGGAGAGCTCTGACATCCCATAATTATACGAGAATTTTCGTTGAGACCGACATTTTGACGTCAATTTTATGTGAAAACATTTCATAAAATGACCAAACTATTTCATATCGTAGTTAGTCCACAGAAATTTTAATTTTGCTTTAATGTAATAGTTTACTTACTTGTGACGTCATTCTTGTGGTATACACTAACAACTGTATATTATAAGGTTCGGTATCGTTTATACGAAACTCGTTTTATGTTTACTCACGTGTGTTGTGCGTTTATACTGGTGTGTTTACTACAAGTCTTACGTCACACTTCAAACCATCATGGCGAGCAACGTTTTTTGGAATCAAATAATAAATCAACCTGGTGCTTTTGTGAACAACAAAATCGAGAATTTTGGATTTTTTATTCGCTAAATTATTGTATTCGCGGAATAGTTTAATCATTAATTTTATTAAAGTGTCAAATACGCTGTATTGGTTCCCCATTTCTATACCCCAATGCAAATTAGACTGTGTATTCGATACGTAAGAAATTTGACGGTGGGCTCTTCATCTACCTGCTGGACCTATACTCGCTGTAATGTAGTTGAACTGATATTAGACGTGAATATAGGTCATAAGAGTTGAGAATAGCCAAGTCGAGTTTTTATGACGCTTCCAAGCCCCTAGTTTCCAGGTTTTTGTAAGCTCAAATCCGTGTACTAGCAAAAAAGTATCAACCGAATTTTCAGTTTATTATTAAAAATAATTAATTTGTAATATAATTTAGTACTTGGCCCAAATAACCGTTAGTGACGCGAAAAAAAAACTGTAAGTATACAATACCCTAGAATCTAGATTATTAATAAAAATCGCAGGATTGTGGACAAAAAGTTCTTTATTCAGTGTACGACGTTTCGTTTATAAATTTAGACTTTTTCAAGTACAAATGTGAAAATTTAAAACAATAATTATGAAAATAAACATTAATTACTAACCATAGCAATTAACAAAAGTTAAGGTAATAAGACAAAAACATGGCAACAAGTTTATGTATACATTTTAAACAATAAAAATAAATAAAAATACGACAGTTAGTTCAATTTCATTACATAGTTATACTGATTACTTAAATTTTGAGTATCTGTTCTGTAATTAATAGAATTGCTTTTTCTAATAAAACACATTTCAGTGATATTGCGTTTCTTCCAATTTGACTCTTTATCTAATATTTGAACTTCATCAAATAGAAATTTATGTCCAGTGTCGAAATGATGCGATTTTTATTAATAATTGTCTCGATGGACACGACTTCTAATAAATACCCTAGATCTTAAAGATTCCGTATTTAAACTTTAATAGCCCCCCGTTTTAAACCTTAGGAGATAGATAGATTATAGACGCTCGACAGTTGAACTCGCAAAAGTAATAATTGCATTTTTAGTTTAAAATTAGACATGAAAAGAAATTAAAAAATATGAAAGAGTACTAAATCTGGTGAGTCCCAGAAGTTTGTAGATTTAAATAAATATAAAAATCAATATCTGAACGTTGCACCAAACAAATCTCATAGAGCAGGGGTCGGCAAACTGCGACTCGCGAGCCGCATGCGGCTCTTTCGATATGAAGTTGCGGCTCTCCACTTCCATACGCAAAAAATAATTATTTTATTATAGAAACCCTTAAAAATCGCCCAATCGGTCCATGATTGAGTGTACCATGTCTATCTCTCAGCCATTTCCACTCGCGTCTCACCCGCACCGCCCCCGTCGCGACGTGCCGTCCTCGGATATATACTTATATATTATACCTATATAAGCAAATACTATAATACTGAAACGAAAATGTTTAGTGGCTCTTTAAAAACTGTGAAATTTTGTAAATTGTAACTTTTGGCTCTTCCGTCTTCCGTCGAGAATTTAAGACGCCAATTACCTCAACTGTCGAGCATCTATAATTGATCACGTCTCGAAATACCAAAAACATGAATTTTCTAATCTCCACGCGACGGCAACACTAAAAACCATCCCGTTTTATTTTCACGTTTTTTCAAAACTTATGTGATTTTGACATCAATAGACTACATGGAAGAGTTTCGCAGATAACGAAAAGTATTTTGCGTTTTGAAAACCTCTAACGTGACGTCGACGGAAAAAAACTTGAGATGGGTTAAAATATTTCAATTTTGACTATAAACGTTAAATTAACTCTTCTTAACCCTTCGGAACGATAGGAAAAAAAAACGAAATGGATGTCGGTAATATAGATAATTCAGATCCAGTGGCGTCCAATCTGTGTATGAATTTTCGCGCTATAGAAGTTTTCAATTTATTTTTATATCATAGCTAGTATAAAAGTTGGGAATCCATCTTCGTTTCAGGATTTTTTGAATTTCTGGTAGTTGGCTGTGCGTTTCATAGTCCAGATCAGAGAGAGAGAGAGATTGTAGTTTATAGACGCTAAATAACCTAGATAAGAAATACTCTTTTCATTATTATGTTAATCACATTTTTTTACAGTCTTTTATTCAACTTATTATTGGTCGGTCAGTTTAGATCAAATCTTGGAAGTTTCTTTTGAACCACTTTCACATATCCGATCGATTTGAAATTTTGTACACATATGCATTCCTAATAACAATTAATGAATCATTCTTGTTTGGAATTAAATAATCACCAATTAATTTTAATAAACTATTTAAAGACAAGCTTCGATTGAAATAGATAGTATTAAATAATGTAGGTTCATAATTACATAAAAGCCCTACACAAAGGACTCCGCACAAACCTTATGGGATTTGGTTCTCGGTTAAATAGATCGAAAATAGTTTTATTTTATAGTTTGAAGGTCACTAAGAAAAAGTGTCCACGTGCGCATAGCCCAATAGATTTGTTTAGCGAGATTTTAAATATAGGGATATCCATCAATTCACAAACATGTTCCGTATTCAACTTTTATGCTTTTTTTTAGAAATAGAAAAATAGTAGAAAACTAGCTAATGTTGCAAGGTGTCAACCTGTATAAAATAATATTGTCATATTCGGATTCAGCGCACTCTGGAACCGAGGATTTTTTTAAGATTGTGAATTCAATGAATATCCCTATAATATGTAAAATCTGGCTAAACATATCTGTAGCTAAAAATCTATTGGTTTTTAGACGATGCGCTCATGGACACTTTTTCTAAGTGACCTTCAAATTATAAAATAAAACCATTTTTGATCAATTTAACCAAGAACCCATAAGGTTTGTGCGGGGTCCTTTAATTATTAAATATTATTTTTGACGTGATAACTTCTTATAAATTGATGAATCACCAATCTTATAAATTGATGAAACACCGGGTGCATGCACGAAAAAGTGTAACGTTCCTAACGTTCCGCCTGACCCTGTGCGTGGTTTTCTCGAAAACGGCCCTAACGATTTGGATGAAATTTACTGAAAAGAGATTTTGGGGGGCAAAAAATCGTTTTAGCTAGGTCTTATCTCTCGAAAAAATCGTTTTCATAGAAATTTTATCATTATAAAAATCAATTTTTTGACGTATGAAAATACTTAAATATTGTAAGTAGGTTTTGGAATTTTATATAAACAGTGAAACAATTGTTTTCAAAATATTATGACAATTAATCTTTGAGACTTAAAATAAATACGAAAGAAAGAAAGTTAAAAAAAACAATGATTATTATAGGTGGTGAGTATTTTAATACATAAAATTAACCTAAATTTTAAGCGAAAGATGCAATATCATAGATTCGAATTATTATAATTATTATATGTAGAATTTAGGTTATGTATTACGGAATACGTTATCACGTAAAACTATCGTCCGTAAACCGACTTTACAGACAACCAATTTTTTTTTAATATTGTGAATTCAATGAATATCCCTATTATCCTATATCTAAAATCTGGCTAAACATATCTGTAGCTAAAAATCTATTGGTTTTTAGGCGATGCGCCCATGGACACTTTTTCTAAGTGACTTTCAAACTATATTATTTTAATATGTTTTAACTGTGTACCTACTGACGTTTTGTATCCATTTTTTAATGGCGCTACAAATAAACATTTATTATTATTATTATTATTATTATTATTATTATTATTATTATTATTATTATTATTATTATTATTATTATTATTATTATTATTATTATTATTATAAAATAAAATAAAACCATTTTCGATCAGTTTAACCAAGAACCCATAAGGTTTGTGCGGGGTCCTTTAATTAATAAATATTATTTTTTTTAAACATTTCATTCTATAAAAGTTTTTTTAAGTATTAAAATAATTCATTATTGTTCATTATTAAGTTCCGAAAGTGCGCCACTGGTGACAGAAAGCAGATGCATGTCGATGAAGGTAAGAGAGTCGGTACTCGGTAGTGACAGGCTAGACCCAGCCATAATATAGCCCATCGGAACTCTTGAAGCACTATGAATTTACGAACCGGCAAACAGATTCCATCTCCCAATAGAAATTCTGCTTCACGTCGTGATCCCAGCGCAGACTGCGATCTAGTTGGCGGCAATGTAGCTCGCAAAACATCAATTGTTTTATTCAATGGTCCGTACAGAAAAATAAACTCGCTTAGTTGAAGATCACAGCTCGAACTACTCTATACTAATGAACATCGACATTCCTCCTTTTTTTTATCCGCCAATAATTAGGTAAATTATCAAATAATAATACATATTATTTATTTTTTGGTAGTTTTTATTATAACATTAATTTAACTTTCAATTCTTGACTTAATACATTAGTTTCTGAGTTCTTCAATTTAATTGGAAACAAATAACATTTTTAAATCTAGATTCAGCTGAAAACCGTATAGAAACCCAGCACTGTAGCACTATCTAGCTCTTATTTATTTTTGATAAAAGTGTCAGATTTGCAATTTAATTATTAAAATAAATTGGTGCCAGATTCAATTATGACTATAATTGGTGACCTAAAAAAGTAACATTGTCCTGAGAATATAGACAAAATAGTTGGCAAAACCAAAAGTGCACATCCCGCAAGTTTTCCACTGTATGATAAATAAATAACAATTAAAAAATATTTTTAATAAATTTAAAAAGATTTAAAAATTTAAAGAAATAAATAATTAAAAATTGAAAAAATATTTTTTTTAAGTTTGCAAAAATAAAAAAAATTAAGAACTATACATAATATAATATATTATTAATATCAAGTGGAATAAAATAAAACAAAATAAAAAGAAAAAAATCAATTATTTCGTAAGGAATCGAACCCAGGACCTTGCCCTTGGGGATCCAACGGCATAACCATTACGCCACTAAGCCTACTAAGTGTAGTGGTGTTATCACGGTATAGAAGTGTAGCACTTGTTTTATGGATTACACTATATTTACACAGCAATTATTATATTGTTTTTTTAAACTATTAGCTGTCAAAAATAATAAAATAAAACTGTTTATAAAAATTAAACTACTGAACACATTTTAGTGAATTTAAATAGGGTTCTGGTCTGATAGTAAACAAAGTGAATAAAATATAACCCAAGGCAATCCGACCAAAATTGCGATCTGTAGAGTCGTAACGTACGTACATACGTACAGACCAACCGACAACTGCTGTTTGTGATTTTCAATTACAATTTTAATAGTATTTATGAACTCGAATTGATTTAAAAATGGTTCTGTTTTATAGATTAGAATCTCCTCTTTTCAAAAAGCTTCAATTTGAATGGATTTCGTGTGAAATTAACTTAGATATAACTTCTTATATGAACGAAAGTCAGCTCTGACGCACAAAGCGATAATAAAGCACATACCGCTAGTTTAGCGGTATGTGCAATTAATAATCAATGGTACATATAATTGCCAATTTTTCTGTTAAATATTTTCCGATCAAATTACAGAATATTTCGAGTGAAGTTTCTTTAGCAAGAGTGGTGATCTGAATGACCTCGACATGAAATTCAAACATGAAACGCTAAGAAAGAGTGCCTTGGAATTAAAACTATTTATTTACAACCTAATAACAACTGTTTTATTATTCTTAAGATGCTAATAAGACAAACGAAGATTTCAGCTTAATATTTCAGAAAGAAAAAGTGATGCTAGTAATTTTCAGCTGCTTCAAGATCTAGCACGAATTCAGGAAAGAGAGAGAGATTGTAGATTATAGACGCTAAACAGCTGAGTTCGTCAGCATCTTGTGGATGCGACATTGAACACTTATTATCAAAAAAAGGATGGTGATTTCGCAATTTCTTGAAATCACTTAGCAGGTTTCAATAAAAGAAGAAACAACAGGAGTATTTAGAAAGCTTTATTGTATGAAAGAGGCAAATTTCCTCTAATCGATGCTCAGTTCAAACAGTGGAAAAGTACTTTTAAGTGCACTGAATGTTTCCACGTTAAAAGGAAACCCTTGTGTGGAAATATGTGAGCGCTCATATATCCATAACCACATGGCAAAATCGCTCATGTCATGATCTTGGATTTATACGGAAAGACCCAATGGCAACTGTGAATTCATCATTCGAGTCGTAGCAATTGTTCATTCATATAGAGGTCAGGTAAATATCCTCTGAAAGCAAGCTAACAGAGGATGGAATTAGAAAAAGCTTTCCAAAAAACAGACGACAAAAATTCAGTCAGTGTTTATTCATCATCATTCATGTATTTATTTTATTTAATAAAAGATAATAAAGAGAACAAGAAAAGACTGTAAAATCATTTATCTATACTAATATTATAAAGAGGTAAAGTTAGTAAGTTTGGATGTAGAAGGTAATCTCCGAAACTAATCATCCGATTTAAAAAAAAAATTCACCAATATTTAGAATAGAACTTCAGGGTGTACATTGGATATAGACTATATATTATCGCGTTAAAATGAAAGCGCTTTTCGTGGAGTCCAATTTTGCAACGCTAGTCAACGAAAAAGCGATGACGATATGCAAATTCGGGAGAAGCCGGACTGGGCCGCTAGAAATTTATACATGTAAAATTTAAATTGCATTTTTAAACGGTACAAATTACTCAGTACTTACACCAAAAATAGATTGAAAACAGTTTATTTTAATAAAATAGGCGTTGATGATACAAGACACGACTAATAAATACATTTTCAGCAAAACAAAAAAGAAGCATAAACCATTTTGTCTTATCATCACTTGTCTTACTATCTATCGGCAAATGTTTGAAGATTCAGCAAATTTTCTTAGAAATTCTATCACAATAGTGGCTCTAAAATATCATCCAAAAATAAAAAAAAAATAAGCTCACCAAATGAGTTATTTGGGCTCAATATCGCGATCTCTTTTATTGGCATTTCTAGTGAAATTTTTTTGATGCTTATTTTTTAATAATATTTCTTAGACTCGTCAAAGTAATGTGCCAATGCCTGATCGAAAATTATAAACAAACAATTATACTGTGCCACTAGGTTGTAAAGTTGGCTATTGCGAACGAGTATGACGTTGCAAAATCCAACTTTCGTTCCTGAAAAAGTATGTAGTCTTAGTTTCAAAACAGCAAAGTTTTTGATTTGATGAAGACTTGAAGCGATGTCAAGGAATGTGAGTTTCGAAAAGTCATTCCGGTTTATGCGAGTTATACGCGGGCAGGTGTAGGGTTCCTGGCGATACCTGATACGTCTTTAATAGGTTTGACATCAGATACCGGCGTAGTGACAGTACTCATTCAATTGAAGAGGCGAAAAGTTCTACTCAAGGTTAAAACAGACTGAAAAAAGCAATCAATTTATGACCTTTATAATTACGATTGACGCTAGACGCTGTTCCATGTTTTTATTACTAGAATTTTGTTAGATGGCAGTGCGAAAATGTGTATCAGCACTTGGGTTATCTGTTGATGGCGACATCTAACTGACATTTATTCGAAAATTCGCTCTGGGAATCTTTAAAACTGTACAATTACAAACTGAGTCACTATTTTATTTGTTTGTATTCATTAAACTAACTTCCGTATAATTCATGCAAAAAAAGCACTGTCGCAGTTAGTGGATTTTGTAGCCCGTTGCTATATATATATATATATAGTATAGAGAATTTTTGTCATGTATAGATGCGTAAAAGCATCACAAGCTTTTAGTAACGCACAAAATCACAAAACGCGGCTGAAGAAGTTGTACTTCTAGTCAGAGTGCCCGTCGGCAAAAATTTTACTGTCACATACTCTGCCCAAACTTTGTATATGGCTTCATTAGGCCTAGGCTGACACCTATTATGACTTTTATTGATTTTGGGACGTTTTCCCTCTAAATTTTCCGAAAGGTATCGTTTTGATGACATATAAAAATTTATAGATACTATTTGTTTTTTTAATTGGATAGCTTAAAAACGCTAAAATGATGTTCTCTGACTAATAACATGAGCAATTTAAAATGTCTGACACCTCGAATATGTCGAACATATTCGAGGTGTCAGACATTTTAAATGGTTCATATTATTTGTCAAAGAACATTATTTTAGTGTTTTGGTTTTAAAAAATAAAACAGTATCTATAAATTTTTACATGTCGTCAAAACGACATCTTTCGGAAAATTTAGAGGGAAAACGCCTCAAAATCAAGAAAAGTCATAGAGGAAATAGGTGTCAGACTAGGCCTAATAATAATAATAATAAATATACTTTATTAATGGTACATGTACACATGTATTAATAGCATCAGGCTTGTAATAATAGATATCATTGTCAAAGATATTTTTTTAAATCGTAATTTGTTTCTGTAAATAAAAATTCTTTTAGATTTTTTTTCAGGTTAACCCCAGCTTTTATATGTGCAGGTACTTTATTATGTATCCGAATCATAGCGTTGCGGACACCTCTCTGAATTACAGTTAGCAAAGATGCTAACGTTTTAAAATTATTTTTATTTCTTGTCGAGTAGCTATGCTCAAAATTATTCTCGATAAAAAGAGAAGGATTATTTTTTACAAATAGTGCGCATTCTAGAATAAAAATGTAAACGGTAAGAATTTTAAATTTTTTAAATAGCTCTCTACAGCTATGTCTAGGTGCCACACTCGCTATGATTCGGATACATTTCTTTTGAAGTAAGAATACTTTTTTTGAAAGCGTGGAATTGCCCCAAAATATTATGGCAAACTGTAAGTTTGAAAAAATACGCATAGTAGATGCTGAGAAGTGCATCAAAATTTACAACTCTTTTTAGATATCTTATTAAATATATTGATCTGCATAATTTTGATTGTAATTGTTCGATATGTGACTTCCAATTTAAGTCACAGTCAATATTTATCCCTAAAAATTTTACATAATTAGTCAATGAAGCCATATACAAAGTTTGGGGAGAGTATGTGTCAGTAAAATTTTTGCCGACGGGCACTCTGACTATTCAATAAGTTATAAATAAAACGGTAGTATTTTCGCGTAGTAGTTATCTTAAACAAGACCGATATATCAAGGAATAGACCGTTAAGGTTATCCTTAATTGAAAAATCGACGCTTCGTCGTCTCTACTTGGACAAACAACAATAACAAGACCGACGCCGAACGTCGAACACACATGAATTAATATAGTTGATCGCTTGATCAAATGAATGGACCAGTTCACAGTACGCCTGAACGGCTGAACAACATAACTATAATGATATGGAACTTGCAACCGGACACAAAACGGCTCCGCAACGCACCGCGCCGATCATAGCGCCGCGCTTTGATACAAAAAACAAGTTATAAAATTAATAATATTTGTAACACCACGTCTTAAAAAGCCACGGCGCCACTGGTGTACTCTGGTGGTCATGTGGAGACAGAGGCAAGATGGCAGCGGACCGTATGAACTAGGAAGTAGTGTTCATGCTAAAAAACTTTAATTAATAAATGTGTTGAATTAAATAATATTCATGTTACAAACTTACGTTAATAAATATGTTGAATAAAATAATAATAATTGTTACATATTTAAAATATTTTTGCGAACTTCTTGTAGTTTAGTTTTATG
The DNA here is from genome assembly GCA_963575645.1 of Xanthostigma xanthostigma. Taxonomy (NCBI): domain Eukaryota; kingdom Metazoa; phylum Arthropoda; class Insecta; order Raphidioptera; family Raphidiidae; genus Xanthostigma; species Xanthostigma xanthostigma. The sequence goes on from OY754474.1 coordinate 18,239,135, forward strand.
AGAGTTTCTCCTAGTTTGGTTGTATGATACCCAGACGGAACAAAGCTAACTACTGAAGCGATTTAAAAAATTCTTACATTGTTTAAAAAATTATTTCTTCCCGAGTCAACAGGTTTATAAAGGCAACGAGCTCATGAGACTAACCAATACAAAAATATTATTTACGGCAATACAAATGCATTTTGGCCTTTCACAAAAACTGGCAAAGTATTATTTAAAACAAAAATACAAAATTTTTATATACAGTGCGTTTACTGAAATATCTCACTAGAGACAAAAAAAAATAGTTTTTTGTTCAGCTCGAAATTTGCTATCAGAAACTGCTGAGGAAATATTTTTTTGTACTTGAAACTCAACCGGGAGTATACATGCATTTGTTTTCAAATAGCAACATATATTTTAAACATTTTCGAAATCTCCTTTAGTATAAAACTTTCATAAGGTTACATAAGAAAATATTCGAGAGAAACATTATCGATTTATTAATTAAATGCACAGTAATAATTATTATTATGTGTGAAATAATTATAACTGTGTATTGAAAAAGTTTTTCTCGAATATTTTCTTATGTAACCTTATAAAAGTCCTGTTTTCAGTGCACCTTGTACAATCATTGTGATAGAGTTTTGGAACGTAGCGTGACTATAGACCGGAATACAAGAGAATTGGTATACGATTGAATGGTTGACCAATTGTAGCATGCATAGAAGAAAGCAAACCGGTGTGAACGGAGTTGGCCGATGATATTGTTTGAGTCGTGCATCACGCATGCGTGTAGACGCTGCTCACTTCATTGTGTCACGTTCAAGTAACTCAGGTCGCGCACGATTCACTGAATTCAAACAATTCCAACGCAATCTACCGGATAATTTGTGAAACACTGACACAATTCGCATTAAAATTAAAAATGATTTTTAAAAAAATAAATTCAAATCCAGGGTTCATTTTGATGTTTCCAAAAAGCACTCCTTTAGTTTAGAAGCTATGGGATCCAAATGTTTTTTTTTTTTATAAATGGAATAGAGATGTTTGACATTTAATAAGCGCGTATTTTTTTCTACAAGATGATTCAGGGGGATGTGTCAATATTTTAGGTACGTATTCGGAGGCCCAAAATAAAAATAAAAGCTTCTATAAACATGGGTCCTATTCTCAACCGGTACAGAGATACAGGGGTAAACAAAATATTCAAATTAAACGGTTTAAATCGTTGGTATATTCAAGTAAAGTAAACACTAGAGATGCATTAAGGCCGCTGCACACGAGGCTAGAAACGCTGCTAGATTCCTTGCTAGATTGCCTACTAGTTTTCTAGCGCTGGTTTCTTGATTGCTGTTAAGTGCTCGCTTCACACGAGACTATTTTTCAAGCGTGTTTTGTGGATAGCGCAGTGACAGTTCGAATATAAACACAGAGCAAAACGTGTCTGTTGTCTGGCAGAATGACGCCATGTGGGCGTTTGTTCAAGTGCCCACGTGAAGATACTGCTTCCTGATTGGTTTTTACTCATACCTAGCAACAAATCTAGCAGGGAAAATAGCCCCTGTTCTAATTTTAAAACCTATCTTTCCAGCTTCGTGCCCAGCCTACTGGCTAGCAAAACTCTTAGCAGAGTTTCTAGCCTTATGTGCAGAGGTCTTTACTCGATCGAATAATAAATGCAGCAACAATTTATGAGAAACAGACCTAAGATCCATTCATAGAGCGACCCAAGCTATTCATCAGAAAGCTGACTTGTGTTTAGAAGTAAACGGTGGCATTTTTGAAAACTATTAAACCTAGCCTACCTGTAAGAAATAATTTTAATTTGAATATTTTGTTTACCCCTGCATCTCTGTAACGGTTGAGGATAGGACCCATGTTTATAGGAACTTTTATGTTTATTTTGGGTCCCCGAATTCGTACCTAAAATATTGACATTTCCTCCTGAACCATCCTGTAGAAAAAATGCGCGCTTATTCAAACATTCCAGTTAGCTCAAAAAATGTAAAAAGAATTCTTTCGTCTAAAAAGATACAGAAGTGTTCGGATGTCTATATAGTCGTTAAATATGATCCACAATTGATGTGATCGTAATCATAGAACAAACAGACGGCACCTCATTTGCTTCGCTCGTCCGGTCAATAAGATATACACCGATGGACAAGCGACACTTCAGTAAGCGACAAGTGAACCGAATGCACATCGCGAGAGAACAATTTTATGTGTATATAATGAACGTGTCTTTTTTAATTAGTTACTCAGGTCAACACCCTTTTAGGCCAACCTGGTTCGCTTAACATACCCTATTTCAAACACTTTATCTAGTTAACTGCTCACTCATCAAAGAATTACGGTGAACACCACTTTTTGTATGTATTTTGATCCCTTTTTCATTAAATTAGACCCTGTAATTTCGCTTTTATACAAACTGGCTCATAATTTTAAAATACTTAAATGGTTGTCGTTGTTTATAGCATAGGGTGTTTATTTATTTTATTTTCTACGGTCCCGCTGGCTACCATTGAACCTAAAAAAATTCTCCCAAAATTTCAGCTTCCTAGATCAAATCTGTGTTATATAATAATAGTATATTGTGCGTCTAGTAAGAGAAGGAGAAGATTCCATAAGCGTGAAATTTGCCGCACTCGCTACGCTCGTGCGGTGACACGCGAGTGGAATATTCTCTTTCAATCAATGGTCACACATAATACTTTATTCAACTAGTACGAGTAATATGTAATCGGGGCCCTGATAAAAGAGGGAAAAATAATAAATCACTTCATTGATTGACGTACCCACCGCCCTCGATGCACACAAGATGGCCCTGACTTTCGCTGAATTGCGATGCTGTTTTCATATATACAAATCGATACCGCGTTCCTATTGGTCCAGAAACTATGCAGTAATACATTATCGTACAGTTTCGGCTCATTATTAGCACTCTACGCGTCAACATGAAGTAATTTATTATTTCTCCTGAATTTAGCAGAGCCCCGAAATTATATATTACTCACGCGTGTTGAATAAATTATTTTTCTTCATATCTCGAGTGAAAGTCTAACATTTACGCATTGGTAGGATTACATGAACTGATGCGGGAAGTACGTACGTTCGGGCGGCAGTAAAGAAAAAATCACCTATCAACTGTTGTTTCCATAGCAACCCTATAACATTTTAGTTAATAGTCGCGAACAGCTGTCATTCGTGTTTTTTACGACATATAACCTCAAATTTACTTGCTTGGAACTTATCTGTATTTTTTATGTAATTAATAAGTAATTAATTATTTAATGTATTGAATAAACGTACTTACGACCGCGGTATGAAGAGAAATAGTATACTCTACATTGGCCGAAAGTTTGATATGCTTGCCCGAGATCATCATGACGCGCAGTGCAAGAATATCACACTTTCGGTCCTTGTGGTGTAATAAACTATTGTCAACTAAGACGTTTATGGTCTCTATTGTCGAGCGTGTGTATTCTGTCAATAATTACAAAAGTGGTAAACTTAAGGTCAGTTCTGGGAAGTCTTTACCCTATATAGTTTCACTGTAATAGTTTCACTGTAATACAGCAGGAAAATGTTAAGAAAAAAGTTAGATTGCAGGAATGGCAGAATTCATAAATAAACTATCATGTGTAAAGAACACTGAGATTTGAACTTTCCTGTATGGAAGCACATTGAGCATATCATCATACATACATACATAGATACCAACCGGCTAATTGAAAATACACAAGCCGAGAAAAACTTTTCTGTTATTGATGCTAGGAAAATAGAAGGAAACTTTCAGGTGGAAAAAGTCGTACAGCGTAAATAAAATTTTAAAATACATACATTTTCAGTTTCTTAGATAAATACGTACCTATATACTTTGTACAAAAAAATATGAGTTGAACGGTTCGTCGGTTGCTAAAGTTCGTTTATTTAGAAATAGATTTTTAAAAATTCAAAAGATAAATTTTTACCGTGCCATAAAGAAGCTGTACAGAATTTTAAATTGACGAGACAAGCATTTCTCCTAGTCGCCATCTTAGTTAATGTCTTATAATACGCGCCACGGATCTAAAAGGGTCGGAAGTTAGTCGCAAAGGCACATTTTAGAGCCGTTGTGACTCCCACCACCTCCCAGCTACTTGCATGGAACATGCGCTCGTCGGTGATTGGCCGTGATCGCTCGTTGCCTTTGTCACTTGTCGCTTTCCTGCTTTAAAGTACAGTCCGCATTCGCATCTAACTTTCGAGTCTTTTAGATTCGTGGCGCGTATTATACATCTGGTTATACATACATTGCGACACAGTCGTTACATATTTAATCTCAAGAATCGCGTCAAAAGAAGATTTGCGTTAAAATCTGACCGATTACACACGGAACTTTGACAAGCCGTGTAATCTCTCCTAGGATTGGTTAAAAATACCCAATCACAGACCAAAACAATTAATGCCAACAATGCTGTTGGCATTTGTTTTGGTCTGCATTTATGTTTCGAATATGTATATTGAAAAATGAAATTTTAAACGGAAAAGGAGAAAAATTCTATCTTCTGCGCTCGAGTTACGTTAGACAAGTTAGTACGTTATTTTTTGTGGTGAATTTATATCCTATAGATAAGATTGTGACTGAAGAGACTTGGTCTTTTGTGAATATAAATTGATATATTAATACTTTATTGCTTATCTAGGCATATACTAGAAACTTGAAAGACATTGTGATGAAAGAAGGGCCATAATGGGACATTGCACATCAGACGTACACACGCTTCTACACTTACGTCTAGAGAACACTCTGACGCCTCGCAGCCTATATATACAGGATGTTGAAAAATAAATCGACAAACTTCTCAGAGTACAAAAGTTTGCAACAGTGCAAGTAGCCCAAACGCAAGTCCGTATCTCTTTTATTAGTGTAGAAGTTATGAAGGTGTAAAATTACTTAAGGAGGTTGAGCCGTTTTACGAAGATAATGAAAAAACTCTGAAATAAAGTTTTTTTAATAGATTTTTTTATAACAAAATTTTCTGTAAAAAATCCAAAATCATTAGGAGATTTATAAAGTCAAAATTTAAAAAAAACTATTACATGTAGTCTTATGGAAAATATGTCAATCTAGCATGCAAACGGTACATTTTATTTTTTTGCAAATAACCAAATAATGGCAGCAGTTCTGAAAACTAACTATTTAAAGCACTGATGTCTTACGCATATTTTAATATTTTTTCCAATTTAATTAGGAGACTTTTAATCAATAAAAAAATTATTAAACCTTAGCACTTTTCAATTATGGACTTTTATTCTTGACAATTTTAACTGAATTTTCAACTTTTTAATGATTTAATTTTAATTTTTATTATTTCTAATTTCTTTTTTATGTTATTTACTGCAAATAATATGTAAAATACAAATATTTACATAAATTTATTTTTCTAACCTAACTTTGTACAAATTAAGTAAAATACTGAAATAATTAATAATATTAAAAAAAAAATTATTTATTATGACAATAATTTATTGGTATCATTCACTTACACCCTTTTGTAAAAATTTATTATGGAAAAGTTCCCATTTAGAATTCGACTTACTTTTGATTGGGACTGTAACGGATCAACCTCCTTAAGGAGGTTGATGCGTTACAGTCCCAATCAAATGTCCAATTCTAAATCGGAACTTTTTCAGAATAAATTTTTACAGAAGGTTATAAGTCGATGATACCAATAAATTATTGTCATAAAGGCATAAATAAATCAGTTTTTTAATTATTAATTAATTATTTTAGTATTTTACTCAATGAACTAACTTTTGAATTTTTTGTTAGGTTAGGAAAAATAAATGTATGTAAATATCTGTATATTACATATTTTTTGCAGTAAATAATTAAAAAAAGAAATTAGAAGTAGGTAATGAAAATTAAAATTAAATCATTAAAAAGTTGAAAATTCAGTTAAAATTGATAAAATTGTCAAGAATAAAAGTCCATAATCAAAATTTGCTAAGGTTTAATAATTTTTTTATTGATTAAAAGTCTCCTAATTAAATTGGAAAAAAATTTAAAATATTTGTAAGACATCAATGCTTTACTCAGTTAGTTTTCGGAACTGCTGACATTATTTGGTTATTTGAAAAAAAATTAATAATTACAGTTTGCATGCTATAGGTTGACATATTTTCCATAAGACTACATGTTAAAGTTTTTTAATTTTTAACTTTATAAATCTCCTAATTATTTTGAATTTTTTACAGAAAATTTTGTCATAAAAAATCTATTTAAAAAACTTTATTTTAGATTTTTTTCATTATCTTCGTTTAACGCCTCAACCTCCTTAAAGTGACTATATTATAAAGAGAAAGATAACAACCACGCTGATTGTATAAATGAATTAGTTCACCCGTTAAAAAATATATAATTGAAAAATGCGTTTTCTCCGTTTCAATAAAATTGTCAATTGTTCAAAGTTTGCACTGTTTTCAGTGGAATGTATAATTTGCTGACTTACCAGTTCATTCTACAGAATATGATGATGCTGCCGCCACGAAACTCCAGCAGTTTCTGAAGATATTACGTCTGGAAATCATAAAAACTCTAATTAACATTTTAATATATCACAAACCATTTTTATATCTCTTACTTGCATATTTTCAGACTAAAATAATTTTATATAAAATTAAATGTACGTAATTTTTCATCGCATTTTTATTATGCCAAACGAAAACATACGCCAATTTGACTAAAAGTGACTGATTTTCTTAAAGAAAATGTTTTAAACAAATCGTTTCCTAAACCTTCGACTTTTAGTAGGAAAATGTTCATCTTGATGCCTTTTTTTAGCTAGGCACGAAAACCGGCTAATCGACAGACCAATTAAAATTTGAACATGTAGAAACCGTTTAATCGATTTTTTTATAATTTTTCATTTGCGGTAACCGACAAAAAGTCCCCAGCACTAGTTTAAAACGACTATATCTCTGAAACCAATAAATAATCAGCCTAATTTTTTTTTAATTTTTTTTTCATTTAAAAAATTCCGTTTTATATGGTTTACATATGACTTACTACTAAGGTTATCCATTTGGAAATAATAGTATATTGTGCGACTAGTGAGAGAAGGAGAAGATTCTATGAGCGTGAAATTTGTCGCACGAGATTAGCGAGTGCGGTAACACGCGAGTGGAATATTCTCCTTCGATCAATTGTCGCGCATAATACTTTATTCAACTAGCACGAGTAATATGTACCTGATAAAAGAGGAAAAAATAATAAATCACTTCATTGATTGACGTACCCACCGCCCTCGATGCACACAAAATGGCCCTGACTTTCGCTGAATTGCGATGCTGTTTTCATATATACAAATCGCTGCCGCGTTCCTATTGGTCCAAAAACTATGCAGTAATAATTCATTACCGTACAGTTTCGGTTCGCTACCGCGTTCCTATTAGTCCAGAAACTATGCAGTAATACATTATTGTACAGTTTCGGCTCATTATTAGCACTCTACGCGTCAACATGAAGTAATTTATTATTTCTCCAGAATTTAGCAGGGCCCCGAAATTATATATTACTCACGCGTGTTGAATAAATAAATATACAGAACGTGAAATTAAATAAAAACTGTTTAGAAAACCCCCAGCACTATTTTTTTACCACTCCTGGTTACGTGTTTCAACTTTCAACACACAGTAAATGCTACGTCACAAAAACACTAGACGCACAATACGCCGTTAGGTTGGTACGACATGGAGACCATAATGAGACACAACTAACGTCTGGTATCTATAAGGTTAAGATCTACATTTTACACTGTTATAAAAATACTAGATACTATTATCCAACATAAAGAGTTCAAAGGCTTTTAAGCTATCTTAAAACACTTTGTGATGTTAATAAAAATGTAAATAGCAATTTTCAGATTTTTGCGTTTCGTAAACAGATAAAAATAACGCTGAACCATTTCAAGCTATACTTTCGACTCCTTTTTAACCCAAAACCTACTTTGTAAAAATAAGTTTACGCAACAATAAAGCGACTATACTTTGATTTTTTACCACTGGTTCATTTCTCCGCAATGAAAATTAACACTAGTATTTTTGAAACGCGATTTAATTGATTTAAAATTCGCTTTTGGTGTTAATGTTGAAACGTTTTCAGTGATTTTTATACAAAATCGTCATTTTATAATCATAGATATATAGTGTGTTTTATAAAATACAAATAAAAAAACTCGACTCGTAAAATATCTCTAAAGCATTGGTTTCGTAAGATAGCCGTACCCGTAATATAGCGGCCGTCATATAACGGTGAACAACGCAACAAAAAACGTCTGAAAAGAAATTTTAATTAAACGAAATCGAACGCGCTTTAGATGACGAATAAGAAAGCGCTTTATATGACGAGGACGAACGCGCTTTATATGACGAGGACGAATGCGCTCAACAAAATTTAATTAAATCAAGACGAGATCTAAATACGTCTAATCACAACGAGATTGAAAATTTTAATCCACTCGTTTGTTTCTTCAGCGTACGGTTGCCAGGTCGCCAAACCAAATAGCCGGACAGACCAGCCGGTTTGGCCAACATTTGGGTAAAAAGGCCGGAAAGCCTAAATTATTGAGGATTTTGTCTCAGTATTAATAGGTACGACAAAAAAATTGTATGTAAAATAAAGCTTTTTTGATTATTATCTACCATGAATCTTGTTAAATTCTAATGAAATATAAATAACATCGAATGCCAAATCAGTTCGAGTACTTTATTACTATTCAGCCAAAGTCATCAGTCAAAATTAAATTCTAGACAAACATTTTAAATTCTTCTTAAATTCAAATGAAAGGCAATTGCACAAATAAATCTTATCTACCTGCTATTACTTCCCAAAACAAAATAAAAAACAAAACTTCTTTTCTTTAAGTTAATAAAAATCATTATTCATATTCGCCTGCGCTCGGCGACGCTCACTCGCTTGCGAAATGTAAAAAGCCTAACAAAAGCCGGACACCGTTTATTTTGGCCGGACACGCAATCAAAAAGCCTAACTATCTCCGGCTTTATCCGGACGCCTGGCAACACTAAGCGTACCTAATAGAAACTCAAAACAAACAACGTTGTGGTTGACAATACAGAGTCCCAAAAAGACCCAACAATATTAACCCTTTGGATACGAAACACTAAAAAGTTTATATATCTATTCTCGCGTTGTTAACCCTGTATACGTCTGAATGCATACAAACTGATTTTTCAAGAGGACGGTCTGGAGCTTAACGAAAGCTTTTCAAAGTAAAGAATCCACTCTTCAGACGGTTGAGCTTTAAAAAGTGCGTGGGAAATTCCATCACCTCAGCAACTTTGAAACAATGAAAACACTAATCGTTCTTTTATTATGGAAACTTACAATAGAAAGGGGCGTAGCACATATTGTACCGAACTATATGAGCATTCAGTGATCGGATAATGTAAATAACAAGTGCATTCGCGAGAGTGTCCCTACGTGCTATTTCTTTTTTTAAACTGTACCGACTGACTGAACTCACAGTCTAAACCACTAAACCTAGTAAAACGTTGAATTAATGCAAATAAAATAGCTATTTGTTTGTTATAATATTGTAACGAGACACCACTGGAGACGGCGGCAGTCTATTGTTGTCAGAACCGCGTAGACAACACTACTGGCATTGTTGTCGGAATTGCATAGCCAACAATGCGCGTATTGTTACACTCATTGTCATCGGAACCATTTAGAAGAATGCCGAAGCTTCTAGAACGCCGAAGAATGTTCTAGAAAGCAGCACTGAATCGAGAGCTAAGTCTAATCTATACTAATATATAAAGCTGAAGAGTTTGTTTGTTTGTTTGAACGAGCTAATCTCAGGAATTACTGGTTCAAATTGAAAAAAAAATTTTTTGTTGGATAGCCCATTTATCGAGGAAGGCTATAGGCTATATTATAAATTCAGGCTACGATTATTAGGAGCGGAGCATTAATGAAAAATGCAAAATGTATCTCAAAAATAAGCTTCTATTCAAGTGAAATGCACTAACTAAATATACTCATATTAGCGCTGCCAGAATACAACGTCGGCTAGCTCAATCAGTAGAGCACACGACTGTCAATATCAGGGTCGTGGGTTCAAGCTCTACGTTGGGCGAATATATTTTTATTTTTATTTTTTTATTTTCTACATTGCTTTCTTCTAAGGCTTACATTTAAATTTATTTTAATTTTATTTAATTAATTAAAAAAAAATATTAGTTAAAAAAAGTATAAATACTGCTTTTTATCTACAAAAACTTTTGAACGGTTACTCCGATCATCATGAAATTTAGACACAACATTCATTTCGGTAAACTAAGATGAATGTGTGTACTCATGTTCCTCCCTTCCCCATTCGTTCTTTTACACCCGGGTGAAACCGGACGGGACCGCTAGTAGTGAATAAAAGATGAAATATAATAGCAAACTATATAACCTTATGTTCTTTTGACCGTAGCGCAACCATAAGTTTTTAAAATTAATAATTCAATGGGGCTTTTTCAAAGCATCGCGTCGTCTTAATAAAAAAATGTTAATTCGTAAAATATTTTTTAATCTTATTTATATGATAGAGATATTTTCAATTTCCTGGTGTCAAGTTCTTTCTTTAATGCACTGAAAATGGATTTTCATAACGTAGAAAGTACATAAAATCTCTGAGGATAAACACGATAAAATCTAATCCGTCAACTTGTGAAAATAAACAAAAATACAAACACATAACCATAATAATATGTCAGTTATATATCTACGGGCACAAGGAAAAGCAGCTTTTATAAAGTGTTTTATAAGACACCGGCACGTGTTTTTACATTTACTGTATGGACAGGGCCGGCGGTTGACGTGGGTAGTGGTACCCACTCGGAAAACATCCCAGTGGGTACATACCCACTCCGAATTATCGGACAAAACCCTAAATTCTAATATTTTCTATGTTTGAAATTGAAAATTTCCGCGCACATGCGCGAGCGGCGGCAAACGAGCGGCAGTTTCCAACGTCAGATCTTATACCTCTCTCTCTTTCTCCCTTCTTCTATTTCACACACATGCCGCGAGTGATGCATGTGAATTTGGTTGATACGCTTGATCGAATCTTTAATGGACGCATTTATTGTTCGCAATCGAAAACGAACTTCATGTTTTGCTCTACGAAACTAAGTTATATTTAAATAGATTAAACTAAACTAATGTATTTGTTTTTATTATTTCCCTGTTCTAATCCTTTATCTGTATCAAAATAAATTCTAAAACATCATCCACGAAAGTCCCCCCCTTCCCCAGCGTCTTTCTTACTACCCACTCGAAAAAAAAGTGTGACGCCGGCCCTGTGTATGGATACCACTACATGGTGTGCTGGTAGCTGATGTAAGGAGAATTTCGCTTTTTCTGCTTACACGAATATGTTAATGAATCAAGATCGTTTTCAAAATTATAGCCAGGGCTATTTTTCGTGCTTGTTTTGAGCAAGAACCAAGCAAAAAACAGTTTCTTGTCACCTGAGCGACATGGACAAAACGCCCACAAACAAACATGGCGTCATAGTGTGTGTTCTGGTCAGAGACAATAAACGTCCACTCTTGTAAACAATCGAACTGTCACAGCGCGCGCAGCAAACCCATCTACCAAATCACAATAGACGTATCGTGTGAAGCGAACGCATAAAATCCATCGCGAAACCCAGCTCCACAGCACGCTTGAAATCTAGCAGCCAAATATAGCAAGGAATCTAGCGGCACACTCACAGCCTCAGGTGCAGCGGTCTTAACATTGTTCTAAATAAATCTATCTACAGACACTTGACAAAAATTGTACATTAGCCATTTGTCTTGTGGTCATAGATTGTGTAGATGTGTATGTATTGGTGTGCAGTCAGCTCATTGCGGTTTTCACTTGCTTTGTAGACATTTTAGAAAGTTTGTCAGCTAAGAAGCGGACATGAAATACGTCATAAAGGTTATATATGTTTTTGACGTGATAACGTCTTATAAATTGATGAAACACCAATCTTATAAATTGATGAAACACCGACTGCATGTACGAAAAAGTGTCACGTTCCGGAAATGTGTCACGTTCCGCCTGACCCTGTGCGTGCAAGCGAGAGCGTAGTATAAGCGATAGAGAAGCACGATCATTCTGTTTGACAGCTACAAAAATCTATTTATTAAATATCACAAGACAGAAACTTCCAATGCATTGTCACAGTTCGCTTGTATATATACTTACAGGGAGAGAAAAATCCACACCACCCGACCGTCCGTTTATTAAAACTGCGTGTATTTTGAAAACGGTTCATTATATTTAAAAACCCTTTCTACAGTTGGTTAGAACTCTAATTTTACTATTTAAATATGTAAAAATAAATGTTTGGAAACGTATACGTATAATGTGAAAAATAAAAAAAGTTATTTTTCAACACTTTACGAGTATGGTTCAATGTTTCTTTATGACGTTATCACGTAAAACTATCGTCCGTAAACCGACTTTACAGACAACCAATTTTTTCTCATAAAATCTGTAAGCTTAATTCGAAAAACATTTGAGATATTTTCGAATTTTGTAAGAAAAAAGGTGTAAGGAGCGTGATGCTTACGAGAGTTGGTTTTAATAGTTTCAAATTTTAACAAATAATTAAGGAATTCTAACCTAAAAGTTAACTTTCAAAAGATCAGTTTTAAACGGCAGTTTTATAATATAAACTTTGTTGCAATATAAAAAGAAATATGTTATGTACTATTTTTTTCTCACGAGGTATACATAGGGCAAAAGGTGTATCGTAGTTGTGTCACTGTGTGTCGCACACTTTCGTTACGGTTGAATTGCCATGCAGCCTGTACCGTGAGCCGAGCGCTAAAATGTTTAAAAATAAAAAATGTTTAAACAACTTTACACATCTTCGGTGCTCATAGAATTCACTACTTAAGTTTTATTCATCTCCTGATGATGCTAACACACTTAACGAAACATGCGTTCATAAAAACGAGTCCGTGATTTGAGTTTATTTTTTTAGTATTCCGCATAATCTACTTGCAAAACGGCCTGATAATCTTTGTTTTATTTTAAATGGACGAATTTAGATTACAGATAATCTTGCAATAGCATGCCTTAGAGGGGGGAAGGTGGGATGATCGCCCGGGAAAAAGCGACATAAAGCTAGATTTTTTAAAACATGGTTGGAAACCTTTGGCAAGCCAAAAGTGTACAACCCGCAAGCTGCTTTACCCTGTCAAACCAGTAATATCATGATCTACTCAACTTTTGCAGAAAGCTATTCTAAAGAGATTTAGAAAACTGACTCCGTAATGTAGCAAGTTTTGTTACATAAACTCTCTCTCTCTTTTTTGTAATATTGTGAACATTAGTTTTCCTTAGCTACGTTGGAAAAATGAAGGTTGTTATTATTTTGGAAGAAAATAATTGATTAATTAAAAATTAATTGATTAATTTCTTCTCTAGAGAAGAAATTAATCAATTATTTTTTTTCCAAAATAATAACAACCTTCATTTTTCCAGCGTAGTTAAGGATAACTAATTTTGACAATATTACAAAAAAGAGAGAGAGAGTTAATGTAACAAAACTTGCTGCATTACAAACGGGAAAAAAATTTTTGGTGGGGGGATGACTAAAAAAATCGTGTTCTGGATATCCTACGTATAAAATACAATTTGCATAAATGTTCTTTTAATAGTTTTTTCAACTAAACTATGAGACAGCATTAGGCACGCCAAAAAAGGTCGGAGCTTTATTGAGCTTAACTGTTGAAACTATAGGTTCAGTGACAGTTTTTACGGTACATCGATTACGCAACAAACCTCGGCCGCCATACGCAATGCAGACCATCCGCTGTAGCAGGTATAGTGCCAATACCTAACGTTGCCCCAATTTCAAAAATAAAAAATTACTCTCAAAAAAGTGTTTTCTCGACGCTGCTGAAACACTTGATCACACCGATCAACGCAACTGTCGAGCGTCTATAATCTGCAATTAAATCTAATCTAACACCTGTATGTATTTTTTCAGTATCAGGCATTTTACGAACTGGCCTACAATTTCAGCCAAAGCTAAGACAAGATAAAAATCTACTAATATTATAAAGAGGTGAAGTATGTAAGTTCGGATGCAGGAGGTAATCTCCGTAACTACCTACTCATCCGATTTCAAAATTTTTTTACACCAATATTTAGACTAGATCTTCAGGATGGACATAGGTTATATATTATCGCGTTAAAATAAAAGCGCTGCCGTAGAGACCAAAACGTAAGTCGACGAAAAAACGGTGGCAATCAATGTGTCGGTAGCTCTTAGACACAGTTCATTTATCTATTTATCTCAGCAGTTACCTCAGTACTGTTCACGGTACTCACTGTTCATTTATGTCAATTGTTCACTCGATGAAACACACTGTATTACTGTTCGTCTACTGAGGCTCTGACCTATTGCCGTGGTTTATATATGCGCTGGATCGTTCCGTCCTTTCTTGCATTCTTTGTTGTCTGGAATTTGGCAACAAAACTCTTTTTACCTACGCATATTGTTAGAACAACAAGCCGACTGTTGTTGCCCCGCAACAACCTGTGTTTCATTGTTAGAATGACGAACCGATTGTTGTCTCACGAGATCCGTTGTCGTCCCAACGGGGAGCGTGAACAATATAACTCTGAAAAAAGGTTTTCAAGGTTTGTTCTTATAAAAAAACTAGAGCTTCACCGGTACCTGCCAAGCTTAGAAGAGACTAGGATGTGTCATATTTGACACACAACTGGCGCCTTTCGACCTGACACAATGACGGGACATGAGCAAGTGAACTTGTTCCACCCACTCTGTTCACAAATACATTTAACTTATTTTGCAGGCGTTTTTGGTAAGGTTGTTCATTTACCAAAACATTCAGAAGTGTTTTTTTTTTACATGGAAATATCGTGTTGTCATTGGAACTACTACACAGTAGAGCTGTAAAAGTAACGAAAAATTGTGTACCAGTATGTATTCGTTACTTAAAGAACCAGTACCCGTTACTTACGTATCGTTACGTTACTCGTTACTTTTCATACGACATACAATCGTGTACTAACAGCATCAAGCATGTACCATCGCATCGAGGCGCGTCGCATACGTGATACGGTATGACTTCGTTCGTATAAGCGCATCAAACGAGTCGAACTGACATGGATACGACAAATGCGAGTAACGAAATGAATTTGTAAGTAACGATTCGTTACTTCGAATCAGACGATGTACCCGTTACTCAGTAACGAATACATACGGTTTGTTATAGCTCTACTACTCAGGGAGATGGTGACAGAAATGGTCAAGGAGCACTCGGTGGCAGAAACGTTCTCTTTCGTGTAGTCTGAGTCTCCCTCTACAAATCAGCTTAGTGGAGTAGGGGTCTATCGCGCTGCGGTACGAAGCTAGGGCAATTTAAAAAAAAACCGGCAAAATTCAAAATGACAGAAAATGATTGAATAGCATCTTGGGGACCTCCTAGTTGCAGAAAAAATATTTTCTGCCAATTTACCCCCTGCAGAGACTTTCAAAAGTTTCATTTTCAAATGATTAAAATTTTCGAATTTTTATTTCTTCCGTGTTATCCGAGTTTTCGGTTTTCCGAAGTACCTCCTCCCCACGTCACCTCGGATAAACAATTTTTTACTGTAAATATATTAAGACTTAAGTTTTTACGCTGAAAAAAGAGCAAGTTCTATAATCTACATTCATTTCTCCTCAAATTTCGAGTTAGAATGCTGAACGAAACCAAATTCTTCCGTGTTATCCGAGTTTTCGGTTTTCCGAAGTACCTCCTCCCCACGTCACCTCGGATAAACAAGATTTTACTGTAAATATATTAAGGCTTAAGTTTTCACGCTGAAAAAAAGAGCAAGTTCTATAATCTACATTCATCTCTTGAGTTTCGAGTCAGAATGCGCTGCATTAACTGAACGTAACCAAAATTTAATGCACATCTAAATGAGAGACACAAGTGTTACATAAACTTTTTAAAACAAAGCTTATATAACTTTTTTTTATTTATTTAGGCTTGTAAGCTTTAAATGTCCAGTTTGTAACTTTGTGCTTTTATATAGCAGCAACAAAACTAAAGGCGTGTTTTTATAAGTTTCAGAGGAAGTAGAAAATTTAATTGTTTTTGTTCAACAAGCGTACTGACTTAATCACTTTTAAATTACATGTTGCTTAAACGTCAGTTTACTATTCTGTCATTTTACAAAACATTTTAACATAAAGGTGGCACTTCACATGGCTATTTGTGTTCGCTATTGGGTGTTTGTTGTATTTGGCAAAATATAATATGACGTTCAAGGCAAACATGCAAATAGAGGCAAATACGACCTTCCACACATAGCAGTCAAATAACAAACACACAAACATTTGGCAGCAGAACGCAGGGTTCAAAATTCCAGGAATGTTAGCACTGTTTCATTGTCCCAATTCATTTTCAATAGTAAATGTTCCAGTTCTCGCTCACAGCACAGACACAAAAATACTGCACGTCCGTATAGGTTCACGGCGCGTGCGCTTCTGAATATGGCCATTGTGAGGACGGTTTATTTGCGTATTTGTCTATTTGACTCCTTTGATGTGCCTCGAAAAACCGACAAGCGCACGGTACCGCGTATTTGGTATTGGCCTTAGGCAAATAAGGCCAACACTTTGTCAAATAGACTGTCCACACTTGGTAATTGTTTGCCAAATATGCCAAATACACAAATACAAATAGCCATGTGAAGTGCCGGCATAATATTAAAGACAACGATTTTATTTCATTTTTATGAGCTTGTATAACTCCAGATCTACTAAACAGATTCGTCAAATCCGAGTGACTTCAGAAGGTTCTGAAGATATCGGACGGAATTTATTAGGTTTGTTCTTACAAACACGGATTCGAGTCTAATACGTATCTGATTTTTCTTATACTAAAGACCACTGCATACGAGGCTAGAATCGCTGCTAGATTCCTTGCTAGATTTGCCAACTAGTTTTCTAGTGCTGGTTTTCTTGATTGCTGTTAAGTGCTCGCTTCACATGAGACTATTTTTCAAGCGTGTTTTGTGGATAGATCTGGTGCGCGCGCAGTGACAGTTCGAATATAAACACAGATCTAAACGGGTCTGTTGTCTGGCAGAATCACGCCATGTGAGTGTTCAAGTGCCCACGTGAAGATACTGCTTCCTGATAGGTTCTTGCTCACACCTAGCAGCAAATCTAGCAGGGAAAATAGCCTCTGTTCTAATTTTAAAACCTATCTTCTGAGCTAGCAAGGTAGCCCACAGTGACGTCATTTCCAGTTTCGTACCCAGCTTACCGGCTAGCAGAACTGCTAACAGCATTTCTAGCAGCGTTTCTAGCCTTAATTGAAAACTAGTCTCAAACTTGTTTTGCTGGAACAGCTGACGCGATTTTACGAAAACGAACTTACTGTTTTTGGTTTTTTTATTATATAATTTTCTGTTTTTGTTTCTATTCTAATCTATAACACCTGATGATGTCAGTAAGTAGGTAGCGATTTAGTGTTTGATTCAATTTTGAATTATTAATGAGGATGTATACATTAAAAAAAATTAACATAATATCAGAAAAATTCCACAAACATAGCATACGTTATGTATTTCCGGATTTAAGCGCAAATATTATATACTCCATATAACCAGGCCGCCTACGTTCTCTGTACACTGCTCTTGTACGAAATAGCATGAGCTGTAGTTAGTGGGTCGTGATGTCTGGCGCAAATGACGTGTTTTTTGAAAAATATATATTGAACTGGCTTGTGAAGCCGTTTTAAGTACAAGACAAGTTCAACGAAATTATATCTCTTTTCAGTTGTGAACTTGCAGTGGCACATCGTGAGTCTGAGAGAGACGGCAATACGTGGAAGGGCACGCAGAACAGAATGTTCCAATCATGATGGGTTGAACGGACGTGACTGTTTCAAAATGGCAATATTTATCAAATATTCATCCGGAGGTAAAAGCGACAGTAGCGTAGCACACAGAAAAATATATCGAATTAAATCAGATTCTACACTATATACTTAATACCTATTGGAATTTGACATATGGGCCAAATCTATTGTTGAATCCGCCATTTTTTCATATACGGTAGAACCTGGATAAGCAAAAGTTCAATGGACCGCGATCTCTTTTTCACTTATGGAGGTTTTTCACTAACCCGAGTTTCTAGCTTAGGAGTAGTCTTTCTCACTTATAGAGGTCTATAAAAACTACACAAAAACAATGTTAGTTAGTTCAGCTATTTATGACTCATCTTAAATTCCGTGGAACTATTAATACGTTTGACTATCGCTTATAGAAGTACAGGCAAGTAGTAGTCTCGGTTATAGAGGTCCATGAGTAAAAAACGTCTTTCTTTTATATAACGGTTTCTCACTTATAGAGGTTTTAGAGAGTTACAAAGACGGTACCTGGCAATTACTCTCACTTAGAGAGTTTTCTCGGTTACCCAGTTCTCACTCACTCAGGTTTGACTGTCATACAAACAGCATGCAAAATTTAATTTGTTTATAGTTTAAATTTCTGTCACCGCAGATGTCTGATTTTATGTCAAATCCTAATATTAAACTTTCAATCTTACGTACAATCGATTAGTTAATAAATAACTTAATACTAATTAATTTTTATATTTTTTAGATATTTCTGAAGAAAATCCAAATCCGGATCGAAACGTCGTCCTGTGTTATATTAATTTGTATTTTTATTATTTTTTGTCAATATAATATATGGTCTGAGAAAAATTGGTCGACAATTTTATTCATTTGAAAAGTTCTATTCAGACGTTAATCAAAGATTTTAAATCCTAATATTTAATCAGTCGCGTTTGAAAAATTATTTTTTGTATACATAATCGTGATTATAACAATTCATTGTGCCAGCCGGTAACCTCGTGCGGTAGTGTTTAAATCGACATTGTTTAAACAACTTTAATTATTTTTAATTCGGAAATATTTTTTATGTTTACTTCTATCTTCATGCTCGTTTGCATTAAAGCATCTCTGCGAAATAAAAACCAGGAGTAAAAAATGAAAACTGATTAAAGTACACTTACAGAGTCGCGCCGCGTCGTTGACATTGACGAACTGACGAATCTAGTTACGACATACGTTCAACAGACGGCGCCACTGCGATCAGTCATCCATTTCCGCTATAGAAAATCTAATAAACGCACCCAATAGTATTGATCAGGGCGCAGAAAAGAGAGAGTATCGGGGAGTATGTGTCGATAATACAGAGATCCTGTATCTCTGTTAACTCGATTAGAGCCGGTTTCTATACGCGAATAGTTACCCGTAGATAATCTCAATCTCAAGGTTTCTTTCAATTAAATGCGAACGATTTAAGTGTCACTTTGTTCAGAATTTACTAATCTTATGGCACAAAAGAATCCTGTTGCTAAAATTATTTATTCTCAAAAAAAAGTTATTATAAAACAATTGATGAGTACAACCGGACAAGAAGATAATATTGAATTCCGGTTGGGTTCATCAGGTCATCCAAATGTAAATTAAATAAAATTCTAAAAGCCCCCGATTTAACGCAGATAAGTAACCAAAGAAAATCCTTCGGGGGTGCCATTCGCTGCCCTGAATTAAGAATAGAAAAATATAAATTAAACTACAGTTATTTACGTACCAAACGTAATTTCAATCAGCCACATACTCAAAAATTACAGATTTTAGATCATTTCAGGGCAGCGAGTGGCAGCTCCCGACGGATTTTCTTTGGTTACTTACCTGCGTTAAGTCGGGGGCTTTTAGAATTTTATTATATTCTTTTTCTACTACAACATTTACATCAGTCGTGGTTTTTTTCAAAATTTTTAATTTGTGAGTGCACAAACAAACAAACTAACTAACAAACAAACTAACAAACAAACTAACAAACAAACTAACAAACAAACTAACAAACAAACTAACAAACTAACAAACAAACTAACAAACTAACAAACTAACAAACTAACAAACTAACTAACAAACTAACTAACAAACTAACTAACAAACTAACTAACAAACTAACTAACAAACTAACTAACAAACTAACTAACAAACTAACTAACAAACTAACTAACAAACTAACTAACAAACTAACTAACAAACTAACTAACAAACTAACTAACAAACTAACTAACAAACTAACTAACAAACTAACTAACAAACTAACTAACAAACTAACTAACAAACTAACTAACAAACTAACTAACAAACTAACTAACAAACTAACTAACAAACTAACAAACTAACAAACTAACTAACAAACTAACTAACAAACTAACTAACTAACAAACTAACTAACTAACAAACTAACTAACAAACTAACTAACAAACTAACTAACAAACTAACTAACAAACTAAATAACATTCTAACTAACAAACTAACTAACAAACTAAATAACATTCTAACTAACAAACCAACTAACAAACTAACTAACAAACTAACTAACAAACTAACTAACAAACTAACAAACAAACTAACAAACAAACTAACTAACAAACTAACTAACAAACTAACTAACAAACTAACTAACAAACTAACAAACAAACTAACAAACAAACAATCTCTTAGGCTAAAAGTGATGCGTAACGAATATGTAACTATAGTCCAGAGAAACCATGCGATGATGGTTTATTATAAGTCACCGACGTACAAAAGCACTACACAAATTATGTGTCGGGCAAACCGTGTAACAACAGCGTGAATGGATGACACTTGAGTAGAGTCATATTAAAATTGGAAGAGATCAACTCAGCGTGGGTTCAGATTCCAAGAGCTCGCAATCTTAAATTGCAAGATTTTTATAAACGCTAATGTTTTAAGATTTGCTAGTATTTATGGTCTAAATCAGTGGTGTCAGACTGATTTATCAGAAGGGCCATTTTTAAGATTTAAAGTATTAATAGACGATCGAACTTGGTACGGACCGGACAGCGGATATGGTCCGCTCCGTACCAAATCTGCTCGTCTAGACAGTAGTTTGCGTGTCCGTGCGGTTCGATGGTTTGCACATCGTACTTGGTCCGGTTCGTACTTATATCCGTGCGTGTGTATACAAGTACGATTGAACTTGATACATATAACCGTATAACGACGTCATTGTAATTCAAAACGTTGTGCAACATGACAGAAATTTTGACAGATAAGTTATAATGTAACAGAGAAGCGCGTAACAACGCTCTAAAAATTCTTCGGGAGTGTTATTCATAATATGATCTTCACTATCAAGCGATTTTATTAACTTCATATGACTAAATTCATCGCGATCTTTCAAATAGAATTTTGCCTACTCCTTTCTTCTCTTCCTTGTTGTTTGTGGCGGCTTTAACGTTGCCGCTAGAACAATCGCAATTTTCACGCGCTTAATCGGAGGCATGATGTTCACGACCTGTGTACACAAGGAGACTGACAGATTCGGTCGTCTGTTGTAACCAGCGAACTTGATCCGCCGTACCATGTCCGCTCCCGGCCCGTACCATGTTCGATCGTCTATTAATACTATTAAGATGTATGGTTATTATCAAATCCGATATTCCGACAATTATTTCTTCTGCAAATGAGCATAAGAGATCTGTAAGTGAACAAGTTAAGAAAACACTAATCTATTTCATTAGTCCTTCTTGTTGACCACGCCTTGCCTCTTCCAATTTGAGTGCATCTACACGTTTATACCGCTTCCGGAAAATACTTCAATGACTTATATGACAAGAAAGATAAAGTGTTATTGACGTTGGAAAGTCAAACACATAGCGTATGGGAAATTACGTACAGCCACAATTTTGCCGAATAATAATTTTAGCATTCTAAACACTGTTGGAGCGAAGGGTAACGCGAAATTATAAGAGTTCCGTTTTTTGACATTTAACTACGGAACCCCAAAAACATTACAATGACAAGCGTTGTCGTATAATAAAATACGTACAATAAAGAAAGAAAATAGTATAGAACTTCGTCAAAAATGTTTTCTTTTCAAGTAGAAAAAGCCAGGAGAGGGAGCAATGTACAATAAATTTTATAGTGATTATTTTCTGCTCTTTGGAAAATACGACATAATCAACGCCGTCTAGACAGACTATAATAGAGACAAAGTCTATTACAATATAATGGAAGATATGAAATAAAAGGTATACATTTGTATGGATACCCAGGATCGGCTTAAGCTGTTTAAATTTTGACACATTTTAAACCGCCATAGCGACTAAACTAATCGAGATACAAAATTACGCTTAGGCCTAATCGATTCAGCGTACTTTTTCTATAAGACACGTGAATATTAAGCATATCAGGAAAATTTGTATATTTTTGCGTAAATCGTTTCATGTTTTGCCAGTATGCAATTTTTTAAGACACTAAACGATTTTTGGCCTGTTTTATATTAACCGGGCTTATAAAAAAAGTCAATCTGAATCGATTCCGACCATCCGCAACCCTGTATCACTTTTAGTTTTGGAAAAATTAAAAACGCTATAGCTTCTAAACGATTAATGATACAGAGGTCGGGATCGATTCTTTCTATAAGAATAACCTCAGTTGCAAGTCGAATATAAGCAATATGTGACAGATTTCTCGGTTTTTTTAAAACGACTAAAGATACAGAGGTGGGAGTAAACGGAGTAGTCCTGAATACTTGTTTTTAGGCAATCAACGATTGCCAGACGAGGCACAAAGATTCCATAAAAATCTTTTCAAAAATATTAAGTTGTAACATCACATCTTAAAAAACCACGCCGCCACTAGTGAACCCTGGTGGTAATGTGAAGAAACAGAGGCAAGATGGCAGCGGAGCGTATGAACTAGGAAGTAGTATTCATGTTAAAAAACTTAAATTAATAAATATGTTGAATTAAATAATATTCATGTTACAAACTTACGTTAATAAATATGTTGAATTAAATAATAATCTTGTTACAAACTTACGTTAGTAAATATGTTGAATAAAATAATAATAATTGTTACAAAATTCGTTATCGAACGAATTTGATTCTTCATCAACAAAAAAAACCGAAATGCTGGCATGGTTAAATGTCTGTGGGTCGGAAAAAACTGGATGGTGGGCGACTCTGCATAATAATTTTTTTACATGTGCAGACGGCCCTGCTAAAAACATCAATGACTTAACATGCCGTAATATACAATGAAATAGAGAATACAGTACATAGATTACACAACAATCTCATAGAAAAGTAAAGCTTGAATTCATCCATATTACGGATGAATATATAATATGCATAAATCGGTGGAACTTATAAAAGGAAAATATATACTTCGGATGGTGTACTAACGGGTATATATGGTGGAAGAAAAGATTCGTGGAATGAGAGCTGCGTCAGTTAAAAAATAAATCCATTTTATATTCGTTTTTAAAAATGTTTACTATAATTTCTTATGGTCCGGGGGCCAGCGACCTATTTAGGTCGTCCATTTCCGCGCGGCTGAAAAACTCGCAAAATGCTCAGACAGTAGTACCATATAGCATAGTGGCCGTCAGCTGCGCCAGTATCGGTGGAATAGCCTCCCACGCACGGTTAAAAAGATAATATTTTTTATATCCAAATCTTTGACAAACGTCTGTTAGGTACATAGGTATCCATGACTACTTATCAAAAAACTGTTCGTTATTTTTCATTAAAATTCGATAATTCAATAATTCAAACTCCATTCTATTAGAAAGTAGATATTATACTAATTAATTTATATATTTTTTAGATAATTTCGAAACGTCATCTAGTGAAATATTGATTTATAATTTATTATTTTTTGTCAATATAGGCATAGTCTGAAAAAAATTGGTCGATAATTTTATTTATTTGAATAATATTTTTTATCATTACCTATCGATTGAAAACTTGTCAAAAGATAGTTATTAATGATCTTTCATAAAAAAAAAACGTCAGCTGGCTGTACGATGGTGGATGTTACGTCAGCTGATCATACGAACTTGACGAAATTAATATGAATTCAGTCATTCCCTATCACATGAAACTTTGTCAAAAGGTAGTTTTTATAATATTTAAAATAAATTTTCAGCTGCTTGTATATTGGGGGAAAGATTGTCAGTTGATACAAAAAAGGGTGTGGTAGAAGAGAAATTTGGGAACGTCGATATTTTGGCGGTAAAGCTGTAAAGCGTCGATAGCAATCGCTATGATACAGTTGAAAATCATTAGGTTGTTCAGGAAGTATTACATCTCTTGCTGCTAAATTATAATTTTTTCGAATAGTGAGTATATTACGGCACTTGCACAAATCTTCGTTGATAAATTTTAACGTTGAACTTTTCTTTTGACAAAATACACAAAAATTCCAGCCAATTGGGTGACGGGACCACTTCAATAATGTTGACATTTTATTATATTAAAGAATTTCTGATATCGCGCGGGTAATGGATCGTATTCAATATGATATTTGCTATTCGTTGCCATGGTTAGCTACATAATATTATGTTCCACGTCATGTAAAAATTAATCTAAGCATGCCGAACTAGTTTATTTCTGACAGATTTATAAAACAAAAGAGCGGCTGATTTCTTTATTTTCAAAATATTTCCGAAGCTATAAAGCTACCTATTCCCCCGATAGTGCCGCAGCTGACGGCCACGATGCTACATAGTCCAACTGTCTAAAGCTTTTTACGAGTCTTTGAGGCATGCGGAAATTGGTAAGAAAAACCTGTTACTGGCCCCCGGACTATTACTATATCGACGTAATTTCTGGAACAAATAATTAAAAACCCCCCAAAACTCCCAAAAGAGGAGCAAACTAAGTTTTTTGCTTATAATTCACTCAATTCAAATCAGATCGTTTCGAGATCTGTCTTAAACGAAAGAGGAGAAAATTTTACATAGATTTTATATAATAGAATTCGTCGAAACACATTTTTTATACAGCTTTATATAGAAAACAAGTTGTATAAATTTAGAGAATTTAAAAATTCTTTAACTTAAAAATATAGAGAGAAAGATGATTAAAACGGAATTTACTTTATATTTAATACTTATACTATTTAGAAATAACAACAAAGTATCTATGTTACTCGAAAACCTTTCAAACATAATTGCAGAGCGTATAAATTATATAATACTTTAACCAAATATCAAAATTATGTGAGGATAAGCGCAGTTGTCTTCGTATTCAAATCTAAATATTTACTCAGTAGTAGATTAACTGCTTTTTTAACGAAAATACAATGAAATTATGTCTACAAAGTTATAAGATTCAACAAATCAAATCATAAATCTCCAATTAAAATATAAATCACGAAACAGCAAACCGCTGGATCCACACATGGCGGTGGTGGTGGGTATAGATGGTGGAAGAGACGGTTTGCTCAAATTGAAAAATTTTAATGTTTTACAAGAAATACACGTTAAATTATTCAAAATAGAACATATTCCACACTTTTTTAGGTACCTTTCAATTAGTAATCTCACTAGATACCGAATTTTATTTTCTACTTGAATTAAGTAAAAAATTGCATACACTAATGAAAGTTACGGTACAACATTGAGTACTAAAATAAAATCAGAAGTTGAACTATTTGACATGTTTCTATACTACTTTGAAAACCTTAAAGTAAACAGAAGTCAGTTTTTTTATAAAGACAACAATAATAGACATTGCGACGTGATTTATTCGAATTATAACCTAACCATAATAATAATAATTTATGTTTAAAGAGCGTAAGAGTCAATAAATATTATGAAAAAACGAGCCATCAGCGAATTTTTACAGTCACACGAGTCATAATATCATTACGGTCAAGAATATCACCCTTTTTGCACACGTCTCCTAAACAATTTGTGAATCGTCGGTATATCAACATCACGTGTACAAAAATTGTATACGTAATAAAGGCACAGCTTCACATCACTGAGTGATTTCTTCTTGTTGAGAGCTTTCGCGTTTTTCCATTTTCAATGTCTACATCACAATTATTACAACTATCTACATAATAACAATAACACAAATGTACAACTATAAAGATCTCTTTTTCATAATTAGAAATCGTCCTATTGTTTATCTTTTGTTTCTCATACATGATTAAGTAAATATGCTAAGACCAAATTGGGTCACTGATTCCTTGAATGCGTTTAAAAAAAACTTAATTTTTTATTGAACACTAGCGCCGAATTTGTAGATTGCCACAGTTTTTTTGTCGACATACGTTTTCAAAATTGGTCTCCACGAAAAGTGCTTTTATTTCAACGCGATAATATATAGCCAATGTCCATCTTGAAAGCCCATTCTAAATATTGGTGAAAAAATTTTTGAAATCGGATGAGTAGTTTCGGTATATAAAAACACGCGCGTATTCGAACACAATATTGTGTCAAAATTTCAAAGCAATCGGTGAAGAGCTTTCGGAGATTTACGATTTTGGGGCGACGAACATTTGCGTTTATTATTTACTAGTGGTCCCGCCCGGTTTCACCCGTGTGCAAAAGAACGAATGGGGTGAGGCACATGAGTACACACGTTCATCTTTGTTTACCGAGATAAATGTTGTGTCCAAATTTCATAATGATCGGAGTTACCGTTCACAAGTTTTTGTCGTTAAAAAGCAGTATTTATACTTTTTTAAGTAATAAATTTCTTTTAATATAATAAATATTTAATTGAGAACACTGTAGGAAAATTATTTTTATATAGGTACCTACAGTTTTCAAATGAGCTATTAATTAGATTTATTTAATTTTAATTAGTCGTAATAAAATTTTAAAAAATTGATGTAAGCCTTAGAAGAAAGCAATGTAGAAAATTAAAAAAATAAAAATATATTCGCCAACGTGGGGCTTGAACCCAAGACCCTGGCATTAAGAGTCTTACGCTCTACCAACTGAGCTATCCGGGCTTATGCGTGACGCGCTAATATTGCAATATTTAGTTCAGGCATTTCACCTTATAATATTTGTCGGACAGACTAATTTTGAGATACATCTTGCAACATTTTTCATTGATGCTCCGCTCCTATTGGTCGTAGCGTGATATTATATAGCCTATAGCCTTCCTCGATAAATGGGCTATCCAACAAAAAAAAACTTTTCAATTCGAACCAGTAGTTCCTACGATTAGTGCGTTCAACCAAACAAACAAACTGTTCAACTTTATATATTAAGCATAGATTTAGATTTACATTTTTATGTAAAGTTTAAAAACGGTAACGTGAACGGCCGACATTTTTTCACCCTTAAAAATCCACCCGTTTCTTAATGTTTGCGTAAAATAAAAGTGACACGTGAAAGTCAGAAAGAAAAAGTGGAAATGTAAAAAGTAAAATCAGTACATGAACGAGTCTCAAGAGAGCTTTCGTAGTAGAGCAAAAGCTAGATTATTTTTACATCTGTGGTTTTCCCGTATGTCTTAAATAAACAAAGTTTATTAATAAAGTTTGCGACTCATACAATGAACAAACAGTATTATTAACAGTAATGGAAATACTTTTCAACAGTACTAAGTTTAAATGAGACAAAAAAAAATGTCTATAGAGATCTACTGAAATAGTAAATTGTATACCTTATGCCGTGTTGCAGAAACGATTGTTAAAAAATTTCTTTTGACAATGACTTCACATTGTGATCATATAATTACAATTTTACAATAAATAAAATTATCGACCAATTTTTCAGACAAATATAACAAAAAATAAAAATTCAAAAATTATTTAAAAAATTCAATCTTGGTTCTATTGTAAAATAAGTAGATACTAATTCTTTTTTATATTTTTTAGATTACATATTTCTGAAAAAGGTCCAAATTCGGACCGAAACGTCAATGCATTAATTATTATTTTTTGTTAATATATTCGTCTCAAAAATTGGAAGAGCTCCGAATATAACGCCTTGAAAATGTTCAATAAATTGCCAAACAGATTAAAAAATTTCTAAATCTAAAAGAAAATTGAAGACTGTTCTTTTTAAACAATGTCTGTATAAGGTAGACGATTTTATTGTTAATGAGTTGTAAACACGATTTATCTTTCTTTTGACACATCCTATACATAATTGTATGTCTTTGGATAAATAAATTCTAATTCTAATTCTAATTTTATTTATTGAAGAATTTCTAATCAGACGTTAATCAAAGATTTGAATTACAATTTTAATACATAAGGAGCCGTCTAATATCGTATTCAAATTCCTTGTCATCTAAAACATTAGATTGTTCTCACAAAAAAAAATATTGTTCTATAAGTAGGTATATAAAGAAATACCGCTTTTCAAGCTAAATTTTGATCAAAATGCGTAGAAAAACGTTGTTTTGAAAAGGAAAATGTAAAAAAAAACGATGCTAAATATATGTATAAACAGTTTAAAAAAATATCGTTTCAATCGATCAATCAATCAATCGATTCAAAACTCTACTATGCCTTTTGAATTTAAGTTCATTGTCAAATCAGATTTTTTGACAACCCTTTCTGCAACCCAGCATTAATGCCGCAATAACGTATATTATAAAGAGATGTTGGTTTTATGTTAAAATGAGTCACACGAATCAGTTTTGTCTTACTTTACCGTCCTAGTTCGTAATGAGACATGTTACGTTTAGGTAATACATTTTTGATAATATTTGATACCAGCCTTCCCCCAGTCTAAACAACTTGAGGCATTTAAACGGTAATAATTTTTTTGACATTTATCTATCAAACAAAATGTATAGCTAAGTAACTTGCTTTTCCTGAAATTGCACTCAAAAATGTATGAATTATACTGAGTCCGTGACTGTACACACAACAAACTATACACTAAGTACGGGCCTTTTAACTTTCTATGTACTTAACGTGCTACTATAAATCAATATTCTAATCCTAATTTTAATAGACCAATGAGAAAATCAGTTTGTATGTTTGTTACTCAATCACGGTTCAACGGCTCGACGGATTTGAATGAAATTTTGCATACAGGTAGTTTATGACCCGTATTAGCGCGCAGGCTATTTTTTATCCCGGTCGATTATGTGGTTCCCAAGTCCCAACGACTTTATTTTCTGTTTGTTACTAAAAGAAGTGCGTTTTCCACATAACAGCTGTGTGGGTTTCTGTGGATTTGAGTTTAGCACAAATTGGATCAGTGGTTTAGGAAATATACGCAATTTGTCACATATCTTAGACCTTAATAATATCGTTAAAAAGTCTTTCTGGTAAAAAACGTGGATGTCAGGAGTGTATTTCTTCGTACCGATTTTCCATTTTTCATTTTAATAACCTTAAACGAATTATGTAATGCAAGAATCATTTCTTAACGGTACAAGCTGCTACACCTACATGAATATTTATGTAGTATTTCTTTTGTTATTTTAATGTAAAGCTGTACGCATGCGCTCATCGTATCTGCGCGATGCCGTATAGCTCTCTTCTGTTTAACAGCAGACGGTCAGAAGCTTTCGTATTGTGCACGAGACTGCTGCGATTTCTAAAATGAAAAGACTGCAAACACAAAATCACCGAAGTTCGTAAAAAAAACTTTTGTTGGGGTGAAAATAACACCAAAAATTATTCGTAAACGAGTCATTTTTTTCTGTGCAATTCAAAATGTAATAACTAGAATTAATTTTTACAGTCGCCTAAAAATAACAATTCTTCAGACAAGTTCGCAGGAAGCCTTGAAAAGAATCAATAAGTGGTTTTCCAGGTGCAAAATGAGTTATAACCGACTAGTGTTAAGAAAATTACTTTTCCACCGACGTTTCAGAAACCGATTGCATGTAGATAGAAAAAGACGGAACTATTGTAGTAATTGGCGCCTTTATTATAGGTGGGATGAGGATGGGTATATATAGGAATAATGATGAGAAAGAGACAGGCGTATAGTTAGATAGCGCATGACAGCGACCTGTTGCAAAGTGGCTCCACACTTGATGGGTCCATAGCCACGTATACTGTATAGTAACATCTAATTAATACAACTCTATATCGCTGAATCACTCACTTACTCGAAATACAGTTTAGATTTTATTGTCAGCGTCTACAAGCAACGCTAACATTTCCTTATAATTCCTAATTATTGTTGCGCCCCCCAGTTAGGACGGCTATGAACTCTAAAGAATTATGTTGCGTATTTCCCCCCCAGTGATGCGCTTATAGAGTTTCTGCAATAAAGTAGATAAGACTATACAATACTCGAAGGTCAACCAACAACAATGGAAACAGGTAACGAACACCCGACCTTGGAGACCCACACACATGGAAAGGAAAGGATCTCGATGTGTTTTTACCGTTTGTTAAACATTTATTCTTGTAAATAAATAATTTCCGCCACGGACTACAGCAGTTTTTTTACATTATTATTAATTGTTAATTCTTCAATAAATAAAATTATCGACCAATTTTTCTGACAATATATTAACAAAATATAATTAATACATTAACGTTTCGATCCCGATTTGGATCTTCTTCAGAATGGATCTAAAAATATAAAAAAATAATCAATACTTATTTAGTTTCTATTTATATTTTTAGATCCATTCTGAAGAAGATCCAAATCGGGATCGAAACGTTAATGTATTAATTATATTTTGTTAATATATTGTCTGAAAAATTGGTCGATAATTTTATTTATTGAAGAGTTCTAATCAGACGTTAATTAAAGATTTGATTAATTGTTAATTATTAGTCCTACCGATTTACAAGTCTATTTGGCAATCTATATTTTCGAACCCAGTTAGGGATTTGGGTCGCTGCACGCGAGGCTGGCTTTGCTGCTTGATTTAGTTGGTAAGCTTCAAGCGTGTCGTGGCTCTGGGTTTCGTAATAACTTTTATGCATTCGCTTCACACGAAGCTGGCTTTGTAGATGGGTTAGTTGCGCGCGCAGTGACAGTTCGAATGTACACGTTCCTTGTTTCTGAACAGAACACACACTATGACGCCACGTTTGAATGTGGGCATTTGGCCATGTGACAAGATACTGTTTACTGATTGGTTCTTGCTCAAAACGAGCAGCCAAACAAGCAAGAAAAATAATTGCCGGTTCTAATTTTCAAAAACCATCTTGTAGCCAAACATTCGAGTTCGCGGTGACGTCATTTCCATCTTCGCAGCAGGTGCAAGTCCCAGCAACAATTCCAGCGGCAAAATCAGCCTTAAAAAAATATTTCAAGGGTCCTCCAAACAAAAAATTGTAAGGGGCCACTGCTCGACATGTTAGCTTGGAAAATCCGTCCGTGAATATTTGCGTGGAGATTTCAAGCACACAACAATTATAACTATAGGTTTAACAAAACTATGTTTGCATCATTTTCCAGGATATTACTTCATCAAAACTTTAATGCCACTTCCTTCAAAGTGGTACGATAACTGTAGAGCTTTTACAAAATGAAATATTCCTGAGTATTTAATTCTCAGTATTATGTTAGAAGACAATTTTGAATTAGTATGTTCTGAAACGGTTTTTTCAAATAATTTTTATTATTGAAATTTTCAACTGATTAAACTTAGACGATATTGTTATAAGTACAAAAGTGCGTTTATTTACAAAACTGCACCAAAATCGATAAGCCCAGAGTTCTTACTTGGGACAGACAAAAAAGTCATTCAAATCGATGTATATTTTTGCAGAATCTAGTCTAATCTCAGATACGCCTTTTTAACCCTATCGCTTTTTACGAAGGTAAAAAGACTTGCTGTAATAATACGACAAACACGCCCACCTATAAAACAAGTGCTTTTTATGCCTATGTACAAGCATATAAAGTGTCCCATTCCGCACTAGTGCGGTAAAGTAAAACACATCCGGTCACACTAATTCCACAGTAAATCATTGTTTGTCTGTCGGTTTCTTTTTATAAACTGCTATTAAAAGCGGCGTTTGTTCAAAAGTGAACTGTCAAAAATGTTAGAAATAAAGAAAAACCAGCTATTTTATAGAAGGAATGTGTTTTTAAATTGCGTATCTCGTGCGTAATGGTATTACGGCTCTTGTGACTGTTAAAACTAGCCGGCGCTCGTTTTAAACATGTCACAACTCGCCGTAATATAAATAATAATAATAAATAATAATTAATCTGTGAAAATTCCCACTTTATCGCGTTTTATGAGATATTTTTGACAGACATACATACACAATAGGACTCCAATTGGCCCTTTTGAATACGCAACCCTAAAGAAGTCATTGGCCAAATGTATAGTTTTCTAAATCCGATGAAAACGCGTATTCTGGATCAACCTGTATGTATACGCCGGGATGCTGGGCCAGCAAGTACACCGGTTCTCACAAGTGGAACAGAGACAACGAGCGCGACGTCTGTCTCTCTGGTTTTCATCTCTGTGCACAGCACGGCGTCGCGGCGCTTCTCTGTGTGTGTTTGGCGTGGCGTCCGTTCGCCCCGTGTTCCAGGAGGAAGGATGGCTGTTACATGAAACGTTATCCCGCCGTTATACAAGCTAATATTTTTTACACTAACTAAATACGTTCAACGCTTAGACGATCTCTGTTGTTGTGTTTAAAACAAATGACTGTCGACTAAAATTAATTTTTAAGTGTTGTGATTCTGTGACAATTGTTTACGGTACTAATTGATTGTGTTTTGTTATGAAAGGTATATATGATCGTCTTTTATTGAATGCATAAAAGATTTTTATTTATTTGAAGTTGGTATTTTTAATGTGATTTTTATGTTTTGTTGTGTTTAAAATCCGACGTTGTTGATGTACCCACCCAGTGTATGGATTTAATTTCTTTTTTTATTACTTTTTAAAACTGTTAATCGGATTTTTATGGTACGATGTTTGTTTTTGAATTTTCATTACCAAAAATGAGACGAGACGCTTATTACAAAAACAAATGAATACACAATCTCTTGTTTCTAAACCGCGGGTAATAAAACATTATTTCCATCAGCATTGTATTTATCACTTTAAAATTGTAACAGAAATATTTATGCACGCTTCTACAGGTGGAGTGTAGCGGATATTATGCAGGAATAATGTTTTACAAAAATATTTAAATATACCTCTCTAATAAATAACGATTATTATGTAATAAATCTTTTGTTTTTAAAGGCCGTAGATAATATAAAAAAATTGTTTATTAAAAACAGTAAAAAAGAGTCAAAAATTGAAAGAAAATTTATGTTTAAATTGTAGTGTCGTGTTTAATTAGTGTAGACTAAGTGATCAGGAAACCCTACCTCGGTTAGATATTAATAGTGTGAGCATGCTAGCATTTGACAGACAAAAATGATCTCCCGATATAAAAATTACAACTATTTTCTCGGTCAAATAATTTTACGATAATTTTTATGGTGGTAAAACTGTGTTACGATTATTGAATGCAAGGTTTATTACTTGACATTCATTTGTTTACATATTTTGTTCAAAACAAAACAACGCGGTTATTTCTTATATAAAAAGAAGTATTCTTAAACCGTTAGGTTAGGGGTATATTTTTATGTTTTTAAGAGAAGCAAAACCATTTAATTTCACTGTAAAAATCGTTAATGATCTCAGTTATCGAGCGTCTCATAAAATACAATGTCACGTGTAGATCTAATGAAGTAATAAATGATGGCTATAAATTGGTTATGTTTTAATAGGTTATTTAGTGTCGTAGACGCAATAAATATAAAACCAGCTTTATAAAGCTATACGAATAGTTGAATATCAAAGCTATTAAATGAACCATAGATGTAACAAGTTGCTTATATGTCTATGAAACGAACAGAGAAACGTTCAAAGATAGAATGCATATTCAAAGTGAATAAAAAATCACTTTGTAGCAACAAGTATACTTTTTAGTCGATAATATGTTACGTCGTCTAAAACAGAGGTAGAAAACATTTAATTTTACCGAACTGTGCTTGAAAATATACGTCATCAAGCTTGACAAGCCCTCGGTTTTCAAGTTCTAATCGAAGAATCAGTATATGTGTCAATTAGGTTTTTAATTCGTCATTTAAAACTAATATATTATATCGAAAATATAAATTGGTATCAGGCCCAATTAACACTGACTGTTGGTGGCTTTTCAAAAATAATAGCTTATGTATCTATATTGTAAAGCATTACATTCGAAATAGGTACATTTTTAAACGTATAAATAAAATAGCTGACTTTCACTTCATAATAAAATATCCGACAGCTGTTATATTCTGTGTGTGCGGCCATATTGCATTTCATTTGGATTGCTTACGAAAACTGCACCTGCTTTGTGCCGTGATGCTCTCTCTGTTCATTTTATAGCATTAACTGACAGTTCACTCTTGAAAATTGCTGCTGAAATTATTGGTAATCGCGATTTTTTTTGACGTGATAACGTCTTATAAATTGATGAAACACCGGCTGCATGCACGAAAAAGTGTAACGTTCCGAAAAGTGTCACGTTCCGCCTGACCCTGTGCGTGCAAGCGAGAGCGCAGTATAAGCAATAGAGAGTCGGTAAAAATATAGTTTGACAGCTACTAAAATTTAGGTTATGTATTATTAAATATGATATTCGAGCGGAATACGTTATCACGTAAAACTATCATCCTTAAAAACCGACTTTTTTTACTTTACTAACTAGTGCGTAATATGTCATTTTACTATCGCTATACAGGCATGAAAAGCTGCAGCTATTTATAGACGGATGTGAAAAAAACTAAGTCATTATCGGTAAAAAAAATAACTGAAACAAGAAATTAAAAATATTAGCGTCTCAAGTACATATTCAAACGATAAAAAACGTTATCAATGTAAGCATTGGACAATACCATTATGAAATGGAAGGCTTTTTATTGCCATAATATAAGTCGTAGCCAACTTAATTACATTTTTTTATCGCATTCTACAAGCATAAACTGTATTAACATAACTGTTCATATCATAGCAAGATTACGTACAGCTTATAGAACATATCGAGCTTTTTTTAGCAAGCTTGTTCATCATTTTCGATCATAAAAAATTATGGGTACGTCCCTTATAAAGGGTCTTTCAACAAGGACGGGTCGATGTTGACAGTTTGTGGCGGCCATGCTGTTTTGGCGGCATCTGTCAAATCTGTTTTTTCTTTTTCAGTCATTGATGCCAAATCACCATCGCAAGTTACACGACTGAGCAGCATGTCCAAATGATAAAACTTTATTATGAAAATTCGTTAGTGCAAACGTTGCGCGCATTGCGTCAATTTTACGGCAGACGCGGTGGCCCTTCAAAGTTGACTCTCCAACGTTTGGTGGCTAAATTCGAGACGACCGGTTCAGTAAACAACCAACCAACACCCTTACGGCAAAGGATCGCCAGATCGGCCGAGAACATCGCCGCTGTCCGTCAGAGTGTGCAGGAGACTCCGAGGCAGTCGATTTCTCGCCGTGCACAAGAACTCGGCCTTTCGCAGACTTCAATTTGGAGAATTTTGCGTCGGGACTTGGGCCTGCACCCGTACAACATCCAACTGACCCAGGAGCTCAAAGTTAATGATCACAGACAACGCCGTTTGTTCGCTGACTGGGCTTCGGAACGTTTGGAAGAGGACCCCGATTTTGGCCGAAAAATAATCTTTAGCGACGAGGCGCATTTTTGGATGAATGGTTTTGTTAATAAGCAAAATTGCCGTATATGGGACGACCACAACCCACATGAGGTTCACCAGGTGGCAATGCATCCACAAAAAGTTACTGTTTGGTGCGGATTTTCGTCAGATTCAGCCGGACCTATGCAGTAGAGTCATTGAAAATTGGACCTCTCGGATCCGTGCCACCGTTCGAAGCCGCGGCGGACATTTAAACGATGTCATATTCCATACATAATGGCATAAGTGGGCCTTTCAAACAAAAAAATAATTTCGTTAATATCTCACACACAGCTTGTTTTATTCAATTTCAACATCGACCCGTCCTTGTTGAAAGACCCTATAGTTCACTTTCTCCTCATTCACTAAGCTCTTTTTACAAGCTTTTATTCACTTCACATGTTGGTCAGTTTGGATAAAAATCTTTCAAGTCGATTTTGACCCACTGTCACTTGATCTATTACTTTGAAATTTTGCATACTTGTTGAAGAAGACGAATTAGATGATCTTCAGTCACCATCAAGCATTGAATAAGCTCTGCATGGCGCAAAATTATTTTTATTTAACGAAGATGATTTCACTATATCCAAGACTAACTGGTTTCACCCGGGTGCAAAAGAACGAATAGAGATGGGAGGGACATGAGTACGCACATTCATCTTGGTTTACCGAGATGAATGTTGTGTCCAAATTTCATGATGATCGTTGTTACCGTTCAAAAGTTTTTGTCGTTAAAAAGCAGTATTTATACTTTTTTTAAGTAATAAATTTCTTCGTAGGAAAATTATTTTTATATAGGTACCTATAGTTGTAACAGTTTTCAAATGAGCTATAATTTAGAGTTATTTAATTTTAATTAGTCGTAATAAAATTTAAATAAATTAAAATGTAAGCCTTAGAAGAAAGCAATGTAGAAAATAAATAAAAAAAATAATACATTCGCCGACGTAGGGTTTGAACCCACGACCCTGGCATTAAGAGTCTCATGCTCTACCGACTAAGCTACCCGAGCTTGTGAATGTGAGACGCTTATATTGCAATATTTAGTTAGAGCATTTAACCTGATAATATTTGTCAGACAGACAAATTTTGAGATACATCTTGCAACATTTTTTATTGATGCTCCGCTCCAATTGGTCGTAGCGTGATAGTATATAGCCTTCCTCGATAAATGGGCTATCCAACAATTTTTTTTCAATTTGAACCAGTAGTTTCTGAGATTAGCGCGTTCAACCAAACAAACAAACTCTTCAGCTTTATATTATATTAGTATATATATTAGTATAGATATGGATAAAATGCAACGATAGACAATGTAATACGTAGTAAAAAAGCAGATTATAATTTTTTATGTAAACTTTTTCACTTAATTTAGTCAAAATTAAAAACACTTATTCGTAAAATTATATTGTTTTCTTTTACTCTCCGTTTAACGAAACTCTTTGTAACGCAATAGAATAGAATTTCCACTATGTTAAAAATAAGATTGAAAGTTCTCGTCGTTCTTTTGTTTGATGAACATACTTTTGTTTGAATATGTCACGCCGAATGCTTTGTACATGATGACGTCACTGAAACAATAATCCTGAAAGAGCGCTGGGGCTTTGCATTTTCAAATATGAAGGGAAGTGGCTTGAATTCACGGCGAATTACAGACGAAATGTGCGTCATTAAAACTACACACACCGAAAAGTAGAGATCGTGAACAAAGCCGATGACGTCACCAAGGTAACGTATAATACGCAAAAGCACAAGTCTGGAAACGTTACATAGAAATGTGCATGACCCCGTGACCTTTTCAAAACCTATACTTGATGAAAAATAATACCCTAGCGTATTCGCGAGATTTCCACAAAGCTTTCTCGTCAACACGACGCGAATGGAATAACTAATATCGTCGTAGGATAAGTTTAAAAGTTAAATTTCTGGAAAAAAGACGTATTTTTTAACTTAGAGGGTTAGTTTCGAATTTAAATTAAAGTTAATGGATACGTTTAGAGTTTAGACACGCTAAGGGGCGCTTAAGGAGGTTGATCCGTTACAGTCCCAATCAAAAATAAGTCGAATTCTAAATGGGAACTTTTCCATAATAAATTTTTACAAAAAGTTATAAGTCGATGATACCAATAAATTATTGTCATAAAGGCATAAATAAATATTTTTTTTAATTATAATTAATTATTTCAGTATTTTACTTAATGGACTAACTTTTGAATTTTTTGTACAAAGTTAGGTTAAAAAAAATAAATTTATTGTAAATATCTGTATTTTACATATTTTTTGCAGTAAATAATTAAAAAAAGAAATTAGAAGTAATAAAAATTAAAATTAAATCATTAAAAAGTTGAAAATTCAGTCAAAATTGTTAAAACTGTCAAGAATAAAAGTCCATAATCGAAAAGTGCTAAGGTTTAATAATTTTTTTTATTGATTAAAAGTCTCCTAATTAAATTGGAAAAAATATTAAAATATGCGTAAGACATCGATGCTTTACATAGTTAGTTTTCGAAACTGCTGGCATTATTTGGTTATTTGCAAAAAAATAAAATAAATAGTTTGCATGCTAGGTTGACATATTTTCCATAAGACTACATGTAAAAGTTTTTTTTAATTTTTAACTTTATAAATCTCCTAATGATTTTGAATTCTTTACAGAAAATTTTATCATAAAAAAATCTATTAAAAAAACTTTATTTCAGATTTTTTTCATTATCTTCGTAAAACGGCTCAACCTCCTTAAAAATGTTCACATCATTTTTAAGCCATAACGCCCCAAGAGTACCGGATTAACCTATAAGCAAAGTAAGCAACTGCTCTCAGAGGGCACCAAAGATCACAACTCAAAAATGATAAGTAGTACCTCACCAAACCGTGTCAACAAAATTTGTTTTCTTTTTGTTATGTTCTCAAAAATTTGATCTACTGATATAAAACTGTCTTTAGAAGTATAGGTACCTAGAAGTTAAAATTAAATAATACTTTATTTTTGAACATGAAATAATTTTTTTTAACGTTAAAGTTTTGTCACCTTTTTTCAATTAACTGTATAGAACTACCAATGGACCGATTTTATAGACAGTCAAATTTTACATGAGAAAATTGATTGTAAAATTCAATATTTTCCTAAAATTTTATGCTTTTTAACTTTTTTCTATTGATTGTAAACTTGACATTCAGAATTTGAAAAAAAAAATAATAAACTTAACATGGCAGAGATCGATAATATTAGAATTTTTTTAGATAGCTGTTAGAGATGAGGGCCCATGGACAAGCGATGCTTAGGGCATCAAGGAGTCTTAATCCGGCACTGAAGAGGAGACACGCAAAAGGATCTATTCTTAGATAAAAAATATAACCGCAAGCGTGTAACGAAATTTTAGACTGGATCTCTGTCATACGAATAGACAATCAAGCAATTTTAATGGTTTTCACAACGCAATTTTCACATCCTGGAGTTTTTAAGTAAATTTCTAGTTTCTATTTTTAAAACAGCAATAGTAATGGATTTTTTACAGATTGTTCAATCCAATCACCTTGAAAATTAAACAAATTAATTAACTATTTCTCATAAACATTTATTTATAAATATTTACTTTAATATACTTACTTATTGATACTCCTACGCTTGGTCTAAATTCGAATGAAATATATTCAAAAATATTTATTCAATCCATCCGTATGAGTTTGTCCAATAAAACGATAATATTTGGTTTATATCTAATTCAGTAATTATTTTCGATGTCAATTAAAAATTAGTACTAATTTTAAGTATTATTAATAGACATGTTCATATTCTAAAACCACCATTTCGCACGATTGGGGCCTTTAGATTAAAGATAACGTCTGTCTGTCAGAGCACGTAAACTATTCAACCGATTCTCTTGCGATTTTCACGAATACGTGAAGACCATATTTGGGACATCTTCAAATAAATAAAATTATCGACCAGCATTGCTTTCAGTTCTATTCAGACGTTAATCAAAGATTTGCATATTTGGGAAAGTTTTAGACAATAGCTCATTACGATATCATAACAGGGAGCTGACTAAACGACTCTTGCCGGGTTGCAGAAAGCTTTGTCAGAAAATCTGGTCAGCTTAGTCAATTATTAAATAATAATAATACATATTTATTTGCATTGCCAAAAGAAAAATGGATACAAATCGTCACTTTACATTTACTTGCATCAAGTCGCAAAGATCATAAGGCACAGATCTAAGGAAATATTGTTTTAATTCTTTTTGGAACTTCTTCGAATTCTTTTCTTTTTTAATCTTTTGGCAGCCTTCCGTAAATTTTGTAACCTATATATGTAGGGCATTTTTCTAAAATGCAGTTTTATGTTTTATTGCTGGGTCGTGTATTATAGTGCCTCAAATTGTAATCTTTATTAACGAAATAATACTTTGTTTTTTTAATATTTTGCAATTGTTCGAGATTATCTCTGGTGGACAATCTAGGTATCATTTAAATTGTGACAACGACATATTTTCTATTTCTATTGCGATGGTGAATTTCTTTAAATGAATTTCAATCAAGACACATTAATTTCCTCGATATTTATAAATGAAAACTAGATCAAAACTCGACTGTCGGTCGGAAAATTCACAGAACAATAATTGTTGTCAAGTTGTAGCTGTATCAGAACTGAATGCATCTAGCGGAAACTGAACCATTATCTATTTTCAAGCGGAAAATAACGTTACGCTTACTCGACATGTTTATTCACTTGTTTTTATGACAGCTTCGAGATAGCGCTCAGATATTTAGAGCGATAACAGCACAAACTAAATTAAATCAGACATCCTTATATAAATACAGTCGAATCTCATTTATATAAGTCCAACCAGCCAGCTATCGAAAAACGAGAACTCCAAAACTCGTATCTATGTGAATCGGCTAGCATCGTGCATATAATGTTTGGGTATATGAGTTGTACCGCAAAGCTACCTTTTTTGTTATCTCTCAATGATTTCATCTAAATAATGATGTAGCAGAATAGAACTACAAAAATCTTAATACACTCACACCTGTACGTGCATGCTTTGTGAGTATGTGAGTAGTATCGCGAAAATAATGTCAAATCTCTGTATGAACTCATTCATCGAAATGTAGAAGAGTAAGAACTTAGCTTTGACATGCATGTTTTAATGGGTATGTGAGTCGTATAACGAAGTGTGCTAACATTTTTTTTTTGCGTTTCTGTCACAACATGAGTTAAAATGCGTTTTGTTTCATATTGTAGATAAAGAATAAAAATAACCGACAAGAAACAAACGGGAAAATAAAATATAAACATTGAAATCATTGCCAAAATTTGAATATTATTGTGTGTCCTGCTGCGTTATTCGTTTTATTATTCCTGGAATTAGCATAAGTAATTTATGTAAAAAGGGAATAAACTGGAACTATCACATTCTAAGTGCATAGTTAAAAGAACCAAGTGAGCTGGAAGACGCATAGTACAGACTGACCATATATAGATAAGGCTATAATATTTGTAGACCATAAACTTTATACTCAAGGTCTCTGCTGGTTTTGCCGCTAGATTCCATGCTACATTTGGCTGCTAGATTTCAAGCGGGCTGCGCCGTGATGGGTATTATGTGTTCGCTTCACACGATGCGTGCATTGAAGCTTGCTTTGTAGATGGGTTTGGTGCGCGAACATAACACACACTATGACGCCATGTTTGTTTGTGGGTGTTTGTCCATGTCGCCCATGTGACTGTTTTCTGATTGGTTCTTGCTCAAAAACAAAGCAGACAGATTAGCACGAAAAATAGCCCCGGTTGTTATTTTGATATGCATATCGTGTCAAAGCACACGAACTCGCAGTGACGTCATTTCCATCCTCGTAGCCAGCCCGTCAGTCAGCAATCTGAGCAGTGATTGTAGAGGCAAAACCAGCTTCGTGTGCAGCGCTCTTTATACAAAACAAGGTATGACAAAGAAAGATGTACCTACAGTGTAGGTAAAGTCTATATAGCGACGCTCAAAGGACTGTGCAGTTTGTGGCGTTATTGAGAGTTGTAGTTAAACGGAGAGAAGTTATAATCCTTTTTTCGTCAATACACAAAGATTTTCTTTTACTCGCCATGTTCACAGTTTGAAAGTTTGTGGGCAACTAAGAATGTGATAACTTATCGATAAGCTGAGCTAAACATATGAAAGATAATCCCAACAAACAAAAGAACGAATTTCTTAGAATCTTCGGTACGCATGATGCCGACAACAAAGCAACAAAATAACAAACAAGTATTGTTTATTGCTTAATGATGACGTATTGTCGACGTTATTTAGAATGGGCGTGTCGTTATTTAGAGTGTATCATTGTATGAGCAACAAGGTTAACCAACTAGAGTTGAGTAATGTCGACGTTTTAAGGAGTTTGTCGTTATATCGAGTGACGTTAAATGGAGTTTACACTGTATATATCAAAAAAATATGTAATTATCTAAACTTCAAGATACGAGAATATATGAACATGGTGTACAAGTAGAGATTGTAGCGAAGTAATACGTATATTAAGATAGCTAAATGGCCATCTCTTATTCATGAGATGAACTGCTATGAAAATTCACGTCGTATACACGAAATTTGGCACTTTAAAGCAATTCATCTCACCTCTGAAATTTATTAAATGAAACAATGATAACTAAGTTTTTAATTTGATTGTCACCCTTTCTAAGTTATAGCATATCTTAATAATAAATGCTTACAGTAAGCTTTCATTAAGTCGGCGCCTGTGAAGCTTTTGATGAATAATAATAATAATAATAATAATAATAATAATATGCGTTTGACGTCCGTTTCTCGACTTTATGTCGTAACAGACGCCATTCGCACCATTACTATTTTCCATCTATCACACTTTCCGTTATTTTCTACAATTTTAAACTCCCACTTAATTTGAGCATATGAGTTTGACAGGTAATTCGGCCATGGCCTTGAATAAGGAACCATCTCGATATTTATCTGGAATTATTGAGGTAAACCATGGAAAACCTCAACAATATGGCCGGTACAGGAATTACCGTTTCTCGACGTAAGGCAGTAGGAAAAAGTCCCAGCCACATCTGCCCCCACCGGGATTTGAACCCGATACCTCCCTAATGCGAATCTAGTGCTCTCACCACTACGCCACCTCGCTTGGTTAAAATTCAATAATGTCGGCAGGAATCGAACCCGGGACCCTGTCATTACTAGCTGAAGGTCTTACCACTGCGCCATGGCACAGTTTTGATGAAGAAAATGTTGATTAAGCAAAAACACATTTTATTTAGTTTTTTCTTTTTAATGCAAACCAAACATACGCGGCTTACAGCAGTAGTGAGTAGTGTTACAGTGTATATATTGTAATTGGTTGTCATCATAAACATGGAAGTGATTCATAATTTAACTGATCGCCTCCTTATTCCTAGCTCACGTTTATAGAGATACCTCCGGTTGACCTTGCAGTACGCCCATTTAAAAATGTTCATGCGCCACCACTGCCTATTACAGTGGGGAAGTTGTGGCCTAGATAAGGATGCCCTCAATGCTTGCACATACCTCGTTCACACCAAGTGGTTCACACAATATATATATAACAAGGTGCGATGTAGCCATTAGGCAAGTCGCTTGAGAGTCCTCACAAGCCTCAGGACAATGTGACAGTCTGCTATTACGCGTTCATATATTTATTAATGTCAAAGGACTTGTACAACAATGACGTAACTAGTCATGTACTTTCAAAAGAATTTTCTTACTGATGACTGATTGTTACATTCTTTCGATTAACATTATGTAGCTACATAAAAATAATAATAATAATGAGTTTAACGTCCGTTTCTTGACTTTATGTCATAACAGACGCCATTCGCACCATTACTATTTTTTTTTCTACCACACTTCCCGTTGTTTTCTACAATTTTTAAACTTCAACTTAATTAATAGCAATGAGCGAATGAAGGAGTTTTTAGAAAATTAGGATAAGGTAGGCAAATTTTGAGCATAGGAGTTTGGCAGGTAATCGGCCATGGTCTTGAATAAGGAACCATCTCGATATTTATCTGGAATTGTTGAGGAAAACCATGGAAAACCTCAACAAGATGGCCGGTACAGGAATTATCGTTTCTCGGCGGGAGGCAGTGGGAAAAACTCCCAGCCACATCTGTCCCCGCCGGGATTCGAACCCGGTACCTCCCGAAAGTGAGTCTAGTGCTCTCACAGCTACACCACCCCGCTCGGTGTAGCTACATAAAAAATTGAATAGGATAGCGAAATAAAATAGAATTCAGCTAGTAATAAATATTATTATATTTGTTACTGGTTTGCATGCTTACCTACATAATATATTTTCCTGGATCGAAATTTAGGGCATCAATATTCCACAAAACTGAAATCTTGAATGAGCTCATCAATGATATTTAGCGTTTCAAACCTGTATAGTATGCGCC
The DNA here is from genome assembly GCA_963575645.1 of Xanthostigma xanthostigma. Lineage (NCBI taxonomy): Eukaryota > Metazoa > Arthropoda > Insecta > Raphidioptera > Raphidiidae > Xanthostigma > Xanthostigma xanthostigma. Next base: position 18,283,081 of record OY754474.1, read on the forward strand.
ACGAATCTAAAAGGCTCGGAAGTTAGATGCGAATGCAGGCTTGCGCTTGTACAGTCTGTTGAAAAACTACAAACTCGCAACTCAACAAAACTAACGTAGCAATAACAACTTGACAATAGCGTACTCGACTGTACTTTAAAGCAGGTAAGCGACAAGTGACAAAGGCAACGAGCGATCACGGCCAATCACCGACGAGCGCACGTTCCGTACAGGTAGCTGGGAGGTGGTTCTAAAATGTGCCTTTGGGACGCTGTTTGTGACTAACTTCCGAACCTTTTAGATCCGTGGCGCGTACTATACTTATTTGAATTTTCCCATGTTTTAAACGCTATTGGTACCGTATTTTGGATGACTTTGAGATGCTATTGAGACAATATTTTTAAAAATTTGCACAAAAGTACTTTACAACGGACTTCTTCCGCTAAGGATCAAATGTTTAAAAAAACATTCGCTCGTGTAGGGCAAGCTAATAGTGTACAAGCACATAAATACCAACAGCGTTAATCTTTGTTGGGGAGTTAGCTACGTGAACTCTGTACATATTTTATGTGCGGTATACGGCAAAAATCTCCGGGTTTAAAACTAAAACGGATTAATGTTAAGCTCTGGAATCTGTTTACTTCAGATTTTGTAATAATTGTAGGCATCAAACAAAAGTAAATCAAATATACTTGATAACGAGCTTGGATTTGTAGGTTTCCTTAGATAGACATATTATAGTCCAAGAGAAACAAGAGAACTCTTCAAATAAATAAAATAGTCGACCAATTTTTCTCAGACCAATATATTGACAAAAAATAATAAAATAAATCAATATAACACCAGATGATTATTTTTCATAATTTTTTTTAATCATTCATACTTTCAATCTTTCGTGATTTCTATTAGATAATAAATAACTTCATACTAATTAATTTTTATATTTTTAGATATTTCTGAAGAAGATCCAAATCCGGATCGAAACGTCATCTTGTGTTATACTGATTTGTTATTATATTATTTTTTGTCAATATATTGGTCTGAGAAAAATTGATCGACTATTTTATTTATTTAAAGAGTTCTATTCAGACGTTAATCAAAGATTTGAAACAAGAGAACTTTTTTTCTTAGGTATTAGAGGCAGAGTGAAAATTTGTGTAACAGTTCTTTTGTCGAAGACAGCTGGCCTACACGTGTTTTGAAATTTTGAAACCTTTGTTATATAAAATAAAAAATAAATTAGCCAGTTGTCATTTAGCTTAGATGTCTGCCCAGACGATTACAAAAGCAGAGTGTGAGAAAGAGCGTATATGGGCTGAGTTGAAGTGTGCTGCGTCTTACTCTTACAAATTATTAATTTGGGGTTAAAAATTGTCTAAAGTATTTTTCAGTTAACCTGGACAGCGTTAAAAAATTGAAAATACGTGAGTATAACGTATAGATGGTGTTGAAAATATATAAGTCTAACTGTATTCACTATAGGTAACCGCCATTTTAACGAAATTATCAACGTTATCTATAGCCTTGGGGCAACTAAATTCAGTATTTGAAATAGCCCTTTACAACGGATTTTTTTGCCACGAAAACAGATTAATTTTTGTGATCGCAACCGATTCGCATGGTTATTTCGTGCGGGTTATTTTTACAATTTATCTGGGGTACACAATTTTTTGAATTAATTTGTCTAGATTCTTTGGTCCTTAAACAATCAAAAACAAAAAAAGTTCCGCCGGTTTAAAGGGACAAAATCCTCTTAACAAATTTTTAATAGATATTGTTGACGTCGATGTTATTGAATTTTAATTCGACTATAATTACAACGATTGTTTAGCGACTAGACAAAGAGAAAAAAACTGGCCGCAACTGTGAAAAGTGGCCATTCAGCTGTCAATCGAAACAATCGACATTCTGAAGTGATCACTGATTTGGGTGAGATAATGGATTTAGAATATGGACGAAGAAGAAAATAAGGAAAAGGCCGAGACATGGTTGTTTTATGTATATTGTATTACTTATATCGTTTTATACCGGCTACAAAACGCAATATAAGCTTTATTATCGCTACAGTTTAATTAACACAACTTTTCAACAAACCGAAAAAAATATTTATAAAAATGATGTCTGAGTTATGAGTGCATACGCCGATTTTCTGCTAAATTTTCAAACATCAAAAGCTCATTTGACCGAAATAGTACTGACAGAAAAAGCAGATGAACAAACTTTTCGCAAAAAAAGCGCGTTATTACACTACGGAGGCCTCAAGAAGACAAAATACAGTAGAACTAGTGTATTTTCAACTTCTCCTTCATCCTCACTTCGTGACAGACAAAACATTTATTAATTTTTATATTAATTTGAGTTCAAATGTATTTTTTACTTTGGCTGAGCAGCGCAAGGGGAGCCACTTTGCGTGAGAAGTACTGATTCAAATCAGTTGAAAATAGATGGGGTTGAAAATACATGAGTCCGACTGTGTATAGTAAAATTGTGAAAAGTCAAATTTGCCCTAAATTAGTTAGTAACTCTTTGCAGAGCTGGGCATCCTTACATTAAAAGAGGCCAGATTCTATATAACGGCACTGTGTAGAAAGAAATACAAAATGGCCGTCACACGCATCGTCTTTCTCACTCGTGTCGACCACTTTTCGATGTTACGCCGTGCGCTATCCACATCTCTATGTCGTCTAAGGAGAAATAAATATAAAACAACATATTTTTGAAAACTCACCTTGATTGTTTTATTTACGAACATATGTAAGAAACAATAAAATTATGCAAGAACAGAGTTTCCTAAACTGTTTCGTCTACGGATCTCCTAGCAAAATTCTCGCGGACCTCAATCAATATTAAACACAGCTTTTTATTTATTTAATTACTTAAAGTGTAAATGTCAATGCACAACATTTATATGCAGATTTTCCGTAAGTTTCACTTGTGTAGTGTGTAGTATAAAGTATAAACATACAGTTCAGTCATCGCCGAACAAACTGTGTATCTTTGTTCTGCACTTACAACTTCCAGGTCGGGGACTCTATTAGAGTCACTGTTTGTCGGACGAAGTTTATACATTTACAGTTTAAGAAACACTGCGCTAGAACACTAAAATTTTATGGCAAAGTTAAATTCAGCAACCTGCGATGCTGTAGCTATTTAGTTTTCGCGTCATAAATTTTTATATCGGATAGAATTTCGATTTTATGATTATATGTCCGGGTTTCATTTCAAACACGAATTTATTATCAGCGATAAAATTATAGTATAACGCAATTTAGACAAGTGTTTAGTTCTTTAGAATTAACAACAGAATTCAATAAACTGGACAACTATATAAAAAACAAATCTGTGCAATTCGATGTTGTTTTGTCTAAACGACAAAAGCAAGATTAATAAACTTTTGTATAGGCTTATGGGCTAGAGCTGACTACGGAGAAAATGGGTGACTCGGTGCAGAGCTGAAAATTTGCAGAATAATAGGAGATAGTACAAGGGAAAAATTTGCCAGAAGGCTAGGCGGAAGATAAAGAGCCGCCAGAAGGCGCTAATGTTGCGAAAAATCAGTTCACTTCTGGCAATTTCTATACTTAGTCTGTAATTCAAAACTAGATTATATATTATAATATATATAATATATTATACATTATATAGTTATAAGGGCATACTGAAAATTCAAACATGATATAATAATTACATTCGACAAATATTCAAAATTATTAATGTCATTTTGATAGAAATAAAATTAATCGTCATATATTTTCATTATAAAAATTACGTTGTTATAACAACGTAATTTTACCGAGTCACCCATTTTCTCCGTAGCCAGCTCTTCGTCTATTACCAATAGCACGTACTTAATACTCCTATATTGTTAGTTCCCGTAAGTGGAAGTGGAGAGAGAGAGCAACTGCATGCTACTATCTCACTCGACAAACACTAAATAATTATTTTTCTTTCTGTTCCAGATACAAAATTTCTTATGCTGCACGATAATTAAAGAAATATTAAAATAAATAATAAGAAATAATTTCCTACACACAGAACAGATAATTCAGGCCTAATTTTAAAAAAACGCTAAGTCCGTTATAAATTCAAATGTTCTCCTCTCTAAAACAGACAATAACTGTTTTGAACACAACGAGACAAATACACAAAAAAAGATAACAAAAATGTAATTGGTGGTTATTCAGGTGATTAAAAATTCCAATGAAGTAGTGAGCAGTGCGTAAGTTTTATAAACATTTTTTTAATCAAGTCTGCTGTCGCATTAATAACACATAATCAATGTTAATTAAAAAAAATTAAATAAAACATGGTTAAATATTCAGTGCCTATAAAAAGTTTTGTAACAATGATTTTCAAAAAGGATTTTTTTTATAAGGAATTGTACTAGAAATTAGAAAATCAAAATGCAAAGAAGTGTGTGGCCCGGAGTGGCTAGTGGCGATTTTGGCGCAAATGTCGGTGGTCCTGTTCGAAGGGCCCATCCAGCTAGCGGGGCCCAATGGAATGTTCAAGTCGTTCGAGGAAAGATGACCGGAAGATGTTTATGGAATGCTTGTAAAGCGTTCAGTTTGGGATTGCTGTTAATGTTTTTTGGAGCCGCTATGGCTCTCATAGGTGGGTCAGTTTTAAGAAAAATTAATCAAAATACATACAGGAAATAAAAAAAGTAATTTTTTAACGTCACGAACAACTAAGGTTGTTTGGTCCTAGCAGCAATTCATATTTTTTATAATTATAAATAAAAAACCTAACTATAATCTTCTACCTGTGAACTGGGGGCTTGTAATAAACAAGACCAGTTTACGAAATAAAATTTTAAAATCTTAACAAACATAAATTACTATTTTTCTAGCGCACGTTGACTTTTATAATTTAGTTAATGAAAAAACAATATAAACACAGTGTGATGTGTTCTTCTAGGGTACCATGCGAACCACCTTTCTGTCGGCCTTGAAGTTCGAGGGAACCATACAGTGAAAGTCAAAAACGAAACACGCAACTTTCATCTTAATAACTTATCCTACGCCGGGCCCATCGTCATGGGCGTTGGAGGTGAGTTAATTCTTGAAAATAAAATATATACGTAAATAGAACAAAAAATATTATTTACGGGTGTAAAAAAGTTTTGCGTTTTCTGGTTTTTTGAACAATAAATATTGTATTACAAAAATTAATAATTACAGAAAAGACAGACAAATAATTACAATTCCAAATTTTTGTACGTTTCTGTAAATTGTAATTATTTGCCTGTTTAAAACTGTTTATTGAAAAAAATTTGTTACACAGACGTTACCTAACTTATAAGTTAATAATAAATAGGCATATAGCCGCGTTGGGGTAATTTTTTAATGTCCGGAATAAAGATAAATTACGTTTTTGTAATACAGAATCGTTAAGAGATAAAAATAACGAAATTATATAACAAATTCAGTGAAAAAAACTAAAAATAACAGCTATTTACAAGTCAATGGATTATATTTGAATAATAAATTATTTCTTAAAAATAAATTTTTAGTCATAAAAAATTAAAATTAAATATAATTTTACTAACAGGGGTACATATATTGTACTTTTAAACATAAAAAACGAAAAAAGTAGAGAATGCCCCCAGAGAGATTTGAACTCTCGACCCCTGGTTTACAAGACCAGTGCTCTAACCCCTGAGCTATGGAGGCAGATACTCGATGAGCGCTTAATACACTATACCGACTGTTACACGTTCGCTGCACGTTACAAACATAGCCAGCGGTTCTAAATCATTAACACACAAGATTAATAAACAAAAATAAATTAAAATGATTTTTAGCAGTAATATCAATTTTATAAATACAGATCCAAATATTATAAAGTATGAAAATTGGTTTGAGTTATTAAAAAAATCAATATTAATTCATTTTTAAGCACAAATACCCAACTTAAAAATTATTACTAAACCATGCTCACAAGTTTGCATTATCTTTTGTTTTAAAAGTTAATAATAAATAAACAAAATATTTATTTTTAATAAATACGCGGTAACTAAATTTATTTACTTAATTTTTAATTTTTTTCTTATATTAATCCAATGTCGCATTTCAATTTTTGGTCATATTCATTTTAAAGTTCTATAAATAAAATACTACAAACAAAGAAACAGTTTCAAGGTCAATCAGTTGCTATCTTACAATAATATCTTATTTAATTTACCTTCCTTATTTTATAGGTATATATATACTTACAAAGTCACTGAACTGGAGTTCAATGACAGAATACTTAGAAATACTGAATGTCCCAGAATATTCTTTATTATATAATTACTTTAAAAATCTATAGGCTGTCCCAAAATACTTGATCATTTTAAGCGGTAGACCAAGCAAATAATAGTGCCGTAAGATTCAAAAATCTCGAAGCCCATGTTCCTATAAGTGAATTTGAATATATTTTTCTGAATTGAGTAGTTAAGGTCCAGTACTAAAAAGTGTACCCATTGGTCAAATAATTAAATTATTATCTATACACTAATATTATAAAGAAGTAAAGTTTGTAAGTTTGGATGTAAAGCTAATCTCTGAAACTACTCATCCGATTTCAAAATTTTTTTCACCAATATTTAGACTAGACCTTCAGGGTGGATATAGACTATATATTAACGCATAAAAATAAAAGCGCTTTTCGTGGAGATCAAATTTGCAACGTAAGTCGACGAAAAAACGGTAGTAATCTACAAATTCGAGCGAAGCCGGACTAGTGAATAGTAATACAATAAACAGGATGCTTATTATCGTTATAATTACAGAATTAAGCTTTTGAAAAACAAATAATTATCGATGTTTTTATTGTATTTTAAAACTTTATTATAAATAATATTGATAATCGATGCGAAAAACTTTCAAAAAACTTTTTTTAAATTAATTATAAGCAATTAAAAAAATCACGTGACTGCAAACGCACTAAAATTGTTTTTGACAGTTGTGACGTCATAATGCTAAAATGTATATACGCAGTATACTATCAATGGCTTCTACATGTGTATTGACTAAAACATTATGACGTCACATTATGTTTGGGAAATGTCGGCGCGTTCTCGGAACTGGGTACAAAAATTTATTTTTAATTTGATATAACTTTTGAATTATAACGAAAATAAAACAAAGAAAAATAGTTTGGTTATAAAACTTATATACGATCTTTCCATTTATGACAAAAAAAAATTTCATTCAAAAGCCCAATTGTTGGTTTCAAATCAGGCAAAAGCATTCTTTCGACATTTTTCTTTAAAGTCAAAAATATTACATTTTTGTAAACTCAAAAAATTATTACTACAGGATTCATAGTGGTGGCGGCGTGCGTGATGACTTTTGAGGCTCGCGATTCTGCCGCCAAAGTCGTGCCGGCCCGTTTCAAACAAAGCACAACAGCCGGCCCTGCTCTGTGCAGGGGAGGAGCGCGCGGCGGTACAGTATCAGGTACCAGCGGAGCCGGTTCGTCGCTACACAGGTCGGCCGCCTCTCAAACACCGGGATCCATGGTCCATGTCGGTAGTGTCGGAAGCGCCGGGAGATCTGGCACACCGACCGGAGGCGGCGGCGCCATCGGGGGCGCCGGAAGCTCTAAGCACAGCGACGGTTACAGACAATCGCCAATGGCCGATCGCAGATCGATCACGGCGGCTTTGCAACAGTTTTCAAGGGAATTGGGAGACTCGTGGAGGTAAGAATTTCGACCCTAATTTAAAAAAAAAATGGGAAGCGTCGCGGGAAACATTTTTAGCGTTCTGTTTGTTTTGTATACTAGACACTTAATTAAACCGTTGAATCTTCTGTTTATCTTTTATCCTGGGGAGGGGGGGGCAAATTTTCAACTCTACCTGCCCAGCTGCTACTTATACATAATTTGAAAACTGTTCATAGAAGCGAAATCGATCTACACGACTTTCTGGAGAAATTTCACGACAAAGAAAATTTGTAGATTATTGTAGATTTATCTTGTTATTTGATTGTGAACAAATAATATTGTAGGGTGGGCCAGGCCCACCTGCCCCCCCTCTTGCTACGCCAATGCGAACAACAAGGTAGCAATACCTACCACTTAATTGATTTTGAAACAACCAATCAGATATATTGTGCATCAGTTACACGTAACAGCTAGCACGTGCTATTAACGTAAGTTAAGTCTTGATTTCTTAACACAGTGACGGTGAATGACGTAACGAAAAACGTGTGCATAGAAATAAATGGATACCGCTTTCGGTTGGACTGCTGCTACCGAAAAACCACAATCATTTACTTCTATGCATACGTTTTTTTTGTTACGTCATTCACTGTTATATTACGTGAGAAAGACTTTATTTATTTATTTTACCCTACAGGCTAAAAGCCCAATTACAGAGTAAGTTACAAACGTTGCAAGTGCGCATACATACAATATTACAAAAAAAAATATATTTAAAGAGAAAACAAAAGATACATTAGTTCCTTAATTAACGTTAAAGGCTGGATATGTACTGACTGAAGGTAATATTAAAAAAATCATGCGTTATGAACGCAATAGTTTTGCTATACCCGATTGAAAATAAAATTTTATGTAGATCGCCGCGGCGGCCTACGCGTCTGTTATCAATAGATACTGCGTTGCCGCGTAGTCCGTCTGCACCGTTACTGTATAACGGCAGCAGTCCTCAACAAGTGCCATCACCGTTGGAAAGCTGTATAATCTCGGGGAGTCCCCGAGTGACGCCTCAGCGGAACACGGGATATCCGGCTGCAGCTAGGAAACAGCAGCACCGAACAGGTGTCCTGCGGCACGGTGCTCTACTCAGTCCGGCCGGTTTGCTCAAACGACATGCAATCAGTGTAGACGAGAGTGGCGGTATGCCTTACAGGTAAGTCCCCGATCAAAAAATAGCCGCAGATCTCTGAATCGCTCAGACAAAAAAAACTATATTAAAACACAGTTTAAAAAAAAAAATTGGTTGTCTGTAAAGTCGGTTTACGGACGATAGTTTTACGTGATAACGTATTCCGCTCGAATATCATATTTAATAATACATAACCTAAATTTTAGTAGCTGTCAGGCGGAACGTGACACATTTCGGAACGTGGCACTTTTTCGTGCATGCAGCCGGTGTTTCATCAATTTATAAGACGTTATCACGTCAAAAATATCGTTTCAAGTGTCAAATAAAATTTTCTGTTTGCAACGCAGCATACAGTCCGCTGCGCATGAGGCTAGAAACACTGCTTGGACTTCTGCTGGCCGGTAGGCTGGATACGAAGCTGGAAATGACATCACTGTGGGCTCGCGTGCTAGCTCACAAGATAGGTTTTAAAATTAGAACAGGAGCTATTTTTCTTGCTAGGTCCGTTGCTGGGTATGAGCAACCAGGAAGCAGTATCTTAAACAAACGCCCACAAACAAACACTATGCCATAGTGTGTGTTCTGTTCAGAGACAATAACCATGCACTCGTGTTACTATCACTGCGCGCGCACCGAATCTACCTGCAGAGCAAGCTTGTAAAGACGTCTCGTGTGAAGCGAGCACATAATAGCAATTTAGAAACCTAGTAGTGAAATCTAGCGGCAAACCCAGCCTCGTCTGCAGCGAACTTAAGAAGGTTGAGCCGTTTTACGAAGATAATGAAAAATATCTGAAATAAAGTTTTTTTAATAGATTTTTTAATGACAAAATTTTCTGAAAAAACTCCAAAATCATTAGATTTATAAAGTTAAAAATTAAAAAAAACTTTTACATGTAGTCTTATGGAAAATATGTCAACCTAGCATGCAAACGGTACATTTTAATTTTTTTGCAAATAACCAAATAATGTCAGCAGATCCGAAAACTAACTATGTAAAGCATCGATGTCTTACGCATATTTTAATATTTTTTCCAATTTAATTAGGAGACTTTTAATCAACAAAAAAAAATTATTTAACCTTAGTACTTTTCGATTATGGACTTTTATTCTTGACAATTTTAACAATTTTAACTGAATTTTCAACTTTTTAATGATTGAATTTTAATTTTTATTACTTATAATTTCTTTTTTTAATTATTTACTGCAAAAAATATGTAAAATACAGATATTTATATAAATTAATTTTTGTAACCTAACTTTGTATACAAAAAATTCAAAAGTTAGTCCATTAAGTAAAATACTGAAACAATTAATTAATATTAAAAAAATTATTTATTTATGCCTTTATGACAATAATTTATTAGTATCATCGACTTATAACCTTTTGTAAAAATTTATTATGGAAAAGTTCCCATTTAGAATTCGACTTACTTTTGATTGGGACTATAACGGATCTTAATACGAGTTCTTGTGTCACTTAATAGATGTAGTCGCGAAAGTCTACAAGGCAGTCAAACATCGATGGCAATGGACCTTCACATCCCAAACGATTGTCCCGTGACGTTAAGAGTTTGCGACACGCGACGTCATATGCTCACACGACAGCGCCCCGTTGAAGTAGCTGACGAAGCAACAATCAATGGTGGGGCGTCCACCTCGAGTGCCGGCAATCAAATAACCACTCTTCAGACGATATCGTCCGTGTCCGGCGGCCCGGGTGCGGCGGTCGTGCAACCGCAACCCATGGCGCATCATCATCGACATCATCATCACCACCATCATTACCACAGGCACAGAAGAAGCAGCGTGTCAAAACGAAGGAGCTCTAACGCTTCTGAACATGTCCACAGGTACAGCAAAGGGGCCTCCCTAACTCAGCTGTCAATTGCTCTGACAGTTATTTTAACTTCTCCCCCCACCAAACGATTTCTTTTGCAAGTTAACTAATAAAATACATCTAATCTGAGCGAAAAAAGTAATAATCTATTGAAAAATTTTGGCATATTACTATAAAAATATGATTTTTATCGAATTTTGGCATAATATCAACGTTGTCCGCGTGTTTCTTTTGACAGCCGGATAAAAAACAGAGTAGCAACCCGGTGAGGCAGAGCTCTAAGAGTCCATTCACAGCTCCGCGTAAATAGCATTTTAATTCCTGAAGAAGTTCTCAAATCGTAGACGAAACGTTCCCAATAAAAATCAACATAGGTTAAAGGTTTCAATTAACAGAATATTAAATATGGATTGAATGTCGCCAGATTGTCGTGGAGCGGTCATCGAAGCACGGGTCCATTTTTAGAGCGCGCGGCAAGCACAGACGCCCGCGTCGCGTGCCCAGCGGGTGACGTTTGCCACGGTTGCCAGCAGGCGGCAGCGAGAGCCACGTGTTCCCAAGAGATAATGCAACAAAGTCGTGTATCTTTGACCGGTGCCGGAGGAAGCGGCGCGTCGACGAGTGCCGGAAACGGAAGTAGGTACGGGTATGCGTTCAGGCCGACTCACGTGACTAGCGGAGTAGAAGTTAGAAGACAGAGGAGCTATAGTCCGCACGGCAGCCGAGAGGCCGTGCAACTGGAACCGGTTGCGAAAGACTGTTAAATCGTTTTTGATCGTCTTTTGTTAAAAACAGAAACTCAACGATTTATAAATTAGAACAAATGCCAATTGCGAAGGTTGAATAATATCATTATATTTATTCAACTCATGCGCGTTATTCATGTTTTATCATGCCTAAAAACCGAACCCTAAATAGCCATTTACCGACTGGTGACAATTACTTGTCATAACTCAATGAAGATTCCTACTAGCTCGGCCATTGTGGAGTTAATGAAAATAAACGTAACTATTTTCTGACTCGTAACGAAATAGTCGGTAACAACAACTCCGTTGTTACCCATTGAGGCTAAAATTGAGAGGCCGAATGTTTTCGACATGGAGTTTATTCATAACCGGCTAACCTCAAACCAAAACATTGAATCGTGCTGTTTGGTGCTGTTAGTATTGACAGTTTTTTTTTTATAAAGAAATAAATAGATATTTACAACATCTCAATAATAACAATAAATAAAACATGAATAACGCGCAATTGTTGAATAAAATTATGGGCGTAACTTGTAGGCTAAGTCATGACCTGTCAGCGCGATGAATGACTTAGACTACTAGTTACGCCAATAACTATTATATAGCTGCACAGTGTTTGCTATTATTGTATGAAATACACAGCCATGGTATAAAAGAAAAATTTACTTTCCAACAGTGCCACTTAAATCCGAAACTTCCACTATCGCGGCGGGTGACTTAACCAGTTAGTCTATAATAACAGATCAGAACAATAATTCTCATAATAAAGCAACTGTATTCCACATACTGCGAGAGCTAATTTTTATCGCGAGAGCTACTTTATAAGTGCGAATCAAAGATGAAAATTTTTCTATTTGTTTACTAACTGTGTGTTTCATACAACACCACTAGGAAACAGTATGCTATAAATCAGGAGTCGGCAACCTGCGGCTCTTTTGATGTAAAGTTATAGTTATAGAGGTATAGCATTAGATATTAGAGCAGGGCCGTAACTAGAACCTCGGGGGCCCCGGGGCAAGAAGTAAAATTGGGGCCCCCGTAGAATTTATAAAGTACTTTTTTCAATGGGTTTTTTTACATACAATTCTAGAGGTAATGTGTGGAAGTAAATAAAAATGAGTGTGGACACCTCCGAACCCCTGGACAGCGCCCCGCTTGCCCCATTTTCGGTACGGCCCTGTATTAGAGACCCGTTCACACTATAGAATCGTGACATCACACAGACTGTAATTTTTTATAATGAATCAATTATATATATTAAAAATCTATTTTAAATATCAAATCACTGATATAAAAATTAATAAACTCGTCATTTTGGCCTTGTTCTATAATTTCATATAGTTAAAGCTCAATATTGAAAATTTAATTTTGAGATTTTGGCTGTAAGTTTTCTTTTGAAATTATATCACAAGAAAATTTCCGAAAATTTATATAATCTCACATGTTTGTTTATATATTTAAATAAATAGGTTTATCCACAATTTCTTTACAATATATATTTTCTGAAACTTTAAAATGTTTATACAGGCAATCGTTGATTAAAATTAATAGCAGGAAGCTTTATTTCTTGTATAACTAATATAATTTTATTGACATAAATGACATTGAGTTCAAAATTTTGAAAATTAATTGTGGACGAACCAATCACCGTTAATATCATTATACTAAAGTAATCAAATCGCGAATAATTGTTAATAATTGTACGTAAAATGTGTATTTTTATATTTTGTTAAATAGACACCGAAACAAAAATATCCCTGAAATAATAAAATGTTACTAGACGCATATTTTCAGGGATTATTTTAATACAGTCAACATTAAATGTGTATAAAATTAAGTCTCACAAAAATGTATATATAAAAACACAAAGATTTTATATGAATATTTTGTATGGCAGCCGTATTAATTACATTAGTGCCGTCCTAAAAATATTCACGTCATTGTTTTCTTTGATATCAATTTTAACCATATACTTTTATTCTATACTGAGCATAAGAATAAAATCGCAATCGAACTATTAAGGTGCAAACATATACTTCTGGCTTTTTTTACGCCGTAAGCACTGGCGTATCCAGGAGGGCAAAACAAGCACGGGGGACCCGGCTTAAGAAATTTCTAATTTGCCCCCTCCTGGGCCAAAAGCTGGGTACGCCCATGTTAACGTCATAGAAAAAGACAAAGTTTTTGAAACAGAGATACTTTATTCAGATTGAATGCAAGTACATCAACCAATCCTATCATCGGAGAAATCAGGGAATTACATCGAAGAAAGAGACGCAGATATATTTTCGATATGCTTTGTTGCGTTCACTCACCGCACATTGAGTAGATAGACAATGATTCATATAGTTAATTAATAGATATATGGTTTTAACTTTTAGAGTTTATTTGGTATTTCACTGGATTCTTTGATAATAATTATAGCACTAATATTTAATATGAATATAAAGAAGGGATCGGTCATTATTATACTTAAAACCAAATGCCATTATACAGGGTGTCTCAAATAGATCGTCTACACACCGTACACTGTCTGAGACACTCTGTATTCTTCTACAATATTCACATAATGTCTTTGTAAAAAAAGAATAATTCGAAATTTAATTTCAAATTCACTACAAAGATGTTTTTATAATCCAGACTGATTAATCTTGAAATTAATAATAATAAAATAATATTAACGATAATAAAATTGCGTCACATTTACATAAATTAATTTTGCTCAATTACTTCTTTTTATCCAGCTCAAGAAATGTTCTCAAAGGAAATAATAAACGCAGCTGTACAATAAATCCCGCGTTTTAATTTTCTCAAGCCTTTAATTATATTTTATATATGTATTAATTTTTTCTCGTAGGTACCTATCTAAGACAGGGTTCTAATGTGACAGCATTATTAAAATCTTATTACGTAATATCTGTCCCTATATTTTCAAATGTGATTTTTTTTAAAATATATAAAAATATATTTTTTTGTTCTACACCTTATATAAAATAACTGCTTTTCGTCTCAGTAAATGGGACTGATTTCAGACCGGTGACGTTCCCGACGCTAAAGTATTTATAATAATTATTTATTTTGTAAAACTCCAGCTGGTTATGATCAGCATGCCACCGAAAACGTCACCAGCTGTGCCACGGACACAAACATATTATTTACAGTTTGTTACACAACTGAAATTGCTAATAGCTGTGAAAAATGCTATAAATGTTGACAAATATAAACAAAAGTTGCTATTTATAGGGTGTTGGACAAAAAATTCAATATGTGTCAAGGGCAGAATGCAATTTTGACTTGTGTAATTGATACACAAGAAAATCTGACTGTCGGCCTTAGGGCTATAAAGTTATTTTAAAATCACGTATCAGCACTGACATTATCGATCCAAATTTAATACAAAAATATTCTAAATAGAAAAATTCGTGAAAAAGTAATCATTTTTCAGTTATCAACAATAACATCGCACTTAAAACGTGACTTAAGAAGGCGGACAAGCAAACTTCTAGCTCGCAAGTCGTTTGTCTGTTTAACCGTGATGACGTCTTAATGCCGTTGTTGACTGGACTGCTCGAATCAGATTGCGTCACAACAAAGTAGAAAAGTTTCTGTTTGAAATAAACGTGTAATTTTAATCTCTCGATAATTTGTGATTTTCTTCTGCCAACTCTTTATCATGTATTTTAATCTATATATTAGTTTTAAGTAAGAAAAGTTGGGTTATATCAGAATCGTAAATTTTAAGTTCCACTGATCTACACTGATCCGAAATGATCTATGGTCAGTTCGTCAATAAAAAAGTTAGAACAAAATAATTGGTAAAAAAGTTGATTTCAAACGTTAAGAAAAAATATTGGCTGTGATAAAAACAATAATAATATTCAGTTTAAAAAAAATTACAAAAAATTATACACCTTGGTTTAACAATTAAATTAACAAAGGCGGGGTTGACTTTGCACTGTAATAATCTATTCGAAGCATTCCTAAAATGTTTATTTTTTCACAAATTAACTAAAAAATTATACAAAATTTAAAACACAATACTGTACTATACAAAAATCGATTTCATTAATTTGAAAGTTTATTATTTTTTAGTTATTTGCAAAAACGCGTCAGCTATATCAAAAATGCGTCGCATATAATATTTTTATTAAATTCTACTTTGAAAAGCTCGGCTGGATTACTCACAGCTGTTCACAAAGTGCAAATTATTGACATAATAGTGTTAGACCGATCATAATTTTTATATCGATAGTGTTAGACCGATCATAATGTTTATATCGATAAAGCTATCTATTGAGGTATTTTCTTCAATACGAATCAATCAGTTTTCACCAGGAAAAGGACCATATTTACTTATAAAATGATTTATATTATCATTAACATATAGAATATAGATTCGGTCCAGGCAAAGCAGAGTCGATTTTCAAACTTTATCGAAATGATCGGTCGAGAACTTACTGTGTTACGTCGATGGCTCAATTCAAAGGAATTAAAAGAATGGTAGAGAAAACTGCTCAATTACAATAATTTGGCCTTTTGGGATTCAATTTAATGAAATTGGTTGAAGAGGAGATAATAAAAGACAACTATTTTGTCTTATTGATTGTTGTAAAGGTTATGTCAAAATAAAACTCACATAATATAGATAATTAAGTAAGATAAGACTGGATGTTTGTAAACATATTTATATATTAATTATTCTGTAATAATTGTGTTATTGTTGTTATATATATTAATAATTGTTATATTGATATATGAAGTAGTTTAGTAGTTTATAGTCGATACTCGTCAATAAAATAAATTGCAAACAAACAACGCATTTGCTACTTTCCATTTTTAGCTGGATATCTCGTCCGGCGTCGCCCGTAATTTACGGTATTCGAGAGCCTGTTACTGCACTATAAATGGCACGTTGTAGAATAAAAAGCTTCTTTACTATATCCATTTAATACCCTTTATATTGCTAGCAATGTTAGTGAGAAACTTAAACACCACGGTGCAGACATATATACGTCTGTCTCACTTATTATACTTTGAGTCTCATGCGCATGTCCGTGCATGGATGCGCGTCAGTGCAACGCCAGTTTGCACATGGAACTAAGCTGTGAAAGGGAGGTGTCTTGCTCTATTCCACTTACTAATAATGCCTGGTTGATACCCTACCATATCTTCACAATGTGCTGAAACCGGGCACACATTTTTTTTTTCGGGCACACCTTGTTGAGAGAGATAGAACTTGCGTGCGGCCAATCAGTATCCTTGTCTAGTAAGTTATGAAATCCTATCTACAGTACTGTCACAACAGAGATAGACACAGGCCTCAAGTTCGCACTGTCTCTTTATTAAAAAGGACCTGTTTTCTGACCGTTTGTCCAGCTCTATAAATTACGAAATTCAGTACCCAGATCCCTGGTCATCACCATATCTCCGTGACAGAAATTCTAAACCGCGAAATACGAAAACACTACAAAAAAATTTTTGTATCTCACTTCAGGTTATTAGAAAGTGACAGTTTGATACAAAATAGCACTATTTACTATGCAGTAATAGAAAATAATATACGAGACTTGTTATCAGCTAAAATATCCAACAGCGAAAAAGTGGCGGGTTTATTTTTAGACTCGTTTATGCTAACGAAAAAGTGGGATTCCTTTTAGCAGTTAATCATCTCTTCTTCATGAATATGAATGGACTATAAAATACTGAATGTTTCGTAATTAATTCGTCGCAATGTAAAGTGGAATTATTAAGCAAGAAAAATCCTACTTTTCAAGTACAACACTAAGCTAAAGTTTAGTACATAGAAAGTTAAAAACTGACGCATAAAGTACCAGAGGTACCAAATTTCACGAATAGAAAATAATATTTAAAAATTATACACTAATGTCTATTCGTCTTTGATTTTTCCAAACTACGCACATTTAGAAAAGCCAAAACTGAGCAGTACGAGTATTTTGTTGAATTTTACTTAAAAATTATAGTTCAATGCAAACATCGTCTATGCTCTGCCTAGTTGGTATTTTAAATCTAGATTCAGAGCTAAAAGTTCCTCTAGAAACACGGAATTAGTCTTTTATTATTAAACGAAAAACAATAAAGGATATACAGATAACAAAAGGTAGATAATAAAACAAAACAAGTAATTACTTTATTACTACAATAAACGGTTGCATTTATACGAAGTGTTTAAAAACCATCTACAGTTAAAAAAAAAATAAAAGACCGTTTTTCAACCACCTTAAATCTTCGATGAAATTGAGTCAAATATCTTGATTATATCGATTTTAGTATTTTAAATAAAAAACGCCCAAAATGGCAGTGCAATTAAAATCAAGAAAAAAATATTTTAGGATCTAACGATTTTTTTTAAAAATATTAAACCACTGAAAGAAATACATTGTGTATATTCATTGAAAGAAAGAAAAACTATTCGAACCTTGTAGAGCAGGGATGGGCAAATCTTTTGATTGTCGGGCCACATTGCGGATGAAAATTTGACCGCGGGCCAAACAATTTTTTTTCTAATTTTAAGTATAGTTTTTTTGAAACAACAATTTGAAGTTTTTAAACACTATTTACTATTTTTCTAAAATTCTTTTTATGCGCCAATTTATATTGGCAAACAATAATATTTTTGCCTTTTATGATAATTTATAAAAGGCTTCGTGGGCCGGAGAGCAGGGCGCCATTTTCCCAGGCCTGTTGTAGAGTATATATACTATATCTTAAAACAAACAAGTGTTCTCATCACCTAACGACACCCGGTATATTTTCAGTTTTGTCGCAGTCTTTTGAAATACTAAATAATTGAAAATGACTGTATTCAGGGGTGTGGGTGAGGAGTCTACATATAATATGCAAATTATGTCGCTTGTCTGATAACCGAGGGTATTCAACTATTCCAGTGCTTGTCAAACTTCGTCCGTTTCGGTTATTTTCCTAAATAACATTAGTCAGCAATTTTGCAATATCCAATAATATATGAAACTAGCAGCCCGGTCCGGCTTCGCTCGAATTTGTAGATTGCCGCCGTTTTTTCGTCGACTTACGTTGCGAAATTGATATCCACGAAAAGCTCTTAACATTAAAATGGGTATAGTAAGCTATCCTTAAAAGATAGACGTATGCCATCCGGGACTTTTCTGTAGATCTATAAAAGAGGAACAATTCCACCATTAAATGTTTTGTTATAGCTCAAAGGGATTAGGCAGCATCTTCGATGGAAGCTCAAAGTCGGCTTGATTTTTTCCGACATCTTCAACAATCATATCGTCAAATTTCAAGCAATTTACACAAAACATTAATGAATTATACACATAAACCTTTCTCTTGAATCACTCCGTCTATTAGTGAAAATCGTATGAAAATCCGTTTAGTCGTTTTTTGAGTTTATCGCGTTCAGACAGACGCCGCAGGAGGACTTTGTTTTATAATATATAGTGTTATTTTCAGTGCATTGATATCATAATATTATTTTTCAGAGGATAATAGATCAATAAAGATATATTATGCTGTTAAGCTATATTTTTTTAATCGCAACGTTTCGTTTTAATTATTAAAACTTCCTCAGGCTCTACAAAAATACATAATATAAATCTTAAATAAATATTGATCTATTATCCTCTGAAAAATAATATTATCAAATTACTAGATCTGAAACACATATCATGCATTGATATCTTGATTTCATCCGCGTGGGGTAGTTTATTCAATAGACCGACGAATTTGGTATTTCTTTATTTTCAAAGAATAATATTTTTCCCGAGTTTCACGTTTGCATTGCATCTTAAGCAATTTCAGAGATTCAGCGCGTATCCTTCATGAAGGTTTCCACCCCCGTTTTCACCTTTTGCGATACGAATTTAAATAATTTACCAACTAAAATTTCCCCGATCGTAACTAAGGCGGGGAAGGTTGCTTATACACGTATTGTTATTACTATTGTTTTACCCAATCTGACATTACACGACTCTTACAATTATAATGCGTTGGTCTCAACAATTAAAAAAATTCCAGCCAATTGGGTGACGGGACCATTCCAACTTCAAAAATGTTCACATTTTGATTATAATAAAGAAAATAATATTTCTGATATCGCGTGAGGTCACACGGGTAATGGCTGGTATATGATATTTGCTATTCGTTGCCATGGTTACCTACATAATATGTTCCACGTCATATAAAAATTAATAAAAGCATGCCGAACTAGTTTATTTCTGACAGATCCATAAAACAAAACGAGCGGATGATTTTTCTTTATTTTCAAAACATTTCCGAAACTATACAGTTTAGAAAAAAAAATATTAACGAAACTTTCTTGAAAAAATAAATAGAATAAGCCGTTACGAAAAGTACACCATTATTATATAAAAACACCGTTATATATCACTTCTGCGCATGCGCCGATTTTCCCCAAAAACAATAGGGCTCTTCATATTTGCGTACCAACCATCCTCCCAAAATTTGGTTTCAATCCGCTTGTCCGTTTGACCTGTATCGTGTTCACAGATTAACAGACGCACAGAGTTTTTCTAAAATTATGTTTTTTGGATTCGAGGGACCTCAAAACGGAAAGACATTGTAAAATTTTTGAAAAGTGATTTTTGATCTAAACTAGTACTAATCCCCACTTGTGGGTTGGAATGGTAAAATATTTAGCTAATTTAAAACCGCTGATAAACGAAATGTAAAAATTCAAATTCGAAATTCAAGGAAAATTTTAATAATTACACGTAACTAAGTCTGGCATATTTTAAACATCTACTAAACACATTTATCACTTTATCAGATAGATATTCAAAGAACTGTCGAGCCGTTTGAAGCTACAACCTTGGAAGTTGGAAGTGCAATAGAAAAAGTGAAACCTTATTCGTTTCCAGACAGCGCACTAAGGAAAGCGTTCCGCGTGGTAGTCCGAAAGTTGAACTGTCGGATTTTCAATAACTTTGTTCCAGCCTCTCTGCGAACGATAATATTATCGTCACAGTCTTGCGCAGTGGCTCAAAAAAACCGATACAAACAGTTTCGTTTTAGCTACTGCTCAAGACGGTGACGGTTCGGTTACCGTTCTCACAAAGGTTGGAACAGAGCTAATGTAGCGAATACGCAAACAATTGTTTTCTGTGTGGGGTGCACAAAAGGGCCGTAATTATTATTGCTTTATATATTCTGCCTAAAATTCAAAAATTAAGTTGTGTAGCTCTTGAAGATCAATAACTCAGCGAATATAATTAGAATCGTGGTAAAAGAGGCCCATGTTCGAATCCTCCGTCAGGATATTTTTAGTTACTTTATTTATTCGTCATTTATTTCATTTTACCGAGCGGGGTGGCGTAGCGGTAAGAGCACTAGACTCACATTCATGAGGTACCGGGTTCGAGTCCCGGCGAGGGCAGATGTGGCTGGGAGTTTTCCCCACTGCCTCTCGCCGAGAAACGGTAATTCCTGTACCAGACATCTTGTTGAGGTTTTCCATGGTTTCCTTCAACAAATATCGAGATGGTTCCTTATTCAAGGCCATGGCCGATTACCTGTCAAACTCCTATGCTCAAAATTTGCCTACCTTATCCTAATTTCCTAAAAATTCCTTCATTCGCTCATTGCTATTAAATAAGTTGAAGTTTAAAAATTGTAGAAAATAACGTGAAGTGTGGTAGAAAAAAATAGTAATGGTGCGAATGGCGTCTGTTATGACATAAAGTTGATAAACGGACGTTAAACGCATTATTATTATTATTATTATTATTATTATTATTATTTTAATTCATTTTTCTTTTAAAAAAAAAAAAAAACAATTCTCATTATAATACAGAAAGTACAACACTACATGAAAAATCTTTAAGCGAGCCAATGTAATTAAAATCTACAGAAAATTGTCCGCAAAAGCTTCTCTTTCAAAAATGTGCTTCTGTTACTAAGTTGTGAAGTTTATGATCACAAGCGCTATATAGGTACATTAGATTATAAACATTACAGATATATTACACAATAAGGCAAAGAACCTGACATTCGACAAGGTATAGCTATGTAAGTGCTATATTATACATGTGCAAATAACGAAATGGCATATGCAAGATTTTTTATCCTAGTTCTCTATCACAAGCTTGTATTTAAACTTGTTTAGTTGATGACAGATCTTGGAATTTTGACTCACTTCTACACTATGTCCTACCGACTTGAAACTTTGCATACATGCGTAATTCCGATGATGAATGGTGACAGATCTCGTGACGAAATCGGACTATACGCCGGAGTAAAGACGCGTTAAGATGGAAATATATAGGAAACATATCCGAGGGAGGATACGATTCTTCAAGATAGGTCTGGAAGTACCCAAGGCTACTCTACATCAAAGGTTTACTCGAGACAGTCGTAGACAAAAGTATAGCGTACCAACAGTTAGAGATTGTCCGTGCATTTTTGTAAGAGCTGTACCCAAAGCCCGTTTCACGATCTATGTTCAGGCTCGTTTTTAATCGTTATTTCAGTAATTTTTTTTAATATCAAAATAATGTACGATGTTTTCAATTTTGTTACATGTTTTTACTGACATCGTAAACTAAGACAAAAAAATTTTTTTTGCTTAATTTTACGCCATTTTATAATTGTTTTTTAACCTAAAGTAGACAACTTTAAGTGGAGGTAGGTGGGTAGCGCGGGTGATAACGTCACTTGGAGTCAACTGAATTATAAAAATTAAATTGGTTATTGTTTCATAGACTTGTGGCTCTATCCCGTACTAGAAATAAACATTTTTATTGATAAATAACAAAATGGCGGGTTTTAGAAAAAAAACAACGAGAAAATCGTGATTTTTTCGTTGAAAATTGGTTTAAAAAAATAGAAATAATTTTTATAATTAAGTAATTCTAGTACCGGACGGAGCTATTGTTGTGTAGAATACCCTGTGCAAAACTGAAAGCAATCGGTTGTATACAATTGTTTCAATCACCCGCGCCACTTAGAAAAACGTAGTTTTGAGAAAAACGCGTTTAAAGTTTTAATTTCAGATTTCTTACAAAAAAATAAAAATCAATATTTACACTAATCAGCTATGCCCGGTGTATATTAAACCTTCCGTTTCTTCAAAGGCATCGTTTTCTGTTAATTTGTTTGCTCTACTCTGCGAGAGTATAAGGGTAACGTGATAACAATTGAGAGGTAAGAGCAGGTAAGAGTCTTACCGTAAGATCGTTGCTGCTCTCGACTATATGCTATAGCTTTGTAAATATTTAATATTTCGGTCTAAAATTTTTACAGTATTTTCTCAATATATTATACTTACTAAAAATGTAAAAAAAATAAATTCGTTTTTTCAAAACCCGAACACCAGACTACGTCCTTAAGTAGTTACAAAAATCTGAAGAGAAAAAACCACCATAAACGGATTGTCCCTGTGGCTGTAGATACTAGATATGTACTTGCACAATACGTTATTGTTGCAAGAACACAATATAGCAGCAGTGATTGTTAAGGCTGTACTGGAACCATTCGAGGTGTCTGAAATCACCTGGTTGCAACAACCAGCGCGGCGGCGGCGTTGGGACTTGGGGTGTAAAATCGATGGCCACTGACGAACGGGTTTGGAGGGGGCGGCATGGCACGCAATGGTTATAAACTAACATTACAAATATACGTACATTTATATTTCAACGATTTGTATAATTTGTTCAAATGATTGGACGTCAAAAACACAAACTGTTAGATTTAATTTATCAATCAAATTTAAATGTCCAAATCTTCTTGGTTTCCAGGCTTGTATGCCGTGGCCCATTGGTATTTCTATTTCTTTCTGCGGTAGACAATATCAAAGGCTCCTTTGATACTGTCTACCGTAGTTGTTGACGAAACGTCAGGTAGAAATACCAATGGGCCAAGGCATACAAGCCCGGGAACCAAGAAGATTTGGATCAACACCGGCCGTGAAAGTCTACACACTTGAATAAATTTAAATGTTTTTATAGTTGGGTTTTAGGCATAATTTTCTAACTAGAGTAGAACTCGTCGTATCTGGTATTTTCAACGTCTACTTCAGCCCCACTTAAATCAATCGGAAAAAAACGTATTTTTCAAATGACTAAGTAGCGTAGGAGGAGACATTTTGTGTGAGAAGAATGAATTAAACACTGGAAAATACGTGGAATAAAATCAGTTGAAAATAAATAGGTTTCCAAAGCTACTGAGCCAATGGGAACCAAAATCGATTGACTTTGGCGTTTTTACTGAGACCGACATTTTTAAGAAATACGAAACGATCTACCATGAAACAAGTTTTTATCTTCAGCTATTGTTTATCTAATTGATAATACAGTATAAACATGATATAACAACAAACTCCTTAAAACGTCGAAATTACATAACTTTAGTTGGTTTACCTTGTTGCTATACAATAATACACGCTAAATAACGACAACAATACGTCATCATTAAGCAATAGGTAAACAGTACTTATTTGTTATTTTATTGCTTTGTTGTCGGCATCACGCGTACCGAAGATTCTAAGAAATTCGTTTTTTTGTTTGTTGGGATTATTTTTCATGTGTTTAGCTCAGCTGCTTTATGATAGTATAAATGTTTGTAAGTCAGTTCTAAATTTTATATATTATGAGTAAATACATATTATAGTAAAAAAATATTATTGGATTATTTCTTCCCTCCGTTTAACGACAACTCTCAATAACGCCACAAAGTGCACTATATAAAATTTACACTGTATATACTGACTAATCTTGCTAGTTGCCCATTGTTGATAATAAATGTATTATACTATTCTAATCTATGTCGCCGAGCACAGGTCGTTGGTGATTGAGGTCATCGAGGACGCCGCGTGGTGATTGGCCTCGGTACGCGCACCACTGCTGAAAACCGACGCCACCGACGCTGGACATCGGTCAGTTAACGACGAGCGCGCTAACATAACGCACAAAAACAAATAAACAATTATCTAAACCGTCCATGAATTATTAAACTGGCTTTATATTTAATCACTCGTTAAATTCATTTAATAATTAATAAAATTTATTATTCATAGTCTCTTTAAATAATGTATACATTGTTAATATACGTTTAATATAAACATTATTTTCAAAAAGATTTTTAAAAGTTTTAAGTCAGTAGTCAACAACTTAACTATATTATACTAACTCCAAAATATGTCTTGTAGATAGTAACAATCCGAAATATCTAAATAATAGTTATAAAAATTTAATAGTTGAACTAATTTCTGTTCTTGAACAAATCAACATAAAATTAATAAGCTACAAATAATTCAAAATAATCACATGTGTTAAGTTTCCATGTACATCGAAGTGATATCATCTTCAATTATTAATCGATTAATTTTTCCGGGAAATTGAGTCATGAATAATCAATTTTGAATATAACCTTTCGAGTCAGAATTGTTGATACCCTGAAACTTAATGATTCATATGACTGAAATGTGTTTGTTGATTTGAGTTTGTCTCGAAATAAATCGGATATATTGTGTCGCGGGTCATCGAAGGTGGACCTTTTTGTTTGAACAATCAAAGAGGCGTGCCGTTATGGGGTGCGCAAGCAGTGGCCCCAATAGTTTATTGGGGACAGCGCAAGAAGCAATGACCGATACGGCACATGCTGGAGAAAAAGCTTTACACGGTAGGAAAACACTATTTTCTCTAATAGGATACATTTTCCATCATCTCACGACAATACTAATGAGACGATTGAAGTCTAGCCGTATCAGTGGAATCTGTCAAAAACTTCAAAAACCGAAATGACACTATTTCAAATACTGTTGCTGCCTTTTCTATACTAATATATAAAGCTGAAGAGTTTATTTGTTTGTTTGTTTAAACGCGCTAATCTCAGGAACTACTGGTTCCAGTTTAAAATGTTTTTTTTGTTGAATATTCAATTTATCGAGGAACGCTATAGGCTATATAATATAACGCTACGACCAATTGGAGCGGAACATCAATGAAAAATGTTGCAAGATGTAGCTCAAAATTAGTCCGTCCGACAAATATTATCAGCTGAAATGCCTTGACTAAATATTGCAATATTAGCGCGTCACGTTCACAAGCCCGGATAGCTCAGTCGGTAGAGCGTAAGACTCTTAATGCCAGGGTCTCGGGTTCAAGCCCCACGTCGGCGAATAATTTTTATTTTTTTTTATTTTCTACATTGCTTTCTTCTAAGGCTTACATTTCAATTTTTTAAAATTTTTAATTACGACTAAATAAAATTAAATAAATCTAATTAATAGCTCATTTAAAAACTGTTACAACTATAGGTGCCTATATAACAATAATTTTCCTACAGTGTTTTCAATTAAATATTTATTATATTAAAAGAAATTTATTACTTAAAAAAAGTATAAATACTGCTTTTTAACGACAAAAACTTTTGAACGGTAACTCCGATCATTATGAAGTTTGGACACAACATTCATCTCGGTAAACTAAGATGAATGCGCGTACTCAAGTCCCTTCCTTCCCCATTCGTTCTTTAGCACTCGGGTAAAACCAGGCGTGACCACTAGTAATAAATAAAAAAAAATATTACAAGTTCTGTTAAAAATATTAAATATTTTTTTGGACAGTCTGTATATTTGGATGGTATTCAGTGAACAAATAAATTTAACTAACCAAAACGTAATTTGATGTTATAGTAAAAAAAAAACTACTAAAAATGAAATTATACGAAGCACGATATTTTTGTTTGATGAAAATATTCGTGTCTAGTCGCAATCTTAAAAATGTTTGGAATGTTTGAAAGTTGTTTTAAGAAACCGCAACAAATGGAATTTTTGCAGACAAGGCAAAGATCATATTAAATTGAATAATTTTTACTTTATTTTTTTATGGCTTGAGAATAAATTGACTCCCAGTCAAACACGCCATTAGATGTTTCACATTAAAATAAATAATTTTCAAACCTTAGCTTGTAGACTGCATATTCAGGAACCCCACATCTCAGCAAATGATCTTTTGAACAGTAGGTTCGTTCCTAAGCAGCCCGAAAACGGTTTCAGAACTGCCAGCCGCATGCGCACTAGGTACAACGAAGCTGTTAGTGGCGATTTTACATGTGCGATTTTAGAACACGTTTTACCTACTGCGCATGCGGGTGACGGATTCGGAACCGTTTGCTGGCTGCTTGCAACGAACCTTTCATTGTTTGTAGTTCTATAACAAAACACTGCACTAAACAAAAGTCTTACAGAAAATCAAAACCAAAATACAATTTTAAACACGGCTCAAAGATTGAGCACAATTTCTCGTCGATCATGAATACAGAAAACCCAAAACAATTTAATAAATCAATTTTCACACCGAAAATAAAAACGTTGATATGCGTTCCGTGCGACGATTTGAAATCAACTCAAGCCTGATCGTGTTCAATATAAATTAATAGATATTTTTTAATTCGTTGCGTAATATCTTATTCTGATGGCTCCTCTACACTAGTGGCCAGCACCGCCACTTACAGGCACTCACGATTGTGTAGAGGGCATATTCGTCGGTGCGTGGACATAATCGCCTGTAATCGGCAGTAATCGGTTGATTGTCGGTACATCAAAGGAATGCGTGGCCAGCATCGTGCGCCCGTACACACAATCGGACCGGCACGATTGTGTGGAGGGCTAGGCAATCATCGCGGCGATGATGGGCACTTATTTGAGTGGCGGTGCTGGCCACTTGTGTAGAGGCGCCTAGACAGTATACAGGTCAAAGACGAACATATATTTAATAATAACCTATATGAATCATTGCCTATCTACTCAATGTGCGGTGAGTGTACGCAACAAATCTTATCGAAGATATATCTGCGTCTCTTTCTTCGATGTAATTCCCTGATTTCCCCGATGATAGGATTGGTTGATGTATACTTGCATTCAATCTGAATAAAGTATCACTGTTTCAAAAACTGTGTCTTTTTCTATGACGTTAACATGGGCGTACCCAGCTTTTGGACTAGGAGAGGGCAAATTAGAAAATTTTAAGCTGGGTTCTCTGTGCTTGTTTTGCCCTCCTGGATACGCCAGTGCTTATGGCGTAAAAAAGACAGAAGTATATGCTTGCATCCTAATGGTTCGAATGCGATTTTATTCCTATGCTTGGTATAACTATAGAATAAAAGTATATTATGACGACACTATTTAACCAACATTATTTACTCTCAAAACGAAAAATATTGTAAAATTGTGATTTTTGACCTTAATTAGTAGGTACCATTCCCCACTTGCGGTGGTGGAATAGATCAAACAAATAAATGACGTAATGCAAATAAAGTTAGAATTCACCTTGTACTGTCAGCTTTATCCTTAGAAATAATCAATTATGTTAATTGACCGTCATACGTGAAAAAAGCCACGTCACACATCAAAAAAAGCTTTGTTGTTTCTTTGTGTGCTCGTATTTTAATACCAAAATTAGCATATTTATTGTACATTCGTCAAAAAAAAACGTTTAAAATATTTTAACAAAAGAATAACTTGTATCTTGTGGCAAACGGAAATAAAGTCAATTTTAATGTTAATAATCGTTTAATGGACACCATTTCATAATCTGAAGACATTTTAATAAATTTCAAAAAGTTGCTCTGCAGAATAAAAACGTCTTAGGCATGGAAATGGGCATCTTAACATTTTCGCTTACTTCTCAATCTTCTTCTGACATTACATATGAATGCCCAAAATAGTGATTTTTGAACAATAATATCTTGGAAACTATTCCACCTAGGCGTATGAAATTTGGAGTACTGCTTCTTTATGGTAACATTACCCCCTTTATGTGACATAACTAGCCTCTGAAACGGGGGGGGGTTGAAAAGTTTCGAAATGGTTCGTGTATAAATATAGCAGAGACCTTGGCAAGTTTCTGAGATCATTGAGCCCATATACACAGCTAGAAGCATGCACGTCAAAATTTTAAACACCTCTTTTTTTGAAGTCGGTTATACATAACGTTATAAAATCAAGTCTGGAATAAGCTGCAGCATATTCTATATCAAGCCTGGGCACATGGCGGCCCGCGGGCCGGATCCGGCCCACAGTAGACTTTTGTCCGGCCCGCGAAGCATTTTATCAATGAATTATTAAGAGCAAAAATAATTTGCCAATATAAAAAAAAATTAGAAAAATAGTAAATAACAAGGGCCACAACAGACGAGAAAGGATCTTTTTGTTGCGGACATGAAAGGACCTTTTTTTTTGCTCTCCAAATTTTTGGCCCACGGTTAAATTTTAATCAGCAATGTGGCCCGACGATCAAAATATTTGCCCGCCCCTGTTCTATATTGATCATAAAAAAGAGGATATGAGGATATACCTACTATTTCGAGGTCATTTTTTCAACAAACCTTAATTAGTAGCTTGTAAAGCTGATGAACACAGAGCTCGAGTAAACTACAATTTGAATACATTAGCTTGTTGCATGATACAGATGTTAATCGAATAACTGAAGATACTGAATGGTGCTGAAAATATCTGAAATTTTTAACAATCAATAAATAATTATTGTTTTCAGATTTTGCGTGACATTTCTCTTAAATAAACACCAACACAATATATTTATTTTAATGAACAAAACGAATTATAAAAATGTAAGCCCATAACCTAATATAAAATTAGTATTTTTATTTTAGCAGCAATTTGTAGCTAAAGATTAGCACAGCTGAACAAGAAGTAGGGTGATGTTGAAATAGCATGGATAGAATTCTAACACGCGATTCGTTCATATCTCACAGTCAAATTCCATTTTCTTTAACGACGTTTTAACCAGGGCTCTGTGGCCTTAACAAGAAAATACTTCAATTTGAAATAAAAATAAACTAGACTAACCTGTGCGAATTATTCGCACTAAATAAGTATAATAATTATCACTTTACAAAATTATTTTTTAAACATGATTGCAGGTATTCAATTCGTTTCTAATTTTGCACACTGCTTATAACGTTCTTCCTTTTGTTGTATTACAAAATGAAGCTCAGATGACAGATCGAAGAAATATTTTACTAAAATTGTCATATAGAGGCGCAAGTAGCAAAAGCGTTGAGCTAAGCCGTCAGATGGCATCATGCAGCATTGCTGTGACGTTGTTCAGCGTTGTTAGCTGTTTCAAAATTATAGCCGTCAGATGGCAGTATGCAGTATTGTGTCTGTTGTATTACAATATGAAGGTCAGATGACAGATCGAAGTAGCCGTCCGATGGCAGACGTTGTTCAGCGTTGCTGTATTTTAATTAATTTACAAAAACAAAAGCAATAATAATTTTTTTAGTTGTCGGTGTCAGTAGAGCAAGCAATTATCTGTAAAATGATATATAATTTATGTGGAGAAATTGTGTGTTTTTTTCTAAAAAGGGAGGCAAACATCTTTAACCTTAGCGTATTAATTATATATGATAATTAGCAATAATATATTGAAATAAAAATAAACAAATAATTGAAAGCCCTGCTTTCGTCACAAAAAAGCCGCTGCAACCTTGTAATACTCAAACCTTGATAAGATTTCATAAGCATAAGAGTAGATTAGAATAAACGAGAAAAAAAACGCGTAACAATAATTTTACTTATACATATTTGCATATTTTTTATTGTTTTTTTGGTACCTACTCAAGTAAATATATTAAAATTTTGGTATTATTTTTTGCATTTTCTTTACAAAAAGAAGCTTAAATCGTCTAAAACTGATTCACAACTCACCCCAAATGACGATACGTTAATAGTCTCTGAAACGGATAGCTAGCTTAGCTATTAATACCATAGAGTTGGCGTGTTTCATATAATAAGTAGAATGCATTTACAGACATTGGGTCAAGGTCTATTCTATATATATACTTTCACTACCCAAAATTTGTCTAAAAATAATTTTATGATGATGAAATGTTGATAACACGATAAAAAGAATCGCCTTCTTCCTCGAAGAAGTCATTAAAAATAGTAGCAAAACGTCTTTTGTTATTTGAAAGCTAAAGTCGGGTGCGAACATGAAAATTTAAATAGAATAAAAATGCAAATCAATTCAGAAATAAATGAATAAATTAACTATAGAGATCGATACAGTTACTTCACGGTTATTCATAGATTTAAAAACATTTGAATATGTATGGAAAACAAAGAAAATGACGCAAAAATAATTCATATTCATGATGTTCAAATAGTCTTTCAGATAACTGTGAAATACATCAATAATAATTTGTTTTGTTAAGTTCATTAAATAATATTAAAATGGAAAAGTTAATGCCCAAATACGACGTTTCACAACAAAATTTGTTACAAGGCAAAGCCCGGAAATTTGTGTTCAAATCTGAAAGCTCATAAACTTTTTAACTACCTATATGTATAGTAAAGGCCGCTGCACACGAGGCTATTTTTGCCGGGACTTAAGCGATGATTGTGAAGTCTATTTCTTTCTTCACCAGTGAAAAAATTCGCTCTGCATTCGATAGACAAAAGAGGGAAAGTAAGCAAATCAGGAATGTGTTCAAGAAATAACAATTTTTAATTCTGATAACCCTATTTGCGAGTTCATATTGATTAAGAAGACTTTTTGATAAAATGAACACATTTATTAACACCCCTGTATAATATAGGGTAAAATATTAATAGCAATAACGGTTAATGTTAATTAAAACAGACAAGGACAAGTACTTATCATAAAGTGACCTATTCTAAAGGTTGTTTCTTAGAATATACTAACATATCCATGCACATAGTGTTATGCACTATTCAGGTTACATAATAAACAATAGAACGTCATTTCCGGTTTAGAAACACGCACTGTTTGACGGTTTGTTCATTTATTCTGAAACCCACAAGGTCATGTGTTCAAGAGAAAATTACCTTACGGAATAATGGAAACAATATGGTCGTCGTTTTTTATTGTAAATCTTGATTTTCAAAGAACGTTTCATGAAACCCAGCGTCAAATTTATGATTTCATGTGTACTACCGTTGACATGGTTAATTTTTGAAAAGAATTAGTTTATGTCCTTTCCAAGAGTTTAAACTATCTCCATATTAAATTCCATCACAATCGGCCCAGCAGTCTGGCCATGAAAGCGTAACTTCATACAATATCCTCCACTTCATCCCCAAAGGGGTTGAATTATGAAAAATGTAGCTTATGTCCTTTTCCAGAGTTTAAACTATCTCCATATTAAATTTCATCACAATCGTCTCAGCGGTCTGGCCATGAAAGTGTAACTTCATACAATATCCCCCACTTCATCCCCAAAGGGGTTGAATTATGAAAAACGTAGCTTGTGTCCTTTCCCAGAGTTTAAACTATCTCCATATTAAATTTCATCACAATCGGCTCAGCGATCTGGCCATAAAAGCGTAACTTAATACAATATCCCCCACTTCATTCCCAAAGGAGTTGAATTATGAAAAAAGTAGCTTATGTCCTTTCCCAGAGTTTAAACTATCTCCATATTAAATTTCATCACAATCGGCTCAGCGGTTTGGCCATGAAAGCATAACAGACAGAGTTACTTTCGCATTTATAATATTAGGAAGGATGTTGGATTATGAAACGAAATAAAAATAAGAATGAGGGTTATTTGGTTACAAATAATGAAGAATAATTGTAGGATTGTTCAAAATTATTAAATTCTAACATGTGTAGCAACTTCATTAATAGACTGTAAATTATAGACGCTCAAGAGTTGAGATCATCAGCGTCTATGTATGTATTAGAGAATCTGCCAATGTATACTAGTGCCGGATCGTTAAAAATGTATATCCGCGGATACGGATCTGAATACAGATTTTTGGTTTCAAGATCCGCGGATACGGATACGGATCTTAACTTTCTTAGAGTACGCGGCGGTATATATTGCACATCGACCTTTGGAAAGAGACTATCTGTTATTGGAAAAAGTTATTGACCTCTTTAAAAGTTAACTCTCATAACAGATTGTCTCTTTCCAAAGATCGATGTGCAATATCTCATTATAAAGATAATTGATTTAGTACCTTTGAGTTATGTACTATTAGTATGGTACTCACTACGATAAATGTTTGCAATATAAAGGTGCCAAATACGATTTAAAAAATTAAAAAATAATCTGAATGGAAATTAACAGGTTTTCATTATTACCTAATCACCTATATATATAAAATTTCATACATGAATTGAAAATTAAAAAGGTAAAAGATTCGCCAAAAACTAACGGATACGAATACGGATATCCGGCACATCACTAATGTATACACAAACCGATTGGTATACGAGCTCGGGTTCCTGGGAGCGCTAATTCCAAAAAATACGTTGGAAACTACATTCCAATGTTTCCCCTGAGAGCACAACTGCATTGCCTCGACTGGAAAACGAAAATCCATTATTAAAAAAAGCATTTAAGCGAAGTGAGCTTGAACTTTTACAATTATTATTGTCAGCAATTACAATGAAAATAATACTCGACAAAATTAATTTAAAATTCTACGCACATTCCACGAGCATTCGGCACGTTTAGCTAAATTGTAGAAATTATGCCTGACAGCATAATAATAATTAACACGGCAGGTGGGTAATAAAACACGTCGTCAGTGCAGTTTTAATTAAAGTTTTCTAATGAGCTACCTGTTGGTCTTCTGACAAGTGTTAGTATAAAGGTACCATTCTAAATTTGAAATTTATTTGACACTATTAAATCTGTCATCGCCTATATTACTGTTTTTAAAATATTTTTTTTAGTTTAAATTGAAAGAAATCTAGCTGGTCACTTAAGGATGTTCCTCAGGCAACTTCAAGTAGAAAATATGCTTGCCCTTTACATTTGATATTGGCGATTATTCTATATTAATATTGAGTGTTATGCCGGCACTTCACATGGCTATTTGTATTTGTGTATTTGGCATATTTGGCAAACAATTACCAAGAGTGGAGGGTCTATTTGACAAAGTGTTGACCTTATTTGCCTATTTGACAAATAAGGCCAATACCAAATACGCGTTACCGTGCGCTTCTCGGTTTTTCGAGGCACATCAAAGGAGTAAAATAGGCAAATACGGCAAATAAACCGTCCACACAATGGCTATATTCAGAAGCGCACGCGCCGTGAACCTGTACGGACGTGCAGTATTTTTGTGTCTGTGCTGTGAGCGAGAACTGGAACAATTACTATTAAAAATGAATTGGGACAATGAAACAGTGCTAAAATTCCTGGAATTTTGAACCTGCGTTCTGCTGCCAAATGTTTGTGTGTTTGCTATTTGACTGCCATGCGTGGATGGTCGTATTTGCCTCTATTTGCATGTTTGTCTTGAACGTCATATATTTTGTCAAATACAACAAACACCCAATAGCGAACACAAATAGCCAGGTGAAGTGCTACTTTAGACATACCTACGTAAGGTATTTTCGACTGAAAATTATGTAAGGAAAACTATGTAACTCGTCACCTATAAAGCTTAGTCGGGAAAAAAATGAACTTTCAGACTAACTGGAGTGTTAAAATTTAGCATACTGACCTTAAAAAGAGGCAAAATCCTTAGTAAAAAAAATTGGTTGTCTGTAAAGTCGGTTTACGGACGATAGTTTTACGTGATAACGTCATAAAGAAACATTGATGAACTCTCTGACGTCACACGAGAAGAGAGAGAAATGCGTACAAGCCGGCGCTTGGGCCGATCGTGCCTCTCTATCGCTTATACCGCGCTCTCGCTTGCATCAATTTATAAGACGTTGTCACGTCAAAAAGAAAGTAGTCTAGGTTTTGGGACCTATATAGAGAGTATTTTAATTTGCCACTAATTCTCATTTTTACAAGTAACTAGCCGTTATCCGCGGCTTCGCACGCGATTGAGACGAAACACGGATGCATTCCTATTATTTGACGTAGTAACTCTTTTCTCGACGTAGACTCCCCTAATAAATTTCAAAATTGATGACATTCACGTGATCAACGTCCCGACAAACCTTGAAAATGACACCCATATTGATTTTTAAACTATAGACCTCTTTTCACCCTCTGCGAAGGGGTTGTTTCTGAAAAAGCATGAAACACGTGTTTATTTATTTGTTGACAGGAATAATCCTGCGCATTTTCGAATTGATACTATCTTATATGATTTCTCCATGCAAGTTTTGAAACCTTCCAAAAGTCTGTTCTTGGCGGATGTCTACGTCATAATAACTATCTGTGTGCCAAATTTCAGCCCAATCCGTCCAGTAGTTTGAGCTGTGCGTTGATAGATCAGTCAGTCAGTCACGGTTTCCTTTTATATATTTAGATTTATTATTAAAAGAAAACCAACATATGTATGTCGAATTGAAAAGAAAATATTATCGTTTCAGACATAGGACAGACGGCATCAGACACTCTTCATACGGGAGTTGAACAAGCGAAGCACGTCGTCGGTGACGTCGTCTCAACAGTTGAACACGGTCTGACGTCAGCAGTCGGTACGATAGGCGAAACGCTCGGCTTACATGCCGACCATGCCGCTTCAACGGTGACCGACCACATGTCGCAAGCCGAAACCGTAATCGCCGGAGAAATAGACGACAAAAAGCACGAAATGCACGAAGCAATTGACGGAATGGTGGACGCGATGGACGAGACGAAAAACAATCTGGAAAACATGGCTTCCGAAACAAAACAAAGCGCGCTAGAAACAGTTGACGACATGAAACACAGTGTGTCGGAAACAGTTGACGATATGAAACATAGTGCGTCGGAAACAGTTGACGGACTACAAGACAAAGTAAACGAAACAGTTGATGGTATTCAAGATGGCGTGGAGGATATGAAAAACGATGCAGCAGAAATGGTTGACGATGCGACGAACGAAATGGGTGAAAAAATAGGAGAGGTCGAAAGTGCCGTTGAGGAGTTAAGAGAAAATGTTGTCAACGGCATGGACGACATAGGAGAAACAATAGATAAAAAACTAAGTGGTAAAGAGAAAGCTGAAGAAGAAGGAGAGCCGTAAGTCAAGTTGCATGTGAGTTATACGATGTGCACAAGCATTTTTGATTGGTGTTTGTGGCCACATTTTTCTTTCAAAATATTTTACTATTTATATTTAATAATACTCGACAATTTTTCGACAGCCTACATAATTCGTCCGGTGTAGTAAACAAAACGTATAAAAAATAAACCTAGTCGACCTGTAGAGCTCGGACGTACGTATGTACAGACCAACCGACAACTGCTGTTCGAAATTTTCAATTACAATTTTAGGAGTAATTATGAACTCGAATCGATATAAAAATGATATTTTAACGGAAAGAATCTCCCTTTTTCTAAAAGTTACAATTTGATTCGATTCCGTGCGAAATTATCCTGAATATAGCTATTTGTATGAGTGGAGCTCATCTCTGGTGCTCAAAGCGATAATACAGCAATTAGTAATCTTGACGAAGAAAAATTGTCGAGTATATAATGTAATTATTATAAATACCTGAGTTAAATTATTTACAGTTATAAAAACAATGCATATCATATTATTGCTTTTGAAATTATGTAAATACAAAGTTCATATACTTTAAAAAAATCGAAATTAATTCAATTTACATTATTTGTAATTCTAACCTATAGAACGGTTCCAAAATAATGAACAGTGACGTCACGCTTATACTTCACGATATATTATAAGCAGTACAGTTGTTCATAGTTATTGAAGGGGTATGAGAAACATAAAAACTGTGCCTTTTAATATTGTGACGTAGTGTAAGTTTGCTCTCACTGTCAATTATTTTGAAAGGATTGTTTTATCGTAATCCAGCTCAATAATTTTCAAAATAAAGAATTAATTTCGAAGGAATGCAATTAATATTTGTACAGATTAGCTTTTAAATAATGCGCCATTTGCAAACAGAATTTTAAAATTTAACAGAAAACTTAATTTAGTATCATATATGTAAAGTTACCTTACCACTATGTAAATATTTATGGTTCTAATTTCCAAAGACTTGAAAGTAAAGAATTCGCCATCAATGTGTAAATAACATAGCGTGCTTCCGCATTATAATTTATAAAACAAAATGTAGAAATCGATTTGAGAAAACGTTGCTTGCTTTTATCGTTATTCGTTTATTTTTAATAACGTAGTGTTATTTCAACACATTTTAAACCAAAGTAATAAACTTCATTCGGAATAGAAAATCAACAGTGCCATAAAACAAACCGTTCGATAAACCCGTGAATCCCCGACTAGTTTATTTCTTAACCGACTTCAAAAAACAAAAAATAAATTCATTTATACATTTTTTTTTATGTTTGTTCAGCCATAACTTTGCGAGGGGTTAACCGATTTAAAAATTTTCAACACCATTTTGTTCAGAATGTTAACCGCTTAGTACCACATTTTTTTTTAATCGGTTCAGTCGTTGTTAATAATATTTTTTATGTATATTACCCCATATCTCCAGCATTTATGAAGAAATTTTGATGTATTTATTAGGGCATACCTTCAGGGTGGTTTCGCATAAATTTTGCATAAATCGGTTCACCAGCTTTTTTAAAGTTTAGTATTAAAATATTAATTATTACAACAGAAAAAGGCAGACCCGAATTAACAAGCAATTCACTAGCGAGAAGCTTATCTAACCGGTTCTAGCCTAGGGCCTGACAATAGGGGCCTCGCAAACTATTGAAAACGTGAAATCAAAATCTTATCCTGGGCATCGATGACCTTAGCTACAAACCAACGTATAATGAATGTTATTTTATCTTTAAACCTTGAAATGTACCCAAATCAACAAATTATGTCGGTTTCATAGTTCATTAAAAAAATTGTATTCAGTAAATAAGTTGTGTAGACAGACAAATAATACTATTATTGACCAGGAATTACCATTATTTTTCATGGAAAAAACCACCCTTGTACAGAAATCGATCTGAGCTGACAATTAAATTATATTATTCATAAACTGGCTACGTATCAGCGTTGCCGGTTTTTTGTTCTGTCAAGTCGGGATTTTGGAACTCTTTGAGTGAAAACAGCGGGATTCTTTCGTCGAAAACGGAACATAGTAAAAAAACGTATATAATCAGAGTTTTCAAATACCTATTTATCTTTTTATTTGAATTAAAATTACGTTTACGTGACAATAGATAGAAAAATAGCCATAGAATATGTATTTTAATAAAAATATAATATTTTAAATCAGATTTACCCTATCGTTAAATAGTTGAGTCTTATTCGTCTTCAGAATAAAAAAAAAAAACAGAAATCAAAATCAAAAAAGTTCTATTCATTAGAAAAATATGGCGTTTCAAACAATAGTCTCTGGATTGAGTGTTACAAATTGCAACTTACAATAAGAGAATAATTATTTATAAGAATTACTTATTCATGATATTTCTGTGAAGATTTAACTTCTTTTAAAGTTATCCCCGAGTTATCTCCGAAAAGCGGGACTGAGCCTGTCCCGCGCGGGACATTTAATTTTGATTTAAAAATCAGGACATCCCGCCAAAATCGGGACGTCTGGCAACGCTGCTACGTATTCACAGCTTTGAATACATTTTTTTAGTCAAATTAAAAATTATTCTACGCATTCTGTGTATTTCAATTAACTATTCCCACGAAATAAAATCATAAATATTTTTGTAAATATTATGATTCATACAGTAATAAATAAAATGTCGCTTAATGGTTTAAGAACGTTAAATTTTGATGTTTCGGAACAATTTTTGCCCTTTAAGTGTGGCTATCAACCGTTAAAGTAATTTCATCAAAATCGGTGCAGTCGTTTTCGAGTTATGCCGCAGGAAAATCATATGATCGAGAACAAAATAAAATTCTTTGAAATCGCCCCTAAGTGTCATAAGTGAAAAAGTTACTCTTCAATAAATAAAATTATCGACCAATGTTTCAGGCAATATATTAACAAAACAAATATATAATTAATACATTAATTATATATTTTTTTGTATATTTTTTGTTAATATATTGTCTGAAAAATTGGTCGATAATTTTATTTATTGAAGAGTTCTAATCAGACGTTAATCAAAGATTTGAAAAAGTTACTCACCTAATTCGAATTTAACGATTTTTGGGTACCTGTACATCGGGTTCCTCAACTTAAAAAAAGATAAACTACTTTATATTCGACTTCGCTCGCGTGAAAGTAGCCCATTCAAATAAAAGTGCTTTCTACAAAATTAGCTTGACTTTGAGCAAGTCCCGTGCGAGGAGTCAGAAAATTATTTGAACTTTATGGTACACGCCCCACTTAATTAAACAATCCGCAAAAAATTACCACAATAATACACTTGACATGTCCTGAGGTCGGGCAGTGGCGTAACTGCACCGTTTGAGGCCCGTGGCAAATTTTAATGTTGTAATAATAAAATGTTAGGATCATCCTGGGCTCACAGTCCTTTCGGCCCGTGACATTTTACCCGTCCTGCCACCCATTTGTTACGCCACTGACAGGATCAGAATCTTGTTTTGGGCGCCGATGACCCTAGCAACGACATTCATTCCGAAACATTGAAATTTTATAGTTCTGTTGGTATAGCCATGAATCTAAAATAATTTTCTTTATTCAACACGCGTGAGTAATATATAATTTCGGGGCCCTGCTAAATTCGGGAGAAATAATAAATTACTTCATGTTGACGCGCAGAGTGCTAATAATGAGCCGAAACTGTACGATAATGTTTTACTGCATAGTTTCTGGACCAATAGGAACGCGGTAGCGAGCCGAAACTGTACGGTAATGAATTATTACTGCATAGTTTCTGGACCAATAGGAACGCGGTAGCGATTTGTATACAAAAACAGCATCGCAATTCAGCGAAAGTCAGGGCCATCTTGTACGTCAATCAATGAAGTGATTTATTATTTTTCCCTCTTTTATCGGGACCCCGATTACATATTACTCGTGCTAGTTGAATAAAGCATTATGTGCGACCATTGATCGAAGGAGAATATTCCATTAGCGTGTTACCGCACGAGCGTAGCGAGTGCTGTAACACGCGAGTGGAATATTCTCCTTCTCTCACTAGTCGCACAATATACTATTACTTTCTTGTTGACTACTTACCTACGTATGTATATTGTTGTAAATACTGTTTAAATAACGTTTTTTTGTTAAGAAAGCGACAACAATTTTAGTACCTATATAAGTAAAATATTTCTTTTTACATACGTTTTCAGAGTTTCGTCGCCAACTCCATGGGAAATAGCGCATGATGAGGTTTTCAAGAAAGTTTCGCGTACATCTATTGATTTTATAGATACTGATTTAGATATAATAGATGAAAAACATTTGAATGATATTGGTGATGACGATGACGAAAAAGACAAACTAACCCATTTAAAGGAACATCTTTTAGAAGAAAACAACTGGAAATCGTAATAAATGAAAACCGCCTTTTAGAAATAATTGTTTTGTTATTTTACGATGTTCACTTTTAAAACAGTTCGTATATGTATTTTAAATTTTAAACAAAACAAAATCTATTTATATATTTTGCCACGGAGTCTGTAACCAGGAGACCCAACTCGAACGATATCTGTCGTAAGAACAAATATGGCGTCAGCTACTGGGTAACGCACACACGTTCATGGCTTACATGTGTGTAGTGTCTGTGAAGTTAAATGACTTTGGTTACTATAGCGAAAACAGGCGGAAAGAACCGAAGTTTTCCCATATTGCGTGCCCCAGAAAACGGTCCGTATCGAAACACAGCAAGCATAGAAAACTAGGTCTACTGGTTACAGACTTCGTGTATTTTGCAATAATGTTTCTTTGGTATAAAACAAAAGGCAGGAGTTATTCGAAGCGGCAACGAAACGAATTCCAAACAGCGCTACAATAATTTGTTGCATTTTGATCAATATGAAACTTTATTTACTTTTAAATTTAGCCTTTAAATATGATTATGTATTTTATTTCCAATTTATTATTTTATATAGTAAAAAACAAAAAGAAAAAAATATTAGAATAATTTTAATTTAATTATTTAATTAAAATGATTGTGTATAATATAAGTAAAATTTTATTTAGCATACCAATTTTATTACAATTTATACTAGCACAAAGTCAAGTGACTTTTTTAACAGAAAGATAACTTTTAAAATAACGTATATATTTTTTTATCAAAACAATATGGAAATATTTGTATTTATTTCTGTTCTTTCAAAGCATATCCACAAAAAATACTATTGTAATAACGTTAACATTTACAACAAAAATAAAATATCGTTACATTTTAGATTTAAGTTATGAGTGCGTGTATTTTGTAACAATCTGTGATTATAATTACTGAAAATAATGATTTATTGCAGGAATATTAGTTGGAATGGTTAAAAACTGTTTTACAAATTGTGATATAGTAGATTACAGCTAAATAAAATTTTGTGCATTAGTTAACAAACATAGTTATTGTTCGTTTTCATGTGACCCCTACAAATTCGGATCTATGGCTCTTGACCCCTACCCCCGAAACGAAATTTTGCGTATGCCCTTGGTTCACGCCACAGTATGTCTGGTTCGAATTAAAAAGTAATAAAAGTGAAAGAATCCCTCTGGATTTTTCAAAAAAAAAAGATCATCAATAATAAACCGATTTGCTGTATTTATATGACCAAAATTTTAAAGCCGTTTTCGATAAAATTGCATTTTTCTATTTTTATTCATCTGTAAACCGCACTTATTTATGAGAGTAGGAAGAATATAACAAGAATTTCCCTTGAGGGATCTCCTAAAAACCCTAAGTTCAAAATTTGGCTTCGAACCGTTGAGCGGGGTGTCAATTAGGCCTATTCAAATATAAAATGTAATGACATTCACACACTTTTGCCCACATTTGTAAATTCTTTTGCACACTAGTGTATGCGTGGGTGGACATAGGAATGTAGTAGTAAAAACAGGTGCTTATAGTAAAATATAGGTCAACAGATGACGTATATATGAATGAAATCTCCAATGGTGCGCTATTACTGAAAAACAAGGATGTCAAACTTGTATATTAATAATATTCATTCCAGTTAAAAATCGCTTCAAACAACATTTTAAGATCACAATTTACTGATTTTAAATATATATTTGACGCGTGCCAATGCATTATACATATTTAAATAGAATTACATTGACATTTCTTTAAAAAACTGGACGCGTTGGGTTCGATTAATTTTTTGAGGTCCCTAATTTTGATAGTCATATTATTGGTTGATGGTTCATGATTGGTTCGTAAGATGGCTGTCATAACTATTACTAAAATCCATGATGGTTGACAATTTATTAATGAAATATGAAATCATTTTTGAAATGTCACTTTGTAAAAAAAATTAAGAATTTTTCATTGCTCGTATTCCATTAATTCATGAAACAGGACTCCAAAGAACTTCAAGAACCCATGGAAGTTTCGCAATACCATTGAGCTCAGGACTTTTCATCCAGACTCCAGAGACTTACAAGCCTTCACTCAACATTAACCGAAACGTAAGTTACTTCATGTCAAAGAAAGCGTCAATAACAATTTTGTACACCAATTTGAAAAAAATGTGAATTTCATTTTGTAAATGGTGTGACGGTAAATGCATATTTACAGTGAAATGTGTGCAGTACTGTAACTTTTTCTGTATAAAATAAAAAATGTATTCGCGTGGAGGTGGTGCTGGCGGCCCTTCTAATGCCGGTATTGATAGACCTATACCGGGAATGATAGATCCTTCAACTGCGAACTGTCGTGTTTACGTAGGCAATATCGATAATAAAGTAAATGCCGAAGAAGTCGAGGATCGGTTGAGAGAAAAATTCTCAGTTTACGGTAATATATTTGGCGTAACTGTCCAAAGAGGTTTCGGGTTCATACAATACGAGAACGAGCAAAGTGCTGCGGATGCTATTCAGAACGAGCATGGTCAAATACTTTTTGGTAGAAAATTAAACGTCAGGGTAACTATTTCATTTTTTATGTTTCTACACAAAATTTACTGTCTTCAATTATTTCATTGTCAATTGCAGTAGTTTGAAAAATTATGACATAAAACATACCTGATTTGATTTACGTACCCACTATATTTTGAAAAGTTTTTAATTATTCAACGATACTTCCCATAAACAATATTGAAACAGGTTTTTTTTCGTTTGTGTCAAATTTTAAAGTAACCCAACTAAAATACTGATATTCCGGGTAGACTATATTGGAGTAAATATTGAAATAAAAATCGTAAGTTTCCAAAGAAAAAATACAAAATATTATATAATGTATTACGTAAGTAAAACTTAAGGTTTTTATAAACTTTAAGGAGCCTCTACACAAGTGGCCAGCACTGGCCAGCACCGCCACTCAAATAAGTGCCTATCATCGCCGCGATGATTGCCTAGCCCTCCACACAATCGTGCCGGTCCGATTGTAAGTACGGGCGCACAATGCTGGCCACGCATTTCTTTGATGTACCGACAATCAACCGATTACAGGCGATTATGTCCACGCACCGACGAATATGCCCTCTACACAATCGTGAGTGCCTGTAAGTGGCGATGATGGCCACTAGTGTAGAGGAGCCTTTACAAAGTAAAAAATGTTGCCCAATATATTTTGTAATCCATTTTAAATTAAAGCCTTCAGTAACGGGCGAAGGAGGAAAAGGATTCAGAAATCAAGCGCTTCAGGAACCTCCAAGAGGAGGTCCAGGCATGGGTCCTGGTATGGGCATGGGACCCGGTGGTCTAGGTGACAATAACGGACCTCCTGTGAGAGGTGGTCGGGGGGGTGGTAGACGAGGCGGTCGGCCGAGAGGCGGTGGGAATAATATTGCACCGAATGCTCCTCGAGACAGGTATGCGATTTAAATATTCTATTTTCAAAAGTCCTTTCCCCAAAATATTAATCGATCGTTTCAGATCTCCATTAGATAAATCGTATCGAGAGCCATACTTTGGAGGAAATAGACCAAACGCCCCCCAAGGTGCTTCTTACACTGGAACAATTTTACCTCCGTCTGCTGTATCGACAGATCGTAACGATTGCGAAATTATCGTTGTTTCGAAAACGCTTACGTAAGTAATTTTGTAAGTCGCCACAAAAGTTGTTCGGAATTTTTTATAATTTTTATTTACACTGTTAGAGAATATGCCGAGTTCATTGAAGCAAAATTAAAATCCCTCGGATTATCGGTAGACGTGCTGTTTCCAAACGAAGACGTGCCGATAGGTCGCGTGTTAGCAAATATATCCAGCCGAGGTTGTCTGTATGCCGTGCTAGTGACTCCACAAAACGAGGAGCATCGTAGCATGACTCTTAACATATTACACGGCATTCCTCAAGGTGCGTTCATAAACTGTTATAATTTCTCGCAGATTTTAATACGAGATTTCTTTGCGTTTTTAGAACATCGCAATATGCCAGTCGATGATGCTGTTACTTTAATAGAACGCAATTTCGACGCATATATGCGCGGGGATCCGATGGGCATGCCAGGAGGCGACATGACCGGCCGACCCGATCGGCATCCGGACGCCATACAGACGTTACTGAATTTATTGGCAGAAAACAGACAACTAACCGTATTGCAGTACGATCGTATCATCAAATATTTACAGGAACGACGCGAAATTCAACTAAAAAGAGAATTGGGCGACGCTGCTGACGGGGCTGTTGAGCCTCCTCTACCAACTAAGGAAGCCGCCGAACTACAAAATCGTATTATGAATATATTGAACAGTAGCAGTGGAAATAAAACAGCTTCAAATATCGGTTCCGGTAAGTACGACATTTTTAAGAAGGCGACGGCTAGTTATAGTGATTCGATTGTTTTGAATAACAGGAATGACAATCGGCGCGATGGCTGGACTTTTACCGACAGCAACAACTGCGGTAACGGGAGCTCCACCTGCAGCTTCGTCAACAGCTACGCCTGCGCCAGCCGCTGCTCCGTTACTCAACGACCCATCTGTTCAGAAGGCTCTTGACAGCCTTCTTCAAGGTGATATATTGAAGACATTTGTTAAAAAGCCTTCGCCACCGCCGATCTCCGACAGGTCTACGAATGATAACTACGGCACCAGTTACTCACAAAATATTAGAAGGTTTTAAAATCAAATTACTCACGCTTTCTTTTCTTATTAGATTTATATTTTAATTGGCGACTTTAGCTGACTATAAACTTACAGTGAATTTAAAACTGAAACTTTCAATTTTAGTGTATTTTTTTTGCAAAAAAAAGACTAATTACTTTTACTATAAATAATGTTTAAAGTTTTGGTTTCGATTTTAACTTAATTATAAAACAAAAATG
Source organism: Xanthostigma xanthostigma (assembly GCA_963575645.1). Taxonomy (NCBI): domain Eukaryota; kingdom Metazoa; phylum Arthropoda; class Insecta; order Raphidioptera; family Raphidiidae; genus Xanthostigma; species Xanthostigma xanthostigma. The sequence continues at coordinate 18,327,677 of OY754474.1, forward strand.
TAAATAATACAATTGACCGTTCCTGAATTAAAAAATTCGAGTTTTGTATTGTCTTCGTGTTTTAAGTTAATTTGTCACGTGTGAATTTAATTTAAAGTGATAAAAATAGTTGTGTAAAATTCAGTAAAAAATATGTATTAGAAATAGTACCAGACGTTAATAAATAAAACATCAATGCTGAACTTTCAATCTGTTATTTATTTATTAATATTTACGTCATATCGGACTTTATTATTTAATTCTAGGTAATACATCTTTAAGATCTTGCATTTTATATCTTCACGAATTTCTATGAATATTTAATTCGAAGAAGAAAATATCGTACAGAAATATTATTCATAAATACACAGGTACAGGTTGATACAGGTTCATCAATTCCCAGCAGTCCTAACTGCTTTTAAAAAATTTATTTTCTTACCTTTTCAAAACGCAGCCCTCTTTTTTGCGCTCCTTGAATAATTTGATCAACGATAAACGACCGCCATATTTTAAGTTTACTCGTGAACTTTTAAATGAGTTTTTACCGATTTTTTCTGACTGAATCCTCTTCCGCAAATCTTACAAGTGAATGGTTTTTCACCTGTATGAATTCGTAAATGGCATTTTAAGACATTACTTGTAAAAAACGCTTTTCCGCAAAACTGACAAGAGAAAGGCCTTTGGCCCGTATGCAATCTTTTATGTACAGACAATGCCGAGTGTGTTTTATATGCTTTGTTACAAACTGAACACGCATATGGTTTTTCACCTAAAAACAAATGAAAACACTACTGTAGTCAAAGAAAACAAAAGCCTAGACGTTAAACAAACGAACAAGATTTACCTGTGTGAGAACGGATATGAATTTTTAAGTCTGACGCCGTCTGGAATTTTTTGCCGCATATGTTACACAACTCGGTGTAATTTTTTGTCTCTCCTGTATGAACTTTAATATGATTTTTTAAATTACAAATATTTGCGAAAGTTTTTGTACAGTGTTGACATTTGTGAGGTTTATTAATACTGTGCATCAATATCATGTGCCTTTTCAATCCCATGACCATTTTACCGCATTGATTGCATACTTCTTTTTTTCTTGTCGTGCCTAACAATAAATCGATACTAATGAGGACAATGATTTGTATATGAACGTACTTCGACAGCTTAATTTAAAGGTATCTATACTAATATTATAAAGAGGTAAAGGTTAGTTTGGATCTAGGATGTAATCTCCAAAACTGCTCATCTGATTTCAGCAATTTTTGCACCAATATTTAGAATGGACATGGGCTATACAGTAGAGACGCGTTAATCCGAACCTTCATAATCCGGATTCTTTGGTAATTCGGACAGTCGTTTGATAGTATTATGTACATTGTAGTCCGGATTTTTCCAGTTTCAGTAATCCGGATCATGATACTTAGTTATTGAGTAGCTGTACCGGCACTATTTGCGTCAACACTATTGGCCGGCGGTGTGTTACAAACAGTTACATACATATTTGTTGTCAGAGAAGTGAAAGAAGTTAGGTGGTTTTAGTATGTATGTAGTCGTTGTCAAACTCAGATAGAATTACATAGAGAACGCACTATGGCGCCGCGTAAACGATCACACGTTACTTTAGCACTGCAAGTAAAAAACGAAATTCTTGACAAATTAAAAGTTTTATTTTTTACGTATGAATAAATCCTTTGAGCACGCATTTTAGTTTGTTTTCTTGATAATTAAAATTACATCCAGTAATCCGGACATTTTGATAATCCGGATCAGCTGTGTTTTAATTAGTCCGGATTATCGCGTCTCTACTGTATATTATCGCAACATAAGTCAACGAAAAACCGAGGCAATCTATAAATTCAGGCAAAACAAAGATACTCGTCTCTGACGCACAGTTATCAACGCTATATTGCAATTTAAATCGGAACTAATGAAATCGAGACATCACACCTTATAATTAAAATTTGACTATCTGCCCGGTAAGTTATATTATCTCTTGTTTAATTTACATTACCGTTTTTCTATCAGTGATGTAAACATTACGATTAATTCACAATTATTTCTGTTGTTCGATTCATTGTAATTACTGATTATCTTACCTTCGTGAAAATTCATAAAATGTTTTTTCAGATTTCGCTTATGTTTGAACCATTTATCACACTTGATACATGGGAAATTTCCATGTTTCTCGTGCGATATTTCGTGTTCTTTTAACTTGGCCTGTATGCGAAAACCTTTCCCACAAGTTTTACAGAAATGTTTAAATTCCCCAACATGTTTTGGATATGTATTAAGCCGCAAATGTAACATAAAATCTTTTTTACAAACGTCGCAGTTCATCGGTCTTAAATTAAAAGGTTTTCCATTCGATGCCTTTGTACATACATCGTAGAATTGTTTTTCACAATTCTTACAATTATATTTCCTTTCATTTTTATGTTCTATTATCAAATGTTTTATCAAATGATTTTTCCCCGAAAACTCTTCACTGCATATTAAACAAAAGAGCTTATGGTTTTCTTTATTAGCAGGTCGATTGTTTTGATCTTCGCGTGTTTCCGATGGTGTTTTGTCATCCTCCGATTCTGTTGTTTTATCGACATTATCAGTATCCAATTCAACTTTCAAATTATTTATCAGAAAATCGTCAACCTCTAGCTTTATATCATTTTTCAAACAATTATCGGGTGAATTATCGACTTTACATTTTTTCTTTCCTTTCTCGGCATTTGTTTTAACTATCGTGCGCAATAAGCAATCGGATGTTTCTGATTTTTGTTTAAATGCATAGAAAGCCGTGATTTGACTCACACACTGCGAACAAATTTGATGAGGTAAACCATCTAACGATTTTATCTGAAATAATAAAAGAAATTAATAAAGGCGTATTTTCTACCGAACTATTCGATGCGAATTTGAAATATGCTACGATCCACAAGATACAACATACATTGTGTATAAGTGTAAGTGTTTACATCCATTTAGAAATTGATTTTGTATTTTATTCTGCTCATGATTAACTTCCGGCATGAGCATTTGTTACGCGTTTTGCGCTTAGTATTAGGGAGTGCAATTCTGTACATGGAAATATCGGAAATAAAAATCAAAATTAGATCACTATTGAATGATTAAGTATATCGGATTCTTTAACATTCAATAAGGCTTGAGAATAATAAACTTTTATTTAAAACACATCTGCTCAACGGATAAACCAGAGAAAAATAAATGATAAATTTATAACCTTATATCTCATTTTACAAAATTATGTTTACCTTCAATTTGGTGCATGATTGCAGCATTTCTAAAATATGAGACGAATAAATAGAGAACATATTTTCTTCCTCCAATAAACAAGTTCGGCAAATTTTTTCAAAATCTGATTTACCAATTGACTTTGACATTTCAAATTAACTAAACGAATCACACGCTTTTGTAAAACACAAACTAATTCATATCGGATTTCCACTATTTCATATACGCATAAAAAAGATATAAGTAAGTAACCGGAAAAAAATTGTTTCGCATTAGCACACTCCACTGTCAGTTGTCAAAATCTCATTAAAGGCGGATTCACACTACGTTGCAACAACAAAGCTGATAAACAGACGATTTTACTTTCGATTGACCACTGTAGTAAATATTGTTTTAATTTCCTAAAGATTAATCAGTCAGCAATATTTCCCAAACCAGAAAAGAAATTGGCAAAGAAGCTGTACTTCAACTTATATAGCAAACAAAAACAAATCATTGAATAATGGGAGTTGTTTATTTATGTAACAATAGGAAAGGTATATAAAATACAGAGAATTAATTGTAATAATTATTATTTCAAACACAAAAACATAATCATAACGCCGGTAAAGAAAAAGATGCTGTATTTTATACATCCATCCGCGTCGAGAAAGATTGCAGTCTTTTTAATTATATACATCACTTCACATTTCCAAGGGTAGCTGATTCAAAGTTTGGCTCAATTTTTTCAAAACAGTTCTTTCAAAAAACCAACGATAACATTGATTTAGTTGTCCGTACATACTACAACAAACTTATTTACTTCCAACCAAATTAACAAAAACATCAGCACTGAATAAACAACTGAATTTCCGTAAATCATTTTGTTTTAAATTATCTTGTCCCTTGACTGCAGTGGCTTGAAATGATGTTTAAATGACGTATGACGCTGAAGGTGTAGAGGACGCCGCATCCTGTTCGGCAATACCGGCAGCTTTTTTAACGTATATGGGGTTTTTCAATATCTCTTCCTCCATGGCTTGTATGCGTCGTGCTAGAGACGCACTATCGGCCATACACTTTTCAAGTTTTCGTAAAGTTCCGGGCGATGCATATTTCTCCGGAGCGTCGTGGAATATTACCATACCGTCGCGTTGGTTTATTGTTGCAAAAATATCACCATCTTCGATCTGTTTAAATATTAAAAAATACCTTGGTATTCTATTTTCTAACTGCAATACTGTTATAATTGTGATAGAGTATTTGGAAAGAATTCCGTGGCATAAGGATCGAAAATGAAGCAATACTGAAATTTTTTTAAACTCTGAAGATGATACAAAACGTATCGAAACGTTAGTATTAAATGCAAGTTTAAAAAAATTTCAGTATTGCTTCATTTTCGATCCTTATGCCACGGAATTCTTTCCAAATACTCTATCATTAACTTCAATGGATCACAGTTACTCTATTTATTGAATAGAGTCAAATTCACGTTATAATTGTGCTCAAAGAAATTAGAATAATTGCCCATTTTTCGTTACAGCAAAACTAGCTTACTTTATTCTTTCCCACCAACAGATAAATGTAGTTAAGTATGATTGGTTGCTCTGCTGTGTAGAGTTTCAAACGACCAATCAGATGCTGATCAGGTAGTTTTATTGCTATATCATTTCATGGGTAAACTTATCATTGAGCACGATTAAATTTAATTACAATTCAAAAACACAACCAATAATGCAATAACTTTTGTCAGACTTACCATATTGAGTATATATTTTTCTGCATTGGCAGGTCCCGGTAACTGAACACGACTAGCGACATCGGTCAAAGAGAGCGTGAGAAAAGTTTTAGTTAAACGTTGTATGTTCTTCTTATATAAATAGGACACAACTTGTTTGACTAATCCCATGTTCTTGTCTCTCGTGAAAGTTTCTTGATACTTGTTTACAACGACGCAAACCTCTTCCGAACTATTTGTTGTATAGCAAGCTGCTAAATCGTGGTATGGCTGGCTCAGGGGTTTTATGAAACGACCGACTACTTGAGAAGTGTATTTTGGGATACTCAAAACCTTAAAAACAAACGTATGTAATGATCAGAAATGTTACGAATCTCTTATATCGGAATCAGTCGGAATTGATTTTAGTGGATTATACCAGAAACAGAGTTAAAATTTTGGTGTCGTTTTGATATACAGTGTAAACTCTTTATAACGTCCTTCATTATAACGAAAAACTCCCTATAACGTCGAATTTACGATTTGGTTGGTTTACTTTAAAACCTATACATTAATACCCTCTTTATAACGCAACAGCCATTCTCTATTACGAAGAAATGTGTTCATATTTAGACGTCAGCAAATGTTTACAGACATAAAGAGGACCATTCTGAACCATCATCATCTATTCAACAAGCACTTGATGACGCCAAACTTATCGAAAAATTCCTATTATTTAATGAAGATTATTCCACCACATTGAAAAATTGGTTATTTTTCTTTCTTCCCTCCATATAACGAAAATTCTTTATAACGAAAAAAATGTTCGGTCCCTTAAAATTCGTTATAAAGAGATTATACAGTACATTGAAGATTATTGTTAATTTGGTTGTTTTTCTTTCTTCACTCCATATAACGGTAACTCTCTATAACGATAAAAAATGCTCGGTCCCTTGAGTTTCGTTATAAAGAGTTTACACTGTAATTATGAAATTATCACGTTTATTCAATCAAATAAAAGTAAAAGCACGAACCGGCTGATAACAAAACACAACTACAAGGCACGTTGGTGGAAGTACACGCAGCAGGCTGGGTTCACGCGAGCAACGATCAACGTTTGGTATCCGTTATAATTATTTCGAATACGAATAAGGAATTGAATGTGAAAAAATATCGAATTATTCGTAGTTTCGGGACCAGGATCGGGGCTACAAACTATGTATACGATTTTTGTATTTACCTTTCCATGCAAAATTAATGAAACTAATATATATTTTTTATACGCTTCGAGCATTATATGAGAGACAGCTAGTGCTGGAGTCGTAACTACAACTTCATAGAAATATAGCGCTCTGTCGAGGTTCTTCATAGCAGTATAGATCATTCCTCCGTAATAGTAATACAAAAGGAAATATTTAGCATCGAACTGCGATCCCTGAAAAAATTCGCAAGGTCGAAGAAAGTATTTTTAGATTTCCGATCAGTTTAAACGTTATTTTTGTATTATACGTTGCCTAACTTACTTCTTGATTTATCGAAGTGATATCATTATCGAGTATAGGTAAAACCGGTTTGAAACATTTAGCTAGCAAACACAATTGACATAAATCAGCGTGTACCGATGTCAACTGTGTATTCTCCAATTGTACTTTTTGTATCGCTTTTAGCATTAACGGAACGCCTCTCATTGGCTGACCAAGTTCAATAAGCCTAGCGGTAAACAAATGACATAGCTCCGCAACTAAAAAACAATTTAAAACCGTAAATTTTTCGTTTATATATGAAAATATTATTGTCGATAAATGCATCGTTGATAAAAACAAACGACGTACATATTTCCGGTTGGTGTCGTACTTGTTCTCCAATGCAATTAGTAATAAATTCCTCTGTTAATGTTATACGACTTTCAGGCCCTGCTGTTGGAGCCGGTAAATGAAATTTTGCAACTAGAACGGCTTGATAAGCCAAAGAATGTTGCTGCAAGTTCAGAGCTTCCAACACGTTATCTAAATGAGCACCGCCGATTATCAATACTTCAGATGATTTACTAATTGTGTCGCAAAGCTCTCTATAATTACCTAAAACAAATTCACATGTAGACATGCTTTTTAAACTATTTTTATCAAATCCTGTTCGTTATCGAGATAATGCAAGCGACTCGTATATTAGTAGTTTTTCGAGATATGCAAGCAATGTAGTCTCATTAGGAAAGCTTTTTTAGCGAATTAAACAATTTATAAACAAAGATAAAGGGAAAATTGTAGGTTATAATATCAAAAATAATACCTTGCGAAGACAATGTGCAAACACTATTTACAAATTGCTCTAAACCTGACATTTTAGTACTGGTTAATAAATAAATAACTTTAAATCGCTTTACACTGAACTACTCGTAAAAGATACCGATTGCGATTAAAAATATAAATAAAAGTTTAATCTGACAGCTACGACTGCGATAGCTACAGAGGCGCTCAAACGTTTGAAAAAAAATTACGAATCATGGTGCAGATCTACTCCTTTAAACGATAATTTTGATATACTCCTTTCTATTTTAGTATTTTTATTTATTACGTTTACGTGTATCGTAGCTGTCAAAATTGACAAAAATAAATATTATATATATTTTCCGCCCAAATGCAAAACAGTTTTAATTTTGTTATTATAAGAATATTACTCATGATTTCGTCCAACCAAATGTAGGTAAGAAATGAAAAATATAGATGTAACGAATAATATTGATATTAAAAATGTTAGTGAAGAAAAAGGTCAAAGTTGTGCTAATAAGAGTGACGAATCTGTTGAACTTTCATTTAGTTGTAAAGAGTTAGATAGCAATCAAAAAGTTACTGAATCAAAATGTCAAAGTTTGCCGAATTGTCACAAAGAAACAGTTAACGAACAAAGTAAATTATTAAATAAAAATTGTGAAAATGCTTCAAATCGCTTTAACACATGGCCTGAGAAAAATACTACAATTAAAAACTCTAGTGAAATGATTACGTCCGAAACGAACTGTGATAGTGATAATGATATATTTATTACAAATAAAAAAATATTTAATGCTGTATCATTGAATACAGCTTTAGAAAGTTGCCAATTAACCTATAGTCCAATTACAAAGCAGTTACTTCAAGTGAATTCACCTTCTGACATTATTAATGACTGCGGTGACGTGACAAAAGAATGTAGTGTAACAAAAGAAGGTATCGATAGTGACGTAGCGTCAACAAAATGTGAAGGAAAAACAATCGACGCGAATTCGACATCAATACGACCACAGAAAACAGCTAGCGGCACTAATGAAACGGGTCATAGACGTACATTGGATGCAGGATCGTTTTCGAGCACCGTTTCGAGTTTGAGTGATGCTACGCCTTCAACTTCGAGTAGCTTGTGGGACTCTGAGGATCGAGTCAGTACTACTTCTTTGCTTGATAGTAAATTAATTGACAATGATACAACGAATGATTTGAAGTCAAAAAAGAAAGGAATTTCTAATTTCTTTTCAAGGTATATAAATAATATTTTCTTTGATTTCAGTATACTATTTTATTTGAATTTATTCTATTGTCTAGTTCAGGGATGACGAACCTATTAGATACTTTTAACAATAAAATATCGAAATACTAATCCTTAAGTGACTGTTTTTAATATAGGAATGTATTTTCATCAAACGGTTGGAAATTATTCAGTAAAAACTTAGCTGCAGAAGTATCTCCTTCAGCTCAAGATATCGTGGCAAGTTCCTCAGCATTAATACAACATATCAGGTAAAAAATGAATCATGATACGTCTGTTTCCAAATAATATTCGGGTTTAGATGAAAAATTTTGTTTATTTTCAGACCATCAACGTTACCGGCAAAAAATTCAGAAGAAGAAAAGCGGCATCGTGATGAATATTTAGCTATTCTTGAAGCTGCTCGTAAGAAAGAAGAACAATTGACTCGCGATCGTAGACGCAAATATGAACGCCAGTTGAAGCACGAAGAACAATTGGCGGCTGCTGCCAAATATTGGTCAATAAAAGTGCTGCCGGCATGGGAATCCCAGTATGCATTTTACATTCGTTTGTCGTTTGAAATAAATATTTTCATTTCAAAGCGATGCTATCTAGCGGTAACCACTTGAACTACAACTGCTGTAATTATACCAACTTTGTTTAATTTCAGATGTGGCGCTCGGAAGACACGTGACCTCTGGTGGCAGGGTTTGCCTCCTTGCGTTCGCGGACGAGTGTGGCTGCTCGCGTTAGGAAATGATCTGAATATCACTCCACAGCTGTACAATATCTGCGTACAGCGAGCTCATAAACGATTAAATAATTCCGATTCATATCATACGAAAAATCACCTGAAATGTAGTTGCTCAGAATCTCGTCTAAACGTAAATGAAGAATCTCAACAGTTAAACGGAAACGAATCTCAATCGGACAAAACAGAATCGACATTACGTAAAAGTGAGCAATATACAAATGACAAGAAATCACAGCTAAACGACGTCAAATCCGATGAAATAGTTGACTGTAAGCATACATCGAACGTACGTACGTGCGGTAATTCGATTCCGCGTAATTTGTCGTTGCCAGCTTTTGGAGTAAACCACCATGACCACGAATCTAGCATGGAGCTTATACAGCTAGATATATCTAGAACTTTTCCGAACTTAGGTATGTATTTTGTTTCAATTTAGTGCAAATGACCATATAACGAAAAACAAATGAATTGTTTTCAGGAATATTTCAAGAAGGTGGACCATACTTCAGTATTCTTCACGAATTGTTGGCAGCGTACGTTTGTTATCGACCAGACGTGGGTTATGTTCAAGGAATGTCTTTTATAGCTGCCGTTTTAATATTGAACATGGAGCCACCCGATGCGTTCACTTGTTTTGCAAACATACTAAATAGACCTCTGCATCTGGCTGCGTTCACGCTAAATCAGAGACAAATGAATGCGTATTATCTCGCCTACGATCAAGTGTTCAAAGAGAATTTGCCGAAGTTGTACGGTCACTTTGAAGAATCGTCTTTGACGCCGGATTTGTATCTTCTCGACTGGGTGTATACAGTTTATGCAAAAGCGATGCCCCTAGATGTGGCGTGCAGAGTTTGGGACATTTTTCTTCGGGACGGTGATGAATTCATATTTCGGACTGCTTTGGGTAAGTGATTTTACTGTAAAAATAATTTTCTTGGATATTTTAAAGCATATATCAGAATCTAGGGGAAGATGAAATATTTAGGAAACGTCGTTCCATTTTTATTTTATAATTTTACAGGTGTGTTGCATCTTTATCAGGATGTTTTGTTAGAGATGGATTTCCTACAAGGAGCACAGTTCCTAACTCGTTTGCCAGATGGCATATCAACAGATAAATTATTCCAAAGTATCGAATCAATATGTATGATGGTTGGAAAACGTAGCTTTTCTGATATAGTCGATGTATGTAAAGATAGTGTGTCTAATTTATCATAGCTCGGTTCCGTTAAAAAAGGGAATGTTTTAAAGTTTGATCTTTTTACATAACACAGAAAATTGAAGGTGGTTTTTTACATATCAACTTTTTATACACAGTTTTTTGATCATTTAGCAACAAAATTCTAACCGTCAAGTGTTTTGTTGAGGTTATGTTTCATTACTCAAAATTGTAGTTCAATAACAAGGACAAAATATGAATTATCGAATTAGATATAATCGTTAAATAGAGAAACTGAGTCATAAAAACTGATATTTAAGCCCACCGTAATTCATCGTTGAACTTTTATAAGGATTGTTCCTTTGTATAATATGTCTGGTCTCATCCGAAAATTCGAATTCTTCGGATAATTTTATCGGAATCGTTTTACTAATTTAGGAGATATCTTTTGAACACCAGAAGTACACGTACCTAGTAATAAAATATGATTTTAGTGTTCTAACCCCAGAACTTTTACAATTTTATTGCGTTCTACGTCCATCAATACACATCGGGCCCGTGGAAAAAATCATGATAAATAATAGATATCTTTCTTTGACATTTCATTCATTACAAATGACAATAAACAAAAAAGATAATAACCTTTATTTAAGAGATTTAATAATAACGCTGTGATTTTTAAAAATGAAAAATTTTCAAATGTCTCTACCTCGAAAATACTTATAAAATATACTCATTATTATGATATTTTTAACCGATTCTTAAATTATTCAATGTATATTTACCGAAATAAGACGTTTTAATCATTCAAATGTGTCAAATTAAAATTTTAAGTAGAATTTTAACTAAAACAAATACACAGTGCACTCTATAGAATTATGGGTAACTAAAATAAAACAATTGCAACGATAAAAAAATAGAGCATCGTGTATATTTTTAAACCGTGAAATGTGTGTCGAGAAACTGAACATTTTGATGTTCAAAAAATATCTCTGCTTCAATTTAAATATTTTAAATAATTTATACATCATAAAAATGCATCGTGTAGATTTTTTATTATTATTATTATATGAAAACAGATATATACAAGCATGTTGCAATAAATATCAATAAAATTATTTTTTTTAAACAGACAGTGTTTTCAATTGAGTATCCATTTTTAACGTACTAAACGCCAAATAGTTTTTCTTATTTAATAAATCAATTCCACTAAAGACGACACGATCATTCTTTTCCGTAAGTGTACTTTCCTTGTGCATCGACAAACGTCCCTGCAATGTCATCCGACACCTTCCTCAATTTATTTCTCCTCTCTCGCTCTTTCTGCAACTGCATCAGACCTTGTCTAGCAACCACATAGAATCTCTGTGACAAATTTGCATCGTTACTGCGCATGCGCGGTATGTGTCCGGTGTACCCTGCTATCGGAGGGAACTCTGGCGATATTTGTTTGTCTGCGCAAAAGAAAACAAACAACCTTTTTAACTGAACGAATGATTTTATGATATATGTAACAAAATATTTTCCTACAACTTCTCATCGAAAAACTCATCTTCCCTGATTCGGATTTTTCATGGTTTCCTAGACTAAAGAGAGCATGTCCCAATTATTAACATGATCCAGCCGGATTTGTTGACATTATTAGGGTACTTAATTTATAATTTAAATACAGCATTCAATTAGAGGTAATAACGAGCGCGTGCGTCTTTTACATGAAAAGCGAAAACGTGTGTTTTTTCGTTTATGTTAGGTTATGCCATGTAAAAATTGAACGATACAATTGTGTATTCAGACCTTGATACCTGTTCTTTGTCTCGAACTCTTTGAGTGCTTTCCCGATTTCGTCTCGGCCCCGTATCGATGGCATTTTGGGAGCGCTACTCGATCTGTGTAACCGATCGATTTCTCTGCGTCGTCTCTGGTGAGCCTGATGAGACGCAAACTCAACCATACTATCGTCAGCTGCGGTTCCGTAAGATTTACCGTAACGGAAGTTTAATCCGGGGATATAACCTGAAGGATATAATGATTTCAATTTTTGACGGAATTTTAAAACCTTCAGACTATCAGCTATTATTGTAATTATAATCCTTTAATATTTGTCCTGATTTTTAATAATATTGCAGTGACAATAAAAAATGGTTAACTGATGACCATATTACAATTAGAATCCATTACAATCAAAATAGGTCTGTGCCTACCAGTGTAACCCATAATGTATTTTCGACTTCTGTGCGATAAATCGTTGAGGTAGTCTCGAGCCTGACCCATTTCCGTGGCGTCTGGTGGATTTAGCGCAGGCCTACCAGGTTCTCCGAGTCGATACGGCTCATGCTCAACCCTCTTGATTACTCCTCTGGCATTCAGTTCCTGCTTATTTCATTAATGATTTTTATAGTTATTGTAATTTCATTATATAAATGATTATATTTGTATTTATATCCTGCTAAGTATATAATTCTTTAAATTAAACATATGCTTATTTTTATGCATTATTGGAGCAGATAATACTTTTTTCCAGTTGAATAGTTTTTACGTGATAATATAAATAAGTTATGTACCGTCATAATTTGCTTGGTACTAGCCCCATAGCATTTTCCGTAACGAAATTTTAATGTTGGGCAATGTCCAGTATATCTGTAAAATTAAAAATAACAAATTTTAAAGAAAGATTATGCAAATTTTAATTTGTGTATTTTTTTAGAAGTGGTTTTAGATGGGTAAAAGTGCAACCTTCTGAAACTGGTTTTGAAATTTTTTTCATCCTTCTTTGCGGGTTTATCTCCGCACAACGTTTTATATTTGGTAACATTGGACATCCCCTGTATATAATATATACTTATAGATTAACTGTTCGCACGCAATGATGAATAAATAAATTTAATTTGTTTCGTACTTGGAAGCGAATGGTACGCGTATATATTGACCGGATTTAAAATCACCCCTCCCCCTTTTCAGAGTTTTGAAAGCTTCAAAATGATTGTTGTCAAATAATTTTCATAAAAAATAAAACGGAATTATCGCTTTCAAAAAATCGATGACATCCTTGCAAGAATTAACTTTGTTTACTGTTAAAATGTTCGAGTATTATTAAAAATTAATATGTATTTTTAAATAATTAATATTAGAATTTGGGATTTATACTCGCCCTGGAATTAAGCATCCATCAGTTTGAGATAAAAACTGATTGCGTTCCTTTGGAGAAACTTCCACAAACATTATTTTTTCATTCTAGTCACTAGCGCACAAAAACACATTTACAAATAAAATAATGTTTTTTGTCAATACGTCAAAATCATCACCGAAACATTTTTAAATGTGATGAATCTACACTGTGCAATTACATTTGTTTATTTTGTTACTTATTATCATGTACTTGCGAAATATAATTAAATGGATTATATTAAAAGTGAGTTTAGACCAGAGACAGGTTCACAAAGTTTGGATACATCGTCACAACTGAATGATACACCAAGGACTTATTTAGTACCTGTGTATAAATATAACGATCAATGAGAACAATTGAAATGCGCTCAACAATAGAAACAAAACACCTACCAGGTTTCGTTTGTACAGCATTTTGCATCCTGCACCTACTGTCACTGTTGATCAGACCCAGGGACGTATTAAAAAGATGAATCAAGAACAATGCATATATTTAATTCAATAAAAAAGAAAATTCACACGAACTAATTGTTATTCCACTTTTTGTTACTTATTCATTGTCAAATAGCGAAGCGTATTGTCTTAAAAAAGAAACAAATGATGATGTTCTAAAAACAAAACAGCATAAATTAAAACATTTGAATGCGTTCGTAGTGGCATTTAGATGTTTAAATTCAGAATGTTTTCTCCCATTGAAGAATCGTTTCGCCTGCCATTAATGCAATACGCAAATAGTGTTAAATTGCTGTTTCCTATTTCAATTACTTCATAATTTTATTATGTTCCTAGTACATAGTCCACGGAGATAACATTATTGTGTTCGAGACTAGAGTATACAGCGTTTTTAGATAGCTCTAGTACGTTTTTTAGGGAATGATATCAGATAATAATGTATGATTTTTTATTGGTTTCATTTTCTAAGGAATCAGACAAGGGATGACTAATTTTGATAAAAATTATCAATAGAAATTTTTATCTATAATGTTCAAATAAACCAATGATTAATAATTATGTAGGTATATGTATTGAAATCAAACTTATGAAACATTCTGTTTATCAGCATGTTATTATTACAACATTAATTTATACCTTGAGTGACTATAGCCGAGGCTATATTAATGATGGTTTAATTGCCTAAGTTGCAGGCATTTGACAGCGCCCATAAGTTATCTAGAGTAGTTAATTTGGGACATTAACCTTTGTGTTAAATAAAGACGGTCTACTTAACACGACACTTGTGGAAGTGAAATGGACTGTAGCCACTTGCCAAATGCCAATATTTGTCGTTTGACAGGTGTGTAGTTTTTGCATAGAAAAGCCGATCTTTATTTTTATAATTATTAGTTAATTGACTGTAAATTTGGGTAAGTTAAATGCTACATAATGTCTATCAATTTGAAAAAATACGGGGATGTCATGATCTCTGCGTGGAAAGATGTTTTAAGCGATAAAACAGACACAGATTGGTAAGTAAAAGTGAAAGAATTTTTGTATATTTGTAATAATAGTATATTAATTATATTCAAATATCGCCAGACTTTCCAATATTCGAATGATAGGTATATCCGTTTAAACAATTTGTTGTATAGTCATTTGTTTCTTAAATTTTCATTTGTTTCTTTGTATCATTGGGAAGTGAGGTTAGACATATTTGAATTATAAATATTTAAATTGCATGAGTAAAACGACTGCTTTTAAACATTTTCTACTGATATGACAGTCACTAGAAATCGTCGATTTTTTGTTATAAGTGATTTAATACTTTTAGGGCATTATTTGGTTACGAAGGGCAAACGAACGATTTAAAATTTGTAAACAAAGGATCTAGTGGCATCGAAGAAATGATTGAAGATTTGAATAGTGGTAAAATCATGTATGCCTTTTTAAGAATAGTTGACCCTAAGACATCTTTATACAAATACGTCTTAATAAATTGGCAAGGCGAAGGCGCCAATATAGTTCGTAAAGGTACTTGTGCAAATCACGTTCGAGATGTTGGGAATTTCTTTACCGGTGCGCATGTCACTATAAACGCTAGAAATGAAGAAGAAGTTGAACCGCAACTTATTATTGATAAAGTTGCTAAGTCGTCGGGTTCGTCATATAGTTTTAAAGCTCCTCGAAGCGATAACACAGGTATAAATCTTTATATATTTTTTAACGAAAATAAATAATTATCTTATCTTAGTTTATCGTGTACAAAGATGTTATCTTTGTAACAATTCACAATTAATATATTAAAATCTAAACGATTGCTATTTAGGGCCAAGCAAACCGATTGGTTCGAATTATCAGCGAGTGAATCCCGTAAAAGAAATAAATTCCAAAGAACGTGATCAATTTTGGTTGAAAGAGGAACAAGAAGAAAAAAAACGTGTTGAAGATGAGAAAATGCGACGTGAACAAGAAAAGGCACAGCTTGAAAGTGAAAGAGAACAGCACGAAATCAAAGCAGCGGTCAAGAGAGAAACACAAGAAAAGTTACGCAATAATAATATCGCCGAATTTCGGAAAGCCGACGCGTTCGCAAACTCTGCGACTAATAAACTGTCGCAAGAAAAAAACAACAGCATAACCGATATAGAACAGGAACACGAAGAAAGAGCGAAAAGATCCGATTTGTTGCGTATGCAGAGAAATCAAGAGGCTCAAGAATTAATTGGCAAAAGCACGTCTAATGCTAGATCGATTTTTGAACAAAATACAGCTGCTGGTCAAATGAAATCGAAAATAACGCCGGAAAAGCCGGCTAGAAATAAAATCAACACTTACAATATCCAAGAAACAAAAGAAGACGTAAAGAAAATTGACATATCAAGATTTGAGACAAAGGAACCTTTAACGTCGATTAATGATGCAACAAAAAGATCACCCATTCACGAAGCGATATCGAAATTCGAAAATCCCAAGTCACCAGTTTCTGAAACGAATGAAATGTCTCCTGTCTGTGAAATAGCAAAAGAAATGCCTGCTGTACATAAAAACGAAATTGAAGAAGTAAAAAATGACATTTGTACTTTACGTAATAACGAATCGGTTAATAGATTGTCCGAAAACAAAAAGGAGATACCGCCTGTCTTACATAATTTGGAACCTGATGATTTTGCTGCCGAAGAACAATTTTCGACCATTAAACGCTCGCCAAAATCTCCGAATGATATTCAAACTGAAAATATAAAAAATAGTTGCATAGATACTAGATTGGTTCATCAGAATACGGTGATAGAAAATGCAAATTATTCCCCTGTATTAGAGGAACAGTTTTCTGCAGTAACTGATCAACAAATTGTTGACGAAGTGATTTATCAGGAACTTTCAGACGATCCTGGGTTAAGAGCCAAGGCGATGTATGATTATCAAGCCGGTAAGGATAATCTGACTGCTATTTTAACATTTAAAAAAAATTGGTTGTCTGTAAAGTCGGTTTACAGACGATAGTTTTACGTGATAACGTCATAAAGAAACATTGATGAACTCTCTCACGTCACGCGAGAAGTGAGAGAAATGCGTACAAGCCAACGCTTGGGCCGATCGTGCCTCTCTATCGCTTATACCGCGCTCTCGCTTGCACGCTCAGGCTCAGGCGGAACGTGACACTTTTTCGTGCGTGCAGCCGGTGTTTCATCAATTTATAAGACGTTATCACGTCAAAATAAACCTATAAAGATTCATAACAATTGATAGTGTACTAATTGTTTCGTTTTTATTTTAAATTTTTGTTTCAGCCGACGATACTGAGATCACGTTTGATCCAGGCGATATCATCACTCACATTGATCAGATTGACGAAGGCTGGTGGCAAGGACTCGGTCCCGACGGTACTTTCGGTTTGTTCCCGGCAAATTACGTCGAATTATTACCCAACTAAAACACCAATCATTTTCCTTTCAACGCACATCCTTTTCCAAAACAAAAACACTGTCGCTTACAAAAAACGTGTTTAAGCAGCGGCCATGTATACGAATATTTGAAAAATGGCCGACTGCATTAAGTACCTAATGGAACTTTCCAAATATTTAATTATCGGAAGAGTTGGGTAAATGGCAGTGTGATGTTTTTTATAATTTCTTGCCATCTGCTATTCCTATTTTGATTGCCATTTTTAAAAGTTTTTTTAGAATAGTTTTTGTATATTTTTTTGCAAACTATACAGTATTACTATTATTGTGCTGATCTTTTGTATTTATCAAGGTATATATATAAATATGAAAAGAAAATCATAATATAAACACTATATTAATATAGGTATTTCATGTCTAATAGGCCCCACTCACGATCACACTTCATGCAACAGTTCAGTGTTCAAACTTATAGTTCAGTGAAGCATGATAGTGTGTGGGACAAATAAACACTGAAACCAACACTGAAGTCAAGCATGAACTCATCAAATGCATCTTGATTTTTGAACGACTTCAGTGTTCAGTGTTCAAGTAAACTGTTATGTGTGTGGGTGTTTTTCAGTTCAGTTTTTGGAGTTCTGTGTTTTGTACAACCAGAAGCCAAAAATCTCAATGTTGCTGCCTTTCTTGTGCAGAAATAGATTTTTACATATTTGTGTCCTGGTTCTTAATAAATAGGGTAACTAATTCCAGTAAATAATTGTAAGTTAATTCATTCATTCGTAAATAATTATTGCAATCAAGCGGCTCAAGATGTAATTCATTAATCAAATAAACATGACTTCTTGAATCACGCATTTCTAACCAATTTTTCACCCATATTCTTCTTTTTTTTATTTTTCTGTTTTAAATACAATCCCATAGCTCTGAACAGCCAATCCTCACCATTTAAATTACTCATTTAGTTCTTATTAATGAACTATACTCTATAGTATAATATTATAGTGTGTATATAATATAATATATCTTATGTATCTATACTCGACGAGTGTATGCCAACAACTGAACCAAACTGAACACAAAAAATTTAAAAAACTGAGCAGTTTGCATGAACTGTGTGTGGTGCCAGTCAGTCTTTCGATTAATCTGTCCAACTTCACTGAACACTGAACTGTGGCATGAAGTTTGATCGTGAGTGGGGCCTATAAGAATCACAATTATCGCAAATATATAGTTAAAATATATTACATCATTCATACATTTCCGTAAAATGATTGTTAAATAACTTAATATTGACAAAAATTACGTTTTATAATTCGCACAATATTTACGCTGGGTTTCTGGTACGACTTCCAGCCTTAAATCCAGATTTAATAATGCCAATTGTGGATCTTTTACATCTCGATTTAAAGCTCAGCGGAACAAGGCGTGGAACTGTTGACATAAAGTCTAGACACATGCGCAGTTCGACAATTGTCATTTAGTTTTGTGCGATGTAATATTGTTTTTACTAGATGCCGCTCTGTATCAGATTTAATACATGATAATTGATATTGCGATTCAACCGGGCAGAGTGTTGGTTTGCAATTGTTTGCAGAATGGTTTACTTGCGGTGAATCCATCTAGTGTTTTGTTTTTGGAAAATACTGTGGTATTTAAAACACATCCTCATCATAACAGGAATGTTGAGACTCTTTATCTCAACTCATTTTATGAATTTATTTAGAGTCTGAAATTGATGTCATACATTCCATACGGGTGATCAAAACAAAAACACTTCGTTTGGAATCAGTAACATAAATTTCGATTACTAATGTTAATTGTTTATGCAATATCTAATGTGCAAATATTAAATATTTTAAAATAGAAGAATACAAGATATCGCGCATTCAAAATGGTTCAAGGTCATTTCTGTTGTGTTGATTTTTGTTGAATTTCTTTGTGGAAACAAGTAGGTCATTTTTCTCAGATAGTAATAGAGAAAAGGAGAATTCGTCGATAGCAGGCCGTATTACTATTCGACACCATTTTGAATGTCACTTGTTATGTTTAGCTCAAGTTTTTTTTAATAGTTTTGTACTTATATTACGAATATAAATTATCCTAATGTTGTAAAGTTGACCAAATTTTACTGTTTTTTTATTCTAGATTTGTAATCGAAAAGATTTTTGGAATTACTGTTGAATGTTATTTTCTTCATATCAAATTAGTTATATGAATATTCCTTGTTTTTAATAATATGTAGTTTAACGTTGCTGTTTTTGTGTTGAGTAGAAGATTGTTTAAATTCTTGTTTGAACAAGCAAAGAAAAAGCCAAATTGACTTTTGAATAACTGTTTGTTTTTTGTTTATTTAAAATAAGAAAGGTCAGTAGGCAGCATTCATTGCGTGAGTGACAGAGAGAAAAGAAACTGATCTCGGCTGATCGCAGTGCGAGTCCCGTGTTCCGAAAACATATGATGGTGAACGCTTTACGTTCGGCGCTGTTACTAAAGTCTCGAGTCAGCTATAAACGAATGCATGGCGACTTGGTATTGTTTTCAGGTTTTATCTATGCTGAAAGAATCGTGTATTCAGCGTGCACATTTATTATTAATTCAGTTACTTATCGTCTCTACAGTCGAAATAGAAACCCTTATTTACCTCACTGTTTCGACAACGGTGACTGCTTGGAAATTTGTTTCTCTATCCTCTTTACTTCAATGAACTTGCCTTCTAAAATTTAAATTAACTACTAAACTGAAATCTGTAACATTTTCTATAATCCAAATTTACAAACAGCAATTTTTAGTTTATCGTTTTGTTTGTTAATTGTATCTATTTTTTTTAGAAACTGCATCTTTTAAAATCCAAAAATCTTATAAAAATGTTGTTAAGTAATTTATTATAATATATAAATTAAAATTTAATATCAGTCTTGAGTCGGAATTTGGGTGCCAAATAGAGAAGGTGAAATTTTGGATTGAAATGGACGTATTTTTTAATATTTTACTGTATTTTAGTGAAAAAAGAACTTTAATTATAAAACTAATTATGAACAAACAAAATGAAAAATAGTGTTATATTAAATATTATATTAAGTGCATTTGATAAAATATAATTATTATGTGATCCAGTAGATGATTAGATGAACTGAATAAAAATTGGAAAAATTGAATTTTAATTGATATTAGATTCTAATTATTTACCTTTATATTATTTAATGATAATTGTTTTATAATAATAATACTTATTTATTAAATTTTTTATATTTGACATTCTGTGTGCTCCCCAGATAAGTTCCCAGAAGAGTGTTACGTTCGGGGCTGTAGGTATTGATGGGCGATGATCGAACAAAATATTGTTTTAATAAGAATATGTATTTTATTTTATATTAAGACATAATAAAGTTATAAAGGAAACTGTATTAAATTTTGTTATCATATTTGTTTCCTTCGGAGTTTTTAGTTAATTTTTGTTCTCTTTAAAAACCAACGATTGGAAAAAAGTCAATGATCCATTTAAAGGAAAACATTTCTAAATTCCGTTAACTTGTAGATATGTTCATTTTCGAATTACATTCAATTAAGATTCAAATGTAAATCTGTTCGTTGATGTATTATTTATTAAATACCTTCAAAGTTTACTTTAAGACATTTTTCCCTGTTTAAATGCTGTCAGTGATTTTGTACCTTACAAATAGTTCGAACACTTTTGTATAGATAATGCTAATATCGATCTGTCGTCACTCGTCAGTCTACTAAAAATGACGTTTTGTGTCATATGAATTCCAATTATAAAAATACATGTAATTTGTTATTGCAAAGTGGAAATTGCCTTTTTATTAGTTTTATCAAGTGATATTTGTGTTAACTTTGTGACATTAAAAAGTGGAATTAGAATTATCGCTGTGTTTTAATTAGCATATAAACGTATACAACATTTTGACAGCTTAAAGGTGACAGTGCAAACTTGAATAAATACAGAATAAATAGACATTACAAAATAATTTATAATGTCTTTCATCGCTAATGCCTTAGGCGGCAATCCTTTTGCCACACCAATCGGACAGAAAATCGGTATGTATTCAGAATCATATTGGCAAATAATAATTGTTTATGACATATTGACAAACTTCTGTTTATCATTCTCAAATATTAAGTTTTATTATCTGTGTTATCGTTCATATATTATTAATATGCGAGCCTAATAGGTTAATCAAAACTAGTCATTTTAACGTTTTTTTCTTGTGCTGTCTGACTATAGAAGATCTTCGACATGCTCTGAATACTCGCCCACACAAAAACGGTTTTTATGTGTTTAGTTGCTAATTGCAATTTGTAAACACCAATTAACGTTGATTTATTTGCAGATGAACAAACATAGTCAACGTGGAAAGATTTTATTGTTTTGCATAGTTTTATTCATAAATCATTTGTTCCTTGTCTAAGTAAATCATTTCATCGGGGAATTTTGAAGATTTTCCATAATCTCTCCGGTCATATTTAATATTGCAAATATCTATGTATACTTCAGTAAAAGGGACTATCTTCAGTACTAATAATTTTATTTTACACAACTAACTTCACTTTTTGACTGCCGAGAGCAAAAAAATTGCATTTACTAATTTTATTAATTCGTTATCAATAAGTTGACAAAACGGCGTACTGATTTCAATGCATGAGGCATATATTTTTTATTGTTTAGGAAATCTTTTTCAGCATAGCACATTACTTATAATTTTTATTATCAAGAACTAAAAAAAATTAGCACGAGTAACTCTGTACGAAAAATAAAAACAACGTCTATGTTTGATAATTGATAACAGTTATCACTTAAATTTTGATAATTATATAATTAATTCATAATTTTTATAACTGTTATACGCTTGTTATTTTTGGTGTTTTTATCAGTCCCCTGGTATTTTTCAATTCTACATAATATGTACTGAGCAAATTAACCGAGGTTTACTGGGCAAAGTGCATATTATTTTAATAATGGTGGAGCTACAATGCGCTGACCACGCACTGCCCGGTAGGTGCCCAAAAAAAGCGAGTGTTGCGTTAACGTCGAACCGATGGCGCTCTCGTTGCGGTAAAATATTTAGTTCATGGCGTTTTTTTTAAGCGTCACAGATGTGACATCTAGGTATATAAAAACAGGCGCGTTTTCGAAGAATAGATTTGCCATTTTAAACAAACGAACATTTACATTCTTTTTTTATATGGATGAAGTATAGATTTCATTTTTGTTTGTTTAGAACAAGCGACAGATTGTTCGCTACCATCCGAAAGCTGGGAGCTTAACATGGAAATTTGCGATCTGATAAATTCGTCAGAAGATGGCCCTCGCGATGCGTCCAAAGCAATACGCAAACGGTTGCAGCAAAATGCCGGCAAAAATTATACGGTTGTGTTGTATGCTCTGACGGTTCTTGAAACTTGCGTTAAAAATTGCGGCAAACGATTTCACGTACTCGTCTGCAGCAAGGATTTTGTTCAAGATTTGGTTAAACTAATCGGACCGAAGAACGATCCTCCGACGGCAGTTCAAGAAAAAATTTTATCGATGCTACAGGCCTGGGCCGATGCTTTCAAAGGTCAACCAGATCTCTCTGGCGTGTGTCAAGTTGTATCCGATCTTCGAGCGAAAGGTATCGAGTTTCCGCCGACAGATTTGGATACCATGGCTCCAATCCATACACCCCAAAGGGTAATTATTTAATCATCAAATTGTTGAAGAAACCAATTAATTAAGTATACAGCTAGTTCTCGATTTAGCGACTAAGTTGCTCGCTCGTAATGCAGGGAATACTTGAAAAAAGAACTTGTATAGCGGGAGCGGCGTGTAACTAGCTTATTTAATTTATCCGATCATCAATTATTTTTCTAACCTAGTTTAATTGTTTTATTTGGTCTAATCGCTTTTGTTTTTAATAGAGCGTTACAGAACCATGTGCCGAGGTGACAGTTCCGAGTTCGCCAACATCTCGCACGACGTCGAACAGAGTTCCGGTCGCTCAAGTTCTCGCACCCGAACAGCTAGCCAAACTGCAAAGCGAACTCGACGTGGTACAGACAAACGCAGCCGTACTTGCCGAGATGTTGACCGAACTAACTCCTGGACGGGAAGAACCCGACGACTTGCAGTTGCTTCAGGAACTGCACACCACTTGCAGAGAAATGCAGCAACGACTTGTCGAATTGATAGGAAAAGTGAGTGGAAATTTCATAAGTGTGTAGAATGAATTAAGAGATTTAACTGTAGATGGCAACACTAACGTATTTTGTATCGATTAATAACATATTTAGCTCATTGTCATTTTTTGATTGTAAAGATTGCCGATGACCGATTGACTGCCGAACTGCTGAGAGTCAACGACGAATTAAATAACGTATTTCTACGCTACGCCCGTCACGAGAAAAATCGTGAAGTGGGAAATAAGACGCCTTCGGCTATATTAGCCGGAGCTCTCGGACAACCGCCCGCTTCTAACAAAGATCAGCTGATAGACCTAAGCGATGATGTAGAAAAGTTGACTGTGAAGGAAGCAGTACCGGAAACACGTTCGCCTAATGCAGATGAGTTCGATATGTTTGCGCAATCGAGAAATGTTACTTACGAAACTTCTAAACTTGGGTAAGTGATTTTTATTTCTTTTTCACTTCTCGAACAGTACAGAGAATGTAGGCTCTAAGACTCAGTAGTTGAGTTTTAATTCATAATAACATTTAAACAAAGGTCAACAAATATTCTGTGAACCTAAACGCTCAAATAGATTGTATAAAACATTTTCGCTATGTCGGAAACTACGCGAAATAGAATAAATAGAAAAGTCGTTATGTAACAAGATAACCCAGTCGATTGGGTGAAAAAAAATGCCGTCAATTGTTAGCCCCCCCAAAAATGTGATTCTGACTCCTAGGCTAAGTGCAAGGACATAAGCTTTATATGCCAGATTTCAAATCGATGACGTGTGGTTCCTGAGAAAATCGCTCGACAAACAAGGAAGTCTCATCGTTTCAATCCTAAACTCCAAAAAGTTGCCGTGTAGAAAATAAAATAACGAATCCATACATTACTGTTTTCTGTTAGAAACCAACGCTGCAAAGACAACGGCGTTTATTTTATTTCAATACGGAAGTACAAATTTTAAAATTTTAGTATCTACTTACGTCACCAGCCGCGTCGCGTTGGGTTTATAACCGGACCATCTGCCTTTGCGGTACATCGATAGCACTGCTAATCATTATATGAGCGATAATAGTAGGTCGGGATATTCAGAGCTGATGACGTCAGTCGCTCGATAATTTATCGTGAAGCTATTTTAAGTGACAGACAAAAAAATAAAAGCAAGTCGTTTATAGGCTCATTGTTTGAGTAAAATATATAATTGCAGAGGCAGCACGTATAAAGATAATCTTGATCCTGATCAGGTTAGCGGAGGATTAGGAAGTCTCACGCAATCGAGGGCACAGCCACCTGCAGTAAGTGCATATATTATATTAAAAAATATAATCTTTTTGTATAAGCTTTGGTATAAGTGTGTATTATCTAAGTGTTTCTGATCGTTTTGTGTTCCATGTGTTTTGTGTAGCCTGCTGTTGAGGTGAGAGAGACGGATTTCGATGAAATGGCAGCATGGCTCGACAGCACGGTAAATTATGTTTTGTTTTCGTTTCGTTTAGTTTTCGAAATCCCGCTATTGCTTAACCGAGTTCATTTTCATTTTTTCTTTTTTACGCTTAAGTTATTTTTCTTATGTAAATGGTAACAGTGTCAAAAGAAGCATGCAAAGTGTGTCCACAGAACACATATTATGTAACATATTATATTCAGGGGCGGACGGGTTCAACTATTTCGGCCCGGGAAAGTAAGATTCCGGTCTATTTTTTTTCATACAGGGGGCCAGCGCTAGTTTTTGCCGCCCTATACAAAGAGCGTTACAGCAAAGACAAAAAAAGACATTATTAATTTTACCTTGGAATTATATCTATCAAAAAAACACAACTGTGTTCACAGTGGACATAACTAGTAAACGAAAAAGATATAAACTTGAGTTTCGATACGATTCTTTACGATTATAAAATGTCGGAGATGCGCGCCTCCTAATGGAAATAATCCAAAAGACGGAAACCGACAAACACCATCTGTGTTAAAATTTATTTTGCACATTTCCCAGCCCCGCTTAGTCACGCTCCAGATATTATTTTTTTCTTGTGATCCGCTTTCGTGGCGCAAAATAGTAACAGGCTATTGTTTTTTTGGCTCGAATCAGCCGGGCGCCGCTCCAACGACTGCTCCGGAAGAAAGTGTGACAAGCAGCGAGTTTGAACGTTTCTTAGCGGAACGAGTGGCTGCCGCAGAGGCTCTGCCTTCGCAACAGCAGCCAAAACCACAAACGCGACCTAACAAACGCGATAAACCTGACGACGATGCCAGTTTATTTGCACTCTGAACAGTGGATGACAAGTGCGCAGTGTCCTACAGTGTGGCCAACTGAAAGA
Organism: Xanthostigma xanthostigma; assembly: GCA_963575645.1. Lineage (NCBI taxonomy): Eukaryota > Metazoa > Arthropoda > Insecta > Raphidioptera > Raphidiidae > Xanthostigma > Xanthostigma xanthostigma. The sequence continues at coordinate 18,353,509 of OY754474.1, forward strand.
TATAATATATTGACAAAGATGAGTTTGTTATGTTGGTTGAGTGTATCGTAAGTGTTGAATGTGTTGTGCAAATGATATTGAAAAATTATTAATTTCCTAAATTATATTGTTATCACCAGTCATAATTTATACACTTTTGAATCGAAAACAGTTTTTGTCCACGTTTATTTTCAAACGATCATACGAGTGAGGCTAGTCTTGTTATGCCGAAGAAATTTAATTTAAGATTTCGAAACAGTAAGACGTTTTATGGTTTCCACGTACCTACCGAAAAATCGAGTTTGTTCATCCGATGTTAAATTTCATGACGAGCTATTTCGACATCGTAATCGTTTTTATCATAGTTTCCGAAAAAAAAGTGGTCAAAAACGTTTTGGATATTTGTTATTATTTGTAGTTGGTCGCAGTTGAATTGTATCTCAGAGTTTGCACAGAATAGCCCACAATATTAGTCTTATTCATTAGATAAAATAAGCAGCTTTACTTACATTGCCCAAACTGAATGTTCCATCAGTTAGCTTCATAAATGTTTTTTGATAACCTAAAAAATGATTTTTATTCAATGCTTTTAACTATTTCTCAGAGTATTTATGGAATAATCCACTATTAATTTATAATCTTGTAGTTTAAACGTTAACCTTACTTTTCCGCCATGTTTATTCAGCAGCGGTATGCTGAATAAACATGGCCGAAAGATAAACCGTCGATGGATAATATTTTCAATATAAGCACCGAGAATTACCTATAGGTGACAGGTTAAATTGATCAAGCTGCCAGCTACTGGTCAAAATATCAACTAACAGATAGAAATATACAAATGATTCGTTAAACGTCGTGTTCGAAAAACCATATGATTTTACCATACCTTCTCGGTGTCTAAGAATCCACTAAATTGATAGTATCCATCACACAAATGAGAATTAACTGGCGTAATAAAGTCCTCGACAAAGTAGTAATTAAAAATCAAAAGATGCTCGACTTAATTATTCCTGAAAACAAACGTATAAAATATTTCAGTCTGAAAGACAAACGGTTGGGTTGTATTAATCGTAGAATGTATTTATAAATATTTTTATTAAAATTTTATCAGTGCGAAGTTAATTCTGTGCAGTTTGTTTAGTATAGCGTTTTATAAGATTCGTAGATGTTTTTAAGAAAACAAATATTTAATTCGTGGAATCGTTTACCATTTGTCGATATAAACCAATCGAGTCCGTTGTGATTGTTCAGTCGATTTTCTTCTACATAGTTTGCGTGATTATTTAAAAAAAAAAATAGTTACTGCAAAAAGGTAATCGAACGACGGTTTCTTTTTTGTTCAGTAACAAAGTTGACTTTGATATTGCAAATTTTAAACAATGTTATTTTTAATTGCTATTAACAATCACTTGCAGAACTATGGATAAATGCAAAAGCGTCGTTCAGAATAATGTATTTTTCGTATTCGAAGTTTTTGTTTCTTGTACCAATTTGGACAATGCGCATGTGCAAGGCGTCATTATTTATTGTTAGCTGTGATCTGATAAGATTGAGAGAATCGTGGACTGATTTTAATTTAATTTTATTACGTTATTATTATTATATTCTTCTTTGGAATGAAAACTAGAGTCTGATCGAATAATTGGCTTTGGCTTTGTCAACAAATGGCACCTTGTGGCAAAACAATCACCTTTGGCCAGAAATAAACTGATTATTTTTTTGCTTTATTTAGTTCATCCGACTTTGGCCGAAAGTGTAAAAAAACCAAAGTTCGTTTTTGGCTGAAAAAATTACCTTCCATTGGACTCTACTTAAAATATATTTTGAGTAATTATTAAAATATGTGTGGTGATAATTTGTAGCAAACGTTGTTGAGTGGACGATTACAGCCATCTATGAACGACGCCCGTATTAATTGCTTCCATTATATTTCCTTGTACTCTTATAATTAGGGATAATATTCATCGGGTTGATTAAAATGTCATAAAAAGACTGCTTTCAAATTCATGTTATGGCGTCAAAACAATAAAAAAATGCTTCGATATAATCACTGTTAAAGTCCAACTTCGTATAAATACAGAAACATAAAACGTGTCGTTCTGAACTACGATCTTGTAAATAAACGGCAATTTGAAAATCGCTGTAAGTATAATGCATTATCATATCGATTACCTTGTATCGTTTAGAGGTATCGATGATTCTAAACAAGGCTGTTTGTTATTATTCCAGTCAGATGTTTTTATGTTGTAATTTGATTAATTTTTAAAGTTACAAAATGATTCGAAAATAGTTATTACTTATTTTAAAATTAAGGACAAAATATAGGCTCTTTAAATATAAATTTTAAAATACTTAGATAGTAATTTACAATTTTTAACAAAGAAATGTAGATACTGAAGGAGCGATGAAGTCAAAAGTTTACATAAGTGGTTCGATATTTTTTATTCTCGTTGATTTTTCGATTCATCGCATTTAGAGAAATGAAAGAGATAAAAAATAACGTATCACCGCTTTTACCACACCACTCGCAAGTAGGTACCGCTTATGCAAATTTATGACTCGAGCAACTTTATAATATATGACTTGGTCTAATCGTCTATACGTATATCAAATATATAATATATTATTTTATTAAAAGAAAAGGTTGTTACTGTAATTATTTTTTATTATATTATTTAACAGTGACAAATAAATAGTTTCTGTTAACATTTTGCTGCAAAATAGTGTTTTTTTTAACTTGTCGTTTTCTGTCTCTATTGGAACTTGGTTCGCGCAGACCAGATTAGCATTCTATCTGATTCTGTACAGGTTGTTATGCCTCCACTACACACGTGGCCAGCACCGCCACTTACAGGCACTCACGATTGTGTAGAGGGCATATTCGTCGGTGCGTGGACATAATCGCCTGTAATCGGTTGATTGTCGGTACATCAAAGGAATGCGTGGCCAGCATCGTGCGCCCGTACACACAATCGGACCGGCACGATTGTGTGGAGGGCTAGGCAATCATCGCGGCGATGATAGGCACTTATTTGAGTGGCGGTGCTAGCCACGTGTGTAGTGGAGGCATTACACATTTCTGAGAATGTCTTTGTCAACAGGGTCTAAACATAACCTATAAATGTTTTATGATAAAAGCAGAATGATTAAATGCAAAAAAATTGCAATTTCTATTAAAAATTGCTCTCTCTTGTCTCTTACTTTGCCCCAACATTTCTCAAAAAATAATAGAAGATGAGATGGAGAGATGACAGGAAAAAATACGCAATATTTCTGTACAAAACGTTTTATTACAATAGATAGGTATTCAAAACAATATCGCAGCAATAGAAAGATCCTAAATAAATATACATTCATATAATCATTAATCAAATATCATTTTAGAAATTCGATCATTATTTTAATAAACTCACATAGAATTAATCTACACGGTTTTATAAAAATAATGATTGTATTTCTATGTGCGCAGTGTAAAAATGATGGTTGTGAATGGCATTTCGTACGACAAACCATCAAAAGTATTGCCATTTGCCAAGTATTGCGTCTTTGATCGCATCGACATATTGCGCTGGAACCCAATAAATCCAATACCGTGACGCTTCGGTCGGGCCTAGTTGCAAACCGACGATATGGTAATGTTCAAAACCCTCGATGGGTTCACTAACAACACTCTTTATCGAATTCATTGCTAACTTTTCAGTACGTTCGCGTGTTCCTAGCCACAGCTGGTCCTGTTCAAGTTTAAACGTTAACCTTACTTTTCCACCGTGTTTATTTAGCATACCGCTGAGTGGTCGACCCGGCAGTTGTTCCTGTAATTACACAGACATGCTAAAAATAAAACAAAAAGCAAACGAACTGTAAATTCCAGCTCTTGATTCTTTCTCAAAACCTAGACGAAAACACGAGTTGCTGAAATAATCGATACATGTTCAAAATCGATTTATAATAATTACGCCCCATTGATTTCCATTACCTTAACGTCTAACAAGCCAGGCATAGCATCGTCCGGAACTCCCTTATCTAATACTTTACGATGCATCTTTTGCCTACAAAGTGGTTCTTTCGCTACAGCGGCTTTGTCGGCTTCAGCAACTTCCTATAAAATTGAAAAACGATGTAAATTATTTTTCTTCATATTTATCTTCGATAAAAGATTGTTGTAAGCAGAGCCGTCTGACTCATCGAGTATTACATGATTCGATGAGTCAGTGCTCTCCTACTAATTGAACAGATTGGATTGAAGATTGTAGACATCCAAAGTTCTTACCTCTTTTCCAACGCCTGAAACAGCCAATACATCGTCCAGTTTCGAGCCTACAATCATTAGTTTGGCACCGGAACTAATGCCCACCTGTCTGAGAGTCTGTTCATCTCTTGCGAGCCCTTTAAACATTATCTTCTGGAGTGCTTTCGGTACACCGATAATATCCTGAAGCTTGATTTTAAGTTGAGCTATGGTGTCGTCTAAAGGCGCTGTTATATCATGCTTGACTTTGTTATAGATCGCTTTGAAAGTTACTGTTTCGGCTGTAATATCCTCTACGAGAGTCGGTTCCGTCAGATCTTTTATAAGTGCATTTGTTTTCTCGTTTTCCGGTGTATCGCCGCAGTTATTACTTGCAGCCGATTCACCTTTATCTGTTGAATCTGAAAAAATGAATTGGAATCGAATACAAATTGCGTTATCAAAAAAATAAATCTCATATGACTTGCAATAAATAGGCATTTTGAAAGGTTATATACACACAAAATGATTTAACTTTGCAGAGACAAAATATATTATAACTACATTTTTACTTAATGCATGTAAAAACACGGTATTCTAAAGCACATACCTAAACATTCCATAATTTAATAATAATATGAAAACGCCACAAAAAATTCACAGCTGTCAAAATTCTTGGTTATGTTTTCACCAGCTGATTTTGCAGATTCCCTGTTTGAAGTTTAGTGCCGTACGGTTTCAATTTTCTGTTCAAAAAAAAACAGTCACTCGTACAATCATAGTTTCAATTTTTTTTAAGAAACAGTGATTTTTTTAATACAGAATGCCGCAATTTTACAATAAAAAAAAACTGTCAAAGCATTCCCACTAGTTTATTTCTATGGTTTGATTATGAGCACAACAGAGACCAGACCATTGACTACCTCCAAGCAGAGCAGAGAACATAAAGCAGAGTGCCTCCAAGTGACCAGCGACTACCAGTAGTCTTGTGTTGTGGTATACATGCCAATTGTCAAGTCAATGTACTAATCGGACTTAGAAGGGGGGGGTCAATTACCGGATTTTTCGCGCGTTTTGAGTGGGATTTTTTAATAATTTCGTAAAAAAATGCCGCCAAAAAAACGCGACAAAGATGCTGAAGCAACCAAAAATCTTCGCATGGATCATATTCAAGCCGATCACGAACTGTTTCTTCAAGCCTTTGAAAGTTAGTATAGAAGGATAGGTTATATTTTTTAATTTCCTAGACGCTTCGATTTTTTTTAAATTTATAAATACATATATATTTGCTCATAGACCAAAGAACACGAATCGTACAATAATGATTAATAAGAATAGAATGCAATCAATACGATCTTCGTTCGAAAATCAGTTAGGTTAGGTCCCTAGTAATTACTAATCAAATTCTTGGAATTGATTTTCAGAACCTACACAAATATATCGTTTCCTCCGTACTCGAAATATGCTATCAGTAAGTATTGAATATTCATACGAACGCTTTATTTGCTCAATACAGTAGAATAACATTATCATGTCATCTTCAGCCAATATTCCTCAATCGTACCTTGAGTTACATGAGACACCGAATGTCTCGCAACAATACACTGCGACAGACATTTCGCGTCGATCAACTACTTGACCGAGTAACCGGGAGTGGAATATCGACAGGCGGAGCGAAACCTGCGGCGGGACACGTTACCATTACATTCCTCGGCTTTCATGACTCATCTCTCACAGCGTCCGGTAATTATCGAGCACAGGTCGAAACGATGGTTTTGAAAATATCCCACAAGAAACGTAAAGACAGCGTCTCACCGTTATTACAGGTAAACTTTGAGCAAGTTCAAATGCGTTTTGTCAGTTAGTACTTGTAGGATAATTTCTGAGTCGATATTATAGGTGTCGTTTGGAGTTACTGATGTGGACGTGAATCCTCCGTTGCATGACAGTTCGCTGCCCCTTGGAGGTAAACCTCCAATGATTAACATTCCTACCGAATCGTTCAGTTCGCAACAAAATGGTGGACATCCGTTCAAGTCGTACATGCTGTTGTTGCGAGTTCAATGTTATCAGTTACAACATACAGATATTTCGACAGAGGTCGACCAGCCGGCCATAAAAAGACGAAAATCTGTCGGTCCCGCTAAACTCTACGGGGCGGATCTGGTGGTGTACGATAAACACAACAGGTGTCTACTGACCGACGCGGACTACGAATTGGCGCTTAGCGAACTGTCAACGACTGACTCCCCTACCAAAGTGTCGCCAAAAAAATATTCCAGTTGGGAAAGTATCGGACCGGAATTAACGGACGACGAGAGCTGCGAGCCTTTTGCTGATTTTCGTAAATCACCCACGCTTAAGTTACGTTTGCGTTGGTCTCGTATTCCACAACAGTCTGCCAACCGTTCACAGAAACAAATAATTAAGAAAAATAACAGTCAGCCAACCGAACGGCCTCAAATTATTTACCAGTTTTTATACAACAATAATAGCCGACAGCAAACTGAAGCGTGTGATGATTTACATTGCCCCTGGTGCAGTCTCGATTGCGGTAATCTCTATCCTTTGTTGAAGCATCTTCGTTTGTGCCATGCGCGATTTACGTTCACGTACGTACCGTTATCCGGTACGGCGTCAGCACGAATAGATGTGGCAATAAACGAATTATACGACGGTTCTTACTGCGGAGCTCCGCACGCGTTAGCCGGACCCCGACTTCAGACCGGAGGTTCCGGTCCGACTAGAAGAGCCGTCGTTACGAGGCTACTGGTAGCTCGACCTCACCGCTCTATGCGACAGCAACAAAACCTTACTGAATTTGTGCTGCGTAACGAGGAAGGCGAACGCGATGCGAGAAGGCCTTACTTGTCTGGACATGCTCGGTTATATCATCATACAGGAACGTGCTTGCCAGTTTGGCCACAGGAATTGGAATGCGATTCGGAAGCTGAACACGATCCCGATTGGCTCAGAACAAAAACTAAAATGATGATAGACGATTTCACTGACGTGAACGACGGTGAAAAGGAACTTATGAAGCTGTGGAATCTACACGTCATGAAAGATGGATTCGTAGGCGATTGTCAAATTCCATTAGCATGTACGGAATTCGTTAGACGGTGTGGACGCGATATCATCGACAGAAACCTGTATCGGAATTTTGTTTTGCATTTGTGCAGTCTGTTTGATTTTGGCTTAATCAGTCCAGTCACACTGTATGAAGTTGTACGCAAATTGCAAGCGCTCAGCTAGTTTATATTATCAACTGTTTAAACAAAAGACATTGTAATTATATTAAAAATAAGAAAGAATTTAGAAAGATATATTAGTGTAAGCACTAAACTGTGAGTATCTTTGCTATTGCATTTTTGAAAATTGGTTTGACGTTAATCTAATTTTTAAAACGTTTTTTATTATATATCGATCATTTTTTTTACTCGTTCTTTTAGTCAAGTACGAAAGGTATTCTCATATTATATGTGAGAAGTTTTACGGAATTTCGTCTCGGCTTTTTAGACATCAAGATGGCACGTTTCAATTTTATAGTATTTTTTTTATTGATTAAATATTTTTAATTTGTATACCGTTATTTACACAAAGGTCTGTATGTATTTAAAAACAGAGAAATGCATATTGAATAGTTAAATGTTTTATCGAGAAAGTTCGCTTTGTAATAATTGTGGCACTTTGCTTAAAATATGAATAGAATCGATATAAAGATGATCCGTTGAGTATTGTGAACAAAGCATGTTTTAATTAATTTTATTGTAGATATTTCAAAATGGCCACTATTTATTGAAATCATAACGTTCATCGTATTGGACCGATGCACCAAGTATAGATGAAATTTATGAGTTTTGATCGAACGGGGGAATGAAATCTTTTAGGATGAAAATTATAGCAAGTGTCGCCATTTTTAGTGTTTTCACTAGTTCTGTGTTGTTGAAAAATAACTATAGTTGTTATTTGGTGTAGGATGAATCTTTCTATTTATTGTTGTGTGAGAGATTTTGTTTCGAGTCTAAAAGACTTAATTTTTCACTGCCATTGATTTAAAATTGTGTACGCTTTAGTAGTCATAATTTGGAATCGATTATCACTGCCTTTAGCCATTAATTGACATGTAGGTATATTAAAAAAAAAAATGGAAGCAACGAGAACTGCCAGTGACAACAGTGCTGCCGCTCCGCTGTTATTTTCCAGACGGATAAACTGAATTGTCACATAACCGTTAAATTATATTATCACCTAACAAACGTTTTTTGGTATGCCAGGCTGCTCTGATTATGAAAAACAGAAGACTAACATATTGAAATAGCTGTGTAATTTTCTTTTGTTTTATGCAGATAGATTAAAATTATTATACAGTAATCGAATAAGCATGAAATAAGCTAAGTCGAACATTCTTTCCGATATCGTTCACGCAACCTGTATTGCGTTCCAACTAAGGCTTCAGTCCTGGTCCTAACAGACCCGATCTCGAGATTTCCTATGAAAGTGGCATGTTACAAATACCGATCCCGTGTGAGTCTTGGTATTACAGAATTGTAAAACAAGCTGTCTTGATCAAGTCTGTATTTCTCTAAATGCTCAATGTTCTTTACTTAGGCTATTTAATGTTTTATGTTACGGCTGAAATAATTAACTTATCTGTGTCTAAAATCCTATATCAAAGCCTCACGATAACTGAACAGTTGATATTTAACTCTACAAATGAACTACAAGAAATTGTAAAATTTCATTCAAGTTTCGACGTCATCAATGGACATTTTGTTTTTTTTTTTAGGAGAAATATTTAAGAATTATCGTAGTAAAGCAGTCACTTATCAAAGGACTTAATTTTTATTGTATCTCAAATCAATGTTTAAAATAAAATGACATTTTTTAAACCCGACTCTCAATTATTTATTTTCTTTACTGTCAAATTTTAAAAAATAAATTTGCTTCAGTCTTTTTTTCATTGTTTAAATACATCTTTTTAACAAAATTAATGCAAATAAATTGTAAATATACTTTCATCCGATAGAAATAAATTATTTGTTCGTGTTAAGTGAACTTGTTTTTTGAAAAAATGCCACGATATTTTAGATATCTTAAAACGAAAGCTACTGGTAAGTTTGCACATAAATGTACAAATAAATAATTTGAAGTTGTTATTCATATTTTTTTTTTTGCAGAAAAACATAACTCAAAGAGTCCTGATGTTTCAAGTTCGGATATTACGTTGGATAATTCAGATGATCGACTGTTCAAGGTAAATCCGGTTTATTAACAGCTCTGCTAACAGTACGCAATATTGAACCCGTCAACGCAATAAAGATAATAAAATGTCCGACCTCTAGGTTCCACCATCTGACCAACGCCAATATAATGCATGCCTTGTATAATATATGCTATAGCTTCGTTCGCAACAACTATCAGAAACCGTTAGCAAACTGACGACGCATGCGCATTTGTTTAAAAGCACTGCTAGAACCAAGTTCAAAAAGTTCGGAAATTTGACCAACAAATACGCTATATCAATGCACTGAAAAGTAGAAAATATATTTCTTTCTCATCTACAGCGTTTAGAAGCGCGGGACACTCACTTTATAATTCATTTATTGCATCGAGTGCCCCATTCTAAAGGCAATTAAAGAGAAAGAAAATGATTTTCAACTTTTTAGTGATGTTGATAGATACGTGATTTTTTTAGTTTTTTTCTTTTTGAAACTATAAATTTTTACAATGAAAAAACTTCAGGATAACGAAACAGCGGCAGCAGGAGTTTCGGACGGTTTAACATCCATGGACACAGATGATGAAGCTCCACAGCGATGGCTTACAGTCAAGGATAGCCTTGAAGCTCTTGTTACGGATCAAAAAGGTTAATTTTCAAAATGTTTTTTTTTTATTCCGACTGCTTAGGTGTGAGACTGTGAGCACGCAAGCTTCAGAACTATGTCAAATTTCAAGTCGACGCAATGATTCTTAAAATTGTTAACTTTGTGGGAGTATTTATTTTGAGTCTGTCTGAATTATTTAAATAGTCAACACCAGGAAATGTCACATTTTGTTTTAAATAGGTATTCAAGGGTTGATACCTTCTGAAGAAGTCCTTGAAACGCACAGAAATGACGGTGACCACACCGAACCTGAACCGACAAACAGTGAAAAAATGAGAACCGATGAAGAAGAACAATGTGGGGATAAATTAAAAATGCGGAATCGCAGTAAAAGACTTGCTGCCAAACTTGTCTGGGATCCTTGGGGTAAAAGAAAAGGAAACGTTAAAGATTCCAAGGTCGGTTTATTTAAAAAGCGACTGTCTAAAATATTTATAGACGGCCTTAATTAAATAAAATATTTTAATACAATCGTTTGTTTTCATATTTAAGACCATAAAAAAGAAGGATAAATCGTATAGATGCGGTACCGGTATTCGAGGTATTTTGAAACGAGTGAGCAGCGATCCGGCCAATAGCTGGCCTCGAAGTTCTGCTCAATTTATTCCTTCGACTACCAATGATTCCATAAATGACATAGCGACTGTTTCGAGTGAACATCACTGTAGCTACAGCGAGTAAGTATTCTAAAAATGTAATTTACGATCGCTGGGTAGTGTCCAAATGTTTTGGTGTTCGGATACGGGTGACTTTCAGAGGTTTTGCAGTATCTTCGACGATATAAGATTATCACAAATAGAAACGATTTTTAATACAGTGTAAACTCTTTATAACGAAACTCAAGGGACCGAGCATTTTTTATCGTTATAGAGAGTTATTATATGGAGTGAAGAAAGAAAAACAACCAAATTAACAATAATCTTCAATGTACTGTATAATCTCTTTATAACGAATTTTAAGGGACCGAACATTTTTTTCGTTATAAAGAATTTTCGTTATATGGAGGGAAGAAAGAAAAATAACCAATTTTCACAAAATTAATTTATTCCAAACACATATACCTATAGCTTGTTAAATTTGCCTGACGTTTTTCGCTATGCCAATATTTGTTTTGTATTTTAAGTATCTTATGCATGCCTTGGGATGTGGTGGAATAATCTTCATTAAATAATAGGAATTTTTCGATAAGTTTGGCGTCATCAAGTGCTTGTTGAATAGATGGTGATGGTTCAGAATGGTCCTCTTTATGTCTGTAAACATTTGCTGACGCCTAAATATGAACATATTTCTTCGTAATAGAGAATGGCTGTTGCGTTATAAAGAGGGTATTAATGTATAGGTTTTAAGGTAAACCAACCAAATCGTAAAAATTTCGACGTTATAGGGAGTTTTTAGTTATAACGAAGGACGTTATAAAGAGTTTACACTGTAGATTAAAAAATTTCTCTTCAGTTTAAGCGAAGCCTACAAGTTCGCAAAGTGTGTGCGTTTTTGCGATCGTGTTATGGTAATAAGTTACGAACAGCAACGGTATGGTCCGGCACCTCGTATTGACGAAGAACCGCTTAAAGTAGCATCGCAACAACAGAAACGGAATAGAGAATTACGTAATCGACATGTGGCCTTGGCTGCTGCCACTTATCAAAGACCGTCGATCAATTAAAGTAAAAAAGCCAGTTCAGTTCGTAGTTATGAAATGTGAATTTGTACACAGTGGTAAATTTATGTAAAGACTTTGTACGTATAAAAATACATAGCAAACCAATTCAGTAAAAAGTTTTTAATAATTCACTGTTATTCATTAAAACAAAACATTCCTTTAAAAAATATTAACAATAGTGATAAATTTTATAATGTCTATACATCTGATTCGTTTTACATAGGCGCTTCCGGGTGATTTAGATAAGTTTTGTCGTTTTAGATTACCGATCAGATCAGATGCGTTTGTATCGGTATCTTATCTCAAGATCGATTCGTTTTTTTTATCAAACAATTTTTACTATCGTTCAATAATATAGAATAAGCACTCGTTACCAACATATATTGTTAATCGTGTCAAAAATTGCGATGATAAAGTGTATATCAATCACAGCGCCCCGGAGATACTAATTAATACTATATTGCTATGTAGGAGTTCATCCAATCAAGAAAAAAAAACGATTTTTACCGATGTATAAAAACAAAATAAATAACAAATGAGCAATCATTTCAGTTTGGCTGATAACGACCAAAGGACTAGATGTTTGATTCGATTGTATTGAAACCGTTGTGGAAAATCGATAGGACAGAAACTCAGAATCCACGAACGGCCCGATTCCTGTTCAATCATACTTTTAATTCGACTTAGGAAATGTTCATAGCATGGCGCCACTGTTTCAAGATCTTCATAAGTGAATACGTATCGTTTCTCTAACGCTATGTATATAGTTTTCTCGGGTGGAATCGTCAGCAACCTTGCGCAAGTTGCAACAAAAGCATCGGTTAAGTCGTTGTCATAGATCACTGAGAAAAAAACGTGAAAAGTCAAAATAAAAAAACAGTTGTGTGGTTTTAAGAAACCACGACGCAAGTAAAACTTTTATTGGATTGTAGACACTTATCCATCACGATTAATTATAAACAACAATATTCACATGAATACACGAATAAAAACATGTAAACACTGTACAGCACTTGCCCGCATGACAGACTGACTATGTGTTATACATACTACACGGTCAGCTGATGCTAACCATGGGCGCCGCCATATTGGCCTTGGCTGCTCTACCGAGCGCCTACTCCGAACGCCTTTCACTTTACCCCTACTCCGCGGCCGCCTGTAATGCGACATGCAACAGACGGCCAGAAAAATTCGGGGCGATAGAATAAAAGTTTCACTTTAAAAATGCATCGTGTAACACAATTTAAACTTACCATCTGCTGCTAGAACCAGTGTGACCTTATTCAATAAGGTCATCAGCTCTTCTGAAAAATCTTCGTAAAAATTCAGAGCCAAAACTGAGACTTGACTTTTGATTAACGCCGAGTTTCTTGAAATGTTCTGTTTTATTAAATCAAGAATACCACCGCTATCGATATCGGTACAAACAACTCGATCGGCATACATTGCGGCAGCTATGCTAGTTAACCCGACGCCCGATCCCACTTCGAGGATTGTGGTTCCGTCAAGTTGGCCTAGCGAACCGAGATGCAATACGAGATCGGCTAATAACAATGATCCTCGCCATACTTGTAAACCAACCAATCCAAGCACTGTGCTCCGACTATGCTCTATTAAAGATAAACAAATGAGTGCCAATAAACAAAAAAACAAACGTGTCTAAATAGATTAGCCTGTTAATTACCTATGTATATGACATCTTTGTTGTCTTGCTTCCTTTTTATGACTAGATCTCCATCCTCATCGACTACAGTAGAGTTTTTTATCGGCGGTCTGATAAAAGGAAAATTCGAAATAACATCTAGAATAAAAAACGTTTGTATGTTTTGTATATTGCAAAATCTAAAGTCAATTTCATTTAACTCACTTTTGTCGTGCTTTGTTGGTTGCGAATTTTTTAAATATTCTTGTTCGTCATAGAGTTCCGAGGTAACTTCAAAATCGGACATTGTAGACTGGTCTGTGATTGTTGGTGTATCAGATTTTAAATTAGATTCAACTGGTTCGGTTTCTTTAATCATGACTTTTGACATTTGATATATACCTAATTGGCACAAATCAGTGTCATATAATTGCAAATAAATTTATTGGAATTTAAAATATTCGTTTTATTTGCCAATAAATTATCTATTGATTGTTATTTAAATTTTCCCGCTATCTATCATATTCCTTCCAACAAATATATTTTTTTCTTGTACTGTGAGGCATGACGTCCTCATTCATAAAAATAATTTGTTTTGTGAGCTATATTTAACGAGCAAATATTTGTGCCATGAGTTAAATTAAATACTAATAAAAAACACTTTCTCTTCCGGGGTCCCGAGTCAAGTATTTTTAGGTGTCAATTTTTGGAAACGACTTTTTAAATTTCAAGGCTAAATTCGCAAACTACCAAATATGGACCTCCTGGAGGAACTGGGAGTTTGTAACTCATTTTCGAAACTTCTGAAACACTACACAATTTACAAGTTTACATTAAACAAGCGTAACGATAGCTGATCTGAAACTAGAGTGAAAACTCAAAGACGGGAAATTATGTTAGGAATTGGGATTTGGGAATACTGCATTTGAAATAAATATTAGTTAATATGTATGTGTAGCCTAAGCTTTAGCATAGAAAACGGTGCCAAAAAATAGCTTTATAAACAAGGAGAGATTACCAGACATGTTGAATGAAACAAAAGAAGATAGCAAGTTAGATGGCGACGTCCTACGTAGCCCAATCAAAACGGCCCACGATGCGCGGTGCCACGCTTAATCAACAGTTGAAGGTTGCGCAGACAATTTCCTGTTAACATCAATCGCCTATACTTATTCCTGACAAGTGGCACTCGGCGTTTCATATTTGGTTGTGAACTCTTGTATAGTAGTCAAACAATTTGGTTAAAAATGAAGTTATTTATTGCGATATGTGTGTTTCTATTCGCGGGATTCGAAGTCTTAGGCGAAGTTGAAATAAAAACTGAAGAAGGAGTTATTGTCTTAACGAAGGATAATTTCGAAAAAGTCATCGCCGACAGCGAATTCATTTTAGTGGAATTCTGTATGTATTTTTTATCTATCATGTATTGCATTATTTTGAAACAAAAATATTATATTGAGTAGGTATTTTTCGTACACAGAAGCTAGGCCAAACCATTCGGTGTTAGAGTTCAAAAACCTCTATGACTTGACACGTCATACAGTCTCGGACTTAAATGTATAAATTATGAACTATGCAATCATTGCCGTGTAAATTTTGTCATAATTACCTGTTTTTTGTCGTCTCGGCAGCTATTAATTTATGTTTAGATGTATCATTCATAATATTTATTTTTTTTAGATGCACCTTGGTGCGGCCATTGTAAACAATTAGCTCCAGAGTATGCCAAAGCAGCAACGATATTAGCAGAAAAACACCCTGATATTAAATTGGGAAAAGTTGATGCCACAGAAGAGCAAGAATTGGCCGAGAAACACAATGTTCGAGGCTATCCAACTCTTAAATTCTTCCGCAAAGGAACACCTGTAGATTACAACGGTAATTCAATTGTTTTTTTTAACGAATTCTTGTCTTAATGATAGGATTATTAATTTGTGTAATTTTGATCAGGTGGAAGACAAGCCGATGATATAGTTCAGTGGCTAGTCAAGAAAACAGGACCTCCTGCTAAAGAACTTACATCAGTCGAAGATGCGACCGCGTTTATCGATTCTGCTCCGGTAGTAGTAATCGGTTTCTTCAAAGATCAACAATCAGCTGGAGCGCAGAGTTATCTTGCCGTAGCATCGGCAATCGACAGCATACCGTTCGGAATCACATCCGATGATGCTGTATTCTCCGAATATGAAGCTAAAGATGCTGCTGTTCTCATATTTAAAAAGGTTGGTTGTCATTTTTATTAACCGTTGGTACCAATGCTATAAATACAGGAGGATTTATTGTAATTTTGTTTCATAGTTTGATGATGGAAAAGCTGTGTTTGACGGTGAACTCTCAGAAGAGGCGATCAAGAAATTTGTACAAACGCAATCGTTACCTTTGATCGTTGAATTTAATCACGAAACGGCGCAAAAAATATTCGGCGGTGACATTAAGAGTCATTTGTTGATCTTCTTGTCGAAAGAAGCAGGACATTTCGATAAATACGTAGAAGGTGCAAGGAATGTTGCTAAAGGATTCAGAGAACAGGTAAATATTTTATCTCGGATATGACATTAAAAAAACCTGGTAGTTACTAGTTAATGTGACTTAAAAAAACTTTGTCATTTCGAGAGTCAGAAATGTTTTCTTAAAAATAATTACGGTGCAGGTTTTGTTCGTAACGATAAACGCCGACGAAGAGGACCATCAGCGAATCTTGGAATTCTTTGGAATGAAGAAGGAAGAAGTACCGGCAATGCGTCTCATCAAATTGGAAGAAGACATGGCTAAATACAAACCCGAAAATGCTGATCTCGGCGCGGACAATATTCAGTCGTTCGTACAGGCTTTCATCGATGGTAAACTTAAACAGCATCTTCTCAGCCAAGACTTACCCGACGATTGGGATAAAACGCCCGTCAAGGTTTTGGTGTCTTCTAATTTCGATTCAGTCGTGATGGACACGTCAAAAGATGTGCTCGTAGAATTCTATGCGCCGTGGTGCGGACATTGTAAACAGCTGGCTCCGATTTACGATCAATTAGGAGAAAAATTCAAGTACGTTAATTTCCGTCGTCTTTTAAATTTTGATTACAAACGACTTTTGTCTAACGTTCAGTTTTTTTTTATTAAAGGGATCGTGAAGACATCATCGTAGCAAAAATGGATGCCACTGCTAACGAATTAGAACATACGAAAATAACGTCGTTCCCGACGTTGAAATTATACGCTAAGGGCGACAACCATGCAGTAGAATATAATGGTGAGAGGACTCTCGAAGGTCTCACCAAATTCCTTGAAAGCGGAGGTGATTACGGCCAGGCGGCGCCAGGTGATGAGGTACTGTGTCAGAATTATTTTTTATTAATGTGCAGTAATAGTATATGACTTGATTATTGCATATCCTAGCCACATTCGGCTTGTAAATCTGGTGGTTTCCGGAGAAGTTGTAATATTTTATTCTTTCTGGAAATCGTAAAAATTCAAATAGATTTTGTAATTATCGAATAATATTTACGATATTATAAACACTTGACATTAAGTAATCAGTGAAGGATCGTAGCCTATACTAAAAAAAAAATCCTGCTAGATCAGCCACGCACGCTCGGAAACAATACAAACGTAAATATGCTTTTTGTGCATTTATGATTTTTAATAATTGCGATTTTGTTTTCCAGGCTGAAGAGGAAGAAGATGATGATTTACCTCGCAAGGATGAGTTATAAATAGGTTCCCTGTGACATTTCCCTCAACTAGCCCCTGTCCCCCTCATCTCCTGTTCCCGACCCCTAAATAATTCACGTTCCTCAGTCTTCTAATTGTGTGGTGTACTTCCAAAGAGACTTGTTTCTTAGTAACCTTCGTGCGATCATATACGATACTCAAAATGGCTGAACAATGCAAATTGAATGGAGAAGAGAAAGCGTTTTTTTTTTTGTCGCTATACTTAGTTAAGTTCTTTTTTTTTATAGATTTTTAGGTGCAACCGTTTTTTATACTTTATTTTTATTTATCGGGGTTATACGACACTTTTTTTAGCGATTTAGTGGGGGGGGGTTTGGTTTTCAGTGGTAAATAAAACAAATGACATTGCCTTTAGAATGTCTAGGTGCCCGTAATGAAATTTCCCCGTTGTAATGAACTTCCTTTTTGCATCTCTTAAAATTTTCGGTTGGTCCAAAAGGCATTCTGCAGGTTTCGTAAAAGCACTCTTATACTGTCCGCAATTGTCGAATTTTTTTAATTTCTCTCTCGTTAGATAATTGAGGCGAAATCGATTATTATTTTTTTTTTTTTGTATAGTAGGTTCGTTTTGTATGATTGTGATGTGAATTTTAAAACAAAAATTGTTTGTTGCATTTAAACGTTTGTCTTGGTCCTATGTTCATCTTCATTGTCAATTATTTTTAATTGAAATGTTCTGAGATGATAGCTTTTGTCGGATAAATTCAATTTTTCATGAAAAATAAGTTTTTATCTCTGTTCTCTATCAACGTTGTTTTATAATGATAATTTTCGATATCAATTTATCATTTATTTTTGTTTATTAAAACAAAACACTTCAAATTTACATTCACTTGTTTTTTATGTGTAACAACTTGAACGCTATTTTTTTCGAAAAAGCTTTATGAATCTGACAATATATTTTGAATTGCTTAAAAGACAGTTCATCTCGTATTTATTTCGATATGGTTTTTGTGCTTGGGCCGAGATGAATACGTTATCATTTTTTGATAACTGACTTATTGTTCATTCCGTGAGTTAGGTAGAAACAAGAGCACAACATATTAATTTAAACATGTAATTTTTATAAAAATATAATAATTATTGAATAAAAAAAAATTATAACAGCTTACCAATTTTCTCAATAAATCTAATGTTGGAGCTTCCTTCACTGCAAACTCCTGTACCGTAAGATGGCGGTATTTAGGCCGTCATTCCTGTGACCAATGCGCCTAACTTTATGTATTGCATTTCAGGAGACGCCGGGGATTTCCCTGTCTCTTGTTCACTCATCAATAAGTTTAACAATCAAAAACTAACAAATTTGTGATAATTATTAGGTGCCTATATAAATAATTATTAATCAAAAAAATTGGTTGTTTGTAAAGTCGGTTTACGGACGATAGTTTTACGTGATAACGTATTCCGCTTAAATATCATATTTAATAATCACGCACAGGGTCAGGCGGAACGTTACACTTTTTCGTGCATGCAGCCCGTGTTTCATCTTTTTATATTGACGTGATTCATCAATTTATAAGACGTTATCACGTCAAAAACAGATTATTGTCTCAATGTTTACATATAAATACACAAGATACACATTTTAATTTGGTAGTCATTTGATGAATTGGCAAAACATACAAATTTGTTTTGTCATTGTGTATCCTACCCAGTCTCCCAGACCTGAGATCAGGTTCATAGTCCAAAAATTATGTTGAAAATAAAATAATGTATTATAATGTATACTTACACACTGCATATTTAGTTACAGTAAATTAATCAACAGAGTGGTACAGATGTAAAAACTATTATCAATTATCATAAACCGACAATCTTTCATTTGAAAAGCTTAGCTGCGTTAAAACAATATTTTTTTTGTTTTAAAAAAATAACTTTCAAAGGTATAAACAAATCCGGTTAAATTTTGTAAGGTTATGGTTGCATATTCATAATAATTTTGTTTTTATTTGATATAATATTTGTTGGACATACAGAGATGGCGAATTTGCGACAGTGCCTTAAAGTAGCCAATCCATTGAAAAATCAAGTCAAGTGCCTTAGATTATTTTCAAGTAAGCCCGATGCGAAATTGGTGGATGTATCGGTTAACGAATCAACAGGTAATTTAATGTTTGTTTAATTAATTAAAATTTGTTTTTAACCCGGCTTATTTAATTCACAGGAGTCGCTACTGTTAGTATGCAAAGACTACCTGTAAATGGATTGAATTTGGAACTAATTCAGGCTCTTGGAAATACCTTGGGTGAATTGGAAAAACAGAAAGCTCGAGGGGCTATTTTGACTTCGGTATAAACATTTTACAGAAGAAGCTTTATAAGATGATACATATTAAATAATTACAATGTTTTTTTTTGTTAGGCATCTCCAACTGTGTTTTCTGCAGGACTAGATATTCTTGAGATGTATAAACCTGATCCGAATAGAGTTAAACAGTTCTGGACAAGTCTGCAAGACTTATGGATAAAATTGTACGGCACTTCTTATCCAACGGTTGCCGCTATCAATGTAAGTTGAAAATACATGCCGGAGATAAATCAGCTGAAGTACTCTCAAAAACGTACTATCCATACATAATTTTTAATAACTTTAAAGAATAGCTTCTGTTGCTACATTGTTAAAACACCCATTGTTACATGTCTATATTAGAAAAATTTATTTCTCAAACAATGTCACCATCGGGATACGAACCCCGAATCTTTCCACTATCGCGGCGGACTGAGTTACATTACTCCACAGTGACACAGTAAGGTCAATTCATCATTCTAATATATAGCCATTTGTAACTGTATATTTCACATCATGCGAGAACTAATTTTTATCTTAGATAACGTCAGATATGAACCTTCACAGAAGTGAGAGCTGTGGGTGAATCAACGATGAAAGTTGTTTTCATTTATTAATCTTAATTAATTTTTAATAGACGATGCTAGTAAGTAGGTAATATAGTGCTACCGAGTGGGTCATTCAGTGCACGATAATGTATTCCTGCACTATTATTATACACTAGCGGTCCCGTCCGGTTTCACCCGGGTGTAAAAGAACGAATGGGGAAGGGAGGAACATGAGTACACACATTCATATTAGTTTACCGAGATGAATGTTGTGTCCAAATTTCATGATGATCGGAGTTACCGTTCAAAATTTTTTGTCGATAAAAAGCACTATTTATACTTTTTTTAACTAATAATTTTTTTTTAATTAATTAAATAAAATTAAAATAAATTTTAATGTAAGCCTTAGAAGAAAGCAATGTAGAAAATAAAAAAAAAAATAAAAATGCATTTGCCCAACGTAGGGCTCGAACCCACGACCCTGGTATTGACAGTCTTGTGCTCTACCGATTGCGCTAGCCGGCGTTGTATTCTTACATCGCTAATATGAGTATACTTAGTTAGTGCATTTCACCGGAATAGAAGCTTATTTTTGAGATACATTTGGAACATTTTTCATTAATGCTCCGCTCCTAATGGTCGTAGCCTGATTTTATATAACCTATAGCCTTCCTCGATAAATGAGCTATCCAACAAAAAACATTTTTTTCAATTTGAACCAGTAGTTCCTGAGATTACCGCGTTTAAACAAACAAACTCTTCAGCTTTATATATTAGTATAGATATAGATGAGCTGAAATAATACGAACAAATAGTTTTGTTTTTGTTTATCGAATCTATATACTATGATTATTGATATCAAGAAGAGGCGATTTTATAGTTCTATTTTTTCAGGGTCATGCTCCTGCCGGAGGCTGTTTGCTGTCGCTCAGCTGCGAATATCGGGTCATGGTGTCTGGCTTCACTATTGGTTTAAATGAAACACAGCTTGGCATTGCGGCGCCAACATGGTTTCAGGTTCGATACATAGCATAAATTTCTTTATAGTTAAAGTATAGCAATATTAACTGGTCCAGTCGTCCTTATTCTGTTACAATAAAAAAAACAACACTCATCACACAATAATACTCGTTTATTCGATCTTTCCGCTGTAGCTCAAAAAAGACTACTGATCTTACCGACAGGTTGAAGGAAAAATTTTGTTTATTTCAGGCTTCAATGCGTAATGTGATTGGTCAACGTAACACGGAACTGTCTTTGACCCAAGGTCGAATGTTCACGACAGACGAAGCTGCAAAAATCGGTCTGATTGATGAAACCGCCACCGATAAAGCCGACGCCATATCGAAATCGGAAAAATTCATCTCCAGTTTCAGTAAGGTGTCGCCTTGGGCCAGAGCTCAGACAAAAATGTCACTCAGAGCTAAGGATATACAGGTACGAAGCAAATGTATTAATTATTGGAACAGATGACACAAATAAAAGAACGTCAAGTGAACACTTTAGAAACTATGTTATAATTAATACCGCTAGAGTGTGCTGATAATTGTGTTTCTGTTAAAGGATTTGGTACAGAACAAGGACGCCGATTACCAACAGTTCATTTCCGTCGTCAATAATCCAAAAGTGCAGCAGGGTCTCGGACTGTACTTGCAGTCACTCAAAAAGCAAAAGTAAAACAAGGAAGGTGTTCAAATCGACATTTGCTGTAAGTGGATTTATGTTTCAAAGAGATTTATACAGTATTGGGTTTTTATCAAAACTCGTAAAAAAGAAGTATAAATAGTGTTTTTGCGTGTTTATCTAGTTATTAAAGATATTTCTGAATATACAAAATATCGATACAATTATGGAATATTATATCGCTTGACGGTAAAGAAACTAATCAGATATCGTACACGTACGAATATTTTTTATATAATCATAGCTTTTTACGAAAATATAATGTTTTTATAAGGTCTGCGATTTTTTTATAAATTTCCAACTCAGCAAAACCACAAATAGCGGTGGTGACTCCTTCTTTTGCTTTCCTACGATTTCAACCATTAAATTTAAGTTCGATGGATTTTCATTTATAAGTTGTCGTATCCGTAAATATAATCTTAAGATGTGTGTTTAGTTCGTTTTTATTTTCCTAGTATTTATATACAATATGAAAAAAAAACATCCAATTAAACTATTTTAGATAATGTAAACAATTACATTAATAACAAAATTCAATTTTTACATCCTATTTTTTAGTAATTTTTTCTTTACGTTTTTTTATATGCTTCTTTATTTTAGTCTGTCTTTTTTGAGCTTGTGCTTCTTTCACTTCCTTCTTCCGAGCCTTTTTCTCGTCTGCCGTTTCACCACGCGGCCTTGCGGAATTTACAAATTGGCTTTGACCATTTTCTTCACTTTTGTCGTTATCGGATGAACCTGAGGTAGACTCGTCTTCACTTTCTGCTTTGTTTTCTAAAATTTCTGGGTTTTTTATCGTACCAGACAAATCGCACTTCAAACCTGTGAAGTAACAGCACATTTTTTTAGTTATCACCAACCATTTAATAAACAAATGCAAGATTGATAATAATTAGAAGACAATAACAAAAGATAAACATACCTGTAAGTGTTTGATAAACTAGATTATTGGCTTGTCCACTCTTGACTTGATTTATATCTCTTTCGAAATGCACAACTTCCGTCAAGCGTTTTGGAATATAAACGTTTTTAAAAACTTGCTCGTCTACTTGATCTTCAGGAGTCGGACCTATAAGCGCTTTTTGAGCCGCGAGCTCCGACATCTTATCCAAATACTCGTCCATATTCTGTTCGTTTATCGATGGATCCGTAATGAAATCGAACAGTTCTTTGACAGTCATCGTTGCTACGCCTCGCTTTCGAAAGAATTCTGTGATGTTGGTACAGTCCTTTCTGAGGAATTCCAAGGCGTGCGGATGATCGTGCTCAACGCTTTGCGAGACATCGATGACGACGATGTGGCCTTCGTGGTACAGCAGATTGAATTCTGACAGGTCGGCATGTACCAAATGACAATCGGTGTAAAAGCGCCGCATCAGAACTGCGCATTCCCTGAAAATAATATTAAAAAGAAATATATATTAGAAATCGTGTCCATCGAGACAATTATTAATAAGAATCGCAGGATTGTGGACAAAAAGTTCTTTATTCAGTGTACGACGTTTCGTCTATAAATTTAGACTTTTTCAAGTACAATTGTACTTGAAAAAGTCTAAATTTATAGACGAAACGTCGTACACTGAATAAAGAACTTTTTTTTTTTTCTTATTAATAATTAAAAAGAAATGTTTCGTGTTGGATTAATAATCTCTGACATTACCGGGGTTTCCTTGTCCTATAAAAGAAATCTGACTTTTCCAGGTCTGAGACCACCATGAAATAAGAAAGTTAATGACTATACCTGTAAAGCTGACACGAACGGGATTCAGTAAGATCGACATCTTTGAGCTTGGGTGCAGGCCACCCGTCAGTCCCGATAAAAGTCATGACAAGAACGTGGCCTTTGAGCTTCACCGGCTGCGGCGCCGATATACCGGCTTCTCTCAGCCTCGCAAGGTTACGTGTTTCTTTCTCTGCCCACGTTCGTACCATTTTCCTCGGGTTGCGACGGCAATAACCGTGGCGAAAACGGTATTCGCCCGTAACATATTTATCGCGGTCTTTGAACACCAATATGGAAGTTTTGTAAATTTTTATAGCATAATCGATATTGGTTTTTGAAGTTGCGTGGTAAACGTTTGCTTCTTTGCCTGTCGATATACAACCGTTGATTTCGGCAATGGTACCGGTGCTTAATAATTTAAAAATAATCATCCTTGTACGAGGGTCCATCACCTGTTCTGCTGTTGCTCTGTCATGCTTGTCTTTTGTTCTTAAACGATCGGACTCCGATTTCTTTGCATTCTCTATTAAACGATTTGAGGCAAAGCCCGGCAAGTTTGGGCCCTCATATTTTTCAACGCTGATTTTATTAACATATTTTTTAAATAACTTCTCCGTCGGCTGATAGTTTGTTATTTTATTACTGCTGATTTGTGCGTTTGTATGTGTTTGTTGGTTAGGATTGAGGTATTTACATTTACCATTTGTTCTGAGGTCATCCCAATCACAGTAATCATCATCGTCGTCTGAATCGTTATTTTCACTTTCTTCTGACAGAGAGCCTTCGGTAATTTTTAAATTGTCAAACTCCGGTAGTTCTTTTGAAGAATAATATGGTTTATTTGATAAACATCGAGGATCCGATTCGTCAGCATCACAAAAAATATCAATTTCTCGGTCACTCATTTTACTTTCATAAAACAATAATGCATTTACTATTTACGAAAATGTATTATTTGTATTTTTAATTAATTTTTATTTCACTGTATTATAAATGTTTTCCGTTTTCACAAAACAATAGTTAGGTTATGTACTACAGTTTGACATGCACGCTAGTCACAAAGTGTCAACTTCAACAGAGTTCAATTTTCAAAGTTGTCTCTGGCGACAAAGAAGTCTCTGGGCAGCAACTTCTCTGCGGCAACTAGTGATGGGAATAATCGAATGATTTTAATAATCGAAAGGTTGCTACTCGAATGATTTTGATAATCGAATGATTCATTCGAAATGTTACCTTCGAGATGTTTCATTATAATGAGTATAACAAATATTCTCGTAGTATTTAGTTTACTATAGGTAGTTACTACTTACCCACCTTAATACTAATATATTACAGCACACATTAAAACACAAAACTTTTATTTCATTAGCAAAAATAATTAACTGGAAGAAATACATAATAATATATATTATATAAAACAAATTATTCCATTTCAATAGCAATCTTTCAATTTATAGGTACTATATTTTTATTTTTACTAAATAATTAATAAACTATAAAAGTATAAACTATAAAATGTAGTGTGGTACTGTGTAGTGTGTACATCTATTTCTGGTAGTCGTAAACGCATTACGCAAAACACTGCAATAAAACCAATTGAGAGATTGGACAAAGTCACAAAATTCTCTCGCGGACAGAATTCACTCATTGTATATCTCGAAAGGTATATTTCGAGTGGTTTAGGACGTTCTCGAACGATGTTACTGGTTACCGCAAGCTAGCCGTGAGCAGTGAAGACAAAATATACAAAATGAAACTTCATTCGACCTAAAATATTAGTTCGAGGCATCGAGGTTCGATTGAATTCATTCGCAGTATAAACACATTCTGAATGAAGTTTGCATTCATCTCGACTTAGAGGTTTCGATTCTTTAGACTTTAATAGCTAATACAATAGAGTAGCCTGGATGCAGTGCTTCATAGAACAGAGGCAGATAAAAGATGTTACTACTTAGTATATACTTACTAAAAATCATTCGAGTGATTTTTAATAACCTCTCGAGATATCTCGAGATATTTTAATAATCGAATGATTCTGTATTTTATTTCGAGATATTCCCATCACTAGCGGCAACCATAGAGAAGAGGTCTTGGAAGAGACTCAGAGAGGTTTAGAAAGAAGCTTAATTTGTTGGCTGTCATAATAACAATGGAGATTGCAAAATTTTCACCTAGATTAAAATCAAAGAGCCGACTAGTATGTGCTGTAAAAGACTGTGAAAGTCGCAGCAATAAAAATTTAGATATAATATTTCATCGTTTTCCACCAGAAAAAAAACGGCTTGTGACAATTACGAATAAACTCGGGAATTTTGAAAAAATCGATGTACACAGTGCATGGAAAAAAGCTGTAAATATAAAGCAAGTAAATCCAAGTATGAAAGTATGTTCAAGACATTTTAAAATTGATGATTATATATTACCAAGTCAGTAGCACCAATAACTAACTACGTAACGTAAGTTACTTTTCAGTAATTTAAAGTGTAGCTGCTCCTTTCAGACATTCCAGCCAAAAAAAGACTGTTAAAGAAAAATGCTGTACCATCGAATAATTTACCTGAAGCTCCTAGTGTAACCGATAAGAGTGGAGATAATCGTATTAAAAGACGGAAAAATAAAAGAAAAATAACGACAGAGCAAGATATACCAGAAGAATTTGAAGGAAGCGCAGCAGAAGATGTTTATCGAGCGCCTCCGAACTTACATGATGTAGGAGTGCAAGTAGCCAGTGATTTTCTTAAACTTAAATTCACCAATTTTGTAGCAACAGTCGTATGAACTTGAGTCCTTTTAAATTTTGCACACAATCGTGAATATTGCAGCCCTCGAAGAGTATTTCTGCATCCACAGGGCGCTTTTTGTTCGGATAGATGGAGTAAATTTTAGGTCATGTGACAAGCGAACAATTCGAGTCATTTAAACAATTCCGAACGCAATCTAGCAGATTTTTTCAAACGTCTAAATAATACGTCTAAATAATTCCTCAATTATAATTCAACTTTATTTTAATAATAAGCCGTGAGCTGAATCTCCTCCTGATCCTAACGCAGGGTCGATCTTTCAGAGCATATAAATGTTAAATTCAAACGCAAGTAGAGTGCTTGATTTTTTTCTCACTCAGCAAACCTTAGTTCTCTACCATGATGTACTGTCGCGTCTTTCCAATTCAAAACAGTGCCGAGTTCCTATGTTTTTTGACGTGATAACGTCTTATAAATTGATGAAACACCAGCTGCACGCACGTTCTTAACGTTCCGCCTGACCCCAGACCATGTGCGTGCAAGCGAGAGCGCAGTATGCTTCGGCCCAAGTTTGACAGCTACTAAAATTTAGGTTATGTATTACGGAATACGTTATCACGTAAAACTATCGTCCGTAAACCGACTTTACAGACAACCAATTTTTTTTTTAACAGAATCCTACCTGCGAAGACATTACCATCGGTGCTTCGACGTCGTTAAGGCAATATGAATCGTCACAGAAATTGGAATTCCCTTCAGTTAAACAAAATATTCTTAAGGATGTTTTTATAAAGAAAGAGAGTCTAGAGGAAGAAACGTCTACAAAATTGAAAGTTCTAGATGAATGTAGTACAAAACAGGAAGTTCTAGAAGGAAATTCTACAGTACGGGAAGCTGTAGAGGAAATTTATATAAAGCAAGAGATTTCAGAAGAAACTCATATCGAACCTAAAGTTCGAAATCAAGAAGTTTGGGACAAAACACCTGATGAATGTACATTACCAATAGTTTCAACCAAAATGGTAGCTGAATTTCCTGATCGAGTTTCTACACGCTGTTTGGTTATAGAAGTGCCGGAAGATGTACGAGCGTCCAATGAAGAAACGCCTCTCAGTGACGGTTCATGTTTTGAACAGTTTGTACGGACTTTAGAAAGAGATGACCTTGAAAGAAAATATATTAAGAGTGAAAAGAGGTGCACGGCACAGGCGCACAAAATTAAACAACTGGAACAAAAAGTCGGACAATTATATAGTGTTATAGAAAAATTACAAAAACAGAAAAAACCCTGAAATATCGTTGTGAAATTCATCACAGTAGACACGCTGTAATGACTTCAATGCGTGTATAGTACATAAATCTATAGCGTTGTAACTAGTGATGTGCCGGATCGTTAAAAATGTATATCCGCGGATACGGATATTTGGTTTCAAGATCCGCGGATACGGATCTTAACTTTCTTAGAGTACGCGGCGGTAAATATTGTACATATATCTTTGGAAAGAGACTATCTGTTATGGGAAAAAGTTATTGACCTCTTTAAGAGTTAACTCTCATAACAGATTGTCTCTTTCCAAAGATCGATGTGCAATATCTCATTATAAAGATAGTTTTTTAGTACCTTTGAGTTATGTACTATTGGTATGGTACTCACTACGATAAATGTTAGCAATATAAAGGTGCCAAATACGATTTTAAAAAATAAAAAATAATCTGAATGGAATTTAACAGTTTTTCATTATTACGTAATCGTCTATATATATAAAATTTCATCTCTGAATTGAAAATTAATAAGGTAAAAGATCCGCCAAAAAACTAACGGATACGTATCTTTCTTTTCCCTCGGATATCCGCGGATACGGCTATCCGGCACATCACTAGTTGTAACGGAACTGCGGGTTATTTGAAAAAGACGAAAGAAAAAGAACAACAAAGTTACCATCTAAATAGAAAGTTCTGTTATAATATATCCAAATACATTTGATATAACATTGTGTTATTCTTAAAAATAAAATGCAAATAATAGATGATTAAAAAATAACTAATTAATTAATGGAAAATTCCCTCGAAAATGGCCAATAAAACCGGTTTCTAATTGCACAAATAAAAGTTTTTCTTTGTTTTATGTTGGTGTTTTCTCACCTGGTTTGTAATTAAAAAAAAAACTGTTTTGGAAATGGAAGAGACGTAAAATGGCGCATGTTTTTTAGGAATTAACCTTTTAAAAATAATTCTACATCACCGCAAAAACAAAACAAGTGATAAACTTCAGTCGGTAAAGACGTCATACATACATGTTTTGTTTCAACAATGATAAGTTTTATAACAGCAGTAACAAAGACGCATCGCGTGAAGTTTTGTACTGCAGAACACCTCTGCAGGGTGTTCAGCAAAACGTGCTCCCGATCAGTTTTGATAGGAACGCTCGACTTCTTTCGACTAACTTTGTTTCTAATGTCATAGAACTCAACTTAACTATCATTAAACAAAACAAAATCGCTGCGATACAATTGAACAGTGTTATTTTGTTTTTCTATTTGCCAATGTGCCATTCAGAAATTTGTACAGACCTCACTAAAAATGCAGCAATTTTTATTTTATTATAAAGAAATATAGATTAAATAACATTTTAATATACATTACAAATGAGACCAATAATTTTTATTTACTGTTCGGTAATCGGGTAAGGTGTACGTATAAAACAAAATAAACTAAAGACACTATTAACTTTGCAAATTGTGGTAAAACATGTTTGATTTATTTTTGTGTTAATCAGTCTAATATAGATTGATTTTTAAATGAATTATGTTAATTTCGGTTAACTAATTTTTGAGGTAGTTGGTAGAGATATACGATAATTCATACACCTTAACTGACTAAACAATAACGAGAAGATTGTTTTAATGACCGACCTATGGAATTAAACCTTTCGCTCTGAACAGGTCTCTCATCAGCCCCTTCAGGTACTTGATCTCTCGACTTAAATCGTTCACTTCGGAGTGCAGTGCGTCGTTCTTGTCCATCAAGCCTCGTTCTTCCGAGAGAATGACTTCAACCTCTTGTTTCTTTTTCTGCCTGTAACGCGTTGCTGCGTTTTTGTTTTGCTCCTTCTTGCGAGATCGTTTGTCTTCCGTCGTCGATCGATCGTACGGTTTTGGCCGACGACCGCGCCCTTTCGGCACAACAGACGGTGAGGAGAGTGTCGGTTCCGGAGTGGCCGGTTGCGGCAACCATTCCGGATCATCGATACTTTCCTCGCCGCTACTGCTGCTGCTGCTAAAGCTCGGCGAGGGAGGTAAAGTACTGGACGACATCTCGCCCCATACCAGATTTTCGGCGCGAGATCTCACGAGCTCGTCTACGGCAGCCATGTCGATGTCGTAAGGCGCGGCCGTTTGTGATTGGTACGTAGGTAACGGAAGCGGTCTTTCTGCATAGAGGGGCGTTGTCGTAACTGAAGAACGTCCGGCGGTTTCGGACGCGGTGCCCGTTCTGTTTGGACTTTGAGGCGGAGTGAGTGTTGCGTGTGTCAGTTCGACGGCATCGAAGACTGTCTCGAACTCTTGCAGAAGCGCTTCCGTGTCGCGGGACGTAGGTATAACCGGTACGGCTGCCGGAGCACCGTACATGGCGATGGTTTCTCCATGTAGCGGCGGAGACGGAGGTAAAGGTGTCAAAAACTGTTGAGATACTACAAGTGGCGGAATATCGAAAAGGGGTAGATCTATCTTTTCTTCCAGCCAGTCCGAGAACGGTAGAGGTTCTGTAAATAAAAAATTAACAAAATCAGCACTAAATTAAATTTTATTGTTGAACTGAATAATAAACCTTTATCTCAATCAAATCAATTATAATTATTAAGTAGTTGAAATTGAAACTTTTTTTTAACTTCTTTGGTTTTTTTTATGTTTGGTACCACTGAGTGTGGATGGATCCTGTCAGTGTACGTTCTGCTTTTGAGTTTGTTATGTGTAAAGTGCATATTATTGTTGTTTTTTGGATATATAAAATGATATATATTGAAAATATATTAGTAAATATAAAAGAGACAAATTCAGCATCCGTATTTTTATACCCTTTGTCAGTTAAAAATAAGACACTTCAATTCTATACTAAAAAGAAGTGGTGATAACTACGCATTTTTTCTGTATGCAAGTTGTGTTCGAACATGTCATCAATTCAATTGTCTTTCGTTCTAGAATATATGCCCTGTCTAGTTGAAATTGTTGTTAGATAATTTGTTTATTCTTTTCTATTCTAAAACATTTAAGGATATACTATTGCGTAATTTTATAAAAAAATAAACATATTATTTAGTTCCGAGGCTAAAGGGTAAAAAGACAAAACTAGAAAAACGTGTGAAAACAATAGGGTTAGGCAATGTTCTATGTGCTATGAGAGGTTTTTTTTCCTCATTTGTGTGACAATCATTATCGTAGTTGCAAATAAGTTAAAAACTAAAAGTTGTGAGTGACATGGTTTCGACAACAAATAAATGGATTACGACGAGCTGCCAATCTTGCTGAATTGGTAAGCAATTTTATTAATAATTGTTTTCGTCTAATTTTTGTTAATTGGGTACTAAAAAATTAGTAATTTCTAACATATTGATTATATGTACTTGGAGGTGTTTGTTATATCATCGATCTCAAGCGCAAGTTTATTAATTAAATCATTAATGGCTAAAAATGGTAAAATCTTTAAACCTCCATAAAAATGTTATGGGGCATTTGTGCTAAAACTCCCTAGAGTAGAGATGTCGACAAAGTAACGATACGATACGAAACTACTCGTTACTCTAGAATACCCGAAGTAACGATTACCGATTTGAAAAGTAAATCGTTACTTTTACTTGAATGATTACTATTGATTATTGATTACTATTGATTATTGATTACTATTGATTATTTTATTATGCGAGTATAAGGATATTCATTGAGTTCCTGCGAACCTTAAGATTTCGGAGCACTACAAAGGAGCCGCTGATACGTATAAAATAAATATGCCGCCGATATCAATAGCCCTTAGCAAAATTAATTGTGTATTATTGTATTGTTGATATGTTGTGGTCAGTAATCGTCTTGTGTCGATATTTATTTTATTCAGTACGTTTTTATATGCAATATTATTTGTTGGTTCAGACACTACGTACTACATTTTATGTATGTAACTTAAGTAATCAAAGTAACCAGTAGTTGAAATGATTACTTAATACCCAAGTACCTATAGTAGTAACGAATACATAAAAGTAACGATAATCGACATCACTAGTATGTAACCTAAGTAATCAAAGTAACGAGTAGTTGAAATGATTACTTAATACCAAAGTACCGAATAGTAACGAATACTTAAAAGTAACGATAATCGACATCACTACCCTAGAGGGTATTTCATGTCCCACCAAGGACTGAAAATGCCCAACGTTTCATCCAAATCGGACATGTACTCTCAATTTTGCTTCGTTATCCAGTTGGAGAGAATTCTGCCGAATATACAAAAATAAATTACAATCGTTGTCCAGTAGACTTTTGTACAGACAGATCTTAGACTATAGAGTAATTTTCTATAGACTTGATTGATGCAATCTTGATGCAGTTTCATGATTGACTTATGCATCGAAGAATAAACTCGCATTTTTAGCGGACGTCTCGTTAAAATACTGATTGTTTAGCTATTTAAATAATCGTATTTATCGATAAACTAGAGGTACTGGGAATCGAACCTGGCACCTTTCGGATCAGCAACAACCGACTCGGTTCTTTTGCAAGCCGCTTACGACGTCCGTCGTCGAGCGTCTATAATTGACAGTGTCTACCGATTCTTTCAATCAAAATTGCTTTTCCGATGATTGCGTTCGTATCGATATACATATTATTTCCATTCAATTATGATTAATTGAATCGACAATTCGACGCATATTGATTGCATCTGATGCGACATTTTTCACAATGCGCGCCGCAAAATCACATTCGAGTTCATAAATTGATCTATTTTACGCGAGCGAGAAATGTGCCGATGCGAGAGAGATATTAATTCATAGGACATAGGTTATTCAACTCCATTATTCATATACTCAATTAAAATAAGTAACATATATTTCGATAAGCCAAGTGCAAAAATAATATGTCAATTAGTTGAACATTCAAATTTGTGTGATTTTAAACATAAATCTATTTGTGAAAACATTGAAAAATTAAATATTACGGCATGTAATTGAATAACATTATTGAAATTATCTAAAACCGTTTAATCTTCGCAGTATATCACGCTGACACTTGACATCGGTAATTTTTTATATCATTTTTTAAAAAATGTACATGCGCTTGGCGTGGATATTTCTTTCATCCTGTTCTACTTAACGCAGAACAACACAATGCAGCTACCCCCAAGGAGTGTGCTTAAGTGGGTCTGATCTTGTCTCTATTTTCATTTTAATGTGCTAGTGTGAAGTCGTTTAGTTTTAATCAATGGCGGATTTAGAGGTCTGGAGGCCTCGGGGCAACAAAGGAGTGGGCCCCCCTGGCCCCAAATTATTTTCTATATAAAATGGACATTTTTTTTCAGTCGAGTTTTCCAATAAATAATTTATTGTGAAACCAAGTATGATTCTCTCTGAGGCTGTGGGCGATTACCACCCCACTCAGCCATTGGGGTACTCCCTCAAGACGGGTAGTAAATTGCTTATCAGGGCCAGTTAAGATTTTGATATTTTACTGATTGCCTGATTGGAGTGAACAAATATAGATCGATGATTTCTGTTAATATTTAATATAATCATGTTTGCACAAAGTACTGTAGGTAAAGGTAAAACGCGAAAAAAAATATCAAAGGAAAAGTTGTTTACTAGTTTGAATTTGAAATTTTTTTCCGAAGTCTCTATCGTGGGGGCCCCTCTTTTGTGGAGGCCCCGGGGTTGTAGGCCCGGTTGCCCTCCCCTAAATCTGGCCCTGGTTTTAATTGATGACGATATTTGATGTAATTAAGACGCTAATGACTAAGTTGTATAATCTACAATAAATAAAGTATTATCTAATTTAATAGCAGTCGATTTTCAAGGCATGCCGGTACAAACAGGCTCAAATTATCTGGAACGCGTTTTCCTGTCTATAGATATATTATTTTAAATCAAATTTGATTATAGGTTGTTGGTTATTATACAGGTTACACAACTACCTTTCTAAATAACGATATTACAGCTATACAGAAGTCCGGCTGCAATTTTATTATTTTTTATCGATAACTTTATAAAAAAAAAAAACATTGCCCTCCTGACGCAGTCGAGTAAAAAATGG
The DNA here is from genome assembly GCA_963575645.1 of Xanthostigma xanthostigma. Classification (NCBI taxonomy): domain Eukaryota; kingdom Metazoa; phylum Arthropoda; class Insecta; order Raphidioptera; family Raphidiidae; genus Xanthostigma; species Xanthostigma xanthostigma. Next base: position 18,386,905 of record OY754474.1, read on the forward strand.
CGTAAAAAAACACAACTTTTAAAAACGATTTGTCCAGCTTCCGGATCAAGTTTTCTAATTGCACGGTTTACGCAAGTGTATGCTAATTGCTGTACGTATTTTTACAGAGAAAAGTAAACTTACAGAACTTTTATTGTTGTCAAGCCTCAAGATATGAAAGTTTAGCAAACAAATGTAACAATTTCCATAACTAGTTTTTGTTTTTGATTTTATTAGAATGGCGTCTCCCTTCTCTGTTACATTTAAATCAATACAGATTGATTTATTGTAGGTCAAGGCTTTTGACAGCAAATTAGAAATTTGTGACATTATTCACAGTCGACTTACTGTCAAAAAAACCGAGAAAAAGAAGGAAATTTAGTCGTCAATAAACAATTGAATATGAAACAATAGAATCGCGAATTTATCGAAAACATTTGAATGCTGGTAACCGTACAGAGTTGAGTATATCGCTCAGTTGTTTCGCACGATAATAATGTTGCAATTAAATAAATATGGCAACTGGAATGTCCACTCTTGTTTGTTTAGTGTAATAAAAATAAAGTGCAAAAAAAATTACTATAGTTTCATTTCAATAAAAGATCAGCGTTCGACCTTCACAGTTCCTTCGATCTACTTCCTGAAAAATGTCACAGAATAAAAGTAGCGCCATCTAACAGAACCGTATTTACACAATTTCAAATTTTAAAAACCTCAAAATATTCTCTAAATAAAATTGCGCTTGTTTTAAATAAATTCATTTTTTATTTATACAAATAAAATTCTAGTCGCTTAAAAAGGGCTGAACCGATTATCGCGACATTCCCACGCTATAAGGACGCTGCACACGAGGCTGGTTTTGCCGCTACATTTGTTTGCTAGGTTTCAAGCGTGCCTTGGCTGGGTTTCGTGACGGTTTTTACGTGTTCTCTTCACACGATGCGTCTTTTGAAGCTTGCTTTAGTGCGCGCGCAGTGACAATTGCAACGTTAACAAAAATGAACGTTTATTGCCACTAAACAGAACGCACACTATGACGCCATGCTTGTTTGTGGGCGTTTGCTCATGTCGTCCACGTTCTAAGATAGTGTTTCCTGATTGGTTTTCTAATTTTTGAAATCCATCTTGCGACCACGCACGCGAGCCAGCATTGACGTCATTTCTACCGTTGCCAGTCAGCACAAGTTCCAGCAGTGAGTCCAGCGGCAAAGAGTCTCGTGTGTAGCGGCCTTTACGTTTTCATTGCGTTCGCGAGATACGCGCTCGGCGAAGTTTTTATAAACGTGGAAGACAGCCTGTATATAAAATTGATTATATGTTTTATAAGCAAGAAGGGGACACGATCAGTGGCGAAGCGACAAAGTACGACCGAATCTAATAAAATAGATATGAGCATAAATAAAAATTAAAATTAGCATTTATGGAATTTATTGAGTTGTTTTTAGCGAAGTAAACAAGTCAGTTTTGCTATGTTAAACACGCCTTTATTATAAATCTCAAGGTCCTTCGTCCCGCACCTCGCCTTCGCCTAGCGAATAAACGAGATAAAGAAAGATAGAAGAGAACAGGTCAAACGGGCGGGTTATCACAGTTATCACACAATTTACTTGTCCTAAATAGTTTCACCGCAGTTTTTGGTACATCGACAAGACTCGTTTAATTTCGTACTCGTTCCCTTATCGTTAAAAAAATTGAATGTTGTGTAAGGATTGAGGTTAAGCAGCAATTTACAGATCGTATAAAGTTGACTCATCTTTCTGAAGTAGCATTGGTCTTTTTAATATTGGAGGTCCCAAGCACAGAAGTCCCATTGCCCCTCCCCGACTCCTTGACTTAGAGAGTATTCGGAACTCAAAGGAATGGTGAGACCTCTGGTGAGAAATGCGCCGAACTGCACTAAGGGGGGTTTTTGACAGGTAAACTATGGACCTCTACCCTTCATAAGGTAAACATTGATTTAGAAAAGCATGATGGAGGCTAACCTAACATGCTTCTCTAAATCAATGTTTACCTGTCAAAACTCCCCTTAGGACAGTTCGGCGCCTTTCTCACCAGAGGTCTCACCATTCCTTTGGGTTCCGAATAGCAAGCAATATACAACAGTAATAATTGGGTAAGATAAGAACCCTTGACTAAGGACACCCAAACACGCGCTTGTTGTGCTTCTCCGTTAATTCGCCGCTATTAACAAGGTATTGAAATTTTTGTATAGGTTGTTTCTGACGGCATTATAAGTTAATAGAAATCAACCCAGTAGTTTCTCAAGTTTTCGCTGTGTTAATGTTAGGTGGCTACTCGATAAAACGTAAACAGGTGAAAAGTACTACAAAAATTATTGCTTTGAAGCCTTGAACCAAATATTTGTACAGAAGGGAAAAAATCGACATTTATTTACCAAGTTAAATCGGACAAACATGCTGATTCCAACAAACACGAATGCTACTACTTCAAATGTTCTATAATTTGTGTAACGATGACGCAAAGTTTCGTAACCGGAATTAGGCAATACCGCAAAACATATCTATATATAAATAGAATTGAAGTGTCTGTCTGTTTTGCAAAATAAATAATAATATATTTAAAGGCAGTGGTGCCTTCAACTGAATACGTTTTCGTAAGTTAATGTTGCGTTACAAAACCGTGCTTGTTTGAAGGCGGTATTGCCTGCTACTTAATACGTAGTCGGGCCGGAAAACGAGTCACGTGTTCGGTTTAGGTTCACTGACTGATATTGCCGAATTTCTTAAAAATCACGGGTTCACGTACTTCCGAGACAAACAGAAATGCTGAACGGTCGCGGACTAACCGAGAAATTATTGTTCAACATAAGCGGCACAGTTTTTATGCACGGACCATCTCAAAACGGATATGGTTTACATTGATTTTTATAGTAACTAAGTATTAATAGCTGACTATCATTTCCGAACTGAACAATATAAGCACTGTTCCGAGCTGTCTGAAAACGGTAACAGTCTTGTGCAGTAGTTCAAAGACCGATGCGCAAGACTGTGACGGTTCTGTTACTGTTCGCAGAAAGTTTGAAACAGAGCTATAATATATAGGTAAATTTTTTTTTGGATGAATAAGCCACATGGTCCTGTGGTTGTTCAAGATCTTTTGTACTTGGTATTGTATTTTTTCGGGTACCAGCTGCATTCAGTGGCGTGGGGTACGTGTCGTCATAATTGCTACCATACAGACCTTATCAATAAAACATTATACCTTTAGAATCTTTAGATATTTTAGCGTTGAATTACTTTGATATGCATCGAATTGTGTTTTTTGTCTTCCATTTGAGTACCTATACTTAATAAGGAACGAGCGAAACAGCAACTTTTCTGCGCAATTTTCATTCTAGATTGAGACGGACGGACTTGGTATCATGTTTCAAGGATGTAGCATATTTATTATTTTTAAGGTTCATAATTCAGTGGCCGCGTATTTGAAAGAATCGATTCGCTGTTTTTATTTTTATTTAGCAAAAACCTATGCTGCAATCGTCCGGCATAACTGGGCATTTCGTGGAATGTTTAGACAGTTCACTAAACGCTGACATCGATGTCTGCGTTGACTGGTTAAGGCTAAAGATTTCATAAGATGGCCGCAACGTAGTGCTTAAATTTTTATTTTGTAACACGTGTGTGCATTGAGATTGCGCGGACGAAAGTCGGCTTTTGCATGCCAGTGACATAAAAGTGGCGCGTGCGCAGATAAAAACTAATGTGTTTTAGTCCGTTGAAAAAATATTTTCGAGTACAAATCGCTATACTGCCTATTTAAAATGGTCGTATAATCAAAACGGTCCCTGATTCACTTCATGAAAATAAAAACGGCGAATCGATGTTTTTTTTTAAACCCTAGACCGGTCACGCCGGTTTTGGTACCTACCGAAACAAGCCACAGCCATAGTTATTTCCAGTCGTTTTTCTCTCAATAATTCGATAAATTGCAGTCTTATAATAAAATCTCAATTAATATATTTATATATAAAGTAAATTTATTTTTTATGGCAGTACAAATCACAAGTGTTATTTTATTTTTCTCCTTCTAACACAACGATGAATGAATGTATAGAGTGTTTATAGGTTATAATAAAATTGAGTATTATATAATAGAAAAATAATAGAGAGAGAGAGAGAGCGTGAGAGATTATATTATTTTATAATATAAGGAGTAATAAATTGCCAATGATTCAAATTAACGACTTTCGGCTGTGGCTGGCCGAATGCACTTGCAGTTGTTTTCAGCGTCTTTTCACGAGCTTTTGCGAATTGAAGACGATTTCCCGATTCCAGGTATAATGGTAGATGCACTTCATACTATATACGTCTCTGACGTGATTCATCTGTGCCCGAAGGCATTGATGACCCGTACTCGGAATTTTCGAACGCGAAATTTTTCTCCTACAATCTACACCTGTCCTTCTAACTCGTCGTGTGTCAATTGTCACCGCTTATTTATTTTTTTAACCTATGTTTGCGTTTGTTACGCCGTTGGTAACACGCTCGAGAATCTATTATTGACAATATTTTCGTGCCGGTCGAATTGAAACGACGGGGCGGCGAAAAAGCGCGAACGCGTCGCGACGGTCGCGTAAAAGTACGAAATTCGTTATCACCGTAAAAACGCGCGCGAGAAGAAAATAAAACACGACGATTTAAAAATTACGACACGTGATCGATTCGTTTTTTTTTTTAAAACAAACGAGGCGCGATCGTATTCGGCGAAACAAAACAATATAACAGCATATAGAGCAAACAGAAACGTATCGGAAAGACAACAATAAATGTGCGAGAAAACAAAATGTTGTTTGTACGTAAAACCGTTCTGTTCAACTGTTCTGCGCTGACTGTCGACTGTTGTCCAGTCACCGCTGTGATTGGTCGCGGAGTCGTTTTAATTATTTTATCAGTGTCGCGATTAAAATATACATACATTATTTTAATAACGAAGTACGCGCTTCGTTTAAGTAAACGTGATAGGCACGTCACCGTTTCTGTTCTCTGTTTTATGTAGCAAAATCGTAACGTCATATCTGTTGCATTGTTTATACAGTTTTCTAGTGCTTTACATAATTTACACAGTTGATCTTTATTTTTGAAAAAAATTGTTGCTATAACAATCGCGATCTTTTCGTTAACATTCCGCAATAAAAAAGTATTCAGTTATTTTCTTTTGGAGGTTATCTAATTTCAAATGGTTGATTAATAATGTTATAATAATATTTTGAGCAGAAAATAGTTTTTTGTTATTTTAAAATGAAGCACAGTGCCGTGCTAAGTAACGAATAAAAAATTTTACAAAGATATTTCTGGACGACTGCGACAACTCATATTCCTTTCACTCGAATGCTCGACGATAGATAAAAAACCGCACATTTCTTTGAAACATCGGAAATTTCCATCGCTAGATCGCATTTAATATATTTTATAAAATATGTACAATACGCGTCACGGATCTAAAAGATTCGGAAGTTAGTCACAAACAGCGTCGCAAAGGCACATTTTAGAGCCGTTGATACTCCCACCACCTCCCAGCTACCTGCACGGAACGTGCGCTCGTCGATGATTGGCCGTGATAGCTCGTTGCCTTTGTCACTTGTCGCTGTCCTGCTTTAAAGTACAGTCGAGTACGCTATTGTCAATTTGCTATTGCTATTTTAGTTTTGTTGAGTTGCGAGTTTGTAGTTTTTCAACAGACTCTACAAGCGCAAGTCCGCACTCGCATCTAACTTCCGAGCCTTTTAGATTCGTGGCGCGTAGTATATTAGTAACATACAAACTTTACCTCTTTATAATATTAATATAGATTGTTTGATTGCCGCTTTTTTTATTCACAACTTCAAATCAGCCGTTACTAAATAACGAGGTTGCTAATAAAAAAAAAAAAAAAAAAAACATTAATATGTAAATTTTAATGACACCGATACTGAGTAAAAAAAAACTTTTTTTTGCGTTATATTTTGGGCAATATCTTGTACCTGTCTTAAAGTGAGATAGATAAACTGATTATACTGCTATCCTCGTTTGTTTAGATAAGTGTTCTACTTATATAGCGACAATGCCAATAGTACTTTCTATCTTGAATCAAATGCAAAAGCGACAGGTTTTAGAGTTTGTGATACAATAAAAAGAATGCAATTAATTATTTCACCTGCATTGACTTTTTAATATTGACCGTTTATTTAGTATACTAGCTTTCTAGCCCGGCGTCGTTCGGGTAGATTTTGGTTTGACTGCGAAATAATCAAGAGCAATAAATCTCAAACAGCTGTTTACTGTTCTACAGTTTGGCCATATCCCTGAACATCGGATCAAAAGCTTCAAGAACTTATAGAGATTTGTATATAAAAAGACTTTTCCGAAATTGGCCAATCATAATCGTTCGGAACCGAACGTGGTGTTTTTCTCACTTGGGAGTTGCCAACGTTTGTCCTGACACTAGATCTACGAAATACTTGAAAATGTACAAATGGTTTGCTCTTTTCGTGGGAAAATGCGGGGGCTGTTGTGCTTCGCGAATTATAGATTTTAGATTATCTACCCTCAACCAGCGTCCACCATTCGCGATTTCTGATTGGCGATCAATAGATGTTGAAAACTTCTGGATCGAAACGTTTATTTTTATCAAAATCATTGCAATCATTAATGCAATTATTTCGTATTTTAAAATAAAATATTTGATTTAGTTATCTGTAATGATGAATTCGTAGCAGTTGAAACAAGGTCTAACAGTGGATGGGTAAAGAATTATGCCAATATTAACCTTGCTTTCGATTACAAACTGCAAACTGTGGGTCGCGGGTTATCAGATGCGCGTTTTTGGCATCTTGGCATTTTCCGCAACAGTTCGAGTTGCATTTAAACAATGTGTCAACAATTTTATTAAAATAACCAACTCTTTAATCAAAAACTTTACTTGCATATTCAAATGTACAAAGGATTAGGCTTCTGTTATATTTGACATATAATTCTATAGTGACGTTTCCTTCGCTCTATTTAGGTTAATTAGGATATAAAAGATAAATAATAAAAAATAATGCGAGGCGTCGTGGGAAGCCTGGCACATGTGAAACATTTTAAACGTAATTCTACTAACTAAATTTCGCCCTGTCATCTAGTTGTCGCCTTTAACACAAGCCAAGTTATAATCCAACGCATACACAAAGCAAGGGTCACGCGCTGTCGTCCAACAAAATAATAGTGACTAAACTAGTAACTATATTTCGCCCTGTTATCTAGATATCGCATGCAACTAAGGTGTTTCTTGAAATGAAATTATTTTTTACAAATTTCCAGATGAAATAAAATACCCTTGGTTTTACCTATTCCGAGAATTTTGAATCTCCTCCATTTATTCTCAACCGAGCTATTGGTATAATTAAAAAGTAATATATAACTTAAATATCCAAATTAAGATTATAATTTTGTCTATCGTATTTGGGATTTTCCAGAACAATAAATTACTCTGACGTTTTTTACCTTCACGATAAAAATAAAATTTTAATTAAAAATATCCGACAAGCGCGTGCTCGACAAAGACATGATATGATTCCGTAGTGTTCGTATGACACATTTACGGATTGCTTGATAAGTACTGTTGGATTTTTAAAAGAAGACCGGTCTGTGGTATGTAGTCCTATGACCTTATTGCAGAAGAGCGCACAAGTATTTTATATTAGTAAAAGGTAATGATCCTGGAACCGCTTCTATGCAATAAGGGAGTCCAGTCGACCAATAGTGTAATAATTATCGTACCGCGATAATTGTACTCTTGCCACAAGTGTACGACTATACAGCGACACTTGCTAACAGTACAAAAAAATCATACACCAGACAGTACATAGATGTGCGTTCACGGACTAAGTTGAGGGGTGTTGTCTGAATATCATTAAAATGGAAAGTAAAAAGGGAAAAACAGTTAGAAGTGGCGCTATAGGGAGCTCATAGCGAATGTAATTAAAATGTGCGAGTTAGAGGCTCAAAATAATGCCTTAAAATTTAAAGCTATACATTGTTTGCATGCCTTGCTATGCGCCGCCTATGAATTCCGATAATTTGGGAACACATCAACGACTTCTTGCCCTTTCCCCACCGGTCTTCTTTCGCCGATCGCACAGTATCATACCCTGCGGTCGACTTATTTTAAAAATGTTTGATATTCCATTTATGGAATAGTGTTAAATGGGTAATACACACAAATAAAAGCAGTTATTTTATAGGGCGTAGTACAAAAATAGTTTAAAGTATGGAAGCATGACGATACATATTTATTAAGTCATAATAATTTTTATGTAAAAAGAGAAAGAACGTCAAAACAAGGACAGTGTCATTTTTTTTTCATGTCGTTACAAACAAATGATACGAATCTATCGTTATTTTTTTGTTACTTATTTATTATTTTCGTAATAATATACAGAGTGCTAGATTTTAATGTGCCGCGTAAGAAGGATTCGTTTTTAATATTTTAACCATAGAACACTATATTCGTAGTTACTACGATATGACACTTGTACCTCGTGACGTCATCCGTACTGAGGACGGCGAAGGGCGGAGAAGTATTAGAATTTTTTATGAGTAGAGTGAGGTCTGCACGGTCTCAGAATCTTCACGTGCTTATTTTGCCCCCCTTCCCAAAGATTACGCAGATTATGTTACAGCGTAGCTAAAAAACACCTTGTATTTTAAAACATTCGCAGTCTGTACAAAAAAAAACGGAGCCTATTAACTAGTTGGCCTTGTATTTACTGTAAAAAAAACAATTGAATGCAACCAATACAGAAATCAGTGTAACATTATTTGGAAGTTGTGTATTTGGAACTGATTTTTAAATGAACAAATTTCAAGTAGAAAATTGTATTTTTCGAAATTTTTATGCCCGAACCGACCTGGTACCGGATTGTCGAGACCGAAAAATCCAACGTCGGGATAAACTGTGTGGAAATTAAGACACACAAGTGAGGATGTCTTATGCTACGCCCTTACTACTCTTAATTGTTGAGCGTCTATATCTAATCTACTACTCTTAAAGACCGCGAACACGTGTCAAGCATAAACCATATGTCCAATATTAGACAAACCAGCAAATTTTAGTGCAGATTTCGTGATGTACGGCGGACATTTTGCAATTTTCAAATAGTTTTATCAATGCGAGTTATTTAATGAAAACGACACATCACTACCCGGCACCAAACCGATCAAGCACGGCTTTAGACAGTAATTGCAGGCGACCGACTGACAGTCGTTGCTGGTTGCTCGCCACAGGTTGCAGGTGCTGGTCTAATTAGCGCTACCCTGTTAAAAAACGGGTATTTTTTTCGCTCCGCGTTGTGCAGGTTGTGCTGACAAGTATGCGCGATCTTTTACTGTGCCTCCCCGCTTGGGTGCGAATACGGATTTATTTGATTGATGCTAAAATATATTTTATGATAATTAAAATTAATAATGCTTTCTGGGCACCACGTACAGTAGGTTGTAGATATATTACATACTCCAACAACAAACCCGAATTTATTGAAATTTTATTACTTGACTTGATTAAATACATCCTAAATGTAGGCAAATAAACTTGCAACGCGACACTAAAGCAGGGGTGTCAGACTTTTTTTATAAAGGGCCATTTATAAGATTTACGGTGTGTTATTTAGCGGGCCAGACTCTATACATTAAAAACTAAAACACACACTAAATTAAAATCTTTATTTATTTAGTTTAATAAATTATCTTGAAACTGAGGATACAGACACCTGAGGTCCTCAATTTTTGATAATCTCATTGATGTCAGGTATCTAAAATCTCCTCACTGGATAGATTCTGGTCGCGGGTTTGAGGGCCGGATGTGATATTGATAAAATGATTGTCGACACAAATTGTTTCGAATTATGTATTATGCAGCGTCGTAAGGTAACCATTTGACGTCGTTTACGAAATTGGCGGATTGTGAACAGTTTAAAATCAGTTTTAAGTTAATTTATATATTATGCATTAATTAGAAATTCCATTTTTTAATTAATAATAATAATAATCTTTATTAGTACAGATTAGTGCACTAAAAGGCGAGGTTCAGCCACAGTTAATTAACTTTTTATTAAAAAAAAATTCACATACCCGATACTACGAACCATAAGAAACAAAGAAGTTGTTGCAATCTTAGCTATTCTCAAAATCGAGATACGCTTTTTGAACATTACGGCAAACTTGTAAAAAATACTGTTCAAAAGTATTTGAAATACAAATACATACTAGAAAAGTATTTGTTTTTTGAAATACTTTTCTCAAATACTTTACAAGTCTGCATTACGGTAACAATATCAAAACAAAATTACTCACTAAAATTCGCTCTTGCGCAGTAACCAATCCACCAAAAATTCTTGAACATTTTTTCGAAATGCAAAAAAAACGCGTATAAACAGAAAAAAACCGTCGGCGCAGCACAAACAAAACAAGAAAAACAAATCGATTTCCCAAATTTCCAATTTCGAAAATCAAAGCGAATATTTATAATTATTGTTTATTAAAAAACCGGCAAGGAACAGGAAATTTTTCAAAACAAATTTATTATTATTTAAACCCATTTTTTAAAAGTAAATCGAAAATCAGGATTTTGGGTATTTAATTAATGTATAACAGAAAACAATCGCGAAACAATTAATGTAATTATAGTCAGTGTCAAGAACGCTTAAATAGCGATCCATTGTAATGTACATAGTCACGTGTTTTCAGTGATAACATTTGAATCACGCCAACGTTCGACAAGGAGGGAGGCTCCTAAACTAGAAGGCGTCGGTCTGGCTGAACTTTAATCCTTTCCACATGAGAAAAAACATTTTTTTTTTATAAATCGCCCAGTCCAAATTTACACTGTAAAAATATCAGTTTTCAAGTGATTACGCGGAAATCTTCCATTTTTTGTGTCATGTTTTGACTGCATATATTTTGTTCGCTTTTCTAGTACGGGTTAGAAGTCAATTTGGTATACACACCCCCAGTGACGTAACCAGATACGCCCAACAAACAGAGAAAGAGGGAGCTCTTCGGGCTTATCCCTTCCCCGAATTCAGTTTTACGTTATTCATATTGCGTGCTACAATTTCAATTTTTTTACGATAAAAAAATCATGGATTTTTTTTCTTGTAGGTATTTGTGACCATCCCGTTATTCTTTCTTTCTATAAAACGCTGAAATAGAGCGCAGGTTGAAGTTTTTTTTTTTGACGTGATAACGTCTTATAAATTGATGAAACACCAGCTGCACGCACGAAAAAGTGTAACGTTCCGCCTGACCCTAAATATGATATTCGAGCGGAATACGTTATCACGTAAAACTATCGTCCGTAAACCGGATTCACAGACAACCATTTTTTTTTTTTTGAAACGAGGATGCACTTTTAAGGCTGGGTACACAGCGTTGCGAGTGTTTGTTGCGGAACATTTTTATCACGCTTTAATTTTTATTGATATTTGTGATCGGAAAGTTTCACGTCGCGCGATTTCGTTGTATTTTTAAGACTTATTTTATAAAGGATTAGTATTTTATAGTATTTGCTAAAACAGAGGTGACTTAGCCCATAAATCGTTGGAGATTTTGAATTATTTTATCGGAATTTGATACAAAAAAAAAAACGTGAACAATAAAGTGTTTAAAAGTTTTATTATTTTATTGGAAAATTGACTCTCAATTAATACGAGATATTAAAACCCGAAACGAAACTCAAAACATATTTTATGAGAACCTAAGTAAAATAGACGAATTTTTACTGAAAAAAGTGTTTCTGGAAAATACAAGCCTGCCTACCTACAGTATTATGAAAATTGGGAGAGGTCACGGCGTGGCTTAGAAGACAAATAACCGTAAAAACGATCAAGTGATATTTGCAACTATTTTGGCGCAACATTCGTTTGTTTTGTGCGAACGAGGACCGGCGACAGCCACAAGGCGAAAGTTGTTTTATAAATATTTTTTTATAAATTATATACTGCAGATCAGTTCAATAAATAAAATTATCGACCAATTTTTCAGACAATATATTAACAAATAATATCAATAATACATTAAACGATTAACGTTTCGATCCGGATTTGGATCTTCTTCAGAACGGATCTAAAAATATAAAAAATAATTAATAATTAGTTTCTATTTATTTAACATTAAAAATAAATAGAAACTAATTATTAATTATTTTTTTATATTTTTTATATTTTTTTTATATTTTTAGATCCGTTCTGAAGAAGATCCAAATCCGGATCGAAACGTTAATCGTTTAATGTATTATTGATATTTTTTGTTAATATATTGTCTGAAAAATTGGTCGACAATTTTATTTATTGAAGAGTTCTAATCAGACGTTAATCAAAGATTTGAATATACAGATCAGCTTTTTTGTGGTTTATTTAAGTCCCCAATAGATACTCGGGCCCCAGGACAGCTATCCCAACTGATTATCACTTCCCTTGTCGAATCTCTTTTATTTTTTGGCACGTCAGTAAAAAATCCCTGGAATTTTTCAAGTATCGTCTGCAGCTCTGGCGCATATACCTACGTATTTACCTGAACAAATTTGTTCTTCAAATACGCTTTAAAACAATTTGACGTACGTATTCATGAATATGAGCCATACAGTCATCTCGTTTTAGAAAAGATAGTAGCGTAGTACGAGGAGTGGGAAAAGCGACCAGTAGCGGCGTGATTTTTAACTTCCGGGACAATCATAGGCGGTGTCTGTACTGTTAATTGGTGCGTCTCGATTAGCGACGAAACAAAATGGCTAGGTGCATAGGATCGCCCTTGTTACAGATAATCCGCGTGACCTTCCGTAAAATTTATATGACTTACTATGTTTGGATTTCAAAACCCATTATGTCGCTTAACAAAAAGCATTTGAGTGTCTTATTGTAGTTACTTAATTTCTTTTAACTTGTAGGTTTTTAAAAAGTTGTTTAGACCGCTTTTTATGATGTAGCATATTATTAACGGCATTCTACGTAAGAATGCAACTATTTGGACCGCAGTGATTTTTTTATCGCATAGATGGCACGTATTTAATAATTTTAATGAAATTTATACAAAGATTTAATAATAAAAAAATGCAATTAAAAGTTTAGAATATTATTGATAATAAAAAATGAAAATATTCTTTAAAACTCGAAAGGTATTTACGATTAAATTTCTATACTCATGATTTTAGCTGTTGAGCGTCTAATTAGCTACAATCTCTATCTCTCTTCAGTGAATGAAAATATTTGAACGACTATATTATAGAAGAAGACATTTGTATCGAATAATACCTCAAAACTTGAGGATCATTATTCCAATTTGAAAAATTCTTCCAGTGCCTACTAACATAGACTGCTACGATACAGGAGGGATGAGCAATGAGCGAAAATAGCAAATATATAAAACGTGAATGTACAGCTGTATTCTACATTTTATTGTTAAGTGATAATATTTGATAAAATATATAAAAATTAAATTATTCGTTGGGGGTATGATTGTGACCTTTTTGTCTAATCTTAAATGTCAAAATGTCGGACTTCGTATCATGTTTATATTAAACGGAATAGATTACTGATCGATCATATAATAATTAAGTTATTGCAAAATTACATACTGTACATAATATTTTAACATTAAAAAAAATCGAATTTGAAAACAGAGCTGCGGCAAGAAAGTAATTGTTGAACGATTGTTTCCTGAATAACGTTGTTGTATTATAGACGTTTAAATACAATTTTCAACAAGATTTTCTTGATTATTTTCAAGGGAATTACCTCAACAAAAAATATACCGACTGAAGTCAACGAAAAAAGCATTTTGTGTTTGTACTGACCTTCTTTGATCCATTGGTCAAGATGCTCTAGATGTTCTAAATCATCCAAAAGTTTGCTGGCAAGTTGAGCCTTGGTCTCATTTGTAACATGTTCTTCCTGTTTAAATACATCGCCGGTTGTTGCATTGTCAGAGAGGTCGTTTATCAGAACCGAACTGAATGGATCTTCTTCACCGAACAGCTGAACATCATTTTCACTGCAGCTGTACGACGGAGAAGATGGCTCGGACTTCCAAGCCCACGAGGCGGTCGATGATTGCGGTGAACTGATCATCTTCTTTGCTCTTCTTAATAATCGAACTATTTTCAAAATTAACACTAATGCTATCGTCGTTATATCGCTGACTTTTGTTGTCTACGCTGTTTGATTGTATCGAAGCGATTTCGAGCGTTATCGCTGATTGCGCCATTTTGGCCCTGTTGATGAAAACGAACCATATAAAGAACGGGAATTTTTGAAATTATGGCGATGCAGAAGCAAGACGCTGCTTCAAAAAGGTACATCGTATTCATGAAAACAAAGTTTGGCAACCAATAAGAGTTTATTCCAGACATACGAATTATGATGATATTGATTCTTAATAAATACTTTGTAACGTTTCATGAATACTAAATTATACTTTTTTATTAATTAACGTTTATAAATTCAAAATTAAAAAACTTTTTTCGAGGAGGGTAGAAAAATACTCCGCTGCATTTAAAAATAGAAAGAGCTCAATGGATTATCTAGACCCCTGAATAACCCCTTGTTTTTAGAGAAAGTAGTAACTAGTAAGTTCCTTTGAGGAAACCCGATCTAGGCATTTAGCTCCCACTTATTCAAGAGTCAAAGGCACATCAAAGTAACTATACTCCTTTAAGATATTTAAAAAAATCGGTACAGCTGCAATAATAATAGAGTCAGTAAATGGACACAGAATTCTGAATGGTTTCTTTGCGTTGGCAGTCTAAAATATTTTTGACACGCAGGTATCAAGTTAGGGCTCCATAGTTTGTGAGCAGGTAAATTTTATCTACTGTACTCACTAGAAATATGCTATAAAATATTATATTTTAAAGGGAATACCTACGTAAAATTTAAGAATCAGTTTGTTGCATTAAAACCATGCAATTTAATGATTTTTTTGACTTAGATTTTTATACGGGTTCTTGATTTTATTTTGTCAACAATAATCATACGATTTATCTAGTAAACTTTTACAATAATCGATAAGTTAAAAAAATACGCACTATTAGAAGAAATGCTATTGCCTTCAATCATGATACGATCTATTGCCACTTCCTCGAAAAATAGAGTGAGAATATAGACGTTCGAAAAGTAACCACTTTATGCAATTGAAAAAGGATTGTGTCTCTTATATTGTTCTGAATAAGCTATTATATAAGATAATATCTACACTTTCGACTTCTGTACAAACATAATTTAAATGAGTAAAATGCAAAAACAATTTGAAATTGTCATGCATTGTTGAAAACATTTTGAATGACATTTGACTCTGTTTTTGCTGCTAAAAACAAAACAGTGTATTTTGTACAAGTTAAACAAATGACGGTAGCTGATAGATAACATAATAATTTAGGTGTATTGAAAAAAACAGTTTAGGACGCTATTGTTTTGTTCTCTAAAGCGATTACACTCTTTCTTACCCTAAACGGCTGGATGGATTTTAACATATAAGGTGTCGCTAGCTTCGTCTTAATTGGAGGAGTGACATAAGGGTATAATATTTAAATATGGCGTCACGAATAAAAAAAGAAAGGAGGAATAAAAATATGTTTTTATTACAATATAGGTATCTAATAAAAGCTAGAAAAAAGCCAATTCCAAATATGTATGTTGAGATTTCTCGTCCAGTTGTCCTCTTTTTAGTTATTGATTTTATTTATGTACTTACAGTCGGGTTTCTTGTTTTTATAAATATTCCATTCGGAACACAAAGGAATGGTGAGACCTCTGGTGAGAAATGCACCTAACTGTCTTAAGGAGGGTTTTAGACAGATTTAGAAAAGCATGATGGAGGCTAACCTAGCCTCCATCATTCTTTTCTAAGTCAATGTTTACCTTATGCCTCCATAGGTTTACCTGTCAAAAACCCCCCTTAGGGCAGTTCTGCACATTTCTCACCAGATGTCTCACCATTCCTTTGGGTTCCGAATAATAACATATGTTCATTAAATTGGCCAGTGAAAATTTATACTTGATATCTGTGACTTAGATATTTTATTTTCATGTAAATAATATTATATAGAAAATATTTTTTTTTGGTTAAAATTGTTTTGCTTCAAGCTGTCAATTTAATATATTATTATGTTTCAATTTTTATAGCCCCTCTTACGAGCGATTTTAATAAACATATGGTATAAAAAGAAATGAAGATGACTGATTATACTAAAATAATACAATAAATAGATTCTTTTAGATTATATGAACTTTGTTGTGACCTTTGTTGTATATAAATTAAAAAAATCAAAGTACAGAAAAATATTTCCGAGTAATCGATTGTTTAATTTTATATTGTGACGTTATGTATATTAATTTTTGCCATTTTAGAAATGAGGAAAGTTATTTTTATGTGCGCCATTTTCGCTGACTTATAATAATTATTGACAGCCATTCCTGGATACTTGTACATTAAAGTTTAAACAAAATGGGTTTAAATTCGTAGAGTTTTGAACGAAATAAAAAATTAAAGGACTGTGAACATTTTGTCGTAAGTACTCGTATGGGTAAAAATTGTATTAAAAAATAGTCAGTCCGGATCTGTTCTATTGTAACTACTAGTTTTTATTGACTTTTGTAATCTTGCAACCCATTACTGCAGACAAATATGTTTAAGAACAAGCCCCTAACTTAAAAATATACTTTGGAAATTGTTCAGTGTCATAATCAATACTATATGTGGCAGTGACGTCATTCAGATCGATTGCATAAAAAACCCGCCATAACTAACAGCAATTTATAATAAAAAGCAATTAATTGTCAATTAATAAAAGGCAAATTATAAAACAGATTGTTGAAGATAGCCTTTTTATTAAAGGTTATCTTCCAGCAAATTATTATTTTCGAAAGGGCATCAAAAACTACATGGATTATCCGGGAAAAAAGACAACACCATGTTCACTTCGCACGCTACATAAGTCTCTCCTTTTTCAACACGTGCGCCCTGTATTTTGTTAACAAATCTCTCTACACAAGCGACAAGAATAATCAGACAACTGCCATATTTTATAGAATTTTTGAGTTATTTTTTTGTACTTACTCCATTTTTATTATTTATTTGTACAAGCACACTCGCGTGTGCGAAAATTTACACAATTAGTGGCCCATTTTCACGGCTGTAACACTAGCAAGAAAAAATATGTACTCTTTTGTCGCAACATGGAGGGAAACTGAAGTCTAGAATAACTAGTTCCTTTTGTATTGCGCCTGCGCCATGCGTTGCCAATGTCCCTCGAGGCTTGTACGAGTTGAATGTTCTTTATTTAGGTCTTTCTTTAACAACTCGAAACACACTTTTCAGGCACGTAATGTTATTTTTTTATTGACTACTTTCATTATAATTCGCTAAAACTGACGCTGCAGTGAAATTTTGTTGTCTGCTCACATTATGAGAAAAGATCTGACAACATTGCATTCTGGGAATCGTATTGCGTCATAATTTATATATAATCTTTTGCGAATAATGAGTAAGCTAATTGTTGAGTGCTGTATTATTTTTTATATTGATCAATTATCGATATTTGTTCTCTGCTTTGCAATATAGGCTCCTATTTGTATGTTAAATACGCACTTCTAAATATAATTTTATCAATTTATAAAAAAAACTACAACAATTAATTATGTTTAAAAACGCTACAAATACGCCAATACTTTACATGACTGCAAACATATTGTTTAACAAATGAACAGCGTTTGTTATTTCAATTGTTTATTAAACAAGCTACCTTTTAAAAGAGAATTCCGGTTCCGTGAATCAATAAAAATAAACATCAATTAATGCCGTTATTTTTATTATACGTATTTAAAAATATATAATACTAGCTGCTACCCGCGCCAGCGCATGCGATTGAGATTAAACACGACACAGATTTATTATTTAAAAAAAATGCATTTATTAAAAAAAAGAATTTATTTTAATCATTGAAGCGTGTATGTTTGGTTGCGATTTCCTTTTTTGAAGGGGGATAATGCCCACACTAGTGAATTTGAATACATTTTTACAATAGAAATTAAGCCTTTCGCTGGGTTCACGAAATATTAAATAAATTACAGCCACGGATAACCATGCCAAAAATTGAACTGTCATTTCATTACATTACAAAAACGTTCTTCTTTTTAAACTGTCATCAAAATTAAAAATTCAAAATATTCCAACTGTATAAAGTTTTTGTACTACGGAAATACACCAATTCTTCGTTTATCACGAAAATTGTTTGCCATTTTTCGATCAGAAATGATATGAATAATTTATTTCCCCTAATTTATATGTATATTTTTTGTTTTTTTTTTCAAATTTTTACAGAAAAGGCTTAAAGTGTTGGGTGGGTAAGTTTTAAGGAAATGTTTCCTTTTTATGGAGAAAAATAGTAATTTTTAAATTGATTTTATTATTCGACATATTTACGGTAATTTACATTTTCTAAATTATCTTTAAGCCACAAAGTCCATTCATCACTGACCACTTTTTCTAAAGTGATTTCCTGAAACACTTCACTTTTGCTAATTTCCGTAAAACCGATTTTTTTGAACATCGCAATACTAATTTCATTGTCCAGCGCTATTTTCGCTAAATATTTCACAATATTTAATTCTTGAATTCCGTATTGTAACATTATCAGCGTTGCTTCCCAACCCATCCGTTTTCTTCTAGCATTTTTATCAGCTATCATAATTTCGATTTCGCCGCAGTTACTGTTTTCAGGATCATTGAAAAATAAATTTGTGTCGCCGACCATTGCAGCTGAAAAATTAAAAACAAGTTCGCTACATCTTAATCTATATACTAATATTATATAATGAGGTAAAGTTTCTAAGTTAGGATCTAGAAGGTAATCTCCGAAACTGCTCATTCCATTTCAATTTTTTTTTCGCCAATGTTTAGAATGTACCTTTAATTATGGTAAATCTTAGATTAATACAGTTCTTACCTATTTCATCGTTTAATTCGTGATATATTTGTTTGTCTAATATAATAAAAGTACACTCTAAAACAAATCAAATAGATTATTACACATTAAAAAATAATTCTTATTACACAAATTTATCTCAGTATGTAGTTGTTTTTTTGTATTTTCATTTAAGTTATAATTTCTTCCAAAAATAAGTTTCTTAATATGAAAATATTTACGGTCTTAAAAAATACCAAAAATCACTACAATGTAGAGAAAATTTTTATGATTTACTGTCTTCATCTTCTAGCCACGATATCTGCATGGAATATTCTTCTTCTAAGCTTAAAGGTTCGGAAGCTGTTAAATGCTGTAGCTCCGGAGATTTCATCCATTCATGATATCTAAAACAAAAACGTGCAATTTGTATTGACGAAATTCTGTGATTTCGGAAAAAAGTTGGTTATATTGTTAATTTGGGTACATTTGAGGATATTCTTACACAGAAATCTCAACTGTCAGTAAAAATCAACTATTTTGTACGTAAAAAAATACTATATACGTCTCGTGCGTCATTTTATTTGAGTGTTAAAATTCGCGGTAACATTTTACTGAATTAACGCTTCCGTTTTGAACGAATTATGAAACGAACGAAATTGCTATACTAGCAATGGACAATTTCGTTCGTTTCATAATTCGTTCAAATCGGATGCGTTAATTCAGTAAAATATTACCAAATTCGCTAGGCTCTCGTTTTATCATATTGTCACACTGCGCCATAAAATAATAATTCACGCACTTGACACATAACGTACTATTTTCTGTAACGAACGAAGTGTACCCATTTATTCGCTGCGAAATGTGAGGTTAAGTATTTCGGAAATGCATTTTTTCGTTAGTACTTACTTTAAAACGTGCTTTTCTTTATATGGAACCAATAACACTCTTTCTCCTTCAAGCACTGTATTTTTATTTTTTCGCATTTTTCTAAGTAGGTAATAGTTCTAAAGCCGGGTATAAAATTATCACAAGCAACACTTTTTTGACATTTCGTAAATATCATAGATGAAATCCATAGAGATGAAATAATACCATTTTGTTTTTAACTTTCATATTTTACTTGCTGAATATCTTTCTTGCTTTTTCACATCATAATCAAATTTAACAAGGCGTATAATGAGTTTTAGTATTAGTTGACTTTATTTTTATTTTTTGGAAAACACATACAAAGTTCACCAAAAGTGGTAACAGTGATTAATTCTTGTAGAGCATGTCTTTACGAGTTCGTCGCGCAGGTTTTTATTTTGCCTGTGACGTCATCGCACGAGTATAGGCGCATGCGTGTGATACTCACGAATTATTTTTGTGTCATTAATGAACGCAAAGATGAGACAGAGACGTCTTGTGGCATAATTACTTATAATCTAACTTGAATGGTTGGAAATATCACAAACGCTACATAACTACAGTATATTTTGATTTAATTTTTCATATTATTTACAATTTTGGAAATAATACATTGGATTGACAAAATGTTTCGTGTGCTGGAACTAAATTAAAACCGTTTGTCACAAAACTGCACTGTTTTACAGACTCGTCGCATGCAGCCGCCTGTGTCTGCTAATAGCGCTCAAGTCTCTAAAAGATTTGGGGCAAACATCGCACTGATAAGGCCTCTCCCCCGTATGCACACGTTGATGAAGTTTCAGATGACTCAACCGAGCGAAGCTCTTGCTACAGTCAGTACACTTATTCGGTTTATCGCCTGTATGTACGACTTGATGCGATTTTAAATTTCCCGCGTTTCTGAAACAAGTGCCGCAGACGTCGCACTCGAACGGCCAGTCTTCCGAATGGACGAGTTTATGTTTTCTCATTGTGCTTGGATCGCTGAAAGTTTTATCACAGACGCCGCACTGGAACGGACGCTCTCCTGTATGGATGCGTCGATGATTGTTCAAGTGGCTCGTTCGATTGAATGCTTTACAACAAATGTCGCATCTGTGAAGTCGTTCTCCGGAATGCATACGTTCATGGGATCTCAGGTGGCTCACGTGTCTGAACTGCCTGTTGCATATGTCGCATGAATGAGGTTTTTCACCGGTATGGATGCGTGTGTGTATTTTCAAATGACCGGATTCTTTGAATGACATAGTACACACGTCGCAGACGTAAGGTTTCTCTCCTGTATGTACACGCTGGTGTCGAACCAAATCGGAAGGATAAGGAAAACATTTTCCGCAAATGTCGCACTGAAATGATTTTTTTGTTGTGTCGGCACCGGAAATGTTTTTCTTCGCTTCGCGTTGATCCGACATGGAATCAGGATTGTGATCTTGTACATTTTTTTTCTTTCGTTTTCCGGTTTTTATATTGCCCTTGTTTTGACTGTCTTCGATGTTGGATTTTTCTTTTTTCCAAATGTCACCGTCGTTACTCCCAAACGAATTTTGATCAATGTAATTGTCCCGATCGATTTTTTCGATTTTTACCGCGCCAAAAAAAGGTTCGCCGTCATTTTGATTTTCAGGCGTATTCTTGAAAACGTCGCATTTCATACTAGTACCGATGTCTGGCGATAAAGGATCGCTTTCGTCGTAACCAGCGGACATTTGGTCAGTTGGATCGGTCTCATATTTGACGTCGGAATCTTGAACTTCGATTTTCACGTCGCATTCGATCGGATTTATGTTTATATATTTTTGATCGGAATTTTCGACAGGCCAGTCGAAAGATTCCGGCTGTTTCAACATTTCAAAATGGTGCCGTAAAGTTTTTTCGGATTGAATGGCATCTAGTTGAAATTTGTGAAATTTCTCGAGTTGAACGTAACACAACTCGCAAATGCATTTTGGAAGCTCGTCGTCTTTAGTTATCTAGAAAGATAAATAAAAATTCAAAAATTTTATATCTATACATTTGATCTAACAGTAAAAGTTCTTTTTGTTGTTTTCAACCCAATATGCCGGTACAGACAGAGAACGGCTCGAAGAGAAAACGTCACAATGCTGCAATATTTCAGTTATAATACGCGCCACGAATCTAAAAGGCTCGGAAGTTAGATGCGTATTCGGGTTTACGTTTGTACAGTCTGTTAAAAAACTACAAACTCGCAACTCAACAAAACTAACGTAGCAATAACAACTTGACAATAGCGTACTCGACTGTACTTTAAAGCAAGAAAGCGACAAGTGACAAAGGCAACGAGCGATCACGGCCAGTCACCGACGAGCGCACGTTCCGTGCAGGTAGATGGGAGGTGGTGGGAGTCTCAACGGCCCTAAAATGTGCCTTTGCGACGCTGTTTGTGACTTTTTTCCGAACCTTTTAGATCCGTGGCGCGTATTATACCAGTTTTCCGTTAGAGAAGGACATTTCAATGCGATATTGAATGCTGGAAAACTGACGCAACAGCTTGCAGTGGATTGGTGTGTGCAAGTCGAGGGTTTAAGGCTTGAATATTTTCGACAGAATCAGCAACTACTTCGCGTGGAAATGGATCAAGGATTGATGGATTATTTGCATGACGCTGCGGTAGAAAACCGAGCGAAATTACTAACAACTCGAACAAAACGTATGATAAGCAATTTTTGTATGGATTATTTCGTCACATATCACACTGCAATGTCAGAATACATTAATTGTGACTATTTTATACAAGTGAAGTGTTGTAAATGTTCCAAATCAGTTTTAGTAAATTTGTGTCCCGTTTGTAACACACTTTGTCGATGGTCGGAGTCCTAAGAAAGGCTTTTGATTCTTCACTTTGTCTCTGACGTTTTATCCATTCAAGACTAAAATTTCTCTTTATCGTAACAAACACGGGAAAAAGCGGACAGTTCCCATGTATGCATGAATTCTAGGTGGAGGGAATTTTATTTGAAAAAACACTGCAAACTGCGATGGTCAAACTAATTCGTCACAGACGTCAACAAATCTAGATACTTGACTGGCAATACTTACATGAACAGGAGCACACTTCATCAGTATTTCTCCAATTTGGCCTTCTAGTTTTGGTGAAAAGTCGAACAAATCAACTACCGCCATGTCATGAGACAGACACAATCTGCACGTTTTACTTAAACTGCTGCTTGATATTAGTGAAGACGTCATTTTGTAAAATTACAACAAATCACAATTAGGTATATACAGTAGTTTGGATAGTAGCTTGGTAGCTATAAATTTCCAATATACACATTTCTTTCATAGTACCCTCTCTGAAGGGACGTGCATGAACTGCGCACTTTCTTAATCTTTTAATGAGGGTTCGTTTTATTACAGCTGTAATACTTAACATGAATTCCGCGCTAGTCCAATTGCTGGTATTTACAAAAATATTAATTAATCCCTTTTCTTAATTGATTTATTGTCAGGTAGATGTGCATTTGCTTTTGATGGAAATGTTCATTTTACAATTGTTCTTCAGATTTGTTTTGTCACTTTGTGAAGGTGCTTGTAGTGATGTTTTGCTAAAGTTACCTACTCTAGCCGCCTAGCGTCTGATATTCATTATGAATCGCGTTTTTGAGTAGGTATAGTGAAAGAGGAAACGAAGTTTTGGTTTTGGAAGGTGTAAAGTTTTCCTTTTCGAAGGTTTTAAAAAATGGCGAGTCGTTTTGACGCTGTGCTTTTAAAACTTGCAGAGCTGTTAAGTTTTATTTTTCTTTCCTTTGATCATACATAATTATTATTATAATTGCCTGGTGCGCAGTTCGTGTAGGTACTGTGAATTTGTATGGTCTTTTGTACAGTGCGCAGTTCGTGTAATAAAGATTAGGAGACAGGTATACAGTGCGCAGTTCGAGGCCGTCGCTGAAATAGTAATTAGCATTGTCTGTTATTATCTAAAATATAGTGAACTAAAACTGCGTTTTTGATTTTGTTGATAAAAAATCAATTTTACAAATCATTGCTCCAAAGTCTCATTAATCTATTTATGCTAATTAAATACAATGAAACTGAACCTTTCTAATGAATTATGTTGTAAAAATTATAATTATTATTATAAAGAAGTTAGATGTTTTTTTTTAAAGATTCACAACTGTTGTCGGGTTAAAAATAGAAAGCCATATAAAAAGACAAAAGAGATTGGTTCTATGGTACTTCTCGGGTTATTATATGAACTTTTGTTTGTGATCTAAAGCAAAAATAAATCATTTTTAAACAATTATAATTGCAAATTATAATAACTTTTGTTTGGGATCGAAACAAAAAAAAGTCGTTTTTAAACAAGGTGTTTCGGCATAACTAATCCATTAATTAAACATCGAGAATAACGGAACCGCAAATAATTACAATAATAATATATTTAAATTTATTTTTCCTTCTTATTTACAACTTCGAAAATAATGCAATATTAATTGACAAACTTCGTTTGCAAGAATTACATTAACTTTATTTTATAACACAGTTATTTTATAGCGCCGCCGCATGTAGACGCCTATGTTTGCTTATGGCACTTAGGTCTCTGAAAGCTTTGGGGCAAACTTCGCACTGATAAGGCCTCTCCCCCGTATGGACGCGTTGATGAACTTTCAGATGACTCATTCGAGCGAAACATTTGCCACAAACATTGCACTTATTCGGTTTGTCGCCCGTATGCACGACTTGATGCGATTTTAAATTTCCCGCGTTTCTGAAACAAGTGCCGCAAACGTCACACTCGAATGGCCACTCGCCCGAATGAATACGTTTATGTTTCCTCATTGTGCTTGGATCGCTGAACGTTTTGCCGCAAACGCCGCACTCGAACGGTCGTTCTCCGGTGTGAACGCGTCGATGCGTTTTTAAGTCGCTCGTTCGGTTGAAGCCTTTGGGACACATGTCGCATCTATACGGTCGCTCTCCGGAATGCATACGTTGGTGCGTTCTTAAACTGCTCAGATGCGTGAAGCGTCTGTTGCAGACGTCACACGAATGAGGTTTCTCTCCGGTATGAATGCGTTTGTGCTGTTTCAAATGACCGGACTCTTTGAACGACATACTGCACACGTCGCAGACGTAAGGTTTCTCTCCCGTATGTATACGTTGATGTCTATTCAAGTCGCAAGGGTAAGTGAAACATTTGCCGCACACGTCGCACTGAAACGGTTTTTTGTTCGGATCGTCAGTCGAAATACTCTTTTTCGGTACGCGCTTACCCGATTTTAATTTGGAGCTGTGCCCTTGTAGAGATTTTTTCTTCCGTTTGCCGGTTTTTACAGCGGCGTAACTTTTTTTCTCGTTCTTTTTGTCGTCGATGTTCGGTTTCGTTTTTTTCAAATTGTCGCCGTCGTTACTGCTGATTGAATTTTGATCTGTGTAATTGTCTTGATCGATTTTTTCGATTTTTACTTCGTCAAAAAATGATTCACCGTCACTTTGATTTTCGATTGTGTTTTTTAACGATTCGCATTTTATACTGACGTCAGACGATAAAGGATCGTTCTCGTCGTAACAGACGGAATTTCGATCGGGCTGGTCCGTCACTTCAGTCTCATTTTTAATGTCGGAATCTTGAACTTCTATTTTAATGTCGCATTCAATCGGATTTATTGTTATTGATTTCTGATTAGAATCGTCGGCAAGCCATTCAGAAGATTCCGGTTGTTTCAACATTTTGAAATAGCGTCTTAAAGTTTTTTCTGATTGGACTGCGTCCAGTCGAAATTTGTGGAATTTTTCGAGTTGAACGTAACACAATTTGCAAATACATTTCGGAAGTTCATCACTTTTTGCTATCTAAAATAAAATTGATATAAGTTTTTATCTGCATACGAATCACCGGTTGTTGTATTGGCTTTGTACTTTTTAGAGTTCCGTTGCCAAATGGTAAGACAGCTGAACGCTTATGAATTCGACATGTCCGTCTGTCTGTCCGTATTTCATAGCCTTATTAGTGGATCGTTTCATCGACCATACGTGATACAGTACATTTTATTTGTAAACAACTGTGCTACTAGGCATTTAAAGTACTGCCCAACGACTGAACTAATGTCATATCTTTACTACGAACCCTGGTTGTAATCTATACTCATATATAAAGCTGAAGAGTTTGTTTGAACGCGCTAATCTCAGAAACTACTATAGTTCGAATTGAAAAAAAAATTTTTGTTGAATAGCCCATTTATCGAGGAAGGCTATAGGCTATATAATATTACGCTACGACTAATTGGAACGGAATATAAATGAAAAATGTTGCAAGATGTGTCTCAAAATTAGTCCGTCCGACAAATATTATCAGGTGAAATGCCTTAACTAAATACTGCAATATTAGCGTTCAAGAGTACAAGCCCGGATAGCTCAGTCGGTAGAGTGCAAGACTCTTAATGCCAGGGTCTAGGGTTCAAGCCCTACGTCGGCGAATATATTTTTATTTTTTTTTTATTTTCTACATTGCTTTCTTCTAAGACTTACATTTCAATTTTTTAAAATTTTATTACGATTAATTAAAATTAAATAAATCTAATTAATAGCTCATTTGAAAACTGCTACAACTATAGGCACCTATATATAAAAATAATTTTCCTACTGTGTTTTCAATTAAATATTCATTATATTAAAAGAAATTTATTACTTAAAAAAAGTATAAATACTGCTTTTTAACGACGAAAACTTTTGAACGGTAACGCCGATCATTATGAAGTTTGGACACAACATTCATCTCGGTAAACTAAGATGAATGTGTGTACTCATGTTCCTCACTTCCCCATTCGTTCTTTTGCAGCCGGGTGAAACCGGACGGGATCGCTAATGTATTAATAAATTACTATTGACTTGTATCACGTATACCATAGATTGCCACTATCCATAATCCTTCATAAATCAATGCTTTTCTCGCTGAGAAAACGTTATAATCATGCAAAAACATCCAAAGCATGTTTCATAACCAATTCTTTTTTATGAACAGCATTTCAATGATAAGGAAGTATTTTTGTATGTGGCATTCTTTGAAATGCATTGTTATGTGACAATAAACATTTCTTTACCGTTTTATTTAGCGCGTTATTGTTCTGTCATCGTATAATTTTCTCGTAATACTTACATGAACGGGAGCACACTTCATAAGTATTTCTCCAATTCGACCTTTGAGTTTCGGTGAGAAGGCAAACAAATCAACTAACGCCATTTCGCCAGTCAAACACAGTCTGCACATTTTGCTTAAATTACTACCTGTTAATGTAACAGTTGTCATTTTGTAAAATTTAAACAAATTACCATAATAGTTAATAATAACAATGCCACGTTAGGTTTTTTTTTAACACTTGAAGAAGACCATCGCTATAGGTAGTCAAAAACGTACCTTTGTAGACGTCATTTATGAAATGACGAACAGAAATGGAGATCTCGTTGGCTTTGTTTTGAAAAAATAAATAGAACTGGTCAAGAATGAATGAACGTAGTATCTATAATAACTACTTTCGGAAACTCATTTTTAGGCATTTTAAACCCATTCGGATCAGTAACCGATAGTGCGTCAATAATCGACTTGACAAGCAGATAAAGCAACGTTAAATAAAAGCTTTTGAAAGCGTGCCTTCCTTTAATATTTCCGAAGTATTCGGTCCATAATTTTGGAATAAACTTACACATATAAGTACGGATTCCTCAGCGTTACGAGTCTCTTGAAATGCCTGATTTATTTTAAATTTTAAACCTAATATATTCCAACAGTTTGTTGCGAGCTAAATTTTTTCCACTTTGTTGGGGCTAGAAGTTGTAAAAATTGTGTTTTTGCGAACTCCTGTACTTTTATTGTTCTTCTTACATTTAAAAATGTTGGAAGTTTTTATAGGAAATAATAAAAACCAAATGTATTTGAAATGTTATAATATTTTATTTTGAGAATCTCATAGTCATAACATATAAAGTACTTATGTTTTTTTTCTTTTTAAAATTTGTATAATACGTTACAATATTTTACAAGTTTAAAAATAATATTACACTAGTTAAAAATTTTATATTTCTTTTAAACGTGTTTTTTTTTCAATAAAATTACGCGCTTTAACGTATGGGTTTTTAATTGAAAGATGATTTTATGAGAAAGTGCAAGAAAAGTTTATCATTGTTGAAAGATTGGCTTTTTGTTACTGTATTGTCGAGATTTTTCTAGAATGTTCAGTTTTGATTTTCTTATTCTGTACGAATTTACAGTGCTGTTAATTTTTGGTCACTTTTTACCGACGTTACATAAGTAAAAGTGACTCAGAATTTTAACTGCGCCGTACAAACGTGATTGAGATTACAGAATCGTGCTACTAATTTTTCTTGCTCAATTAAAGGTGGCCTTAAAATTTACTTTTTACCAAAAGATAATGAAATGTCTGCATTGGCGTAAGAAACAAAATTTGTTGGTTAAACGCCGAGGCTAAAATGTTAAGGCAATATGGATTTTTAATCTTACACACAAAACCAACACATCGTCGTTGGTTCTGTAATACCTCTAATGTGCAAAAAGTAAAATTTGCAGGAAAGGCCAAAAAGTGGTTATTTCAGCAATGGATGGTAAGAACTAGCAATTTCAATTACTAATTCATACTTATCTTCACTATAGGTACATGTTTAATTAAGACGAAGTATTTTCTTAAAAAATATTTAACGTTAATTTCGGATTTATTGGCACATGGGAGGAATTATTTGTTACAACTTTTCACATAAGAGTTACTTCCCCTTGTTGGTTACTGTAAAATTAATTTGGAGGTATTACTAGTGTATAGAGCTCCGTTTCCTGAATCTTTTCATCTATAAAAAACGTAAAATCTGCCAACTATGCATATAAGAGCTATGACAGAACCAACGACGACATGTTAAAAAAACATTAAAAATGGAATGGAGTAGAGAAGTTGGATATAAATTAGCTCACTTCTTCGTTCCAAAAATGGATCTACACATTTATGACTAATAGAACCAATAAAGTAGATGTGTCGGTAAAAAGTTGTCTGTAAGACCACCGTAACCAATAATAATAATTTTTTATTGACTTTATAATTATAATTATATAATAAATAACAGTACTAAATGTATAGAATGTAGAATGGCCTTCTGAGTGTTAATGATTTTCGGAAACTAGAAAATTAAATTGTTACAGCAGATCAAAAAAAGTTTTTATTGTGGGAAAGTGAACAAATAGAAATTTATCGAACTTGTGTTTTTCATCTCTTCTGTTATAATCAAAAGTAAATTTAATTGTTGGCGTTATTCTAAATCCTATACGGTGAATGTTTTCTCTAGTAGTTTATCTATTGATTGTTTTATTTAAATGATCGAGTATCTATTATTTTATTTCAATTTGAGCATGTTATTTTCAAAAAAATAAATCTTAGATTCGTGACAAAATAATCATCATTTGTTTAATACTCGTTCACACGTGATTGTTTTCAGTGGGGCTGTGAAAAAAACCAATTAAGTAAATCGCTGAAATCTTCCTATTTTACATAACTCATATGTTATGTAATGCTTACTCTACCCTGCTTCGGATTACAGAGTAGAAAAGACGTTAGAAATGTGTTGCTTCTGCGCATGTCATTGGAAAGATGGATGACTAACAAGAGGTGTGTTTGTTGGTGAGTTCTGAACTGGCTTTGATCTCGTAAAACGGATATCGGCAATACAGAACTCTTCAGACCCAACTGCGTGTTTGTTGATCGGAGTTTTCCAGCACTTCTAGAAGCCTAGAATCGGGGTCCGATAATTTGACCATCAAACACGCAGTTGTGTCTCCGAAGAGTTCTGTATTGCCGACAGACTCTAATTCAGAACCTGTTCAGAACTCACCAACAAACGTACCTGCAGTGTGTTACATAATATATGACGAGACCACCATTGTAGACAAAATACAAACGGCTTATGAGTTCTTTTGTTTTTAATACGGATTTTATTATTTTTTTTGGTTAAATATTTAGGTAGGTAATGTAAGTTGTAACCTACTATTTTTGACTCATTTCTCTTGTTTTTATACAAACATCTATCGTATTTTATCGTAAATATTTATATATTATTATTGTAATATTATAAATTATAAATAATTCATTTATGTTTTATTTATTTATAATTCTGTGCAGGAAAGTACATGATAGGTGCATAGTAATGATATTTTTAATACAATAAATGTTTATTTTTTAGTTACACAAAAAGAAAAATGGATATTTTTATCTATTATTTTGAAACTGTAGAATCTTTTTCCAATGCGTTCTTCATTTCAGTTTTAGCTTTTTAAAAATTTTGAGTGCACGTTGAATTTTTTCCATAATTTCATTCGATTGTCAGTTCATCTAATTGGAATTTGATTTTTCAGTAGAATTAAAGCATAAACAGTGTAATTTTAAGGGCCAAGGCACACACGCTACTTTTTGTATTGAAAACGCGTGATTAAGAATACGTCATCGCGATTTGACGTTTTCTTATCTTCTAGAAATTTCTTGTCATAAATCAGTTGTGAAGAATTGTTAGTCACGCCTGACGATCTTCAAGCGACTTAATCGCAAAATCGCACGACAAAATATAGCATGCTGTGCGTTGGACCGGTGGCCCTGAATCTGAAAAAGACTACAGCTCAAAAATCTTAGGAACAGTCTAATAAATAATGTCTTAGCAAAATAGCTTTCATCCAGATTTTTTTTTAATTTTACGATAATTGGCATGTGTAGACTGTACCAACATAAACAATTAGATTACAATAAGATTTTTTTGTTTCTATTTGCAGGACAAACTTTGTATTCTGAATATTTCAATACCATCATCAAGATTATTTTTGAAACATTACAAATATTTTAGTAACCTGTGGTCTGACTTTTGAATTATTTAAACGAAAACTATAAAATGTTTGTCTTGTTTTAGTTTGGTTTTTAAAAAGTTATACAACTGCTGGTAAAATTTGCCTACTAATCTGCCGGTGTATCTAGTTTCTAAAGTTTTATTTATTTAACGATGCAAAGATATTCTCCAAAACTCTTTGCGCGGTACTGTTATGACCCCATTCTTCGGCGCAATACGACGTATCAACATGAAGCTGGCTACAGATCTGCACGCTCTTGCAGTGCGAAGCTACGCACATGCGTTCGTGCTCAATCCATTCGCGCTCTCTGCATTCGTTGTACTGTTATAAGATCTCCTCCTTTCGGTGCAACACGACACATTAAAGCTGCGTACAGATTTCCGCACACATGCGGTGAGAAGCTACGCATATACGTTTGTACTCAAACCAATCGCGCTCTCTGCGTTCGTTGCCAACTTTTATCGTCGCGTGTGCGTGCGTGCTCAACTCGCTCAATCCATTCGCGGTATAAAATGTCCGAAGAGTCGGTTCAATAAAGTGAAAAACTCTTTCTGGAAGAACCACACAAAAAACCGTCAAAATTGAGCGCGAACGTACACGAATGTTTCTTTGCAAAAAAAAATCGACACAACTCCGGCTCGCGGTGTGCGCCGTTTAAGTCATTCGCGAGAGGTAAATCATGCGGCAAGAGGCCGCGAAAACGTCGTCCGGATTTGCATACGTATGCGTGGCTGCTCAACGCATGCGTGTGAAGGTTTGTACGCATCTTTATCATAGATGTATATATTAATAGATAGCGGATGCCTATCCTTGAGCATTTGCGGAATGGTTCCAGTTAGAAGTCATTTTGTACGTGGAAAACGCCGTAAAAAGCGCGCGGGATTCAAAAAGATTAAATATTCTATAATATGATGTTGATCGAAAAACAATAAAATTTGCAATAAACAGTGATATTTCGCTCCAAAACCTATTTTTATATTGAAACGTTTCAAAAATTACAAAACTGAGCATAAACATAATATAAAAGCTTAGAACATTTTACATTGTCAGATTGGCATCAATGCTTGTCAACTTTGATGCCAAATTGACAATGTAAAATGTTCTAAGCTTTTACATTATATTTATGCTCAATTTTGTAATTTTTGAAACGTTTCAGTATAAAAATAGGTTTTTGAGCGAAATATCACTGTTTACTGTGAGTTTTGTCGTTTTTCTCGATAAAATCATATTATAAAATAATTAATATTTTTGAATCTCGCGCGCTTTTTACGGCGTTTTCCACGTACAAAATGGCTTCTAAATAAGGTACAGGAGGAGGTGCTAGTGTATCCGCAATCTATTAAATATATATATCTATGATCTTTATGGACTCAATTTAAAAGATTTCGAGTTTTTGAGAATACCTATTAAAGTTCGTTGCAGTGCAAACGTAGTCGGTTACTATTTACGGCAGTGTATTTATTTTCTGTTTTACAATTTTTTTTTGGTAATTTCTTTATTGAGACGTAATTGTTTAATGTCATTTTATATACATTTAATAACAGATTTCATTACATCATTAGGCTTTCACTAATGAAACATATTTTATATAGTTTAGCACCCATTTTCGTTTTTTTTTCTAACTTATCAGTTTTGGTGGATGACCATCACCGTTTATTTTTACTTATTTATATATTAGTAAGTAAGTCGTATTGTTTATTTTTTTCATTGCATTTTATTCCGAATTGATTCATAGCAATGCACTGTCTTGCATATGAAAATTAGGAGGTTTTTTTTTTAACCGAAACTCAAAATTACGATCGAGTTCACATCAGCAATTTTAGTTTAGCTTATTTTTGGTTTGCGCAAGTTTGAATACTGTTTTGGTCGAGACTATGAGTTTATGAAAAGAATACATGAAAAAACGTTCAAGCCAGTTTTGTAACTCGATTGGTATAGTTTTGAGTCATGCGCAATTTTGATGTCTTAAACCTAATTAAACGGAACTGGTGACGTGGTAGTTGCTGTTGAGTGTTGAGTTGGAGGCTCTGAGGGAAAGTGAGGCCAAACTGAAAGTCGATTGGTTGACGTGCGGGTCCTCAGTGTAAAGATATAGTCTAGAACTGACAGATCGGTGGCAGTCTGGACAGTTGCGCTTCTTCTTCTTGCCATATCGTCGCAGTATGTCGTGCGCACATCTAAATAACATCACAAAATAAGTACAGTGTAACCTCTTTATAACGTCCTTCGTTATAACGAAAAACTTCCTATAACGTAGAAAATTTTACAGTTTGGTTGGTTTACCTTAAAACCCATACATTAATACCCTCTTTATAGCGTAACAACCATTCTCTATTACGATGAAATATGTTCATATTTAGGCGTATTTAACAGTGTAATTGTTTTTATACAACAAAATGAAGATGAAGAAGATGATAAAGAGGATGATTTTTAACCATCATCAACTATTCAACAAGCACTTGATGCCGCTAAACTTATCGAAACATTCCTATTGTTTAATGAAGGTGATTCCACCACATCCCAAGAGTCAAGACATGCATAATACTTAATAAAATACAAAACAAATATTGGCATAGCATAAACGCCAAGCAAAGTTAACAGACTACATGGAATAAATTAATTAGGTGAAATTTGGTTATTTTTCTTTCTTCCCTCCATATAACGAAAACTCTTTATAACGAAAAAAAATGCTCGGTCCCTTGAGATTCGTTATAAAGAGGTTACACTGTATTATTGTATTACGATCGAAAATAGAGGAGGTGGCCGAACTTCAGCATCGTCCTCCTTGTATCTATTCTTCTTGCTCGCTCACATTTGTTTACAAGAAGACTAATGCTGGGGTTGCAGAAAGATTTGTCAAAAAATCAGTGATCTTAGATTGTGATCATATTACACTTGTTATGTCGTATTCAAACAGAGTAAAAGATCGTTTTAGAATCTAAAATGTACGATCAAAAAAGGGGAGTTAGTTGTATAGAGCAGTGTATTAAATACACAGTTTGAAAAATATCGTTTCAATAGTTTGGCTATTATTTGAGCAGGATCTGCTTTGCAACTTCCCTAATGCTTTTCTTACGAAGAAATATATGACATCATTGCCGAACCAGGTATTTTGATGTTCATTATTTACCTGGCGTGCAGTATGTGTCCACAGGGTAGCGCCTCGAGACAGTCGGGTTCGAGGCCTAGAGAGCTGTCGCAGCCGCCGCATTTGAGTCCGAGATCATTCTCGATGCAAGCGGCGACACGTTCGTGATGATGTTGCTGCTCCACATCCCCCAGTGCACTATAGATGCGCGATAATCTCAATCTTACAGTACGCACCAATAACTGCAAACATTGAAACCAATAAACAATACACTAAGAATAATTTTAGTGGTAAAATATTTAATAGGCAACTGTTATTCGGACAGACTTCCAACCAATTGAGTTACAGCTCCTTCCTAAACTAATGATGATTGCATCATTAGTTTGTGTATGGAGAAATCGTTCTTACCGAAAAACCTGATGTTTGGGAGAGCAAAAAGTTACTTTCCCGTTTGTGTGAACTGACAGAGGAAGATCCTAGACTCCAAGATTAGAGCACCCGCTGGTCGATGATTAACAAATTTAATGTCAGGTTTGTTTACTTCCAAAACGCAAGCAAGATAATTACCTTGGATCCTACTGAACTGGCGACCTCCAACAATCGAGTGTTGAACTCGAGCGGACGACAGTTGCATATTTTTCCGTGAATGCGCAGAGCCTCCAAACACCGTGCCGCTCCGTCCATACTTTCCATTTGGGCGACGCGATCGCCCATCGCCGCGGCGCTACCCATAGCCGTTTCGTATTGCCTAAACGCTTTCTGCGAAATTAAGAACACATTTAAATGCGCCTTTGTGTCATAATAAATTTAATTTTCAAGTTTTATCACTATTATTTTGAAAGGAAGCATTTTTGGATAGTTGCATCTGTAAGCAATCAAAATTTTGAAACCGTTTACATATTTATTATGTTACTAGAGTGACCTGTGCGAATTATTCGCACTAAATAAGTATAATAATTATCACTTTACAAAATTATTTTTTAAATATGATTGCAGGTATTCAATTCGTTTCTAACTTTGCACACTGCTTATAACGTTCTTCTTTTTGTTGTATTACAATATGAAGCTCAGATGACAGATCAAAGAAATATTTTACTAAAATTGTCATATAGAGGCGCAAGTAGCAAAAGCGTTGAGCTAAGCCGTCAGATGGCATCATGCAGCATTGCTGTGACGTTGTTCAGCGTTGCTGTGTTGTGTCTTAATGTATATTTATATATATAAGTTTAATAATTAATTAATTTACAAAAACAAAAGCAATAATAAATTTTTTAGTTGTCGATGTCAGTAGAGCAAGCAATTATCTGTAAAATGATATATCATTTATGTTAAGAAATTGTGTGGTTTTTTCTAAAAAGGGAGGCAAACATCTTAACCTTAGCGTATTAATATATATTATGATGTATGGTAAAAAATACTTACATTAATATCCGATTTTTTTCTATAAATATCGCCCATTATTCTTATACTTCTCGCGTACGTTGCTTGGTCTCCCGACACTAGCGCTAATCGTGTTGCTTCCTAAATAAATAAAAAAACTTGTTTTCACTATAAATTTGGGGTAGTTACACTAATGTACCAAATGTATGTAAATTAACGTTGCGTAATAGGAACTAAGTGAGCCTTGACTTCGTATGACAGTTGTGTATAAACAGTTGATAGGAAGCGTCCATTGTTTGGTTTCGATAAAAGTCGATATTAAAATGCAAAATTAACCGTTTAAATTTTCGAAATTTTGTTAACTGTTACAACAATTAGTTTATTTAAGTGTTTTAAATTGTTTTTATATTAATATCAACCGATGAATTGCAAAAGTTATCATAAATATAGTGATTTCAAACATTCGTGTATTGTGGCTCATAACTTGAGTGAATTTTTGGCATTTGGTAAGTTTAATTTTAAGATTTTGGATTTGATTTTTTGCATTTGACTTATAAATTATATTTGACATTAACAAGGAAATTATGTCTTTCGAAATTATGTATATGTGATCGAGTTTGAAAAAAAATTGGGAAAATTAATGCAAGGTTATGATAGATGATAGCTGCATCATATACCTATAGCCTCTCTTATCTTTGTGATGAAGGTATACAATACGCTACAATATAAATTATTTTGAATCTCGTCGCGTCGTTCAAATGACTAATTTTCTTTTTTATCTGCTTAATAAATATTTGATTTAAATGTAGATATATTTTTTACGTATTTAACATATCTATACAGTGACGCTAATCGTGTTGCTTCCTAAATAAATAAAAAAACTTGTTTTCACTATAATTTGGGGGTTACGCGCTGTCATCTAACGAAATATTAGTAACTAAATTTCGCCCCGTTATCTAGATGTCGGCTTCAATTAAAGCCATGTTTTATCCAACGCACACAAACGTATAAAATTGTCGCGTCTGTTGCGCGGTTTTACTCCCAACCAAACGCACCAATACATGTTTCACATCAATATAAAACTACTTACTGAACAATAGTCTTGTGCATCCCCGAGTTCGCCTTGTTTCCGTAGCGCCGACGCCATTTGAAGCAGGGCGGCGCGATGGTGTCGCGAATTCAAATCGCCGAGCTGAAGGGAACGCGACAAATCGTACGCCTTGCTCGCGTACCGGGCGCTCTTGTCGGCGTCCTGAAGCCGACTGAAAAGCTCCGACAGTCCAACGTACACCTGGAAAAACAAATAGATTACCTAACAAAAAACTACCATCAAGTAGATTGGATGATTGGTGGGTTATGACATATAAATAATATATGAAATGGATTGATGGTGAAAGGTTGCTATTGTGTAGACTCGTAGAGTGACGGGAAAATTCCCGGATAAATTCCGGATATTTGGGACGCGTCGCTTGAGACGTCTCTGTTTCTATGACGATATATTGCCACGATTTCAGACTAGTCTATACCAGGGGTCGGCAACCTTTTAAGAGCCAAAAGTTACAATTTAAAAATTTCCCAGTTTTTAAAGAGCCACTAAACATTTTCGTTTCAGTATTATAGCATTTGCTTATATAGGTATAATATATAATATATCCGAGGACGACACGTCGCGACGGGGGCGGTGCGGGTGAGACGCGAGTGGAAATGGTTGAGAGATAGACATGGTACTCAATCATGGATCGATTGGTCGATTTTTAAGGGCTTATATAATAAAATAATTATTTTTTCGAATGGAACTGGAGAGCCGCAAAAGAAACGAATGCGGCTCACGAGCCGCAGGTTGCCAACCCCTGGTCTATATACTATATTATAAAGAGATACAGTTTGTAAATTTGGATGTGGGAGGATTCAAAATATTCTATGCGTGGGAAGATTTTTGACTAAAAAAATAAAATAATGATAAAATTAACTTCAATAAATGAACATTTAAAGTGTATTTCATTGTTTAAATTTTCTCAATGACTTTGTTTACACATTATTCAACTTCATTATGTAGTTAAAAGGAATTTCTTAAAAGTGCATTTATTCTTTGAATTATTTATCTTTCCTTTGTAAGATCGGAACAAAGCCAATATCAGGCTTCAAGCTAAGGCTCTGTTACAAGAAGTACGTCTGCTGTTTTACTTACTTACGGAGATGCAAACATCATAAATTTTTTATTCACAATTACTTAAAAGTTTTTCTTTTTTTATATACCTACGAGAGATAAAATTTGCAACTGTTGTTCATTTGATATTTTAAAATTTTTATTTCTGATGATTTTCAAAGTTTGACTTGTCGGGCAAAAAAATAGGAGCATTTATGCATTATACAGGGTGTCCCACGACATGACTGGGACTATGTTGCTGGGGTGATTTCAAGTCAAAAATGTCTAATGAACATATACCCGGAACGCTATCCTAACTGAGCTAGAAGCATTTGAAATTTTAAATAAGTAAACCCACTGATGCAGGTATTAGGTTCGGATGTTGATTTTGTTATTAACCATTAGTATTTATTCGTGCTGATCCTGAGACTCTTCGCAGAGCTACCACTTCAATTCTAAGAAGAGCTAGACTATGTATACAATAATACAGCAACTGGGTGGACATTTTGAGCAACTAATTCAATAAAGAGATTTCTTTTTAAATGGTTTTTAAATTAGTAGGGAATTCCTATTAGGTAATACTTATCTAAAATTTCAAATGCTTCTAGCTCAGTTGGAATAGCGTTCCGGGTATATGTTCATTAGACATTTTTGACTTGAAATCACCCCAGCAAGTAGCAACACAGTACCTGGCTATGGCAGTCATGTCGTGGGATAAACTGTATATTTCGAATTATTTCTAAACGAAATAACCGCACCACATGTTTCTGCTATCGGAATGGAAAGCATTATTTATACTCACTTGCAGTTCTAACGCCGGATCGTGAATGCCCTGAGCTATTTTGTGCGCTCGTTGAAACGATTCCAACGCCTTGCAGAAGCCGGCTAACTCCAAATAGACGGATCCGACTGTCAGATGAACGTGGCCCGCCGTCAGGCACATGTCGCACTCGTTGTAAAGCGAATGGCGCGCGTATGCCAACGCCCTAAAATCAAGATTTAATCACAATTGGGCTTTTGAATGAAACTTTTTTTGTCATAAATGGAAAGATCGTATACTTAATTATTAGTATACCTATTTGCCATATGGCCATATTGGCGTCGGTCGGATGGCGGGACCTAAGCGTCGAACCAACATTTCTCGACGTATCACATTCTAGACAGCTTGACACCATTTTTTTGGAAATGTTTATAAACATTTGGGCCCGGCAATACATTTCGAAGGAGTTAAGTACTTTTGACTTTTGAATTTCAAATTCAATTTTATTTTTGTAAAAAAGTTTTACAAAAAACGTCATAATTATAAAAAACGAGCATAATTAAATTAGAGCGTGAACAGTTCATTAACTGAATAAAAGTTTTTATTTTTTAGAAAGATCTGTAAATTATTTTTGAATTTGGTAAATGTTTTTACTTCCTTTAATTCAGGTGGTAAAGCGTTAAACAATTTAGGGCCACGGATTGAAGGAGATTTAACAGTTCTAAGCGATGTTTATTTATATATACCTATTTGGTTCACATATTGGAATCCATCACTGCATAAAGCATATTTAAAATAGGCCCAATCGGGCCACTTTATGGGTCGTTTTTAGAGGGTTTGTTTAATTCAGTGCAGATGTTGGATTAACAATAATATTGAAATTAAGAACAAAACTATTATTTTAACAGTATTAGCGAATATACCGCATTGTCGGTAGGACTTTGGCACCGCGACCTGACTTTTTAAACATTAAAATCTTAAAAATCACCTCTCCAAAGCTCCGAGTCGTTCGTGGGCCCTCGCTAAATTTAAATACGATTCGGCTCTCATGTTGGGCGAATCCAGTTCTTCGGAAATGCCCAGCTGTCGGTGCGCATACTCCAAAGCTTCTCTGGAAAACAAATACACAGAAACATTCAATAGACGCTGACGTCATACAGCTAAGTTTCACGGGCCATTTTCGACGGTTCATTTTTCAAGAAAAGGCAATTTGTTCACATGGGATGCCCGAAACTATCATCTCTCAATTCTTTGTATGGAAAATTAGCCCTAAATATTTTTGAAGTGAAACTTCTTTAGCGGCGTTGTACACTTTTTTTGTAATGGGTAAAAAATGTTAAACTCGCGTCAGATCGAAAATTCGTAAGACCTGATCGAAATTTCGTAAGACCTGATCGAAAATTCGTAAGACGAAAACTTTTGTACTTACACTTTTTTTGTAATAGGTAAAAAATGTTAATCTCGAGTCAGGACACGTGACCTGATCGAAAATTCTTAAGACGTTAATATTCAAGTTTTCACTTCTGCGGCACTCCCAGAGTGCAACCCGTCTTTTTTTTTGTATTTTCATTACACATTTGTATGGCGGTTGACTTAAAACACCTGCCTGTAAAATTTCATCCGAATCGATGGAAAGATGGCGGATGGGTGTGACATGACGATTATAAGGGTTCCGTTTTTAAGCCGCTAGGCCACGGAACCCTAAAAAATTAATAATGACTAGAGCTATTGATATACCGAAAGGTTTTAATGATCGGTCTTTTTTTGAATTGAAGTTTTGATACTTGTTAATCAGAGTCACAGAGAAACTAAGAGTTAATTCCTTCTCTTTATTGACCTTTTTCTCTATAATTTACGCTCATTGCTGATTAACCGGGTCGACACGTGAACCCGTTAAATGTTCTATTGCGCGTATCGAGTGTTCGATAAATAAGAATAAAGAAATATCACGGATCATTTTTATTTAGCCGACAAAAGGACCCCGCACAAACCTTATGGGATTTGGTTCTCGGTTAAATTGATCTAAAATGGTTTTATTTTATGTAGTTTAAAGGTGACTAAGAAAAAGTGTCCATAGGCGCATAGCCTAAAAACCAATAGACTTTTAGCTACAGGTATTTTAGATATAGGCGTACTCATTGAATTCACAAATATGTTCCATGTTTAGCTTTTGTGCTTTTTTTTTAGAAATAGAAAAATAGTCGAAAACTAAGTAATGTTGGAAGGTGCCACCCTGTATAAAATAATAATGTCATATTCGGGTTCAGCCACTCGAAAACATATTTCTAGAGTTTAGGATTTTTTAAGAATGCGAATTCATTGGATATCCCTATATCTAAAATCT
Source organism: Xanthostigma xanthostigma (assembly GCA_963575645.1). NCBI lineage: Eukaryota > Metazoa > Arthropoda > Insecta > Raphidioptera > Raphidiidae > Xanthostigma > Xanthostigma xanthostigma. The sequence goes on from OY754474.1 coordinate 18,427,287, forward strand.
CGCTAAACATATCTGTAGCTCAAAATCTATTGTTTTTTAGGCTATGCGCCCATGGACACTTTTTTTTTAGTGAACCTTTAGTAAAATACTATTGGAATTTGAAATGTAATGTCGTAACCGACATTTTTTCATATATAATAACACGGAAATCATGTAAAATGTAATGCTCAATAAATAAAATTATCGACCAATTTTTCAGACAATATATTAACAAAAAATATAATTAATACATTAACGTTTCGATCCGGATTTGGATCTTCTTCAGAACGGATCTAAAAAATATAAAAAATAATTAATATTTAATTTCTAATTCGCTTTATATAAAATTATTTCAAAATAATTAATTAGTATCAAAATATTGAAAAAAAATTTATTTATTGAAGAGGAGTTCTAATCAGACGTTAATCAAAGATTTAAAATGTAATGTGTTTATGGTTTAAATTTGTGTCATCAGATGTCGTATCGTTTTATTTCAAATCTCATGATCGATTTCTTTAACACGTTTCCATGATTTAACTATTGTAAACGTCCAGTACCCTGGTTTAATTTATTTTTATAACCCAGACAAAGTCTAGCCTTAAATATTATAATACTATTGTGGTTAAGAAATATCTGCTTTCTTTTTGTCTTCTAGTTTCAACCACGTAGTCCTTTATTATTCTTTACTTAGTCACATCTTTGAGATATTATATATCCGATTTTTTTTTCAGACACCTTGTAAAACGTATAAAGAAGGACAGCCGTATAGACAACGGCGGAAAGACGAGAATAGCGAAAGATGAGAAACTTTACGACACACGCTTCGACCGTGAAATGAATTTCACGAGGACTGAACGCCGTCGCCGTCTTCTCGTCCTCGTCCCCAGCGCAGAACATCGCCCCCTTCGCCCGACGGCACCGTGTTCAGAGGATTTGGAAACAGCTTCTAACTTTTTTTTTGTTATTAGTAGAAAACAAAAAGCGATTGTCTACAAAAACAAGGTTAGTGGAAACACCTAAATGATGGCGTGTCTAATTTTGGCTAGATTAATTAGTTGGTATACAATTCCAACCAGAGTGGTGAACTTCAAAAACAAATTAATGCAATCAATGAGGTTACAATTTAATGAATGATTCACCAATAGCTCTCGCTATTGTGAAGGTTCTTGTCTATCATTATCGATATAAAATAAAATAAGTTTAAAAACTAAAATAAATAAAATTATCGACCAATTTTTCAGACAATATATTAACAAAATATATAGTTAATACATAATTAATTATATATTTTGTTAATATATTGTCTGAAAAATTGGTCGATAATTTTATTTATTGAAGAGTTCTAATCAGACGTTAATCAAAGATTTGATTAAAAACTAGAACCCGACTACTGAAAAGTATGAAACAAGAAAATATTCTCATATGCCACCTACCCTAACAAAACATTACATTTTAACAGTAGTAAGCGATCATAAGCTTTACATCATATGGGATGGCATACGACCACGGCTATTCTCAGATGAGAATATTTTCTTGCTTTATACTTTTCAGTAGTCGGGTTTTAGTTTTTGAACTTATGTTTCATTTAAGTTATTTTTTTTTGAACTTATTTTTCATTTAAGTTATTTTTTTTGAACTTATTTTTTATTTGTTTTCAATTTGCTCTCCTCTGGGACCAAAATTCAAAAAAAGTAGTCTTTGTTACCCGGGCCATAATAACGAATCGATTGACACCTTATTTATCAAAATCCGATGAATAGCGTAGGCGCTACGGTGGAACATCCGTATATACAAACATACATACATAGACTGCTAAACTCATAACCCTTTCCTTTTGGCTTCGCCGCAGTCGGGTAAGTAACTCTCTAATGGTGTGAAAAAAAAACAGCTAATCAATATGCTTTTAATATAAGAAAACGTTGCAATTGAAAATATTGCTTAACAGCATTTTTTATTTTGGTAATTCATTCCGCCGCGATAGTAGAAAGATTCAGATACTAGCGACCCGGTCTGGCTTCGCCAGAATTTGTAGACTGCCGCCGTTTTTTCGCCGACTTACGCTGCAAAATTGGTCTCCACGAAAAGCGCTTTTATTTTAACGCGATAATAAATAGCCTATGACCATCCTGAAACTCAATTCTAAATATTAAATCGGATCAGTAGTTTTGGAGATTACCTCCGACATCCAAACTTATAAATTTTACCTCTTTGTAATATTAGTATCTAGGTAACGTTATAACAGTTCCTTAAATAGCTACTCTAACTATTTTAATTTTTCTTGATTACATTGAAATATGCCCCAAAATTAAAATGATGTAAGTATATTAATCAGTAATGAAATACTCATGGCTAAAAATAGAGAGTGCAAAATTAAATTATTATTAGTATCCGGTCGAAATTTATTTTCAAATCTAAATTATAATTTGGGTTGCCGTATTTTTGCGTTGGGCTGTGCCTTGCTCCAATGATAACGTGTAGAGAATATTGTTGCGTTATTTCTGCGCACAAACAAGTTTCGAATCGGATGAGTTTGTGTTTTGAGTTTTCTAACAAGGGTGAAATGCCTACAGTTATTTCCAAGGTAAGTTTTAATTTTTTTAAAGATGTTTTGTTTCTTTTACAAAAGTCCAGTGTTAAAATTGTCACAAATAAAATAATGCACAATCATCATTGCAGAAATTTGAATTACGAGCTTCATTAACATTTGATAAATGATTACATAATATACATGTATTACGTTAAATTAAGTACTATGGTGTTGACTGCACGCCCTAAATGCGACCGTTTCGCAAGTTTTTGAATTTCTATGTCAGAGATCTCAACCAAATGTATGTAAATTAACGTTGCGTAATTGGAACTAAGTGAGCCTTGACTTCGTATGACAGTTGTGTATAAACAGTTGATAGGAAGCGTCCATTGTTTGGTTTCGATAAAAGTCGATATTAAAATGCAAAATTAACCGTTTAAATTTTCGAAATTTTGTTAACTGTTACAACAATTAGTTTATTTAAGTGTTTTCAATTGTTTTTATATTAATATCAACCGATGAATTGCGAAAGTTATCATAAATATAGTGATTTCAAAAATTGTGTATTGTGGCTCATATAACTTGAGTGAATTTTTGGCATTTGGTAAGTTCCATTTTAAGATTTTGGTTTTGATTTTTTGCATTTGACTTATAAATTATATTTGACATTAACAAGGAAATTATGTCTTTCGAAATTATGTATATGTGATCGAGTTTGAAAAAAAAAATAATTGGGAAAATTAGTGCAAGGTTATGATAGATGATAGCTGCATCATAGCCTCTTTTATCTTTCTGATGAAGGTATACAATACCCTACACTATTAATTATTTTGGATCCCGTCGCATCGTTCAAATGAACAATTTTCTTTTTTTAATGCTTTATCCGCTTAATAAATATTTGATTTAAATTTTGAGAAATCTTTTACGTATTTAACATACCTATACACTAGCGCTAATCGTGCTGCTTTCTAAATAAAAATGGTATTACAACTGAAAAAATCGTTTTAATTGAAATTCTGAGTTTGTTGCAATGTTTGTTCTGCGTCGAGATCTTCTATTCCTAGTATTCTGAACGGTCCTGTGCCTTCATAGAAATTGATTGGAACCGGCTGCAATTTTTGGTGAGTCGTTTTTTTTTTTTTTATTTATATACAGCGTTATTTAAAAATATAAATATAAATATTGTACTTAACACTATCACGATGACGGCAAATCAATTTGATATATACGGAGCGTGTTTCACAATTTACATTGCCTCTCACAATAATGCTGCTTTCGAAAAAAGGCCAATGGTATATATTATAAAAAAATATCTTTGTACCTCGGTAATAAACCATTAACCAATACCAATTTGGGAGATGCATTAATATAAGCTTTTCTTTTTATTTTGTGGTTAAGAACACTTCCATACAATGGTGCCGTGCAATTTTGAAACACCCTATTTCTCGTAAATTTTTTATCAAAATGTAATTTAATTCAACTGTGTTACAACCTCACCGAGGTTATGTCATGTATTTAAATTATTATGTGGACTAGTGATTTTACAAAATAAGTCCATTTTTACAGTTTCGCGAATGCGTATATCTGTCGCTGATTTTTTTCGAGTGCGAATGCGAACATTCATGTTTTCAGATCTGGTGTCATTTGTCGAAAATAAAGATGTATATCTATCTATCTATATATATGTTTAAATTGTCGCGTGGTAAAGTGAGATTTTGCATGTACCTATTAAAAATTTAGATACATTACGTTAAATATGTTTGCGCTTTATTTCTTGATATGATATGAGTTTAGAAAACAAAAATCATATTAACTTAAGGGCATGGTCACACTAGTCACGTGGACGTGAGTGTTCAAATATTATACTAAAGTTGATGTGGCATTTAAAAAGCATGTGACGTCAAGTGTGCATTATGGTAAAACTTTGGTTATGTAAGTATTTAATACTTAACTACATTAAAATAATTCTAACGAAAATATGACTTAATAAGCGTCACGAAATCTTCATTTTGTCTTCAATAGTGTTGTTTAAGGAGGTTGATCCGTTACAGTCCCAATCAAAAGTAAGTCGAATTCTAAATGGGAACTTTTATAGTTTATAAGTCGATGATACCAATAAATTATTGTCATAAAGGCATAAATAAATATTTTTTTTAATATTAATTAATTATTTCAGTACCGTAAAACGGGGCTACTTTGGCAGGTTTTGACCTATTTTGAACGCGTAACTACAAGACGTGTCGTAATATCTAACTTTTTACAATTGCATCGTACCAAAGGACCCTCAGGGAGTCGATCGCCCCAATTTGGACCAAAAATGCCCAAGTATAAGTACTAAGAAAAATCATTTTTATAGGGTGCCAAAGTAGGCATAATTTTGGGGTTACTTTGGTAGGTTATCAAAATTATATTTACTCGAAAGTAAAAGCTTCTGTAAGTCTTCTTTGGCATGAAAAAAATAATGTAATGTCCAGGCTACATGTTGCCGTTTTCAGATTACAATTATTTTTATTCTAACTGGTTCAAATTAAATGTTAAACTTTTAAACGTTTTTTATTAAAATGAAAGTGTTTTCTAACAAACTTAACATATGATTCTGCAAATAAATTAACAAATAAACCATAAAATGATAACAAGCGATAATAAAATTAAAATATGTTTCCTGAAAATATGATTTTGGAAGTAAATTACACTTCAAAGTCCTTGTCCTTTGTACTGTCGTCCGAGTCAAATTTGTTAATGCAAAAGTCACACTGAAAAGCTGGGTCGTCACTTCCTTCGTTACAGAATCCACAAACCCACTTTTTGCAGTCCACACAAGAAATCCAGTCTGGTCCACGATAAGTTTCCCATTCTCGCCAGCAAATTACACAAACGTCATCAGTCTTCTTATTCTTTTTGGCCCTCTTTGGCTGGGTCCTAGATAAGAGTGCTGGAACTGTTTTTTTAGTGACAGTAGGAACATCATCGTCACTTTGTTCATCGTTACTATTAAATTCCTGTATTCCAGATGGTCCAGCCTGCTGTGTTTCATAAGATGTTCCAGCTTGTGGTTCCACGGCATCGGGTTCATTTGCATGAAGTTGTTTTCCTGGTTCCACCTTCTTACCACGCTTACGAACAACTTTTTTCTCTTTATTTGAACCGCGCATATCTTGTAAAACATCAATTAAACTTTGGTTAATTCTGTCTTCGACTTGTTCGTCTGGTGGTAAACCGTCAGGAATTTTCTTCAAAACTTCTGTAGGGTTAAAAGGAGACAGGCCAGTGGCCCTGAAGCCCGAAATTAGATTATTTGAAACATTCACACTTACAGCTGTCCACAATCTGTTTAGAAGTGTTGGAAAATGCTCCTTTGGAATTGAACCAGCCGATCTACTTTCTTTGCGCCATTTGTCGAGAATCTCTCTCCATTTTTTTTTCATCGGTGCAAAGACTGCAACATCTAGTGGTTGCATTAAATGGGTGCTGTTGGGTGGCAAGGGTGTCAAATAAATGTTATTCTCTTCACATGCCTGGATTACAGTCGGTGAAAAATGCGAAGCCAAATTATCCCCGATTACAATTTTTTGATCTGGACTGTCAAGTTCTCTAATTTTGGGCAATAAAATTTCAAAAAACCACTTTTCAAATAGAATCATATCAAACCATCCACTAGCACTATTTCCATAAATTGTTCCCGGAGGTCCCCCTCTCATCCAATTTTCGTACAAATATCCTGATTTATAGACCACCATTGGCGGTAACAAGTTGCCTGCAGCATTTCCGCACACCATTATGCTTATCGAGGCTTTCGAGTGCTGTTGGACTCTTTCTACTCTCTTCGTTCCTCTTGGAACGATGACCTTTTTTGCACCGGGGTCATCCTGGACATTAGTCTCATCATAGTTAAAAACGAGATGAGGATAGACATCTCGCAAGGCACCTTCAATGTTGTTAAAAAACTCGCGAATATCGTTTGGTCCAATCGCTGCGCGAGCTCGTTTTATGTTGGATGCCAAACGGGCACTAAGGTTGTTTCGTTTTATAAAGTTCTCAATAAAATCGTGTCCAGGAATATTGTTATGGAATTCGCGCACTACGCGACCTTGCTTTTCAACATATTTATTCAAAACATCGCGAATATCCGCTTTTGTTAATGGGAATCCCCAATCACTCACAGTCGCCAAAGTTTTTGTTAACAATTGCTCTTCAGTGGGTTCAAAAACAGTTGGGTGACCCGGGGGCTTGTTATGGGTACCATTTAGTTTATTTTGAAGAGTCCCACGTGGTATATTCCACCGCCTGCTTGCTTCTGCTTGTGACATGCCCATTTTTATAGCAGCGAGCGCGGACTCCAAAGTCTCATCGCTGTAATTTTTGTAATTACGCCCGCCTAGCTTCTTCTGGTAATGTCTCGGCATTTTTACTTACTTAAAACCTGCAAAAATGAACTAAACCTGAAATAAATTAAAAAAAATATATAAATTTTGAAAAAAAAAATAATAATAAAAAAGTAAGATGGGTGCCAAAGTTGACCCTGGGTGCCAAAGTAACCCCGTTTTACGGTACTTTATACTAATTTTTGTATTTTTTGTACAAAGTTAGGTTAAAAAAAATAAATTTATGTAAATATCTGTATTTTACATATTTTTTGCAGTAAATAATTAAAAAAAGAAATTAGAAGTAATAAAAATAAAAATTAAATCAATAAAAAGTTGAAAATTCAGTTAAAATTGTTAAATCTGTCAAGAATAAAAGTCCATAATCGAAAAGTGCTAAGGTTTAATAATTTTTTTTATTGATTAAAAGTCTCCTAATTAAATTGGAAAAAATATTAAAATATGCTTTACATAGATAGTTTTCGGAACTGCTGACATTATTTGGTTATTTGCAAAAAATTAAAATGAACAGTTTGCATGCTAGCTTGACATATTTTCCATAAGACTACATGTGAAAGTTTTTTTTTAATTTTTAACTTTATAAATCTCCTAATGACTTTGGATTTTTTTCAGAAAATTTTGTCATAAAAAAATCTATTAAAAAAACTTTATTTCAGATTTTTTTCATTATCTTCGTAAAACGGCTCAACCTCCTTAAAAATTAAAATAAATTAATTCCTATTGTATTCATGACTATCACAACGGGGTTAGATCGACTTAAGCGCTAAATTTATATTTCTTTCTAAATCATCACAGATGACGGTATTATTTTTGACGTAGAACTACATCTATATCTGCAGGTATGCGCCATTCACTTCGACTTACGCCTTCAACGCTTTTTATGCCACAGATAGGTTTGCTGTAACTTTGTGGAAAAATAATATAAACGATGTTTATTCAACTCATGCGCGTTATTCATGTTTTATCATGCCTAAAAACCGAACCCTAAATAGCCATTTACCGACTGGTGACAATTACTTGTCATAACTCAATGAAGATTCCTACTAGCTCGGCCATTGTGGAATAATGAAAATAAACGTAACTATTTTCTGAGTCGTAACGAAATAGTAGGTAACAACTAACAACAACTCCGTTGTTACCCATTGAGACTAAAATTGAGAGGCCGAATGTTTTCGACATGGAGTTTATTCATAACCGGCTAACCTCAAACCAAAAAATTGAATCGTGCTGTTTGGTGATGTTAGTATTGACAGTTTTTTTTTTATAAAGAAATAAATAGATATTTACAACATCTCATTATAATTAAAACATGAATAACACGCAATTGTTGAATAAAATTATGGGCGCAACTTGTAGGCTAAGTCATGACCTGTCAGCGCGATGACACGCCATGAATGACTTAGACTACTAGTTACGCCAATAACTATTAAAGTGTCGTTTGAAAGTCAAAGTAGTCCCGCTAAAATATAATTGAAATTTTCTAGTGTGCGTTTTTCAGTTTCATTACCTATCATAATATATAGAATTGCATAATATTTAGGTATTGCAGATAGCACGAAAATCGCAATCACATGATTAGCCTTAAGCCATAAAATATGTGTGTACAGGGTGACTAGTAAATCTTCTGTACCTACGATTTTAACCGGTGATACTGACAGGCCTGACTTAGAGACTAATCGACTTTTTATTCATTTCACTTGTAATGACGAAATGCAAAAATAAGTCATTGTTATGCGTTTCTTGAATGAAAGGTAAGTGGACAAATTATTACACAAAATATTATTGTTAAATAAAAGAAAGTTACTTTGTTATCGGATTTCAATTATTATGGAACGTTATTTAAAAATTACTAGCAACGGACCGCTATGAAAATGCATGTTTAATTTTTAAACTAAATGCAACAATTTAAAAATATTTGATTACTATGTTAGTTTAAAATACACACTTTTCGCGCATTGTATAACGATCTGATGTGCTACTAAAGCAACGTAAAAACTAAATATTATTTACACACCTTTCTTATATTTACTATCATTTATTATTAATGAGCATGTTATTGCAACTATTTGAAAATCTAATCCAATTTTAAGTCTTCGTTAACGGGATTTAATTTTTTGCAGCGCTAATAGTTCTCAAATTATGACATTATTGATATTCCGGTATCAAAAAAATGAATCTGAAATACACTTGTTATAATTTCAATGTACCTAACTCCGCCTAAGCCGGTCCCAAGCCCAGGTTTTCACAAAAGGAGGAGGGGGAAGGCTGGTACGGACCCTAGAGGGAATTTATTGTTGTCTATTATAGACATGCCCTACAAATCCTAGGTAATGTCTACTGAAAATTAGTCAGCTCTACCAGCAAATCCTTTTAAAGTAAAAAAGGGTGAGGGCGAATTTTCAGCGCCTTAAAACTGAAAACGCGGCATTGTGAGGAGGGAAGTGTGATTTTGGCCCAAGTTACACTTCTTTTCTTGCGGTGCCGCTTTAGCATCGTTGTGATTGGTATTTTAATGTTTTTTTGCTTTTTGTTTCAGGCATCGTGGGACTGGACGACGCTAGCTAATTCGACCTCAAATACGCACAATGAACCGAAATGAGAGGAGTTAGAGAAATTATAGGCACTCGACAGCTGAAATTATTAGCATCTATGCCATATGTGTGATTGGACTACGATTTGATACTGCGAACTTAAATTGCAGAGATTAGAGTGAAATGACCTGCAAATATTTTTATTTTTTGGCATTGAAAGCAGGTCTTCTAAATTCATTAGGCATTCATTTTACGAATAAATAGCTGCGTATTGTAACTGCAATTGTAACTACGATCATCGGTTGTTAGGTTAAGTAACTGGTAACAATGAAGTGATCTGCGATTTTTTAACATTGGTTTATATAAAAATTAGAGTAATAAAGTAATGTAAAACTACACTATACATTTTACACATGAATAGCCGAGCTGGTAAAATAAAAAAGTGTCGACATGCAATACAAAATAAAATTAAAACGAAGTGTGATCCAACTCCAAATAATTCGTTTTTCATTGACTATTTATGGTGCAAACGGTTTAGGGAGACACTAGATCGCTGGATCATTCTAGACTTCAACCTCCGGCGACACCCATATATTGCTAAAGCTCCCCTGTATCCTGTTCGGGCGAGACTGGCTGTGATGGTAGGCGTAATAATATGGAGGCAACGGTCAATAGAATGTCGCTTTAAAGTGTTCTTTCCTTTTCACTGTTTTGATAATTTTCCAATGAAAGTCAAAATTGAAAATTAAAATTGCTGTTTGACACTATTTAAAACAAAAATGCCGCCGGCTGCTCTTTGTCGAACATCCTTGCAGTAAAATTACAATGACATGAAAAATGCAGATGACAGGCAGTATTAAAACTACAATTGGAACTACGATCATCGGTTGTTAGGTTAAGTAAATGGTACTAATGAAGTGATCTGCGATTTTTTTAAATTGGTTTATATAAAAATTAGAGTAATAAAGTAATGTAAAACTACACTATACATTTTACACATGAATAGCCGAGCTGGTAAAATAAAAAAGTGTCGACATACAATACAAAATAAAATTAAAACGAAGTGTGAGCCAACTCCAAATAATTCGTTTTTCATTGACTATTTATGGTGCAAACGGTTTAGGGAGACACTAGATCGCTGGATCATTCTATACTTCAACCTCCGGCGACACCCTTATATTGCTAAAGCTCCCCTGTATCCTGTTCGGGCGAGACTGGCTGTGATGGTAGGCGTAATAATATGGAGGCAACGGTCAATAGAATGTCGCTTTAAAGTGTTCTTTCCTTTTCACTGTTTTGATAATTTTCTAATGAAAGTCAAAATTGAAAATTAAAATTGCTGTTTGACACTATTTAAAACAAAAATACCGCCGGCAGCTCTTTGTCGAACATCCTTGCAGTAAAATTACAATGACATGAAAAATGCAGATGACAGGCAGTATTAAAACTACGATAGGAACTACGATCATCGGTTGTTAGGTTAAGTAAATGGTAACAATGAAGTGATCTGCGATTTTTTTTAAATTTGTTTATATAAAAATTAGAGTAATAACGTAATGTAAAACTACACTATACATTTTACACATGAATAGCCGAGCTGGTAAAATAAAAAAGTGTCGACATGCAATTCAAAATAAAATTAAAACGAAGTGTGATCCAACTCCAAATAATTCGTTTTTCATTGACTATATTTTATGGTGCAAACGGTTTAGGGAGACACTAGATCGCTGGATCATTCTATACTTCAACCTCCGGCGACACCCATATATTGCTAAAGCTCCCCTGTATCCTGTTCGGGCGAGACTGGCTGTGATGGTAGGCGTAATAATATGGAGGCAACGGTCAATAGAATGTCGCTTTAAAGTGTTCTTTCCTTTTCACTGTTTTGATAATTTTCTAATGAAAGTCAAAATTGAAAATTAAAATTGCTGTTTGACACTATTTAAAACAAAAATGCCGCCGGCTGCTCTTTGTCGAACATCCTTGTTGTAAAATTACAATGACATGAAAAATGCAGATGACAGGCAGTATTAAAACTACAATTGGAACTACGATCATCGGTTGTTAGGTTAAGTAAATGGTAACAATGAAGTGTCTGCGATTTTTTTAAATTGGTTTATATAAAAATTAGAGTAATAAAGTAATGTAAAACTACACTACACATTTTACACATGAACAGCCGAGCTGGTAAAATAAAAAAGTGTCGGCATGCAATACAAAATAAAATTAAAACGAAGTGTGATCCAACTCCAAATAATTCGTTTTTTATTGACTATTTATGGTGCAAACGGTTTAGGGAGACACTAGATCGCTGGATCATTCTATACTTCAACCTCCGGCGACACCCATATATTGCTAAAGCTCCCCTGTATCCTGTTCGGGCGAGACTGGCTGTGATGGTAGGCGTAATAATATGGAGGCAACGGTCAATAGAATGTCGCTTTAAAGTGTTCTTTCCTTTTCACTGTTTTGATAATTTTCTAATGAAAGTCAAAATTGAAAATTAAAATTGCTGTTTGACACTATTTAAAACAAAAATGCCGCCGGCAGCTGTTTGTCAAACATCCTTGTTGTAAAATTACAATGACATGAAAAATGCAGATGACAGGCAGTATTAAAACTACAATTGGAACTACGATCATCGGTTGTTAGGTTAAGTAAATGGTAACAATGAAGTGATCTGCGATTTTTTGAAAATGGTTTATATAAAAATTAGAGTAATAAAGTAATGTAAAACTACACTATACATTTTACACATGAATAGCCGAGCTGGTAAAATAAAAAAGTGTCGGCATGCAATACAAAATAAAATTAAAACGAAGTGTGAGCCAACTCCAAATAATTCGTTTTTCATTGACTATTTATGGTGCAAACGGTTTAGGGAGACACTAGATCGCTGGATCATTCTATACTTCAACCTCCGGCGACACCCTTATATTGCTAAAGCTCCCCTGTATCCTGTTCGGGCGAGACTGGCTGTGATGGTAGGCGTAATAATATGGAGGCAACGGTCAATAGAATGTCGCTTTAAAGTGTTCTTTCCTTTTCACTGTTTTGATAATTTTCTAATGAAAGTCAAAATTGAAAATTAAAATTGCTGTTTGACACTATTTAAAACAAAAATGCCGCCCTGGCAGTTCTTTGTAGAATGTAACCCTCAAATGTTCAGTATTTTGACTAAATTAATTTGTTTTTGTATAGACACTCGTTTGAGGGTATTCTTTCAATGTTTGTTAGTTTTACACTTTTGGTGAGGTCAGGCTGATACAGAGGGGTGGTCCCTCCAATCGATAGAGCCACAATGGGGTTAATCCTCCTTGCGACATTATCAGAATGGGGGTCAACCAGAACGGAGGTTGGTATCAGACGTTCCCTTTCCTCTGAAGGGAACCCACATTAAATTCAGTAAAAATGAAAGTGTCTCGAAAGTCGAAAAGGTAAAATCTGTCGAAAACCTTTTTTTAACATTAAAATTACAATAACATGAAAAATATTTTGTGTACTAATAAAATATTTGCGTTTTTCGCTTTTTGAGTCGGTAGTGCGTGGCGTCGGTTACTGGCTCTCGTGTTTCAGAATGTGCGGGAGTGCCTACGTTTTCGGTTGAGTCGAGACAGTGTTGTCTTAAGGTAGAATGCTTATATTAAATTTAAACGGTGCACAACATTTTACATCGTGTAAACACGAATAATTTTGGTATTGACCTGTAGCACTCACATTTTTCTTCCAAGACGACGCTGCGGGTTGATTCGTCCCCCGGCTCCGTGTTCGCGCGAGTAAGTGTTTAAATAAAAATTCAAATCATTAAACCGAATGCTCTTTCTGCTGCCACTAGAATCTACAGGACAACGACACGGCCAACCAGATTGAAGGGATCACCATCGACCAGTCAAGTGACAGTGTTAAAAATAAAACTTTAATAAGAATTCGCGACTTTTAACTCGTTTTGTATTTAAATAAATTGATATAATAAAACAGAGACTCCAGTGCAGTGTCTAAATAATCAATAAAGTAACAGTATAGTCAGTGCGCGACTTTCAACTCGTGTGCAAAACAGGATCCAGGGCCCTACAGAGATTCGTCATTCTTCACAAGTTGGTATGTATTACAATATTTTCTTGATTTGTATTGCTTTCCTTTAACAAGACATTTGATAAACCTGCAAATATTGTAGCGATAATTCATTGTTTTTTATCCACATATTTTTTGAGAAGATTAAATTATTCAATAAATAAAATTATCGACCAATTAATTATTGAAGAGTTCTAATCAGACATTCATCAAAGATTTGAAGATTAAATTATGTATACAATTGAGGCCGTTATTAATATTGATTGATAAGAAATGCATTTTAATTTTTTTTAACAAATCATTTCAAAATTGCACATTAAAAGTACTAACGCCAAAAAATTAAAAAAAAGTTGTTTGATTGAAATTTTTCTTCTTATTGTTAAAAAAATTGTTTAAAAGAATAACGACCAAGTTTCCGCCCGGTACTATATATATATTTAATCAATACGCTTCCGTGAACTGATTTCCGAAAAAGAAATTGAATTCGAAATTAGAAACGAGTGCGCCTGGTGTAAAACGCCTTTACTATTTTTTATGTAAATAATGAAATAAAAAATTAACAAAAAATGTGTCTTTTGTTTCAGATATCAACAATGAATCTGCTTTGGTGAGTTTTTTTTAAATTTTTCTGTAATCTTGAGCTTCTAGACAATAGAAATTTTTTGATAAAAAAACTTTCTCGATTAACTTGAAAGGATGTTTTCTATTGACTGGAACAACTCAGACTGCAGATTTTTTGGTTGTGGTAATTATATTGGGATCCATCGTTCCTCTTCTATCTTTCGCGACGCGTTAAATTTCAGTTAGGGTCTCCGTGACATTTTTTTTCAGGTATTTTTCTGTATAATTTTTTCGCAGTGCAAACTTCGACATTTCTTAATCACGTGAAAAATTCACAACTACCATCAGTATTGTCTTTCAATGTTGAAATTTGCATTGTTTTAGTATAGACCTTTTTGCGTCCGAACATATTTTCAATATTTCTGTGTTTGAGATATTGAAAATACGTTCCCTTTGAAATAGCATCACCAAAAAATACACTGGGGCGCGTCTAGGTGTTTTGGGAAGCAGTCCGTATTCGTTGCGGACTGCTTTGTAGGGTTCGGTATCCGGTCTCGTTAGCATAGCTCCCCATTCTTGTGAGACCATCGCAGCTTTCGCGTTAGCTTAGCTGGCTTTTTGAACGCACAAGGTCCTTGCGCGGTTTGTAGGTATCTCTAGGACAGGACCTAGGGTTGGACCACTGGCTCGCGTAAGTAGGAGGCCTTGGGTCATGTAAGCAACAGCCATAATTGATCCAGGGGCGAAGGTGGTCCGAGTAGGGCTCGATTATTAAAGTGAACACTATACACACACTACAACAAACCGATTCCTCCGTGAGACCGTGAAAAGGACCCCTTAAGTGCGGGGGGTTCCAACAAAGGCGGAGGGACAGTTCGAGCCCTCTGCCCAACTACCAGCGGTGATAGAGAACAAATTGTGATCTATCCAACCTATTCAGTGAAAAACGCCAAAGAAGTCTGATTTTCTAAAGAACTCTCTGGCTACGGGAGTTCCAACGGTGGCAGGTGGACAAATTGTTGCCTGACCCAACTGAAGGAGAAATACCATTTTTATCAGTGATTCTCAAACTTTCAAATAATATTTCGATTTTGTTGTAATATTTTAATGAGAATCATTTTTTTTTTCACTAATTGGCAATACGATGTGGTAGCTATTTAATGGGCCTATAAATATGCTACTAAGTCATCAGTAAATAGTAGGTAAAAACTAGTTTCCAAATTATTTATGATCGATTGCGATATCTCAATTTCTCCTTCAGCCTTTTTTTCAGCAGAACGGAGGGACAAGCCACCGTCCTCTGTTCCAACGACCCTTTTAAAGATTTTGATTTTTAATATCGCGATTTTTTTGCTTCTAATAAATTTCATTAATAAATATTTCTTGCATACATTTTTAAAAGTTAGTTTATTTATTTTTTTTAATTTTTGTTTTGATAAATTTTGTTTATTTTAAATGTAACCACATGTTCTAAGTAGCTAGTATATATTTTTGAATTCAGATATATAGATTAATGTTGTTTGGCTGAACCATTTTCAGCTTAAATCTGAATATCTCCATTTAGTTCAAAAGAAATTAAATTCTAAAAATTGCCTTTAAATGTTGTAAGTCAGGTCAGTTTTTAAATTCGTAGGCCCGTTTTAGGTACGTCATTTATTATAACCAAAGCGGCCGTCGCATTTGTCCGAATATGAATCGCGCGCGTCATTTCCCTGTGGGCCCTCTTATGGGCCCGAAAGAAACCCCGATCCCACACTGTGCATGATTTTGGGTATTATATAAATTTGTAAAATCTCCCCCGGGTACAACTCGCAGTTGTAGTTTAAAACTCTGCGAGACTGTCTCCCGGGGGCGCAGGGCATAAAATTGATTATAATTTTTACTAATTATGATTAAACATTTTATCGTAATATTATATGGCTCTATTATTGAGCTAAAAATTGGTTTTTAGATTGATAAATCAATCTATTATTTACGTATGGTTTACATTGTTATTTTTAGGTCAACTTTTTCAGGATGATTTCTTTCGATGTTTTCTACTCGACTGAAATTTTTGAATTTTTATTTCCAAAATTTCTGCCGCTTTTTTGTATGCTTTCAGATTATTGAAAACACGACTTTTTTCAACCTCTTGTAGTCTACAAACTATTCGAAGGAATTTTTATTAGGTGTGTTTAATTTTTTTATATATATTTTTATTTCATACATTTTTTCAAGTCTTGATGCTCATATCATAAACGCTCAACAATCAAGACAACTGTGTAAATTAACTCCTATATGGTTAAAGCAGATGTGTCCTGTAACATTATGTTTCAAATTTTATATTAGAACAGCTGTATATTCACTTGTAAATGAGTTTGTTCAGGTGACTTAGGAAATATCATAAGAAGGTTACCCCTATACAATAATTTAAACACGCCTGTGCTTTCGTGGAAAGAATGAGCTTGTTTAAGAATGTGACCTGCAAAAATTAATTATTTTTGTAGAACAGTCCGAAAAAGCACAATGTATAAAACAAGGTTAAAAATCATAAACGATCGACAATAAATATTAAAATAAGGCATTAGATATTAAGGGGGTTGATTCGTTACAGTCCCAATCAAAAGTAAGTCGAATTCTAAATCGGAACTTTTTCAGAATGAATTTTTACAAAAGGTTATAAGTTGATGATACCAATATATTATTGTCATAAAAGCATAAATAAATATTTTTTTAAATTATTAATTAATTATTTTAGTATTTTACTTAGTGGACTAACTTTTGAATTTTTTGTGCAAAGTTAGGCTAGGAAAAATAAATTTATGTAAATATCTGTATTTTACATATTTTTTGCAGTAAATAATTAAAAAAAGAAATTTGATGTAATGAAAATTAAAATTAAATCATTAAAAAGTTGAAAATTCAGTTAAAATTGTTAAAATTGTCAAGAATAAAAGTTCATAGTTAAAAATGGCTAAGGTTTAATGATTTTTTTTATTGATTAAAAGTCTCCTAATTAAATTGGAAAAAAAATTAAAATATTTGTAAGATATCGATGATTTACCCAGTTAGTTTTCGGAACTGCTGACATTATTTGGTTATTTGCAAAAAATTAAAATGTACAGTTTGCATGCTACGTTGACATATTTTCCGCAAGACTACATGTTAAAGTTTTTTTTTAATTTTTAACTTTATAAATCTAATGATTTTGGATTTTTTACAGAAAATTTTGTCATAAAAAAATCTATTAAAAAAAGTTTATTTCAGTTTAACGCCTCAACCTTCTTAAGTATAAAGAGTCAAATTTTCGAATAATCTTGTCTGAAGACAATTTGGTTTTAATTTTAATAATAAATCGTCGTGTTATCTGCTCGCCTTTCGTCAATGGATAGACTATAAACATGAAACGTTCTGCACACATTGTGGTTCAGTCGTCAAATACAAAAATTGGCCGTAGGCAACTCTATCCAGCCATTAACTCTGTGTGTTAGTACCGCGAAGTCCTGCGGCGAAGTCTCCGTACATATGAGAAGAACACGGAAGTCAATGTGTACATGTTGTAACGCATGCGTATTCCTTGACAACACACAGGATTCTGGTGTAGAGACGAGTGTATTTAAGCTTTACACCGATTCTGAGTCGCGACCGGCGTCAGCTTAATCTAGAATGAGACGAGGGTCGCAGATCAATTCTTTTCGTCGCATTTCAAGTTATTTGTAAATGTCCCGTTTTTGAGCCGATTCTCATTGAACGAAATGTATCGGTTTTTTTTTAAGTTTCAAAAATCCTTTTGAGATACCGAAATAGTAGCGAGTGACTCATTCGTGTGTACTTCACATTGTCGTAGCAAGGGGGGGGGGCAGGTGAGCCTGGCCCACTCTAGAATATAAATTGTTCGCGTACAAAATACAAAATAAATCTACAATAATCCACATATTTTCTTTTGTGTTGATCGATTTCGCTTCTAAGAACAGTTTTCAAATTATGTGTAAGTGGCAGCCGGTAATGGTTTGTAGAGTTGAAAATCTGGCACCCCCCTAGGATAAAATCGTAGCTACGCCTATGTTACTTCACCAGCGATCAGATGTAGAAATTTTACCGCGGGATGCTGGTACTCGTGGTGGCTGCGGAATTTCAAAATTAGAATCGGGGCTATTTTTCGTACTTGTTTCTGCGCTGGCTTTGAGCAAGAACCTATCAGAAAACAGTATCTTGTCACGTGTGTGACATGCGGACAAACGTCATAAACAAACAAGGCGTCCTGGTGTGTGTTCTGTTCAGAGACAGTAAACCATATACTTTTATTCTATACTGAGCATAGGAATCGCAATCGAACTATTAGGGTGCAAACATATACTACTGTCTTTTTTACGCCGTAAGCACTGGCGTATCCAGGAGGGTAAAACAAAGCACGGGGGACCCGGCTTAAGAAATTTCTAATTTGCCCCCTCTTGGGCCAAAAGCTGGGTACGCCCATGTTAACGTCATAGAAAAAGACAAAGTTTTTGAAACAGAGATACTTTATTCAGATTAATTGCAAGTACATCAACCAATCCTAACATCGGAGAAATCAGGGAATTACATCGAAGAAAGAAACGCAGGTATATTTTCGATACGCTTTGTTGCGTTCACTCACCGCACATTGAGTAGATTCATATAGTTAATTAATAGATATATGCAGTAAACAGTTCACTTTTGTTAACATTCGAAATGCCGCTGCGTCTATACAAATTCAGTTTTTCAAAACGCGTATCATGTGATGCCGGCACATCCGAACCGTGACATAATCCAGCGTCGCAGCGCGCTTGGAACCTGGCGGCGATTGTAGCGGCAAAACCAGCCTCGTGTGCAGCGGCCTTTAAAGGAACATGCTAGCTATTTATGTGCGCGACTATATATGATTCTAAAGATTCTAGCCGTCTTTGTGTAGATCTGCCCGACGCTCGTAGGATTTTATCCGATGTCTTTCCGTATGTAAACATCATTATTTCGCAACGTTTCCATTATTCGGCCTTAATAGTGGCGATCCAAATGTTACGGCAAAAATATCCGCAACTTTTCAGTTAATCTTATGATCGTGCGAAAATTATCACTTTACAAAATTATTTTTTAAATATGATTGCAGGTATTCAATTCGTTATTAATTTTGCACACTGCTTATAACGATCTTCTTTTTGTTGTATTACAATATGAAGCTCAGATGACAGATCTAAGAAATATTTTACTAAAATTGTCATATAGAGGCGCAAGTAGCAAAAGTGTTGAGCTAAGCCGTCAGATGGCATCATGTAGCATTGCTGTGACGTTGTTCAGCGTTGCCCGTCAGATGGCAGTATGCAGTATTGACAATATGAAGGTCAGATCGAAGATTTGACGTTGTTTCAAAATTATAGCCGTCAGTAGGCACTGTTCAAGAATTTTGATACAGTGCTTTTTGCGATCTTACTGTAGACTCTTAAACAGGAAATGGATATTTATTTACAAGATTTGTTATAATTATGTACATTTTCCTATTGATTTTGTTAGACTAAGTGTGATTACTCTTTAAAAATAATATTAGAATTCTATAAAAAAAACGGAGAAAAAAATATGTCGGCTCAGTAGACAATCAAATAAACTTATTCTGTCTTAAGATATTACTTTAGATCAGGGGCGGGCAAATCTTTTGATGGTCGGGCCACATTGCTGATGAAAATTTTACCGTGGGACAAAAATTTGGAGAGCAAAAAAAAGTTCCTTTTATTTCCGCAAATAAAAACGATGATGGGATTGGTTGATGTACTTGCATACTTTGTCTTTTTCTATATGACGTTAACATGGGCATACCCAGCTTTTGGCCCAGGAGAGAGCAAATTAGAAATTTCTTAAACCGGATCTACCTTTCTTGTTTTGCCCTCCTGGATACGCCAGTGCTTATGACTTAAAAAAAGAAAGAAGTATATGTTTGCACCCTAATAGTTCGATTGCGATTTTATTCCTATGCTCAGTATAGAATAAAAGAGGTATATGCTTTAGAGTTTAGATTTAGAGTGATGTTCGTTTCTATTATTTAGACGCAGGTAGTACTTGTTACGAAATATAGTTATACGTAAAGCCGGAGAGATGATCCTCAATTTCGTGTTGCAACCGTCCCTAGGGTCCATCGACCTTTTATCTTTGCGAGGACCGGTATGCCTCGTAAGTTCGTTTTCGTCGTCTGCAGGACATAACACACGGGGCTAAATATAGTTGTATACTAGACCGACGAGATGATTCTGGAGTTCCCTTTATAAATGCCCCTAGGAGCCGTCCGCTCGCTATCTCTATATAAACTCGGCGATTCTCCCGAGATTGACTTCCATTATTGCTATACCATATGTAGACGTATGCAAATTAGGTACTTTCATCAACTATTTTAATAAAAAAAGTTTTGTGTACAAGTTTTTATGTTCCGAGTTATTTTTAAAATGTGTGTCCGTTTTTAATTATTTTTTGCATACATTAATCATTGGGCGTGTTTGGCCGAAGTAAGTACTTACTAAATTTACTAAGTCACTCACTATACTTATAAAATAATCGGCCGGGACACAAAATAAGTGCTAACGCAGTAAGCATGGCTTAATATAAGACGCCATTTTGCTTATTGTTAATATTTCTTTCAATAAAATATTTCTCATAAAATTATCCATTTGCAACTATTTACATGAATTAAATTATATTGATAAATTTAGTACTGTCAATTATATTCAGTCTATGAGGTTATGACGGGTTATAACGTAAAGTCGTAAACAGGTGTTTTATGTTATGTTAAGCCAGTAAGTCTGTCCTGGCCGAAAAGCGCTATAGTCAGCTTGTAAGATTTTATTTTTTTTATGCTTACTGGCTTACACACTGAATTTCATATAAGCACACGTTTTGTTTGTGTAGCTATGAAAATCATCAACGCATTACGGAAAATCGTTCCACATAAAATGCAACATAGGTCCGATACATTTTTTTAAGGATAGAAATAAAATGTATTTTTTCAATATACATAATTTGGTATTACATGCATATATCGCAATTTTTATATTTGAAAAAAATAATAAGTGTATCTTAGTGATTTTTTTTATTCGTAAAAAGTTGTTTTCCCGCGAAATTCCAGGAAGGAATTCCGGCACGGAAGACTTGGTAATATTTACTTACTGAATTCGTGGAAAAAAACTGTTTCGTTTAGCAAATAAAATAATTTTAGCATCTCCTTCCCCTTTCTATTAAAACTTCTAGCACGCCTTATCGGAAGTATGTCATAATGTTTGCTGACTGGTGTATAACTTTGTTAATTTCCTATCTACAATAGATAAGAACTGTGGCGCAACATGCCTTCTTCCCCCCTCATACTTCTCTTCTTGATACTGCCTGCGGTTGGTTCTGTATCCGCCGTTCGGCGGCGGACACTGCGTCATAGTCAGATCGTTTCGTGTCATATCATCACGTGACCTAAGAGTTTGTTATCACCACTTTCGTAACTCTTAATATCTTCCTGGAGAAAAAATCGCATCATAAGCGGCGTCACTTATGCTTGGTTGCTTGATAACGACCTCGGATTATAACCTCACATATTTCTTCGTGATAAAAGCGTCGTTGATTTTTGAATTGAAACGAATTTGTAGATTGCCACCGTTTTTTCGGCGACATACGTTGCAAAATCGGTCTCAAAGAAAAACGCTTTTATTTTAATGCGACAATATGATATATAGCCTATGTCCATCCGGACATAGGGATGTCGGAAGTGAAAAAAATATCGATGTATCGATATTTTTTAAAAATATCAATATCGACGGCTATATATCGAGGGAAAAATATCGATATATCGGTCAAATTTGCAAAAGATTTTGCATTTTTAAAATAATTGTGTATTTAGCGTAATAGATAGATAAAGATCTTTATTTTGTTGGTACAAATGTACATAAATAGCGTCAACACAAAACAATTAATTATAAAAACTCGTCCAATCTGTAGTGAGCCTTTGTTAATAAATATTTTTTTAAATTCTTCCCAAACTTTTGTTTGGACTTTGGATCAGTTGTTTCAGTAGGTATCTTATTGTGTATTCGTATCATATTATAATATTATCAATAGTAATTTTTATACAATATATAAAGCT
Source organism: Xanthostigma xanthostigma (assembly GCA_963575645.1). Classification (NCBI taxonomy): domain Eukaryota; kingdom Metazoa; phylum Arthropoda; class Insecta; order Raphidioptera; family Raphidiidae; genus Xanthostigma; species Xanthostigma xanthostigma. The sequence goes on from OY754474.1 coordinate 18,449,442, forward strand.
GAAGAGTTTGTTTGTTTGAACGCGCTAATCTCAGGAACTACTGGTTCAAATTGAAAATTTTTTTTTTGTTGGATAGCCCATTTATCGAGGAAGGCTATAGGCTATATAATATTACGCTACGACCATTAGGAGCGGAGCTTTAATGAAAAATGTTACAAAATGTATCTCCAAATAAGCTTCTATTCATGTGAAATGCACTAACTAGATATACTCATATTAGTAATGTAAGAACACAACCACAGGTAGATCATTCGGTAGAGTATGCGAATGTCAATATCAGGCTTTCTTCTAAGGCTTACATTTAAATTTATTTTAATTTTATTTAAAAATTTTATTTTATTTAAAAAAAATTATTAGTTAAATAAAGTTTAAATACTGCTTTTTATCGACAAAAACTTTTGAACGGTAACTCCGATCATCATGAAATTTGGACACAACATTCATCTTGGTAAACTAAGATGAATGTGTGTACTCATGTCCCTTCCTTCCCCATTCGTTCTTTTCCACCCGGGTGAAACCGGGCGGGACCGCTATATCTCAATAAAAATGAAGGTATTTTCACCAGTATTTCTTTTTATTAGGCAATATAATAAGAAAAATATATCGTTTTTGATACAATTTTCGATATTGAATATTTTGTATCGATATATCGGATCAAAATATATAGGCTAAAAAAATCGATGTTTTGAATTAAAAATATCGATATATCGATACTTTTCCAACATCCCTATCCTGACGGCTCGTTCTAAATATTGGTGTCGAAAATTATTGAAATCGGATGAGTAGTTTCGGAGATTACCTCCTACATCCAAACTTACAAACTTTACGTCTTTATGATAATAGTGTAGATTGAAGATGTTTCGGAATGATTGCTCTGTCTCATTTTGTATACTGACAACATCGAACGTCCTTACTCACTCCAATTCGTTTTATAGGTATAATTGTTATGTAAATTTAATGCACTGTCAAGGAAGAACCTTACACAGTCAACACTATACATGCAAATGAGCTGATCCCTGTCGCAACATGTAAATGACGTTTCTCTTCACGTTTATACAAGCAGGTGGGAAGTGAGAGAGAGAGAGAGAGGAGAGACGGAGAGATTGTTAGAAAAGTGCGTAATTATCAAAATAGAAGGGCATCCGGCTGGTTTAATTAGAACTTCCCAACTATGTAGAACGTTTCGTTAATGTAGCGTCGGTGTAAACCCAAAAAAACAGTGGCTCTCAACGCGGCTCATTCTGGGCCGTAACCTGCTTTTTTTGAGGCTCTGTAAAAGACCTTATCACTGCCCCCCCACACTAAATTTAATGAATCAAATAAAACTACGTAACCAAAATTTATAAGCACTAATTGTAATCACTAATGTTTAACAAGCTATTTAAGATAGTCACTTTGCTTAGCAGAATAAAAAATAAAGAATCGGTATTTTACACGACACAATAAAAGGTATAATAATGGCACCGACCGCCGGACTCGAACCTACGTCCTTTAGGCGACTGTTTTACCTCGTCGCCAACTTAGTTTAATGTTCTACAGCCGGTTTTCATAGTATATACGTTCGTTACATTTTCAATCACAAAAGTCAATTTTGCCACAAGAAGTTGCACTTCAAAAATAAACAAAACAGATATCCAGAGTGCTTATTTTGCTAAGCGTTTGGGTAATCACCGTTATTATAAATTAGTAGAACAGATCTTGAATATTTGAGTGTGTGGTGGAGGTAACGCGATGAATAACTGCGCCTCCACCACACACAATTGAAAATATGTGTTGAAGGCGCCGTGGCGATTAACGTTGCTTCCACCGCAAAAAGTTTCACTTCAAAAATAAACAGAAAAGATATCCAGAGCGCTTATTTCGCTAAGCTCTTGGGTAATCACCGTGATTATAATTAGTAGAATAGATCTGAATATTTAAGAGTGTGTGGTGGAGGTAACGCGGTGAATAACTGCGCCTCCACCACACGCGATTGAAAATATGTGGTGAAGGCGCCGTGGCGATACACTTTGCTTCCACCATAAGAAATTTCACTTCAAAAATAAACAGAAAAAGATATCCAGAGTGCTTATTTCGCTAAGCACTTGGGTAATCACCGTGATTATAATTAGTAGAATAGATCTGAATATTTAAGAGTGTGTGGTGGAGGTAACGCGGTGAATAACTGCGCCTCCACCACACGCGATTGAAAATATGTGGTGAAGGCGCCGTGGCGATACACTTTGCTTCCACCATAAGAAATTTCACTTCAAAAATAAACAGAAAAAGATATCCAGAGTGCTTATTTCGCTAAGCACTTGGGTAATCACCGTGATTATAATTAGTAGAACAGATCTGAATATTTAAAAGTTTGTGGTGGAGGTAACGTGATGAATAACTGCGCCTCCACCACACGCGATTGAAAATATGTGGTGTAGGCGCCGTGGCGATTGACTGTGCTTCCACCACATTTGTGCGCATTCTATGCAATGCTGTGTTCTCCACAAAATGACCGTCCGTTCGAGTCAAGTGTTTTTCCGTCGTGTGAACATTATTTTCTTTAAAAAAATTCATTTAAACCGTCAGTTTATTTCACCAAAATGAGCAGTGCCTGATTCGTCGAATGTAAAACAAAATTTGACACATTTTGTTGAGTTTCTTTCGATTGAACTCGCAAGTTTTTCTATACCGCCCGCGCAATGAAATGAACAGACGTTCTGAAACTGTGTAAACTATGCGAAACTTACCTGTATTTACCCCAATCCATGTAGGCCTGGTAAAGGTAGCCGAGCAAAACGAACTTGTCGTCGCGCTTTCGAATCGTCTTCAAAGCCGATTTCCATTTTCTGACGGCCGCCTGCTGCTTATGCTGGTTGTAAAGTTTCAGTCCTTGGTCAACCTGAAACAATAGAGTAATTCTTTTTGTATTTTTATTTGGACATTGTTGAAATGATCGAATAATCTTAAGGGAGGCACCTAATGTAACAGCTCAAAAAAAAACCGGTTATTTCAACATTTTATTTTTGGACTAACTCTATAGGTATTTTTATGATATTTTAACGAATTATAGAACATCTTTTAAAGTTCTTAAAAAAAATATTATTATTATTTTTTTCTGTACAAAATGGCGGCGTGGTAAGCATTTCTGTCAGACGCGTTGCGATTTTTAGGCGTAATTACAGCCCTTAGAATAAACCTGGAACATCCATTAAACAAATTTCTTGTTAATAACATTCATAATTCATAGTTAAACCTATAAAAAATTGAAAAAATAGTATTTAATTTGAAGTTTGAAATTTTTTCGATTTTTCGCTAAAAATGTTGACATATAAACATTTCTAAACAAAATTTATAACAACAATTTACAAAACAAGTGGGTTCAACTACAAATAAAAGTTGTTTTTTTATATCTGGTAAAAAGTCTTTAATAGTTTTTGGGATATTACAAACTTACAAGCTTCGAAAATGATTCGAGAAAAACACGTTTAAAAATAAATCAGATTTGATAGTAAACAAATTTGTAATGATCAATTAATATTATCGTAACGAATATCGTTTTGAAATTTTGTAGACATATTCTGCATAATATTTCGAACATTTTTAAGCAAGTGGAATATTCTTCTTGTCTCACTAGTCGCACAATATACTATTATTGAAGAGTTCTAATCAGACGTTAATCAAAGAATTGAATACTGAATACTAACCTTTCTTTTGGCAACGGCCTGCTGCAATTTATTTCGACAGCTACCGAAACATCCCCAATTGTTTCGTTCATAGTTTCTAGCTACGTCTTCTGCGCACGCGCCGAGCAATGAATTACTGGTGCCTAAGTAATGTTCGTATCTAAGTTCGGATCCGTCTGGTGAATCGATGTATCGGCCGCCGGGCGGTAAAGAACCGTCGAGCGGATGTCGTGAACAGTCGGGCGACGGAAGTAGCCGAGTGGCGGACAGTTGGTGTGACACTGCATTGCTGTAAAATTGAAACGACCGTAAATACTAACTAAAAAAGGCCGTTCAAAATTTGAACGACCGTAAATACTGACTGAAAATGGCCGTTAACCGTAAATACTGACTGAAAATGGCCGTTCTTCCCGCGCGATGAGTACAGGTTTCATATAAAAATCGATCAGACCGTTTTAAGTGCTGCCCAAACAAAACAGGGTTTGAGAATAGTCGAGTGTGTAGAGATACCTCGTTTATAGCCCCCACTGGACATTTCCAACGTTATTATTCATAGACTAGTTAGAGTATCAAATGAATTTTCAATTTATTATTTAAAAAGTTATAAATTGAAAATATGCTAAACGATATTTTTTCTATCTACTCATGCAATGATATTTTGTTGTATGTCGTTTTTTATAATGTCAGATAATAATGTCTCACGATTACAATAAAAAATTGTATACCTACTTATATGGCACGCCGTTTTACTATTTAGTAGTAAAATATTTTTTAAAAAATTATAAAAATAACAATTTTAATTTCAAAAAAAAAATTTGAGTGAAACATTTAATTTTATGTCATGACATAATAATATTGTATTTTTATTATGTCATGACATGATAATATTGTATTTTTTTTATGTCACCACATAAAATTCGCTGAATTTTTTTTCTGTAATTAAAATTGTTAAATATTTTTATAATTTTTGGAAAAATATTTTACTATTAAATAGTAAAACGGCGTGCCATATACTTATGCTTGTATGTAAAACAAAAAAAAAACCACTAGGTGATGCGCGCCCATTAAAGGGTTTGACAAACTAATATAATGATGAAATGTGTTATGTAAGATACAATAATATTGTGTTTTACCCTCTGAGCATGTCGGATTCGTGATGTCACTCCGAAATAGTGTTAGCTGTAAACAGAAAGTGTGTATTTGTAAAGGTTCTTAACATCAAACGGTTCAAATCCATAACGAACTTTTTATTAAGATCTGACTAGACTCTAGAAATAATGTAATTTTGTTGAACTTCATCCAAATTAATTGAGCCACATGTAAATATATGTCGCCCAGTCGTCCTTAAAAAATGCTGAAAAAAATCGCAATTCCGGACAACATTTTTAAACATCAATTCCGGAAGAAACTAATATCTGAACTTCGAAATTAATGAAAGGATTAAAAATTAGCAAATTTGGGCCTATTATTTGTTCTATACGTTCCGTAAATATTGCGAAAGATGTTGCTGATCTTGTCCCGTTTTTATAGGGTAAGCATGTTAATGGGAACTTTTGTTCAAAGAAATCACCTCTTGAAACCTTTCACAAAACTTATGGACTATTCTGTATATAGAGTTATGTACAAAGTATTTGTTTTTTGAGTCTTAATATTCCAAGTGTTCCTAATCATTACCTACCGCGATCAAAGGTGTTGATGTATTTGTTTGGCTGCAAATTCTTTAAACGTGATCTATGTCAATAAAGATATTTCGATTAAAAAAAAGTCAGTAGTTCGTGAATTCCGAAACTGGGAACCGAATGTCGAAACGGGTTTCGGAATTGAGGACGATACGATATTGGAGGCCCTTGTCCCAAAGCGCGTGTCTTTTTCGCTAGTGTTCCGAGCTTGCTCTGAATACAATATCCGTTGCCCGTGTAGAACATCTTTTACATGCCAGTAGAGTGCAAACGAATGGCAGAGCAAGAGAGATAAGAGTTGAAAATGTTAGATTGTTTTTAGTGGAGTTGACCCCATAAATCCATTCGAAAGTTATGCTTTTCTACCTTTTAGTCACAATATAGTCATGTAAAACCTATAACGATGCAGAATTAGTGAAATCTGCTTAAAAATAAATACTGTACTGCTTTGATGTGAGACATGTACTGGCGCGGTGGATGGGAGTAAACACGTGCAAATGCTGTGATGCCGTCACGCGCTACGTTTAATTTAGTTACTAGAATATGCCTGCAGCTTATCATCTTACGTTCTGTGTTTCGTCGACTCTCAAACTCTCATCTATGATGTTAAAAGGAGTAAATAAATATTATTACAAAATCGGTCTCCACAAAAAGCGATATAACAGCCTATTTCCATCTTGAAGGTCCATTCTAAATATTGGTGAAATTTTTTTTAAATCGGATGAGTAGTTTCGGGGATTACTTTCTACATTCAAACTTACAAACTTTACCTTTTATAATAATAAATATACAGTATGTAAATACGTAAGGTGCACATAAGAAAATTAACATTGGAAAAAAATGACTGGATCAGAGTGAGCCTTGAAATCTTGTTTTTTAATTTGACAGATAATATTCTTTTGCAAAATGAATGTGTATACTACCGAAGAAAATATTCAAATGATTACAACATAATCGGACTTTTTTTATTAATGGGACATTAAATTCCAAAAAATACTTAAATATGGTGCGAGATCAAATATCTCAGCCTATTCGTGTTAAACCTAAAGACATTGGGTCACTGATTTACCAACGCGCATACGTCATACCAGTCAGCCAATTTTTGAATGAAATGTTTCCAAACAGATGGAGTTGTTTTTTTGTTTTATTTTTGTACAAAAATTAAAATAATGATTTACAAGAGCTTTTTATTATTAAAAAAGCCAAGTAAAATAAAAATAAATCAAAATAAAATAGAAATCCTCAAGATTACCACGATAATTCAATAGAAATAACAATTAATGCAGTTATGGCTGATCCAAGTATTTTTTCCCAATGCTAATTTCCCTATGTGCACCTTACGTGTTTACATACTGTATACAGTCGTTGAACAGAACTTGGGATATTATGTATGACGTCAATTTATAACACTGATTTACTTTGAAGGCAAGTATTTGCGATTGTACATCTTCCTCCCTGCCTTAGAGATCTCTACGTACGTCCAGTCTATACAGGTCGCAAGTCTTGGCCGATCAATCAGAACCCTATAGAAATACATTGATTCTCGTTCAGTATAATTTAAACATAACGGGGTGTACACTTTTGGTTGTGCTAACGAATGTTACAATTGTAACAAATAGTTGAACAGCGACTGTTGTTCCACGTGTAACGATACAGATAGACAGACGGGCAGACAGTTTCGAAGCCGCTGTACCGAAAGTTGCGAAACTCGCTATCGTTTGTTATCAGAATACGGTCTGGAATTTGTATAGAAACGTCTGGAATGAAATATTGTGGTAGACCGACGGCGGTTCTAGTAAAGCATTAAAGAAAACTCCGTACATTGGCAGTACTCGCTGAAATACAATAATATCGGAACACATTAGGGTGAATTGACAGCTTAGAGAGAAAGTCCTTATCCCCTTTCTCTTCTAAAAGTTGTTGTTCACTCTGTACATGGTAGCATAATAAACCGTTATGTTTCAAGTCAAAACGTTTTGATTTTTTTGACGTGATAACGTCTTATAAATTGATGAATCACGTCAATATAAAAAGATGAAACACCGGCTGCATGCACGAAAAAGTGTAACGTTCCTAACGTACGTTCCTAACGTTCCGCCTGACCCTGTGCGTGATTATTAAATATGATATTCGAGCGGAATATGTTATCACGTAAAACTATCGTCCGTAAACCGACTTTACAGACAACCAATTTTTTTTTAATATGTCGTTTGCAAGTGCTTAAGAAGGTTGATGCGTTACAGTCCCAATCAAAAGTATGTCGAATTTTAAATGGGAAATTTTCCATAATAAATTTTTACAAAAGGTTTTAAGTCGATGATACTAATAAATTATTGTCATAAAGGCATAAATAAATATTTTTTTTTAATATTAATTAATTATTTCAGTATTTTACTTAATGGACTAGCTTTTGAATTTTGTGTACAAAGTTGGGTTAGAAAAAATAAATTTATGTAAATATCTGTATTTTACATATTTTTTGCAGTAATTTAAAAAAAAATTGGTTGTCTGTAAAGTCGGTTTACGGACGATAGTTTTACGTGATAACGTATTCCGCTCGAATATCATATTTAATAATCACGCACAGGGTCAGGCGGAACGTTAGGCACGTTACACTTTTTCGTGCATGCAGCCGGTGTTTCATCTTTTTATATTGACGTGATTCAACAATTTATAAGACGTTATCACGTCAAAAGAAATTAGAAGTAATAAAAATAAAAATTAAATCTTTAAAAAGTTGAAAATTCAGTTAAAATTGTCAAGAATAAAAGTCCGTAATCGAAAAGTGCTAATGCTTTTTTTTATTGATTAAAAGTCTCCTAATTAAATTGGAAAAAATATTAAAATATGTGTAAGACATCGATGCTTTACATAATTAGTTTTCGGAACTGCTGACATTATTTGATTATTTGCAAAAAATTAAAATGTACCGTTTGCATGCTAGGTTGACATATTTTCCATAAGACTACATGTAAAAGTTTTTTTTAATTTTTAACTTTATAAATCTACTAATGATTTTGAATTTTTACAGAAAATTTTGTCATAAAAAAATCTATCTAAAAAACTTTATTTCAGGTTTTTTATTCATTATCTTCCTAAAACGGCTCAACCTCCTTAAAACATCGACGAACGTAGTGGTACAGTATATATTAGTTTGTCGTCAACAGTGTTTAATATTTAAAACATCATAAACATGGATGTGATTTATTAGTTAACACCACCCTCAACACAGCCCGTGCTAGAGAATTCAGAACACCAATTTAAAATCTAATAATAATAATGTCATAACAGACGCCATTCACACCATGACTATTTTCTATCTATCACACTTCCCGTTATTTTCTACATTTTTAAACTTCCACTTTATTAATGGCAATGTGCGAATGAAGGAATTTTAGGACATTAGGATAAGTTTGCAAGGTAATCGGCCATGGCCTTGAATAGGAAATCATCTCGATATTTATCTGGAATTATTGAGGGAAACCATGGAAAACCTCAAGATGGCCGATACAGGAATTACCGTTTCTCGGCGAGAGGCAGCAGGAAAAAGTCCAAGGCACATCTGCTACTGCCGGGATTGGAACCCGGTACCTCCCGAATGCGCCAGAGCATAATAAATTGTATTTGGTAACACATATTATGCTACCAAATTTTTCACAGAGCTCGAGGGCGGATGTGCATTTCTATTTTGTTTGCGGTCTTCGCAGCATATCGGATGAGAAATGTCAAAAGTTCCGTTGTCAACTATCCGCTCATAATATAATACGACACTTGTAAGTCGTAACAAAAGATATGAAACTGATGTCATTTGTTATAGCGCCAAATACGAATAAACTTTATAGATGTAGCGAAAAAGTAACGTAACCCGTATATAAAGCGTTAGATTTATTTTCGTCAAATAATTAAGATTTATTACAAAAAATACAGTGAACGTCAAAAAATGCTTCCCTTGTTTTTCAACAACGTAGCACAGTCCAACCAAATTTTAAACTGCTTTTATGAAGACTATACAATTTTGTTTTTAAGATCACAAGATGGCGTCTGGACGCCATCTTGACCAAAACAAAATTAGGTTATGTGACACACTCCAACTTAAAAGTCGTATACGAATCGTAGAAATTAAAAATGGTAGCAGATAACTCGACATTGTGTCAGCCTATAGATTCGGAATTATTTTGTTTTTACAAATCAAGTGTTTATCGATGTTGCGGCTTATGTGCTTCTATTAATTAATTAGTTACAAGAAATTAAACGCGACGATTCTCACAGATCCATATATAATCCGCACAAAACGATATTTTAATGTAGAGAGTCGGAATGTAATCGCAGTTTAATTGGTTTTCGTGCGTTACTCGACACGGACCTTCACTTTGTGCAGGTTTGATTCGGGACAGGGTCGACCAACATTGTACATTATTACCGAAATAGTAGTTTATATATCTAGAATTTAATGCATTATTTTATGTGCGACTTGCGACATTATGGGAAAAAACGAACGTCTGCGAGTTTTAACGGTCACACGAGCCGTAAAAGCAGAACGCGTGCCTTTGGAACAGTGAACCCAGACCGTTTCCTCGGATGTGTTGAACATGTTTCTCGCGGAAACATGTCCGCTAAACAAAGTAAACGTTCCGTGTTCGTATCCCGTCTTTGAAACTTTTTGGCGCAAGCCTCGTCCGATTCATATTTTGGGTAGATAAGATGGATCGGACATGTTGAACATGTTTTTCGGAAACATGTTCGTTCAACAAGGGAAACGTTCCGTGTTCGTACCCCGTCTTTGAAACTGTTTGACACAAGCCGCTTCCGATTCATATTTTGGGAAGATAAGATGGATCGGACATGTTGAACATGTTTCTCGGAAACATGTCTGCTCAACAAAGAACACGTTCCGTGTCCGTATCCCGTCTTTCAAACTGTTTGGCATAAGCCTTGTCCGATCCACATTTTGGGTAGATAAGATGGATCGGATATGTTGAACATGTTTTTCGGAAACATGTTCGCTCAACAAAGAACGCGTTCCGTGTCCGTATCCCGTCATTCAAACTGTTTGGCATAAGCCTCGTTCGATTCATATTTTGGGTAGATAAGATGGATCGGACATGTTGAACATGTTTTTCGGAAACATGTTCGCACAACAAAGAACACGTTCCGTGTCCGTATCCCGTCTTTGAAACTGTTTGGCATAAGCCTCGTCCGATTCATATTTTGGGTAGATAAGATGGATCGGACATGTTGAACATGTTTTTCGGAAACATGTTCGCACAACAAAGAACACGTTCCGAGTCCGTATCCCGTCTTTGAAACTGTTTGGCATAAGCCTCGTCCGATTCATATTTTGGGTAGATAAGATGGATCGAATATGTTGAACATGTTTCTCGGAAATATGTCCGCTTTGTCAGCGGCAAGAACCGGAAGGAAACAGAATAGAGACGTTATTTTGTACGTAAAATATGACGTCTTCCGTCGAATGGAGTACAAACACGTTTCGGTTCCCGTCATTTCCATCCCAGATACGACTTAAGTTTAATTAATTTAAGTTTAAGTGGCTTCGCTATTAAGCTTCCCTGCCTGATGTGCACTCGTGTACTCTACTATTATATAGATACCTATTAGTGACGTAACGAATGTTTTCGACATTCACGAATGCGAATAACAGCTGCCGATATTCAGTTTTCAAATCTGGCGTCATTTGTTCAAAAATTTGACAGCTGATTGGCCGAACAAGTCTCACGCACACATTTGTAATGATTCTGGGTGCTAGGTTGATTATTAATACAGTAGAACCTCTGTAAGTCGAACTTTCAGAGAGACGCCAAAAAATTCAACTTAGGAAGGATTTGACTTTGACGGATTTTGTAAGGAAATATTCGACTTTAAGAGGTTAAGATTCATTGTAACTAATTTTTAGATACAGAGGTCAAAATTTATTCGAGTTATGGAAGGAAAATATGTACCGAAATGACTTGTAGGGACTCACTGATTATTTCGACCTATGGAGGGTTGAGATTTCGAGTAATGGAGGTATTGGGACTTGAAAGAAAGGGAACAAAACATGTTTTCGAGTTTTGGAGGTTTTCGACTTATCGATGTTCCACTGTACTAAGTCTAAAGTTTTATTACTTAACGTTAAAGTAAAGGCTGATAAAAGATCACCTTGGTGAAAAAAACTTATTTTTTTTAAGTAGTAAGATAAAAACGTTTCAAATAAAAATGCTAAAATTAATAATTTAATATTTTCACATAAAAAATATGATTTTTTTCTGATACAAATGTTTGCAAAATATTCGCATTGTAACACCACGTCTTAAAAAGCCACGCCGCCACTGGTGTACTCTGGTGGTCATGTAGAGAAACAGAGGCAAGATGGCAGCGGAGCGTATGAACTCGAAAGTAGTGTTCATGTTAAAAAAACTTAAATTAATAAATATGTTGAAATAAATAATATTCATGTTACAAACTTATACGTTAATAAATATGCTGAATAAAATAATATTCATGTTACAAACTTACGTTAATAAATATGTTGAATTAAATAATTTTCATGTTACAAACTTACATTAATAAATATGTTGAATTAAATAATATTCATGCTACAAACTTACGTTAATAAATATGTTGAATTAAATAATTTTCATGTTACAAACTTACATTAATAAATATGTTGAATTATCTAATATTTATGTTACAAACTTACGTTAATAAATATGTTGAATAAAATAATAATAATTGTTACAGCATGAATTTTGCAAATGCGTCAAAAATATGCGAATATTCGTTACATCACTAATAGGTATAGATAAATTATAAGTCTATTAAGTCCCAGAGAGCTATATATTGACTTTATGGTAGTTGGGAACAACATCTTTTTAGTAATTTCTTAATTGGAAATAATTTCGGAATCGATGTTGCCATTCACTCTTAGATCATACATTGTTGTTTGTATCAATAATATTTAAATTCACCGGGTTTTAAGTTTTTCCTATACAAAACCGCGTTTTACTTTGTTTTGAACTTTAGCTCGGAGACACGCAGCTAGAGATTATGAAAAATGGATTATGTCATGAGCTGTTTTCAACTTCGATGTGTGCAATCTGTCGATAAAAAATTACTTTACTTTTTTGTTCAGTGGTTCAAATGTATTGAAATAAAGTCTTATAGTCTGCGAAGAATTGTCCCGTCGTTTGTCACTCGCATACAGGGTGTCTAGAAAGAGTACACGATCGTGAAATATTCTCTTAAACCTCAATAAGTTAAAGTTCAAGGGAAACGTTGAAAAATTTAGTTTTTAACTTATCGAGAGTTGAAGTTAGGTTTAGGAAGTTCAATTTTTAACTTAACGAAGTTCAAATGCAATACGTAAAGCGATTCAGTGAAAGACTGAAGTAAAAATTGGCAAAACCTTTTGTTTGTATACTTATTCACGATGACTCATTGATATAATACTTTAAGTTATGGAGGTCACCAAAATATTATTTTAAGTTATCGACGGCCAACCAAGGTTTTGTGCTTTAAGTAATGGAGGTTTTAGACTTTGAGGGGAAGGGAATTAACAAAAAAAATTAAGTTACAGAGGTTTTTAACTTATCTAGGTTCTACTGTATTTGTATACTAGCTCCTTAAATAATATTTTTTTATTTATTTACCACTTACTTTTTTCTAAATCAATCACTTTTCACCTGTCAAAATGTAAAGTGCCCGAAAAATATGGCGGACGCTGAGACATGAGCACATAACATTTTCAATATTGCGTTAATTTTGCGTCACTAAGATTCTTCTTAGATTTCCCCCGCCGCTGATTTATTTCCCTTTTATTGTTACAGAAAGTTTCATACAGACGCTTTAAAAAAAAATTTGAAAAGTAGTTTGACCCTGCAGGCCATCCCTGTAACTTCCCGCTATTTTCGAGTTCAAAACGCTCAAAAATATGTCAAATATAGCAAGAAGTTTATTTTTTAGCTCTTCGAGCTCAAAAAAAAAACACTTTGTTACGAAATTTTCGTTCACGATATCTCATGAACAAATGAAGCGATTTTGATGCGATTTGCGGCAGTCGACGCAATTTTTTAACCTTAAAAAGTAATTTTATACAGAAAAATCGATCTCATAGGAATTTTACGAGAAATTTAAAAAAAACACTTTTTAAAAATTTTTCGTTCACGATATCTCGTGAACAAATGAGCCGATTTTGATGCGGTTTGCTGCAATCGACGCAGTTTTTTCAACCTAAGAAAGTAAATTATTACAAAAAAATCGATTTGATAAGAATTTTACGAGTAATTTTAAAAAATTACTTTTTTCCTAATTTTTCGTTCACGTTATCTCATGAACAAATGAACCAATTTTGATATGGTTTGCGGCGATCGACGCAGTTTTTTTAGCTTAAGAAAGTAATTTATTACAAAAAAATCAATCTGATAACAATTTTAAGAGTCATTTTAAAAAAACACTTTTTTACGATTTTTTCGTTCACGGTTTCTCGTGAACAAATGAACCGATTTTGATGCGGTTTGCGGAAATCGACGCAGTTTGTTAAGGAGAAGAGCTGATTAGTTTTTGGAATTAATCGGTTTAGTAGTTTAGAAAATTTTTTACAAAAACAAATTTTTAAAAATTTTTGAAACTTGTTTTTTTAAGATTTCTCAAAATTTTTTGGGCCGAATCGTTTCAAATTTTCAGGAAGTCTAAGTTCACCAAGATCACGTCAGATGCCGCAAACCACGTTTCAGTCGGACACTCCGTTCAAAAGATATAAAAGGTTTACATACATACATACACACACACACACACACACACACACATCCATACATACAGCCCTACGGACATCATCGCCAAAATAGTTTCAATAGCTTCCTAGGACCCCAAAACGTCGAGATCTGGCGAAAACTCGATTTTCGAAAATCGGGGTGAAACCAATAACTTCCCGATTTTTGAAAAAAAAAAAATTTTTTTTTTTTTTTTTTAAAGCGGGAAGTTAAAAATATCCGATGATTCGAAACAGAAAAGCCGAGTCCCGTTTGACGTTATAGAGAATAAAATTAGGGTATTTTTGTAGTACTTCTAGACAGTATACCATTTGTGGAATTCTGGGCTTACATATGCTGTACATCCTGTATACATATGTAAGTGTTACGCTATAATATTTCACACCGTTTGACATGTATTCAATAAGCTGAAACGGATTAAAAAAGACGATAATTTACACCGTCTGACCTACATACAAACATGGATTCCGTTCATTTTCCAAATTCAAAATGCGTGACATTTTAAAACTGGTTATGAAATATGTATTTCGATATATATACATATAGTACGCGCCACGGATCTAAAAGGTTCGGAAGTTAGTCACAAACAGCGTTGCAAAGGCACATTTTAGAGCCGTTGATACTCCCACCACCCTCCCAGCTACCTGCACGGAACGTGCGCTCGTCGATGATTGGCCGTGATCGCTCGTTACCTTTGTCACTTGTCGCTTTCCTGTTTAAATACAAGTACAGTCGAGTACGCTATTGTCAAGTTGTTAATGCTGTGTTAGTTTTGTTGAGTTGTGAGTTTGTAGTTTTTCAACAGACTGTACAAGCGCAAGCCTGCATTCGCATCTAACTTCCGAGCCTTTTAGATTCGTGTCGCGCACTATTCATTAAACAGTGTTTAAATTAATCGCGGTATATTGTCATAAGACTTAATCAAACAATTAGAAATAGTTTTCTACTATTGTTAAGAAATACAAATTGTTACAGTTTCCAAAGTTGTAGTAGAAAAATGCATTTTCAAACAATACAATGTGAGAAAGTTTGATTGTTTAATATGTCGCTGTAGAGTAAATGATAACTCCGCTGCCGCGATAGTCGATTTTCACTGGCGACAGTGATATTGTTTAAATTCAGCATTGTAACGGTAACAATTGGGTCTTTGATAAAATTCTTCTTTTTAACTTACATATGTTAAATAATAATCAAATAAGCAAACCGTAGGTACGTGCGCGAGAAATAACTGTCGAAGTACTTCATTGATTTTAACGAAATTTGGTATACACATTGGAATACGTCACTGCGCCAATTTAAAATAAATTTTAAGGGTTTAATATTTGAAATAGCGGAATAGATAAAAATTTAACCATTTGGTGGAGATCAAAACATGCCCGTGAAATTTTATCAAAATCGAACTTTTTGCGGATTGTATTTAGGGGAAGGTGTATAAAATGATAAACCCTGTAACTCGAAATTTTAAGCTAACTTCGGGCTGAATTTCTACTGTATTAGCGAAAATACTATTTTGTCGGCCGGATTTTTTTAATGCAGTTGTCGTCTTTCTCTTTTGTGCCTGAAATTTCTTTGACTTTCTGTACGGCAAATCCTTTTGAGGAATAATTTAGGAAGGTGTATCGTACAACCCAACCTGCAATATTGATAGTTTCTGTTTTACCGACCGGTTAATAGCAATCGATCACTGTCTCTCGACAGTTTTTGTTGACACATAAATGATTCATATCTCGAGAATGTAGATGCTTATGTTACCGACCGGTCTTTCCCAAAAGCATGCTACAGTGCCGAAATGAACCCTTAAAATAATGTCCTGAAATGACATCCCATTACATCAACTCGTGTTGTTTTACTGTTGCGTTTTCTTTAACCCAGCAAGTTTTTCTCCGCGCAATAAAATTTAATCGCAGAGATAACGATCGCCGCGCAACCAATATCAATAACATACAGGAAACCCTCGCATAACACGATACTTTGGATTCTAATATGGCGGCTCGGGTTTTCACGCCAATTTATGTGTTTGAAGTTCTGAGTGCTATTTTATCCTGTAATTGTTTTAAGACAATTTAAAAACAGCTTTTTATCAAACGTTTATAAATCTATATATCGTCGTTGGTTCTGTAATATCTCCTATGTGCAAAAATAAAATTTGCAGGAAAGGCCAAAAAGTGGTTATTTCAGCAATGGATGATAAGAACTAGCAATTTCAGAGGTATATACTAATTCATACTTATCTTCACTATACATGTTTAATTAAGACGAAGTATTTTCTTAAAAAATATTTAACGTTAATTTCGGATTTATTGGCACATGGGAGGAATTATTTGATACAACTTTTCACATAAGAGTTACTTCCCCTTGTTGGTTACTGTAAAATTAATTTGGAGGTATTACTAGTGTATAGAGCTCCGTTTCCTGAATTTTTTCATCTAAAAAACGTAAAATCTGCCAACTATGCGCATAGGAGCTATTACAGAACCAACGACGATATATAAAATTCTCGCGTCACAATTTTGGCCGCGCTAATCTCCGAAACCACTGAACCGATTTTAATGAAATTTTGTAAATGTGTCTTGCTTGGTGCAACTTACGCTATAGGATAGTTTTTATTAAGTATTTTGTACAAAATTGCGGTATTTCCTCAAAACAATCTTTTCAGTAACTGACATCTGCTCTATCAGAAGTCAGTTTTCTTTGTTTGCTTCTGAACTAATAGCTCAGAAACAAACAAACAAACCAAATAGCGACATCTGTTAGAACTTGCAATTTACTCAAAGCTATTAATTCAGACGCTGGGCCGCAAACGAAATACATTTTGCAGAATTATATCTATCACACCCGGATGAAACGGGACGGACCGCTATAATATTATAAAGAGGTAAAGTTTGGATGTAGGAGGCAATCTCCGAAACTACTCATCCGATTTATCATTCTTTTTATTAGATATTTTGTACAAAATTACGGTGTTTTGTGGAAAAAACTGTTTTAGTATCATGTAAACGACATCTGATAGAATTCGCTCACAGCTATTAGTTCAGGAGCAAACAAAAAGAACTGTTTTAGTACCATGCTGTTAGAATTCGCTTAAAGCTATTAGTTCAGAAGCAAATCTGGTAGAATTTGCTCAAAGCTATTAGTTCAGACGCCGGGCCGCAAACGAAATACATTTTACAGAATTATATCTATCGCAACCGAGTGAAACCAGAACGGACTGATAGTATATTAATAAAATAAATAAAATTGTCGACCAATTTTTTTCAGGCTAGGTATATATTGACAAAAATAAAATTATAAATCAATATTACAAAAGATGACGTTTTGATCTAGATTTAGAGGTTCTTCAGAAATAATCTAAAAATTAATTAGTATAATCTACTTTTTTTATAGAATGCAGAAGTTAATTAATTATCGAAAATTATAATTTATTATTATTAATTTTATTATTGCTAGTATATTATTATAAGAAATAGATATCACTGTTTAAAACAGAAAAGAATAAAGTACAAGGCAAGTTAGCTGAAAACTTTGTTCTTAGTTATACTCCGCTAAAAAATAGGGTTTTTTTCGACTCAAAAAAAAAATAACTTTGGTACGTAGTTAGAAAATGATCAGCAATGAAGATTTCCAACTTGCGGTCTAATATATAGCTAAGCAGATAAACAAACTGTCAAGAATCAACATCATCGAATGTTCCGCTCACATCTCCGATAAACCGCAATGTCGCCTGTCTGCCCTAATGACTGGTCGTAGAGCATAGACGCTAAAGGTGCAAGCACACATGACATCTATACCCGCACAAAAATTTATTGTAGGTATATTGTATGCAAACAGTTAGAAAGTTTCCAAGTAACAAAAAATAGTAATAATAATAGTGTTACTTCGTGATAATAAAGGCGAATTCGTGAGACAGACGGTATACTAAAAAGTCTTATTTATAGGAATACAAATACATTTTAGCTTTACATTTTGACACCGAGAGATGGCGTTTATTTTTATACATATAAGATTTAAATGTTGAAATAATTATAGCAGTGCCTTTAAATGCCTTTAAATTTTATTTACTCAGTTTTTCTTGTATATAGGCTAATCGACGTCTGGTCAGACATTACGAACGTCCCGCGGCACAATGTGTCATATTAGTTATAGTAACTAATAAGTAATAATGTATAAAGCCATGGATTTATTAATTTATTCAGATATATCAAACATTACTTCAATATTCACATCCATTCAACTATTAATTTCATAACTTAATTTAGTATTGGTTACTGTAAATATGACACTTGTGCCGTGTGACGTCACCCGCGAAGAATGCATATTTGATGCATATTTTGTAGGGAATTTTATATAGAGACTAATGGGGTTATCTTCAAAAATAATTGAGGTACAGGCTATCTTATGTACAAGATTTTTTCGAAGTACAGTAAGAAAAGTTTTTTTCAAAGTCAGGCGACATAATGTGCACGTACCTTTAGCACTTATGTTCCAATGTCATCTCCGCACCTGCTTTCAAGTATGGAATAAAGTTTTGTAGTACGAAAAACGGGCTGCCATTTATATTGGCTTAAGGAGTTTTATCGATGAAGTTTCCACGAATAACGCATATTCATAAAGAAATATATGGAATGCGATGGGCGTCGCGGCGTGGTATTAAACCACATATTGAATTTTTAAGCTCAGTTATCGGGATTATGATTGTCGCCATTTTTTATTCGACTGTGATTTCAGTTGACGCTTTTACAGGTGGCCCTCGCTCATCGAGAACTGCCATATGCTGTTTCAGAAATTAAATCTAACAATTGTGCGTGCTATATCGTTCTCAATTCGGGTGACGTCACTCGGCACAAGTGTCATATTTAAGTCGGTAACAGACAATTAACGGTTGAAAATTAATGCAATTTCATTTGGGAAGTTTAACATAGTCGAATATCTTAAATTCACGATTTAGTATTAGTTAAATAGCTACTAATATGACACATTGTGCCGCGGGACGTCACAATAGTCGACCAAAAGTAGGCTCGTTCGGTTTGCTGCCCTGCGTACAAAAAATTGACTATATCCATTGAATTTAGAAATGTGGAAATACTTCTTTCAGCGTTTTAAAGTTATTATTAACTTGATCTGACGCTATCATCATATCCGTAAAGTGGAAGCTTCCTAATTGGAATATCTAAATTCTAGTTAAACTGTTAATCGAAGTTCGTACAAGAGACCCTTTTCAAGTGCCTAGCCGTTATAGAAATAGCTCTCTTTTGAATTGCTTTAAAAGTATATACGTATTTGATTTATTCCTTTCAAATAAAATTACTATAAGAGAGCTTACGCTACACTGTAAATCATAACTGCGATTTCTAAAGCATAATAGAATACGATTTCCTTAAATACAGAATTTAAATAGAACTCGTTTTTAGCTGAAATACAGGTGATTCAAAACGAAATTAATATAGAAATATTTCTGAGCGGGCGTTTGTCAGTTTTTCAGTTCGAGAATTAATGTAACTCAAAATGAGATTTTTTCGTTTTATTGAGTAGAATTTTGTTATGGAAAAATATAAACATTGGCTTATATGAAGATTGACTCTATTCAATAAATAGAGTAACTGTGATCCATTGAAGTTAATGATGAGTATTTGGAAAGAATTCCGTGGCATAAGGATCGAAAATGAAGCAATACTGAGATTTTTTTAAACTTGCATTTAATACTAACGTTTCGATACGTTTTGCAAGTTTAAAAAAATCTCAGTATTGCTTCATTTTCGATCCTTATGCCACGGAATTCTTTCCAAATACTCATCATTGGCTTATATCTTAGATAATTCGTGTAGGTATAGGTCTATGGTTATACTCCACCCATAGATCGATTTAGCAATAAAACTGCGTAATCAACATCTGATTGGTCGCTTGCAACTCAACACAGCAGAACAACCAATCAGATAATTTGTACATTCTAACCAAACATGCTATGTGGTTAGGAGATAGTATAGTGTAGTTTCGTTATACGTTCAGCCGCATGACCCCAATTCACTTTACTATGCGTAAAGCAGGTTCACATCAAATTATTCTGATTAATATGCGTTTACCCTGGCTTCGGCGTGACCGTAGTTTTTATTTTTAATAAAAAAATTGGACTGACTGCCGTTTTGACGTGCAATTTGCTTACTTTTTGAACACTGCGTACCTCATAGTGAAGCCGTTGTAACTAAATGCCACATCATTGTTTGTCAGAGCATTATGTCATGCGTCCCCCTTTGTGCGCGCCGACGTTCGCCAAGTTATTATTGAATAATAAATTTTGAGCCTGTATGTCGGGGAGGCCATTGATTGTATTCCCCCCTACTTTCAAATTATTAAAACATCAATGCAAGAGCAAGTCGTAACAATTAAATTGCCTCTTCATATTTAAAGTGATAAGGTATTAAAATATATGTATAGTTGAGGCGTCGAGAAGTGATCAAGTGCGTAAACAAACGGGCGTGTCCAATAATATAATGTCGATCAGTACAGTACGAGGCACGAGTATCCCAAACTTTACGACGTTATAAAAGTATTATATATCTGTAAAACTATTTTTTTATTTGTTTTTATTACATTTTTAAATTTTTATTTCTGAGGGGGTAACTGAGTTTTAAATTTGGTTTTTAATCGAACAGATGAATTCAGTTTCTACAGTTTCTAAGCTCGCAAAAAACCAGCTACTAGATAAACCCGTCTCTTACACCATCACATGAGACACTGATTTTTATTTAATTGTTTTTATTGCCTGATTAAATTTTATTAGCTTAGACTCTCAAAGCATCGGACCTCGTTATTGCCATACGGGGTGTATCAGAATGTTATATAAATCTATACTCGTGTTCCATAAGGAAATAATTCAGTGAAAGTATAGGTTGATTAATGGACAAACCCGTCCCCTCCGCCACATTTCTAAGGAATGTATTTCTCCATTATTATATCGTTTTAATGCTTGATTGAGTTTTATTTGCTTAAAGCAGAGACCGTCAAACTGTGGTACATCATATTGCACAGATAAATTCAGTTTCTACAATGTCCATAAGCTCGCAAAAAATTAGCTACTAGGTAAACCCGTCTCTTACACCATCACATGAGAAACTGATTTTTATTTAATTGTTTTTATCGCCTGATTAAATTTTATTAGCTCAGACTCTCAAAGCATGGGACCTCGTTATTACCATACGGGGTGCATCAGGATGTTATATAAATCTATACTCGTGTTCCATAAGGAAATAATTCAGTGAAAGTATAGGTTGATTAATGGACAAACCCGTTCCCTCCGCCACATTTCTAAGGAATGTATTTCTCCATTATTATATCTTTTTAATGCTTGATTGAGTTTTATTTGCTTAAAGCAGAGACCGTCAAACTGTGGTACGTCATATTGCACAGATAAATTCAGTTTCTACAATGTCCATGAGCTCGCAAAAAATTAGCTACTAGATAAACCCGTCTCTTACACCATCGCATGAGAAACTGATTTTTATTTAATTGTTTTTATTGATGATTAAATTTTATTAGCTTAGACTCTCAAAGCATCGGACCTCGTTATTGCCATACGGGGTGTATCAGAATGTTATATAAATCTATACTCGTGTTCCATAAGGAAATAATTCAGTGAAAGCATCAGTTGGTTAATGGACAAACCCGTTCCCTCCGCCACATTTCTAAGGAATGTATTTCTCCATTATTATATCGTTTTAATGCTTGATTGAGTTTTATTTGCTTAAAGCAGAGACTGTCAAACTGTGGTACGTCATATTGCACAGATAAATTCAGTTTCTACAATGTCCATGAGCTCGCAAAAAATTAGCTACTAGATAAACCCGTCTCTTACACCATCACATGAGAAACTGATTTTTATTTAATTGTTTTTATTGATGATTAAATTTTATTAGCTTAGACTCTCAAAGCATCGGACCTCGTTATTGCCATACGGGGTGTATCAGAATGTTATATAAATCTATACTCGTGTTCCATAAGGAAATAATTCAGTGAAAGCATCAGTTGGTTAATGGACAAACCCGTTCCCTCCGCCACATTTCTAAGGAATGTATTTCTCCATTATTATATCGTTTTAATGCTTGATTGAGTTTTATTTGCTTAAAGCAGAGACTGTCAAACTGTGGTACGTCATATTGTACAAGATGGTACGTGGGTAGCTCAATAGATGTAATGTTTTGCCAAAGTTTTTAAAGTGAAACTTTTATTCTATCGCCCCGAATTGTTCTGGCCGTCTGTTGCATGTCGCATTACAGGCGGCCGCTGAGTAGGGGTTAAGTGAAAGGCGTTCGGAGTAGGCGCTCGGTAGAGTAGCCAAGGCCAATATGGCGGCGCCCATGGTTAGCATCAGCTGACCGTGTAGTATGTATAACACATAGTCAGTCTGTCATGCGGGCAAGTGCTGTACAGTGTTTACATGTTTTTATTCGTGTATTCATGTGAATATTGTTGTCTATAATTAATCGTGATGGATAAGTGTCTACAATCCAACGCCTACAATCTAATAAAAGTTTCACTTGCTTCGTGGTTTCTTAAAACCACACAACTGTTTTTTATATAACACGATTTTTAACAAATAGGCGTTGTCTACATATTCTTGACTTTGTATTTTATTAATAATTATAATTCCGGTTTATACCAGTTTTTTTTCAATAATCTTTAAACTTCGCTGGCTGTGTTTTAAATCCATAGGCGCTCGTAATTTTTTGAATGCATAATGTGTTACGTTTAAAAAAGCGTGGGCCCGAAAATTGTCATATTAAATTTAGCCCACGCTTTAATTGCGGAACGAACAGTTGTACGCGTCGAAACAAACACAACGAAATGTCAAACAGTCGAAGTAAAACGGGAAAATGAATCGATCCGGTTTTAAAAGCAAATTGTGTTAATTAACTTAATATTGAAAATGTATATATAGAAATGGATTCTTTTTTTAAAGCTTACCTTAAATACTCCCTCGAAGCAATTGACTCCCAAGACATAATTTTTTATCACTTTTTTTACTTTAAATTTTCAATGTAACATTATTAATATTAAATCAATTGTATTATCACTTTTAAATCGCATTTCTTAAATGTATTTTAAGAGCTTCGTTTTAATATCTTTCTTCTTGAATTTAATAACATTTTTTTAGTTACTTTTATTTTAATAATAACAATTTTATTGTTTAACTAATTAGGGTAATGTTTAAAAGCATCAGCCTTGGTTTAAGGTAATTTGTTGTTGCCGTTAATACGTTAGCTTACCCGCATTTTCTTCGTGGTTTCGTGTCTTTTTCAAAACGAAATTTATTTTTGATAAATAATAAGTTCTGGCGTTCCTTGATCTAAATTAATATTAGGGGAGGACGGGGTCAGTTGTAACACGGGTCAATTGTAACAGTGACTATTTTAGTGACGGCTACCAACAAAATGAGAACATGATACTACTGTATTGATGTACACTCAGTCGCTGGTGACGGAATGTACATCATTGCAGTAGAATCATTTTCTCATTTTGTTGGTAAATGTCACTAAAATAGTCACTGTTACAATTGACCCCGTCCTCCCCTACACATTTTAAATTGAATAAAACACGACGTTTCAATTAGTTTACCTTCAGACCTTTATTTTTGTAACAATCTGAGGCCACTACACTGTGCGAAACAAAATACATTTCTGAAGTGTAAATAAATTATTTAATTTAAAACGTATTAATATTTTTTTCGAATCTACGTTACAAATAGATAATAAAACAATTTTAGTTTCGGAATTTTTCGTAACAGAGACTCATCATCACTATACTTAAGCTGACTGGCTGTCTGTAGTTGAAGCACGGTTCTTTAGACTTGGATCATGCGGTAGTGGCGTATACATCTCTTTCTATAGACATCCCTCTTATCAAAACTGCATAAAAGTGGTGTGATGTTTCAGTTTTTAATTCTTGTTTTCAATTAAGTGGAAGAATTTAAAAAAGAAATATTTGATACATGCATTATTATTTGTTTAAATACAGTATGTAAACACGTAAGGTGCTCATAGGGAAATTAACATTGGGAAAAAAATACTTGGATCAGAGTTAGCCATGACTGCATTAATTGTTATTTCTATTGAGTTATCGTGGTAATCTGAAGGATTTCTTTTTTATTTTGATTTATTTTTATTTTACTTGGCTTTTTTAATAATAAAATGCTCTTATAAATCATTATTTTAATTTTTTTGTACAAAAAAAAAAACAAAAAAAAAACAAGTCCATCTGTTTGGAAACATTTCATTTAAAAATTGTCTGACTGGTATGACGTATGCGCGTTGGTAAATCAGTGACCCAATGTTTTTAGGTTCAACACGAATAGGCGGAGATATTTGATCTCGCACCATATTTAAATATTTTTGGGAATTTAATGTCCCATTAATAAAAAAAGTCCGATTATGTTGTAATCATTTGAATCTTTTCTTCGGTAGTATACACATTCATTTTGCAAAAAAATATTATCTGTTAAATTGAAAAACAAGATTTCAAGGCTCACTCTGATCCAGTCATTTCTTCCCAATGTTAATTTCTCTATGTGTACCTTACGTGTTTATATACTGTATAAGAAGTAATGTTTATACTGTTCGAAATTATTAAATTTTGATAAGCTGGACGATCCTACTGCAGTTGAGTACTCGAGGTGATTCTCTCGAGTTTTAAATTTAATCACCCGATGAGACAGAAACAATTCGGTACGCCATTTACGACGAGCGGAGGAGATGCTTCATTATTCAGAACTCTGAACACATCTGTGTAAAACAAGCCATTCGTTTGGACGTCAGGGGTTTATTGTAGGTTCTATGCTCCGTTACTACGACTCCTATATAATAAGATACCAAAATTTATCATTACAGTATGGGAGCGGCAAAGCATACCAGGTTATATGCACAAAAACTGCGCCACTTATATTGACATTGTGAAATACTAAGTGTATGACTCACTCCTTAAATTTTGGAATTATAATTCACAATATCTAAAAGTGTAAATATACTGACAGTACGAATTTGGTTCAGGAATAGTGACTTTAATGACATAAAACAACAAGTTATTTTTGGACTAAATATTTTGGATTTGAAAATTAGGAACAATTGTTTTAACTTCATTTAGGGTATTTGGAAACGTCAAAATTATTTTTAATAAATAAGGTTGTGGCTACTTATTCTAAAAATATTTTTTGATGCCACCAAATGTCTGGGCTACATGAATCTAGTACCATTTTCTCTAGTAATTATTTCTTTTAGTACCTCAAATCACAGATGTAGGCATATAAAAATACTTCAATAAATAACTTTTTTGCTATAATTAACACCGAATATTTTGAATTTCAAGTGCCCTGCTTTTGAAATGAAATCAACAGCATAACCCTTTCTTTTTTTTGTAGTCTGCTGAAAGAAACAATTCTTTCGAGACTTTCGTTTTTCTCTTGAAAACCGTGATAAACTTTCTTTGTTTGTGAATAGAATTTTAAATTCTGTTTTGTGTATTGTAACCTAGGCTGTGTCTAAAATAAAACAATTTAATTTTATAGTCGTCCAGGTTTTTGAAAGTCGATAAAAATTTTATTGCTGAAAATACTGGGCAGTGCAAATAAACAAAATTTTATATTTTCTTTCAATGGGCCCCTAAGGAAATAGGAATGAAAGTCCAGTTCCCAGGTGGGGGTCCGTGCCTGGAAGATTCCGCGACATTTCAACATTAAAGCTCTTACATTTCGTAAAGTAGTTTTTATAGATGGTTCTGTTATTTCAATTTTTTCGTATTTTCTTATGCTACTATTTATTTTATTATCGTAACGAAAAATCTCAGTATGTTATAAAATTCACGGACAGAAATTTGTGGGGAAGAATCTGAGAGATATCATCAAAGAAACGTATCGAAAAATATATACATACAGATTTTATTGTTTGAAGTTTCCTTTTGAAATGTAGAAGTTGCATTTATAAAAGTTGTGAACGTTTCGCCAAGAAACAAAGGTGTAAATTTGTAACCGACTTTCATAACATTTTAAAAAAATGTACACAGCTGCTTAACAATAAATTAAAATAGAATTATATAAAATTTAACACTTTGCTTTATAATTATAATTAATTAATATTTTATGACGTGGCTTTATTAAATAATTTTTTTATTAATTATTATTAACACTTTGGTGTTATATTTAATTAAACAACAACATTTTAATAATGATTATATAATATATAAAATAAAAAATAAACTGAACTTCGAATAGAAGGCTGTTTAAAATGTTAAATGTCCTGTAAGCCAGAAAGACTGGATGCTGTGGATGGACCTCTATACGTCATAGACTTCACTCCTACATTCGACCGGGTTCGTGTATGTTCGGAAATCAATGTCAGGATTGTACTTTCCGTGTCCGCTAATTCATGCAGGATTTTGTCTATGGATACTACTTAATATTATAAAGAGGTAAAGTTTGTAAGTTTGGATGTAGTAGTCAATTTCCGAAAAAAACTCATCCGATTAAAAAAAAGATGGGTTGCACTCCGGGAGTGCCGGCAGAAGTGAAAACTTGAATATTACCTTTACTCTCCATCCGTCTTACGAATTTTCGATCAGTTTACCCATACCTCTACTCTCCATCCGTTTTACGAATTTTCGATCAGGTCACGTGTCCTGACGCGAGTTTAACATTTTTTACCCATTTCAAAAAAAGTGTACAACCCCGCTAAAGAAGTTTTCACTTCAAAAAAATTCACTAATAATTAGAATGGACCTTCAGGATGTACATAAAATGCATACGAACCTCTTTTAAGTGCCCGGTTTATGTTGCATTTTATGTGGAACGATTTTCTGTAATGCGTCAACGATTTCCATAGCTCCCATGTCAACAAAATGCATGTATATATCTAGGACCGGATTAGCCCTATCCGGGCCCCTAGGCAATGCAATCAGGTCTTTTCAAGTTGATGAAGGGATGTGAGTAACTTCCAGATGATCGGATCCGGGCATCCTGTTACTTCAATGTCTTATGTGATATTGTAACGACATGATTACTTTGACTAGATACTGCAGCATCGCCTTACATGACTCGTTAGCTTTATTGAAATGGTCTTAATGAATAGGTTATAGATAATTGATGGTCCAGGTTTTTTGATGGGCCAGGAAAAAGAAATGAGACGTGACGTAGTTATTTAAAATTTTATCTTGTTAAATCCAATAAAGTACAAGAAACAACAAAAGAAAATAATATTGTTGTTGGGAGATTTCACACAAAATTCCAAATAAAATTTTCGTTCAATGAAAAGTTTTTTTTTCTTAGTGCGTGCACGGGCCCCTAGTCGATGCGAGGCCCATAGGCAGTTGCCTACTCTGCCTAATGATTAATCCGGCACTGTATTGCTTCTTAAATGAAATTTCCTGTATAAGTATAAGTTCAAAATTGTTTTGAAGCAATTAGAATTGAAGCTTTAATAGTAGCTTCGCGCGCCGCATTCGGTGTCGACGTGAGCCGAACATATCCGATTTCACCGAGCGTCACTGGGGTTGGTCTCGTGATGTTAGACAGAGATGAAAACCAGGTCAATCGTGGGGTGTATGCCTATACTTGCTATGTACGGTATTGGGTAAATAAAAGACGGAGAGAACATTTTTTTTTTTGTATCTTTCACCGAAGATTTAGAAATTTACACAAAAGAGCTTTTAAATTTTGAGAGAACGTCGTGCCTTAAATAAATTCATTATGCAATTTGAAATCGTAAAATAATTCAATCGAAGTCCTAACAAAACACATATTATGATTTAGAAGTAAATATAGGTTCTCGGGTTTAGCTTCACGGGGAGCCTCTTAACGGTTGAAAATAATAAAGTTCACGACGGAAAGGACTTCACTTGCTGAATAAATATTTAAAGAAATGCTATTTTGAAAAAGATATTTTTCCCTCCTACATTTATATGAGAAGTTTTTCCGATCCCGTGACACCTGATGCTGCATGTTTGAAAAGCTTCCGCTATGCGACGCGGATATAGCTTTGGTTTTCGCGCACACTAAAGTTCACCCGACGTGGCCCAGAGGTCTCCACGGTTCTCACTTCGGCACCGTAAAAATCGAACGCATTTCGCTCTTTGCTTTTATTGGAAAATTTTCGGCGGTTCGACAAATCAAACATTTTTTTGGCATTAATTTTAATATTATAAAGAGATAAAGTTTGTAAGTTTGGCTGTAATAATAGATAATCTCCGAAACTGCTCATCCGATTTCAAAAATGTCTCCACCAATATTTGAACCTTCAGGATGTACATATTATCGCGTTAAAATAAAACGCTCTTCATGGAGACCAATTTTACAAAGTAAGTCGATGAATAAACGGCGGAAATGTACGAATTCGGGCAAAGCCGGGTCGGGCCAATAGTATTTAAATAAAAGAAAACAATAAAAAATGAAAGTATGGTTTATTCAATCTAAATACTAAATTACAAGTAACAATACAACGTGGCAAGTCATTACGAACTAATTTTAAAACTAATGCAGATTTCCTAACTAGAATATATTTACTTATTGTGATCCACTTTTCTTTTAATTTATTATAAATAATATTGAATATTTTTGATTAAGGCCGTAATTCTACTACAAGCATTTTGCGCCAAGCAAAATACAGGCGTTTTAACTCGGTTTATTTAAAAAAAATTAATTTCTTCTTAATCATTTATTGCATAGTTTCTCAACCTTTTTACATCCGCGGGCCACCAAAAAATTTAAAAATGTTTTGCGGACCATCAACATTGGAATTAAATAATAAATATTTATATAATTGATTTTTTATTCAAAACAATTTTGCAACACCGTATGCTGATATAACAATATTTAAGTATATTAAAACAGATCGTAACAAAAAAATATAGTTTAAAAATCCCTGAAATACAACATCCCAAAAATCTCCGTGGACCACCGGTTGAGAAACTATGATTTATTGGAGTCGCGCTACACTTTTGTCACTTTGCGTTCCACAAAATGTTGGCAACGGAATTGATGTATTGATGATTAAACAATATTTAAAACTAAAGTAATTTCATTCTTATTAATAATAAATATCAACAACTTTTATAATAACATAATTGCAATTTAAAAACAAAGACGATGCAGGCATTTCGACGGTTGACAAGGTCCAGATAAGGAAATATCAAGAAACTTCTTTGGCTAGCCCAAATCCAATTTTTTTGTAACTACTATTTTTGAGTTATTTTAAATATTAAAAAAACACAAACCTTAATAACGTATATGTATCACTTTTAAAAAATCATTTGCAATAAGAATAACAGTATTCTAAACGACAATATCAAAAATACCCCTTTCAATACTTGATGGAACCAAAATAACCTGAAAAAAAATGGTTGCATTGAAAGATTTTTTTATATATCTTAACTGATTCAGTCATGGCATCAATTTTGTTATTTTATGCAGATGAAGGCTTCGAGATTTAAAAGCCGTTAACTTTTTTTAAAACACGAGAAACGATTTCCGGTTCGGTAGACGTTTTGCAGAAATTGCATCATCAGAGCTCCGGTGGCTGATCTTTCCTCAGGGACGTAGTGTCCCGGAAGAGGGAGAGGGAAAAGTAATAATATACTGAGGTTTATCAAAATCAATCCAGGTGACTAAGATTTTGGAAATGCGTTTACCCGCAAAATCTGCAGACTGAGGGCCATACTGCCCTTTTATATAAAAACTTAACAAAATTTGATGTAAAGACCGAAATATTATATCTAGAATGATAATAACTCACTTATTCCATTTTCTTCGGGCGACTTCAATTGTAGAATATGGATCTTTCATCAAATAAACCCTAACACCTTTGATATACGTCTTGAAAAATTCATTCCAGTCTAATTGTTTCATATCAAAATTAAACAAAGTTTGATCTTTTTCACTTAATTTTGACCATAACTTCTGCACGTTGTTATTTGTAAACACCCAGTTTCTTGTACTGAAGTAAGAAATTACTTCTGTGAATTTATGAATTTTCTTGTACAATTTAAGCAATCTGAAAAAAAATCGATATTAATAAACATATTTTATTTTTATTTCAGTCAATAACTAGATACAACAGTATTTTCAAAACGTATTTTATCAGGGAACCCTTATAAAATTTTCCAAACGGGAATCCATATTTTACGGAGTACGAATCCCACTCCAGTTTTAATATGACAACATATTCTATACTGAGCATAGGAATAAAATCGCAATCGAACCATTAGGGTGCAAACATATATACTTCTGTCTTTTTTTACGCCGTAAGCACTGGCGTATCCAGGAGGGCAAAAGAAGCACGGGGGACCCGGCTTAAGACATTTCTAATTTGCCCCCTCCTAGCCCAAAAGCTGGGTACGCCCATGTTAACGTCACAGAAAAAGACAAAGTTTTTGAAACAGAGATACTTTATTCGGATTGAATGCACATGTACATCAACCAATCCTATCATCGGAGAAATCAGGGAATTACATCGAAGAAAGAGACGCAGATATGTTTTCGATACGCTTTGTTGCCTTCACTCACCGCACATTGAGTAGATATACAATGATTCATATAGTAAATTATTAAATATATGTATGACAATAATGCCGGGTTTCTGAAACGGCTTTCAGCTTTACAACTAGCATTGACAGAAGAGAAGTCTGAAATTGTCTTAGCACGTCTAGTTAGGTAACTAGAAAGGCAAAATAGATCTTTTAGCTTGAAAAAAATTTTAAACTGTTTTTTTTTCTACAATAGTTGTAGTTTGATATAGTTATAGAACACGGTCATCTATACTAATATATAAAACTGAAGAGTTTGTTTGTTTGTTTGTTTGAACGCGCTAATCTCAGGAACTACTGGTTCAAATTGAAAAAAAAAATTTTGTTGGATAGCTCATTTATCGAGGAAGGCTATAGGCTATATAAAATCAGGCTACGACCATTAGGAGCGGAGCATTAATGAAAAATGTTCCAAATGTATCTAAAAAATAAGCTTCTATTCAGGTGAAATGCACTAACTAAGTACTTATACTCATATTAGCGATGTCAAGACTGTCAATACCAGGGTCGTGGGTTCGAGCCCTACGTTAGCGAATGCATTTTTATTTTTTTTTTATTTTCGATATTGCTTTCTTCTAAAGCTTGCATTAAAATTTATTTTAATTTTGTTTAATTAATTAAAAAAAAAATTATTAGTTAAAAAAAGTATAAATACTGCTTTTTATCGACAAAAAATTTTGAACGGTAACTCCGATCCTCATGAAATTTGGACACAACATTCATCTCGGTAAACTAATATGAATGTGTGTACTCATGTTCCTCCCTTCCCCATTCGTTCTTTTACACCCGGGTGAAACCGGACGGGACCGCTAGTAACTTATATTTATTAAAATTTTTACTTGGGTCTCTCCGATCGTCCATGAATAAACCCCGTTTGTGAATGCACTAACACTGAATGTTATTTACCTCGGTTGTCTTCCGACACAGAGCGTAATTCCGTCAACGAGAAGTGCCGGCAAGATATGTAAGAACAGCACATACAGATAATGCACGAAGCGTGACTTATTCAGCGTGAAACAATAGTACCATAGAGCTTTCACGCTCGGATGCATGAGTCCATTATCCTGCGTCAACTGCATGAACTCGCCCCATTCTATCGGCTTCTCGACCGATGATACGTAGTTGTAAACAGGGATGTCCAATTCGCATTTCTGTTTCCTGTTGAACAAAAATAAATTAAAAAAAATACTTTATTGTATCAAATGTGATAACTTATCGATAAGCAGCTGAGCTAAAAAAATATGAAAGATAATCCCAACAAGCAAAAGAACGGATTTCTTAGAATCTTCGGTACGCATGATGCCGACAACAAAGCAACAAAATAACAAACAAGTGCTGTTTATTGCTTAACGATGACGTATTGTTGTCGTTATTTACAGTGGGCGTGTGTCGTTATTTAGAGTGTATCATTGTATGATCAACAAGTTAAACCAACTAGAGCTAAGTGATTTCGACGTTTTAAAGAGTTGGTCGTTATATCGAGTGACGGTAAATGGAGTTTACACTGTAGTTGAGAAATAAATCTAAATTTAAAAGGTAAAAGCACTTTTGGCACCGATTTTACCACGGTTTTTTAAATATGAAAAGTACTTTCGTCTTCTGCGAAAGTCATATATTATCAGCAGTCAATCAAAATGAATTTTGAACCGATCAACATTAACTGACAGGTTGCTTAAACTAACTTTAATTTCATGGCGCGTTGATGCTGTTCAGAAACGTCCCAAGCGCTCGCTATGAGTGCGTTGACGCACATGTCAACCGGAACGATGTTGGCATTGACGCACGAGTCGCAGTGCAAGCTGCGCAGAATGCCGTTTCCGGCACCGGCCGACACACCTGTTGGACCGTACATGTTGTCTATCCATCCGGGAATCGGTTCTCTGTATGTCGATATTACTGTGAAAAAAATCAAAAAAATTCTTTATATAATTCGACCATATACTTTTATTCTGTACTGAGCATAGGAATAAAATTCCAATCGAATCATTAGGGTGCAGACATATACTTCTGTCTTTTTTTACGCCGTAAGCACTGGCGTATCCAAGAGGGCAAAACAAGCACGGGGGACCCGGCATAAGAAATATCTAATTTGCTCTCTCCTGGGCCAAAAGCTGGATACGCCCATGTTAACGTCATAGAAAAAA
Organism: Xanthostigma xanthostigma; assembly: GCA_963575645.1. Taxonomy (NCBI): domain Eukaryota; kingdom Metazoa; phylum Arthropoda; class Insecta; order Raphidioptera; family Raphidiidae; genus Xanthostigma; species Xanthostigma xanthostigma. The sequence goes on from OY754474.1 coordinate 18,482,243, forward strand.
ACAAAGTTTTTGAAACAGAGATACTTTATTCAGGTTGAATGCAAGTACATCAACCAATTCTATCATCGGAAAAATCAGGGAATTACATCGAATAAAGAGACGCAGATATATTTTCGATACGCTTTGTTGCCTTCGCTCTCCGCACATTGAGTAGACAGAGTAAATGATTAAATATATGAATTTGACGAACTATTTTTCAACTAACAGAGCCTAGACTTCAGTGACTAGTCATTACCATAGTGCGCAGAACTGCTTCCAAACGAGCACGCTTTTGCAATAGAATATTAACTTACAAAAGCGTATTTGTAAATGCATCGATCGCTCGCCGTGTAGTGAAAGAATTAAGTCACGTAGACCAACCAAAACCGTACAAGTTTGGAAGCAGTAGAGCCTTCTACTGAATACGCTTTCGTAAGTTAATGTTGCTTTACAAAAGGGTGCTTGTTTAGAGACAATAAGTGCCTGGATTAAATCAAGTTGAAAAACATTTTCTTCGCTATTATTTTTCGGGGGTGGGTAAATGTTTGTATAGCTTACCTATTGCAGGCCGAAAAATTCCAACAGGTAGATCGAGCCCTTCTTGTTTTACCACATCCTCCGCCACTGCTTTCGTATAAGCATACGTATTAGGCCATTTATCTAAAACACTGAGAACAAATTTTTGTTTAAACTACAGTACAGTGGCAGAACGTTTATTACAAAATTTGGTAAAAAATATTAATTTTGTATTTAATCAATTTAAGTTAATTAACTCAAGAATACCTATACGCGAATTTTACAAATATCTACTTTACTTCGTGATTTATAAAGATGAAACTACAACGTGCAGCTTTTTTATATTAAGGGAGGGCCCCATCCGATAAATTTGCCACGGGCTACGGTATCTCGATTTGTGAACTATTTATTTTTTTGTAGAATATTAATTGAAAAGAAGTCAAGTATCCATGAGTTATTATTAGCGTTATTAAAATGACTTTGGAGCTTACAATAAACCAAGTAGTTCTAATAAGTATTGGACATTACACTAGTGACATCGGACGGTTTTTTTTTCTTGAACCTTGATATAGCCGTGGTTCTTGTCTCCGCTACGTAATAGAAATATGACGGACGGTCATGACGAAATTATAAGGGTTATATTTTGACAACATAAAAATTGTGGAAATCTTCTCGACTCTGATCCTCCTTGAAAGATGATTTGATTGATTTAGGAACGATTAAAAAAAATGTGCAATTAAAATTCCGACTTACTAGCCGGTGATTTTTTCAAGTAACGGATCAGAAACCGAATCGGTGAAGCTGATCAGCTTTCGACTGTCCATCGGCGGATTATATAAACGCTCGTCTATCGTATTTAGATGACAGTTGGCGTAGGCCGTCGACACGTGTACGATGGCCTTCAGTTGACGCATTTCGGCGCCGAGACGGACGATGCATTGCGGCGCTCGGACGTTGATTGCCGTCGCCAATTTCAATTTTTCGTCGAAGCGAACCGTCGCTGCCACGTGAAACACAATCGATATCTATAGACATGATCGAATAAAAGTTTTGAGTAATTTGTCGATAGCAATAAAATCTTTTTTTTTGTTATAATGAATGTTTATTTGTAATTGGCAAAAACAGCATTTAGATACAAGCTAAGTTCCTCAAAAGATAACAGATGTTTTGTATGAAAGCGTCTAAAACAGAGGTTCCCAAACTTTTTTGTCTCGTAGACCACTTGCCATGTTTTTCGGTTTCATTAATTTCAAATGTATTTTTGACAACCGATATAGTGCTACTCACTTTGAACGATTTAAATTTATAACGGTGGTGAAATGTAGTGTGAAATGTTTAGTTTTATACATTTATTAATTAGATTCAAATTAAAACGAACCAAATTAAAATTTAATTTCTGTTACATAAAATAACTAAGCAAAAAATTAATGCTTTTAGTGTGAGGGATGAACCTGATGCTTTAATAATAAATTTTCAACATTTGGCCTCAATTTAGTTAGATTTAATCTTAAATCTCTTCGGGTAACGATGTCCAGTCTATTTCTTTTTTTGTTAGGAGATTCACTATCGTTGAACCCATTTTCATTTCATGAACCCCCAATTTTTTTTCCTCCTGACATGGACCCCTTGCAAGTTGTCGTCGACCCCTGGGGGTCGATATAGACCACTTTGGAAATCATTGGTCTAAAAATTGAGCTTATAAAAAATCTAAAAAAATATTCTTTATAGTATACAAAAAGGAAAGCTTGTAAGTAATTGTGAATAAAAAAATAATGTTCGCATCTTCATAGGAAATTGTAAGTAAAACAACAGACGTACTTCTTGTAACAGAACCTTAGCTTGGAAGCCTTGAATATTGACTTTCAAAGAAAAGATAAATAATTCAAAGAATAAATGTACTTTTAAGAAATTCCTTTTTATTATTATATAATGAAGTTGAATAATCAAATCGAAGAAGTTGAATAATGTGTGAACAAAGTCAGTGAGAAAATTTTAACAAATAATCCACTTTAAATATTCATTTATTAAAGTTTATTGTATCAAAATTTTAAATTTTTATTCAAAAATCTTCCCACACATCGAATATTTTGAATAAAAAAATTAGAGTTAAAAAAAACATTTTTTTGTACCAATGTGAACTTAAAAATAAAAATAATTTTTAAATTTAAAAACAGGAAGTCCATAATAAAGCTTCCTCCATAAATCGAATGATAAAAACCACATTCAAATCGGTTTAGTATTGCGAATTCAATCCAATTTGCACTCAGGCGAAGCCGGGACGGACAAGTATTATTATCAAGGAATAAAATAGTAAAAACAGCATTCAAATCCGTTCAGTAGTTCTCGTGTGTTTAGCGAACACGCAGACGTGGAAAGGAACATTGCAATTATTAATATAATTTAATTATTTTGTTGTGAGAAATTATTGTCATTTGAAATTTGTTGTTTTGAAGGACAAAACAAAATCGCAAATGTTATCTAAATGAAAATCAAAAGAAAATTGGAGGCAACAAATAATACAGATATAGAAAAAATTATACACATAATTAAATAATTTTATGAAACTTTTCCATTGCAAATTATATAAAAACGTATATTTAATTTAAAATTGTAATTTTTAAATTAAATATAATTGGATATACTTATTATGTTGATTAAGAATTGAAATTAAAATAACGCGGAATATTTATACCACGTGGATCTTAATTTTAAAGAAAATTTGAAATGAAATATCAATTGTATTAAAATTTATGATGTTATTAATACTGAGTTGAATAAATTATTTAAAAGTAGCCGTTTCTGAGTTCGTAACGAAAATCAAATATTGATGTAAAGGCCGCTAGAAACGCTGCTAGATTCCCTGCTATATTTGCCTACTAGTTTTCTAGCGCTGGTTTTCTCTCGCTTCACACGAGACTACTTTTCATGCTTGATTTGTGGATAGATCTGGTGCGCGCGCAGTGACACCTCGAATATAAACACAGAGCAAAACGGGTCTGACTCTGAGCAAAATGATGCCATGTTGGTTTGTGGGCGTTTGTTCAAGTGCCTACGTGACAAAATACTGCTTCCTGATTGGTTCTTGCTCATACCTAGCAGCTGATCTAGCAGGGAAAATAGCTCCTGTTCTAATTTTAAAACCTATCTTCTGAGCTAGCAAGGCAGCCTGCAGTGACGTCAATTCCAGTTTCGTACCCAACCTACCGGCTAGCAGAACTCCTAGCAGCGTTTCTAGCCCCGTGTGCAGCGGCCTTAAGCTGCATAAATAATAAAGAATTTAAAGACATCGTGTTAGTCTAGAAATGGTTTCAGTTTATGGAACAGAATCTTCCCGTTTCAAAACGCTGCAATTTGAATGAATTGCGTGCGAAATTAACTTTGATATAACTTCTTGCACGAACGTAACTCAGCTCTGACGCGCAAAGCGATAATAAAAATAGATAATCTTACCTCTGAAATGAGAATCTGTTTGTCTGCATCGCTTATGCCCAAATCTGGTAACGAACAATCACCAACAATTCCGTGGACTTTGTATCGGAACTTCGGTTGGTCCATTTTTACTTTGGCAAATACCTTAAACAAGAACATTAACTTTTTACTCGCAATACATTTTTTTAGCCGTGTATAGAAGTAAAGTACACCGGTAATTGCTCGTATTTCTCTCGGGAGAAGAAACTATGACCAATTTGGAATGATTTAACATCTATCACTTCGGGGCCGGAAATGCGTCATTTTCGAGAAAACGAACAGTGAACAAGTTTAAGAATTAAATAAAAAAGAACCTCGGTTTATCTATTTTTTTCATTTACAATTTTCAACAAAACAAAAAAGCACGCTTTGTACACGCCGGGCTACTCGCTTGCTCGATCGTTGAAGTCACTGCACTGTAGAGTCCTTACCGGATCGTCGAATATTTCCTCGACTCTGGTGTGCATGTTCTTCCCTTTCTTGGCGCGAACCAGAAGGTAGATGGCTCGGACGTCGGGACACGATCTCAATAGTTTTTCGACGAGTATTTTCCCAAGGAATCCGGTGCCTCCCGTGACGAATACACTGGTGCCGGAATAGAACTCTTGTATCGGCGTAAGCGATACGGATTTGGTCAAGTCGTCGTCGGCCATGTTTATCACTTCCGGCGTCTTTGCGTTCGCCTTCACTATGGAAGCGATGCCTGTATTGGCTGGGATCAGGTCGACTGTCATTTTCAAACGCGGTTCACGATGTTCGAAATTGACCGGATTTTATCTGGGAACAAATACGTTTTATTAATTTAATTAGGAACAGTTTTTTTCATATTAGTAATTAGGTCTCCGTTTCGTCTTTGCTTGGGTGAATTTTGGACGAGGCTGAAAAAAATAATATAATACTTTTGAAACCATATAAACATTTAAACTTTCGAATTTATATTAGTAGGGTTGTTACTTGGGAAGAAGTAAGATTTTAAACGGGAGAGAGGAGGTTCTTAAACTTTTATTTTTTCAGCATAAAGTCGTTAGGACTCATCGTTAAGTTAAGCAATTGGACAGACGCGTAGACTAGATTTAAAATAGCAGAAAAAATGAGGTACGACAATAAGGATTGCAACCATATTATATACCTACACTGAATTTAATAGTGACTAGCGGTGCGGTCCGGCTTCGCCCGAATTTATAGATTGCGACTGTTTTTTCGTCTAGTTACGTTGCAAAATTGGTCTCCACGAAAAGCGCTTTTATTTTAACGCGATAATATATATAGCCTACCTGAAGGTCCTTTTTAAATATTGGTGAAACAATTTTTTAAATTGGATGAGTAGTTTCGGAGATTACCTCCTACATCCTAATTTACAAACTTTACCTCTTTATAATATTAGTATTGATAAATAAATAAAACCTTCGTAAAATAATATAATGATTTACTGTATTTATACAGTTTAGATTTGTTGTTGTATGTTTTTAAAACGATCAACCTACTTTTTAATCAGAATCATATTTTATTAAATTTATAAATGTCATTAACTTATTTATCCATTAAAAAAATTAACATGGCTTTCTTGCATTTCCGTGAAATAATATATTGCATGTGATATGGTTATTTGTACTTCAAACATGTTATGATTAATGAAACCGAAAGGGCATTGAACTTTCCAAAAGACAAATTTCTCCTTGTACTTATAGGTCCATAGCTTCGAAATGCATTGATAAAAACCTTACTGTATATCGTATACCTATGTTTTTTTAAAATATACGAGGTGCGTTTGCATCGAATGGTTCTGGGCGGAGCCGAAGGGAACATAAAATTCACATACCACATAAAATCATAACCCTTCTTTTTCTGTATACCTAGTAAAGAAGAGACTTGGCTGTGTAATATATCGTTTTTCATAATTACGCTTTTAATATGCACATTAAAGTTATTTTTTCATTGTAAAACATAATAATTTTATGCACTTTAAAAGGATAATTAAAAGAGAAAAACCATGACCAGCCTTGCATTTTTCCAGGAGTCTTTAATGTTTTGTCGCCCCGGGGCTGTCTTCTTTCTTCTTAATTAGTTAGTATTTTTGTAAAAAAACTCTATACATTAATTATTAATATGACCTTTTCATAGAAATAACGTTTTAAAAAAAGCAGAGACATAAAACAGTTACATAATACACTCAGATATATGTTAATGTCTCTGTTTTTATTTTGAAGATTATTTTGGAGCATAAACTGACGAATCATAGTTCATTGGTAGTTTATTCTTCAAAATAATCCTCAGCAATAAATAAATAATAATCTATACCAGGCCTGGGAAAATGGCGGCCCGCGAAGCATTTTATAAATGATTATTAAGAGCGAAAATAGTTTGCCAATAAATAAAAAATTTAAGAAAAATAGTAAAAACAGCAAGGGCTACAGACGAAAAAAGACCTTTTTGTTGCAGAAATTAAAGGACCTTTTTTTGCTCTCTAAACTTTTGGCCCACGGTAAAATTTTCATCAGCAATGTGGCCCGACGATCAAAAGATTAGCCCGCCCCTGATCTATACCTACTGTTATATAAAATTTTTCATATGTATGCAGGTATGTATATATTTGTTTGAAGAGATTTGACTTGAAAATTAGTTGATATCTTTAACATCACAAAATTTTGCACACCTCTCGTACAATATAGCGCACATACCAATAACCAGACATTTAGTACAGCTCTTTTACCGTTTAAGGGCGTTCTGTACTTCAGTGCATTGTAACAGGAGAAACTAATTAATTTTGATATTCAGATTTCGGGAATATGTGATTTAGAGATGGTCTATATTAGTTCATTTAATTAATAAAAAAAATTGGTTGTCTGTAAAGTCGGTTTACGGACGATAGTTTTACGTGATAACGTATTCCGTAATACATAACCTAAATTCTACATATAATAATTATAATAATTCGAATCTATGATATTGCATCTTTCGCTTCAAATTTAGGTTAATTTTATGTATTAAAATACTCACCACATATAATAATAATTGTTTTTTTAACTTTCTTTCTTTCGTATTTATTTTAAGTCTCAAAGATTAATTGTCATAATATTTTGAAAACAATTGTTTCACTGTTTATATAAAATTCCAAAACCTACTTACAATATTTAAGTATTTTCATACGTCAAAAAATTGATTTTTATAATGATAAAATTTGTATGAAAACGATTTTTTCGAGAGATGAGACCTAGCTAAAACGATTTTTTGCCCCCCAAAATCCCTTTTCAGTAAATTTCATCCAAATCGTTAGGGCCGTTTTCGAGAAAAGCACGCACAGGGTCAGGCGGAACGTTAGGAACGTTACACTTTTTCGGGCATGCCGCCGGTGTTTTATCAATTTATAAGATTGGTGATTCATCAATTTATAAGACGTTATCACGTCTAAAAGTTCAATGGCAGACATTACTTTCCAAAAACCAATTACCGTTTACTGGTTAATCATACAAAACAAAATATTATAAAAGTGTTTAAAATGCTTTGGGCTAAAACAAGAGACCAATGAACTATCGAAAGTGATATTCGGTCTTGGAAGGCGTAACCAAGGTCAACATCTCAAGTAATTCATTCATTACCGCTGCACTTAAATCTCGATCCGGTAATGTTGCATTTCCATTGACCGTACGTAAGTTGAAAGACCCGCGCACACTTGTCAAGCATGACCCTACACGACCAGCACAGCGCGGAACAGAAAAAAAAACTGTTCGCAAAGGTACCTATGTTAATTAACGTTAGACCAGCAACGACTGTCAGTCAACTGTCTAGCCGCTGCTGGACCCATTTAGTGAACTAGTGATGTGTCGTTTTCATTAATTAATTTGTATTGATAACATTGCTTGAAATCTGCACTTAAAATTAGCTGGTTCGTGCTGATTTATTGAACGTTAAAGAGTGTTAGTTCTTTTGCGGACCATTATTCAAATAGGTGAGGAAGCGGTGAACCATCACGCTATTAACACTTGCAATTAATAAATATAACTATTTTTTTGGTGTTGTAATTTAAAAAAAAAAACTAAAGCATTGGCCGGTCTTTTGTTCGTCGCGGTTTCGTGAAGGTGAACCACCGCTTCAAAATCTCTGACCTATCAGATATAAATCAGATTCGAGGGTAAGCGCATTTAATCAAGGTGTTATAAATATTTCCCGATTGATTTTTTTAAGAATCAATAACACGTTTTTTGTATCGGGGCCATGCATGCGAATTATACTCCACTAGCGAGTCGATCCGGCTTAGTTCGGGTGAAACCGGGTGAACACATAGATCTATACAATATGGCTTTTTCCAGTCATTTATTATTACTAGTGATCACCAAGTGATCGAATTTCGACCGTAATTCATTAAACTTTTAAGTTTGAACGTTATTGAGGTTTTTTTGACAATATATGGATTTCTCCTGAATCGATTTTATCCGTGTTAATTCGTACGCATCGTGATGAAACATATATTGTGCACTTCCCCTGTCATTAAAACGAAGAGAACGATGTCTGTTTCATCGCGGCGTGTGCCAAATAACACTCAAATCGCTACCACAATTTTTTTCCTTCCCGTATTTATATATCACTAGCAAAAGAACGAATTATTTTACATAGATGGATGTTGTGTCCAAATTTCATGATGATCGGAGTTACCGTTCAAAAGTTTTTGTCGGACGCACAAATTTTGAGATACATCTTGCAACATTTTTCATTGGTGTTCCGCTCCTATAGGTCGTAACGTGATATTTATGTAGCCTATAGTTTTCCTCGATGACTATTCAACAAAAAAAAATTTCAATTCGAACCAGTAGTTCCTGATGAGATTAGCGCGTTCAACCAAACAAACAAACTCTTCAGCTTTATATATATTCGTATAGATTATATTCGTCGCGTTTTGTTATGTTGATACACAGGGTTATAGTATGACGGAAGATGTACCGGACACCCCTGTGTAAATATAAGAATACCGTGACCGCTAACTAAGCTTCACTACTTCTTGGGGGTGAGGGGGGCAATGTGTTATATCATCGTCCGTCTATAATATGTATTCTTATTATAATTAAAATTAATCACTAGACTGACTTATGTGACATCAATTATTTATAATTCTTTTTTTTGCATACAATGAATTAATATTTTTTTTCTCAATGAATGATGTGCACAATTTCAATGACGCTTTTTTGTTTCGCGTACGCATTTGTTAAACAAACTAACGTGTTATTAAACACCAATCAGCTGACGATGTAATATCGGTACGGTTGACATTTTTTCTTGTATAAATAAAAAAACTATATCTATACTAATATATAAAGCTGAAGAGTTTGTTTGTTTGTTTGTTTGAACGCGCTAATCTCAGGAACTACTGGTTCATATTGAAAAAAAAATTGTTGGATGGCCCATTTATCGAGGAAGGCTATAGGCTATATAAAATCAGGCTACGACCATTAGGAGCGGAGTATTAATGAAAAATGTTGCAAAATGCATCTCAAAAAAAAGCTTCTATTCAGGTGAAATGCACTAACTAAGTATACTCATATTAGCGATGTACATTTTTATTTTCTACATTGCTTTCTTCTAAGGCTTACATTTAAATTTATTTTAATTTTATTTAATTAATTAAAAAAAATTATTAAGTTAAAAAAAGTATAAATACTGCTTTTTATCGACAAAAACTTTTGAACAGTAACTCCGATCATCATAAAATTTGGACACAACATTCATCTCCGTAAACTAAGATGAATGTGTGTACTCATGTTCCTCCCTTCCCCATTCGTTCTTTTACACCCGGGTGAAACCGGACGGGACCACTAGTAATCTATAAATCGGACGAGTAGAACTTTCGGTCGAGGTATATGAAGAAAATTTATTGGTGTTCGCATTTGCATAAAGCGCGTCGTTAAAATAAAATATGCATAAGTCTTGTTGATTGATTAATAATAAATTATATAGACGCTTAACAGCTGGGGTCATCAGCGTCCACAAGTCTTCTTAGTTAGTAATTATTATGTATTGTCAAAAAAAAAAAGAAACAACAACTTATGCAACAGCAACCTGTCATCTAAACGTTTATTGACGTCAAATGCACTTAATATTTCAGTTGTTTATTCACGCCTGTCATTTCAAATTTATGTTTGACAATAACTGGAATTGCGCAAAACGCAAATATGGCAACACTTTACTCTAGAAGTGCTAAAAGCATACATTTGTCTTCGTACAGTAATGTTTTATATCTTTTATATATTCTATATTCTATACTAATATATAAAGCTGAAGAGTTTGTTTGTTTGTTTGAACGCGGTAATCTCAGGAACTACTGGTTCAAATTGAAAAAAAAATTTTGTTGGATTGCCCATTTATCGAGGAAGGCTATAGGCTATATAAAATCAGGCTACGACCATTAGGAGCGGAGCATTAATGAAAAATGTTGCAAAATGTATCTCAAAAATAAGCTTCTATTCAGGTGAAATGCACTAACTAAATATTCTCATATAACATTGGTAAAGCTTATTTATAATCCTCTACCAAAACCTCCCTTCATCGTAACATTCTATTGGATCAACACTATACTGTTTTGACTTATATGTTTGACATACAATTCATGCTTGATACAATCGTGTTAAAATCACACTTTTGGAATTTTTCTAAAGTCTTTCTGCTGCCTGCTGCTATTTTATAAATAAAAATTAAATAAAAACAACAGAAAAACCAAACAAAAGTTAAACGACTCGCCATAGGCAAAATAGTTGACGGTATACGTATTTCCTAGTATTATATGAACACTCCATCGCATTACATATGTGGAGGTAGCTCTTTAAATACTTGCAATGTTATGGGTGTGATGCAACTATTACGATAAACACAGTCAGTGAAAACTTTCATACCGAACGATCACAAAACGTGTAATTATCACAGCGGACATCAAACGACGGTTTAGTTAACCATCAGCCAAGCGCGTGTTGGACACATATAGTCTTCGTATGAGTCGTAATCGTTGCTTGACAAATATCATACCCTAACCTAGAAATGCGACATTTCAATGTGTTGATGCTGTTTTGTATAGATGATTAGTTTAAAGAAGTCGAGTATCCGTGTATTGTTATTTGCACTAATAAAATCAGTTTGGGACTTTCCGAAAACCAAGTATTGACATGTACACTAGTGACATCGGACGGTTTTTTCTAAAGTTGCTATAGCCGAGGTTCTTGTCTCCGCTACTTTAATAGAAATATGACAGTCGTATGCGGAAAGGTCAGTTAAGGTTCCACAACGTGTATCTTCGAAACTGCTCATCCAATTTCAAAATTTTCTTCGCCAATATTTAGAATGGACCTTCAAGATGGACTTAGGCTATATATTATCGCGTTAAAATAAAAGCGCTTTTCGTGGCGACCAATTTTGTAATGTACCTAAGTCGACGGAAAAAAATTGCGGCAGTTTATAAATTCGGACCTCTTAAGCAAAATCTATACGGACTGGAAAAAATGGTTTAATATTCATATACTGCTTTAAGGCTCAACATTAGCAGTGCTTTAACGTTACGTTCAATGACAATTGCTGTAGCATTTTGAGGACTGCGATTGGAAGTGTCGTTTTGCACATGTGTCGATAAGTATACTTCGATGAGTTCAAACGAGACGTGCAAGAAAACAAGAAGTAAAAAAGAAAGTCATACATGATGTTACGCTAGCATGGTTACCTACTTATTATACACAAAAAGACTCCTTGACAATATTGTTTCCAATAAGATTAGTATATTTATACTCGTTTTTCAACTGTGTGCAGAGCCGGACTAACGTATGGGCCTGGGGCCTCGAGCTTCTAGGGGGGGCTCGTACATTTCTAAGTACAAACAAATTAACCCACATAATATAAAAATACTATTAGCCAGAAAAAATTAAATGAATATAGCGTTTTATAAATAGAAAATGATCTACTTCAAACATTCGATTTTGAAGAGATCATAGATGAGATCATAAAAGATGAGACGAAAATGTTTGTCAATAAATTAATTATAAAACAACAAATAAAATCTTTGTCATTTTAAATTTTATCGAAGAAGGAAGGTTTTGGCAAAGGATCATAAATAAGCTAGTGGCCAACGTTTCGAAAAATTTATTTTTATCTCTAGGGCCTCAAGCTGGTCAAAAGGTAGTAAATTGTTAAAACAATATACATGATCATATTATTATGAGTTTAAATATCTTATTATAAACATCTTATTATAAAAAAAACATTAAAACAAATATTAAAAAAATTATTTAATTTTTATATAAAATGTCACGCAGTACAAAAATTTATTGAAATATTTATCTGAAAATATATAACTAAATTTAAGATCTTTCTGTGAACTTTTATTCAAAGAAAATATTCTAAAAAAAAATTCCTTGCAAAGGGCCTCATACGCTCAAGTGCCCAAGGGCCTCTATAGTCATAGATCCGGCTCTGACTGTGTGACATAAGCCGCAGTATCTGCATAAAAATAGTATTAGTTCAAACACGTGAAATATTAACATCAAATTATGTAAACGCACCGGTTATAGAGATGCCCCGCTCGGATGAACTCGCTTTCCTTCGTTCGCTCGAATTTATTGCTCGCGACTTATTATAATTATTGGGTTTAATATTTTTAAAATCGCTTTTAGTCCAACTTAGAATCAGTCGGATTTTGACTCGGACGAAGCCGGACCGGGCAGCTACTGGCATGGACCGAAACTTTCCTCAAGAAATGACATATTGAATGGTGAAAATTCATTCAAAGCCGTTCAGTAGCTAATGAGATTTTGACGCCAGTAGATTGTTTTTGCATATACTTATAAAAACGCTAATTAAATCTAAGGTCATTGTCAAATAATATTTTTTAACAACACTTCCTGCAAGCCACCATTAACACTTTCACCGCTAGAATACGCTTTCGGCATTTTGGTTTGATATTTGGATTTTTGTATCATAAAACGATAAAATAAAAAAATGCATTATATATTTATTTATTAAATGAAAAATGCAACTCATTATTTATTTATATAATACCTAAATTATATACATGACGCCAAGGAAATTTTTAAGAATTTAGTGACTTAAGTAATGTAAGATTTGGTAAACAGAAGTTTGAAAATTAATCAGTGAAACAGAGAGAGGGGGAGATGATTTTCTGTTTCTCACGCACATCATATATATTAATACGCTAAGGTTAAAGATGTTTGACTCCCTTTTTAGAAAAAACCTCACAATTTCTCCACATAAATTATATATCATTTTACAGATAATTGCTTGCTCTACTGACATCGACAATTAAAAAATTTAATATTGCTTTTGTTTTTGTAAATTAATTAAAATACAGCAACGCTTAAAAACGTCTGCTATCTGACGGCTTTAATTTTGAAATAACGTCAACACTTCGATCTGTCATCTGACAAACACAATACTGCATATTGCCATCTAACGGCTTTAATTTTGAAACAGCGAGCAACGCTGAACAACGTCACAGCAATACTGCATGATGCCATCTGACGGCTTAGCTCAACGCTTTTGCTACTTGCGCCTCTATATGACAATTTTAGTAAAATATTTCTTTGATCTGTCATCTGAGCTTCATTTTGTAATACAACAAAAAGAAGCAGTGTGCAAAATTAGAAACGAATTGAATACCTGCAATCATATTTAAAAAATAATTTTGTTAAGTTTGTAAAGTTTATTGTTGTTTCAACAGGGCAAGCCCCATACAAAAATATAAATTTGAAATATTTGTGTAGCTTAAAAAATATAATAAAAAAATTAAAATATAAGTAATTAAATAAGGAGTATTACAAAAATACTAAAAAAATAATACAAATAAGTGATAATTATTATACTTATTTAGTGCGAATAATTCGCACAGGTCACTCTAGTACTATATAATGAAATATCAGCAGATATTTCGAAAATGTATACGGTTCGGTTATTTAATATTTTTTATCGTGCTTGAAAAACCATTTAAATATAATTAAGCTATTTATCAATGAAAACTAATGCCCGATACAACATTGCGACCACGAAGTCTGTAACCAGGAGACCCAGCTCGGACGTAGCGGTGGACCGCTATGTGTCGCATGAACCAATATGGCGTCAGCTACTGGGTAACGCACACACGTTCATGGCTTACATGTGTGTAGTGTCTGTGAAGTTAAACAACTTTGGTAACTATGGTGGAAAGAACCGGAGTTTTTCTTCACGTAGTGATAACAGCGCCATCTTGCGTGCGCCAGAAAACGGTCCGTTAATGTTAATGAACACGTGATTTCTTTCTGAAATTGTTGCGGTCAACAAATAATTCAGATCTGATTTTGAAGTTGTGTTCAACTTGACATATTTTCGTTCTTCGGGCGAGCATCCAATTAATACAAACTGAACTTTTTTGACATCTTGTATGAACGATCATCCGGTATAAATTACTGACATAATATTTATAAACTATAAACTTTCTTATTCTTGTTTGCGAACTTATCTAACCACTTAAACAAACGATTTTGATGGAAAGTAATATTTTAACTTTATTTTATTTTATTTGTAAATATGACCGGATATTCCGAAATACCATTCTTAATTTCCGGAAATCTATGGACAGTAATAAGTTTCGATCTTACGCAGACTGTGACATAATATAGTGCATGACGAGAACATCTAAATACTCGATTGCGACACGCCGCAAGGCTATTGTGCTTATTATTATTAAGAGAAATGAGGAAAGTTCATAAATCTCAAATCATTTAAGACTTGCATTGAAAAATAAATTAGTAATTTGAGATCTATATGCATAGCTAGCGGCGTCGCCCGAAATTGTAGATAGCAACAACAGAGACACCGAGGTAGCCATAATTTCCAATAAATACAGAACTGACAAAATATATTATAATAGCGGCCCAGTCCGGCTTCGCCCGAATTTGTAGATTGCCACCGTTTTTTCGTCGACTTGCGTTGCAAAATTAGTCTCCACGAAAAGCGCTTATATTTTAACGCGATAAATAGCCCGTGTCCTAAAGGACCATTCTAAATATGGGTAGAAAAAATTTTGAAATCGGATGATAGTTTCGGAGATTACCTCCTACATCCAAACTTACAAACTTTACCTCTGTATAATCTTAGCTATAGATTCGTATCAGTTGTGAAATTTATGATGTGTGAACAAAGAAATAACGTTAAAATAGGCATTTTACTCGGTTTTTAGATAGTGATATAAATAATTGCTCGCCTTTCATACTTCTACACTTTTCAGTGGGTGTGGCTTGCATAAATACTACATTTATTTTTGAGCTGCTTTTCATGCCTGCAACGGTCGTGAAACGACACATTTAACACTAGCGCTGTAAAGTTTAATAAAGTAAAATAAACGTAGTCATACTGCCAAATCATTGTCTAACCGCATGAGAGTTGAACGCAGTCTACAATCAGAAGTGATCTTGCTCAAAATTGAACTGTCAAAAAATTTCGAAAATGAAGTGAAAATCAGCTATATTCTATAGGGGATTGTTTTATGACTGTTGAAACTCGCTGGGCGCTCGTTTTGCTGCACTGTCGCACGGCATATAACTCACGCACTAGATACATAACGCACTGTTTCAAGTTGACTTTAAAGACAACTGTATAACGAATCGCTGATTTAACACCATGTGGCGGGTGATTTGAATATTAATTACCAACAATTGTGCCACCAGCTACTATTGCGTCCTTCGATAGCCCTATTTGTTAAACATTAAGTGTTATTTGTTTTTGTTTTGTGACGACTGTCAACACTTCGAAAATACTGCACTGTGTCCGTAGAGTTCAAAATTATTTTGAAGGAATTTAGTGTCTAAATTCATATTTATATCGAGCTTTAGTTAAATTGTATACTTCGTCGAAACTCGAATGACTTATTGGTACTACAAATGTTATAAACAATATTTATTATATAATGTCAAATGTTCATATTTTTGGAGTTAAAATGGTTCCAGCGCTCCATTGACTGGATTTTTTTTAATGCATAAAAAATGTAAGTCGTCTTGAGACGCTTGGCAGATGTGAAACATAAATATAAGCAACAAATTCTAGTAACTAAATTTTGCCCTGTAACTGAATTTCGTCCTGTCATCTAACGAAATTCTAGTAACTAAATTAAACGTATCAACGAATGTTTGCCACTACAACACACCCACACAACAAGCACTAACACACAGCTGTCTAACGCATACACACAGCAAGCTCAGATGAAACGCAACACGTCTATTTTTATCCATTAGAATATATAGTGTTTTCAATTTTTATTTAATGATAAAACTTTTTATTACGTATTTGCTTTAGATTAAATAATCGCAGACTTTTCCATCCAATACTCATTGAAATAATTTACAATAATTGCAAGAACTATATTTTTTTTTTTTTGTGGAATCAACATTAGAAAAATACAGGAATTTATTTATTGAAGTGTGGAAATTTTTAATAGAATATTTTCCATAGGATGTTTTGAATAAATTACCTTAATTGGAATAATTTTTTTTTTATATATTGATTGACTAGCTGTCCGATCCGGCTTCGCCCGAATTTGTTAATTGCAACCGTTTTTTCGTCGACTTACGTTGCAAAATTGGTCTCCACGAAAAGAGCTTTTATTTTAACGCGATAATATATAGCCTATGCCCATCCTGAAGGTCCGTTCTAAATCCAAACTTTACCTCTTTATAATATTAGTGTGGATAATTCATTTACTGGTTGAAGAGGTAATATTATAAGTAGATACTGGATTGGCATTGAGACGAAGACAACAATACCACATTTATCTAAGTCGGTCCATTAATTTGGTCTTTAAAAAGAAACATATATACCCCTTCACATGTACAGGATGTCCCACGACATGACTGCCATAGCCTGAGACTGTGTTGCTGGGGTGATTTCAAGTCAAAAATGTCTAATGAACATATACCCGGAACGCTATCCTCACTGAGCTAGAAGCATTTGAAATTTTAAATAAGTAAGGCCACTAATGCAGGTATTAGGTTCGGCTGTTAATTATGTTATTATTAAAAAGACCAGGTGGCTGTGAATCACCATTAGTATTTATTCGTGCTGATCCTGAGACTTCGCAGAGCTACCACTTCTATTCTAAGAAGAGCTAGACTATGTATGTAGCAACTGGGTGGACATTTTGAGAAACTAATTCAATAAAGCGATTTCTTTTTAAATGGTTTTTAAATTAGTAGGGAATTCCTATTACTACTTATCTAAAATTTTAAATGCTTCTAGCTCAGTTAGGATAGCGTTCCGGGTAATATGTTCATTAGACATTTTTGACTTGAAATCACCCCAGCAACACAGTCTCAGGCTATGGCATAATAATAGAGTATCATAACCCTTCCTTTTGGCTACGTCGTAATCAGGTAAAAAAGCAGGTTGCATTGAGTGAAGTATAACAAAAATAAAGTCCCGAATTTGTCTTTATTTATGACAATGACCCTTAACGACAATACACGGAAGTTTAATAAAATATACATATATAATTGCCTTCCAAATTCAATATTCATTTAATACAATAGTTGGATATATATTATATACACACAGGGTGGATATTGTGTACAGACCCAAACGACTGAGCGAATCGAAACCAAATTTTGTTAAGATGTTTCACTAGTAAATATGAAGAGCCCCATTGTTTTTGGGGAAGATCGACACTTGCGCACAAGAAATATGCGCTAAAACTTTGCTTTTTTCTGTCACAATGGTATATTTTTCATATCGGTTTGTAGTTCTATTTATTTTTCCAAGAAAGTTTTGTAAAAAAATTCTTTTTTTTTTGTGTTCATCTGGTGGGGTGATGAACCACCCTGTATACAAAAAGTAATACATAAAAATGAAAACAAATGAAACATACCATTCGAAGTAACAATATTTGATCAGGTTTCGTTTGATAATAGACTTAGTTACAATAGATCATTTCCTGATTATGCATTTTTACCCGAATGCACATATTTTATAAAATAACCTTGAGTTGTTATTAAAAATTGGAAGAGACTAAGTTCAAAGAAAATGTTCCATGTACCTACGTGGAACATTTTCAACGCGGAACTTAAGTTAAATATAGTGACCGTAATGTGACAGTAAATGACGTAACACAAAAAACGTGTGCGTAGAAGTAAATAAATTTAGTTTTCTCGGTAGCGCCGACACCACCACTACATACAAAAAAGACGGTATATTTTACACTGCACACTAAAGAAGTAAAACTATTAGTTATAATTGCCGATCCTGTACGACTTTAAGGTGTCGAGGTAGCCGCTCTACCTCACAGCTACCTTAGCTTAATGTTCTACAGCCGGTTCTTATAGTATTTGAATTATTTCAACGCCTTTCAGTACAGAATGTTTACCGAATGGTCCCATCTAATTTTTGTTTAAATCGGTTCAGTAGTTTTGTGAACCGATTTTATATGACATTTATTTTTTTTTTGATAAGGACATACCTTCAGGGTGCCGTCTAAGAAATTTCACTTTAATAAGCGTTTTGCGGTGAGCTCATAAAGTTGTGCACTGATAAACGAAACAACAATACTTTTCAGATTTCAGTGATCTGTAATTTTTACGGAAGTGTTTGTTCGAGTACTTCAAAAGCGATCCTTAACCAGGGACGGACGGACTCTACTATTCCGGCCCCGTCAACATGAATAGTATATTTTTTTATATACAGAAGATCGGCGTTAGTTTTTTGGCCGCCACAAAAAAAATATAGCGCTTTTACAAATAAAAAACATTAATTTTAAAATCTTTGTTTAGCGTCTGATTATATCTATTATACAATAATAGTATATTGTGAGACTAGTGAGAGAAGGAGAAGATTTCATGAGCGTGAAATTTGCCGCACGAGCGTAGCGAGTGCGGTAACACGCACGCGAGTGGAATATTCTCCTTCGATCAATGGTCGCACATAATACTTTATTCAACTAGCACGAGTAATATGTAATCGGGGTCCTGATAAAAGAGGGAAAAATAATAAATCACGTCATTGATCGACGTACCCACCGCCCTCGATGCACACAAGATGGCCCTGACTTTCGCTGAATTGCGATGCTGTTTTCATATATACAAATCGCTACCGCGTTCCTATTGGTCCAGAAACTATGCAGTAATAATTCATAATCATTACCGTGCAGTTTCGGCTCGCTACCGCGTTCCTATTGGTCCAGAAACTATGCAGTAATACATTATCGTACAGTTTCGGCTCGTTATTAACACTCTACGCGTCAACATGAAGTAATTTATTATTTCTCCCGAATTTAGCAGGGCCCCGAAATTATATATTACTCACGCGTGTTGAATAAATAAAATTATATCTTAAAATATGTATTAGCTAGCCCATCTTACAAATAAATAACAATCAAATCATTCTGGTAAACAAAAAAGGTAATATAGGCGATCGGCCTATCGACCTCTACCTGCCCTTAACGGTAAATATTTTCTAGAAACGGCATAAGACTGAAATTTTAAACCGAATGTAATATATTATAAGTTAAATTATGAAAAAAAAATCAAATGAAAACATTATCGCATAATGCGTCGATGTAATGGTAACAGTGCGGATTGTTTGATGCGACTTAAGTCAAACTTCTTCGACTTATAACGTACACATGATTAACTGAAATGTTTTTCCTGATAGACACGATTTTAATTAAAATTTCGTAAGGAATAAAATTGCTTTTAGATAAAATCAACATATCTTGCTTCATTTTGTCGCTTAACTGGTTGCAAAAATTTAAAAGACGCGCGTAACGCTTAAACCGTAGCTTTCGCAGTACGTAGTACAAAAAATTACGATTTTATCGAAAATTGGACCATATTGTTTTTTAATACAAAATTTGATTTTAAATGGAACTTATTCTCGATTTTTTAATACAATCCAAACGAACCATTTCCTAAAACGCTACAAATAATATTATTCAAATCTTTGATTAACGTCTGAATAGAAATCTTCAAATTATATATTGGTCTGAGAAAAATTGGTTTTATTTATTTGAAAATAATATTATTGTTACAACAAAAATCTATCTATTTTATTATTGCTTAGAGGTCGACCTAAATATATTCTAAAAAAGAAAAATTGCGTCCCCCAAATTTTCCAAATTAAATTACCTACAGTATCCAGTCTAAAAATAAATTTTAATATTCATAGAACAAAACGTCTTATCAAATATATTCAATACACTAACCTGTCAAAATTTAAAAATTGCTGGCTTGTTTTTTAACGGTCCTCACATTGATTTAAATTTTCAAAATTTCAATAATTTTTTTTAATTACAAAACTCAATACTGTTTTTTCGCCAAAAATTATAAAATTAACTTTTTCACATTTGTGCAATTTCTTTTTTAAGAAAACTGTGTTTTAAAATTATTAGCTCGAAATACGATTCGACGTCGCTTTTTTTGAAGGTGCTCGCGGAGTCGCGGTTCAAATATAACTGCAGCGTTAAGAATCAGTTGCGTTGCTGCAGCCTTAGATATTTCAACTCCTATCAATGAGCATCCATCAATTGGTTACTTTTACTTTACAGTGGTCGAGGTACGTTGGAAGGCATTTTACGTCGTGCGTGTATACTTTCTTTGAGCGTATTCACGCCCAGTCATTATCTGTTTGGCAACATTTTTTATTTCCCACCTTTATTATAGCAGGGAAGCATAGGAATCCAGTCCAATATATGGGTCTAATTCATATACCTACTTTTATTCTATACTGAGCGTAGGAATAAAATCGCAATCAAACTATTAGGGTGCAAACATATACTTCTGTCTTTTTTTACACCGTAAGCACTGGCGTATCCTGGATGGCAAAACAAGCACGGGGGACCCGGATTAAGAAATTTCTTATTTGCTCCCTCCTGGGCCAAAAGCTGGGTACGCCCATGTTAACGTCATAGAAAAAGACACAGTTTTTGAAACAGAGATACTTTATTCAGATTGAATGCAAGTACATCAACCAATCCTAATCATCAGAGAAATCAGGGAATTACATCGAAGAAAGAGACGCAGATATGTTTTCGATACGCTTTATTGCCTTCGCTCACCGCACATTGAGCAGATAGACAATGATTCATATAGTAAATTATTAAATATATGGTCTAATTCGATAAATTTGCAACGGAAGTGTGTAAGAGGAAATCGACTGTGCGCAGGCGCAATCACTTGACTGTCTTCTTACGCTCAGTTATCTGTTTGTCAACATTTTTTATTCAAATCTTTGGTTAACTCTTCAATAAATAAAATTATCGATTAATTTTAAAAAAAATTTAAACGAGTTTTATTAAAAACTAATTAGAAGTTAATTATTAACTAATTTTTATATTTTTTAGACCTGTTCTGAAGATGATCTAAATCCGGACGTAAACGTTAATGCATGGAATTTATATATTTTTGTTAACATAATTGTCGAAAAATTGGTCGAAGTTTTAATTTATTGAACATTTTTTATTCCCCAGATATTTTTGTCAAACTCACGAAGTTTGCCTGGCTTTGATTAAATTAAAAAAAGTCAATTGAAAAACACGAAAAGATTGATGACGTTCTTATGTTCATAAATTAACTTATGCTATATAAACAAAACAGTGGGAGTAAATGGGTTAAATGCTATATTGACAAAACAGCATTTATATTTATTTCTTCGTAATTCTGCATAACATTCCTTTGCGTCAAGTGATAATTTTTTTAAAATTATTTTGACGTAAGTAGTTTTTTATTAACCCGCAAAAAATGTATCTATTGGAATCCGATATATTTTGTCGCTGAAAATTTTCCCCTGAATGTGTTATTTGCAAACAATTGACATTACCTACTTTCGCGGTAGTGTTTTGTATTTTATTATTTTTCCGGGTGGCTTTTTTGATTAAGAAGTGGGTCCAAGTAATTAAGGTACTGTATAAGTAGTTTCATTACCTACATTTTTTTCGTCTATGTAAATTTATTTTTAAACGAAAAGAAAGTCAGTCAAATAAATTATGTTTATGGCAGTCTCTTGTCTTTTGTTAATATAACATAATAATAAATAAAAATAACATAACATACATCAAGTACCGTTGGTGTTTGTATAATGTAACATATTAACCTACTATCAAACACTCTAACCATATAGTCTTTGCAACTGTCCAAGATTCATCTTCAAATCAAATGTCTTACAGCACAAATCAGAGATTTATTAAGGTTACTAGCCTACTATACCGTATTAGCAGTATAATTTGCAATTTTTTTATTATAAATTATTAGGCGACTTCGAAAACGAGGAGGTTCTATGTTCGACGCGTATATATATATATTTTTTTTAATTAGCGGCCCGGCCCGGCTTCGTTTGAATTTGTAGATTGCCACCGTTTTTTCGTCGACTTACGTTGCAAAATTGATATCCACGAAAAGCGCTTAACATTAAAAAGGGTATAGTAAGCTATCCTTAAAAGATAGGCATTTGCCATCGCGGACTTTTCTGTAGATCTATAAAAAAGGAACAAATCCACCATACATTGTTTTGTTGCATCTCGAAGGGATAGGCCGCGTTTTCGATGAAAGCTCCCGATCGGCTTGATTTTTTCCGACATCTTCAACAATCATCATCATATTTTAACCAATTTACACGAAACATTAGTGAATTATACACATAAACCTTCCTCTTGAATCATTTCGTCCGTTGGTGTAAACCAGAGCCGGATTAACCCTGTCCAGGACGCTAGGCAATGCAATCAGGTCTTTTCAAGTTGATGAAAGGATGTGAGTAACTTCCAGATGATCGGCTCCAGGCATCCTGTTACTTCAATGTCTTATGTGATATTGTAACAACATGATTACTTTGACTAGATGCTGCAGCATCGCCTCACCTGACTCGTTAGCTTTATTGAAATGGTCTTAATGAATAGGTTATAGATAGTTGATGATCCATGTTTTTTGATGGGTCAGGAAAGAGAAATGAGACGTGACGTAGTTATTTTAAATTTTATCTTGTCAAATGCAATGAGTTACAATAAACAACGAAATAAAATAATATTGTTGTTGGGAAATTTCATACAAATTTTCAAATAAAATTTTCGTTCAATGAAAAGTTTTTTTTTCTTGGTGCGTGCATGGGCCCCTATCGATGCGGGGTCCCTAGGCAGTTGCCTACTCTGCCTAATGGTTAATCCGGCACTGGTGAAAACCGTGTGAAAATCCGTTCGGTAGTTTTTGAGTTTATCGCGGCGGGGAGACTTTGTTTTATAATATGTAGTGATATAGCATGTCAAATTGATAAGCTCTTTTTTAAGTCGGTTAAAAATAAATACAATATTCAACAGTTGGCGGAAACAAACGTCGGTGTTCCAAGAAATTTTTATGTTTCATAAAATTCTTGAAGCAAAAACCAAATAGATGTTAATTATAAATTGTCACAACGTGAGTTTATATAAGTTTAGTTGTGATTGCTAATGCATAATGATAATTGTAGAAAAACGTGGTGTGAATACTAATTGCAAAACATTGTGGTTTATCAGCGGTCATTACAATTTTTTTATATAACATTATTGTTAAAAAAATTGTATTTAATCGGTTAACCAATTAAAAACGTATGACAAATGCTTCATGTAACATTTGCGTGGCCTCTTATCGATACTATAATATTTTATAATAGTAATATTATAAAGAGAGAGTGCGAAGGTAATCTCCGAAATTACTCATCCGATTTCAAAATTTTTTGACGTGATAACGTCTTATAAATTGATGAATCACCAATCTTATAAATTGATAAAACACCGGCTGCATGCACGAAAAAGTGTAACGTTCGTAACGCGTAACGTTCCGCCTGACCCTGTGCGTGATTTTTGCTAATTTCTCGCTCAATTTAAATCAGATCGGTTTGAAACCAGTCTTAAACGAAAGAGGAGAACATTTTACATAGATTTCGTATAACAGAATTTGCCTAAACAGTTTTTTTATACAAATTTATATAGAAAAATAGCTGTATAAAATATAAATGCAATGTTGTCTAATGCATGGCGCGACGCGGTCGGTCGTCTTTGTTTGCCGTACATGGAAATTAGAATATAACGTATGTCT
Source organism: Xanthostigma xanthostigma (assembly GCA_963575645.1). Classification (NCBI taxonomy): domain Eukaryota; kingdom Metazoa; phylum Arthropoda; class Insecta; order Raphidioptera; family Raphidiidae; genus Xanthostigma; species Xanthostigma xanthostigma. Next base: position 18,506,263 of record OY754474.1, read on the forward strand.
TGTCTTAACATGAAAACGGCTGCATTTCTAATGTTTAATTCAATTTTTTGACATTAGTATTTTGTCAAATGCAACGCCTTCTAAGTTAAGTATTGGAATAACTAATTATTATTAGAACATTATACTTTGACAGTTGCAAACGTCACTTTTGACATTTCTTATCATTTCGACACCAAGGATAAGCGGATTGAAACCAAATTTTGGGAGGTTTAGGTTATGTATTACGGAATACGTTATCACGTAAAACTATCGTCCGTAAACCGACTTTACAGACAACCAATTTTTTTTCACTAATATTTAGAATCGATCTTCAGGACGGACATAGCCCATACATACATACATACATAGCTTTTTTATTCATTTAGACAGGTGTACACTGCATAAATAGCGTCAACAAATATAAATATAATAAAAACATATATCAATCAAAAATTCATATCGAAATACTCATTGAGGCTGTAATTACATTGATTTATTAGAATATTTTTGAATTGTTTTTTAAACTGATTCAGATGCAAGTTTCTGATTTTGGTTGGTATTTTGTTATAAATTCTTATAACAGAGTTTGTCACGCCAGTATATACTACCTACGTGAAGATTTGTTTTTAATAGATTTAATTGATCCTTCGATTTATGTCGGGTATTGTGATCATGCCTTATCTCATGTAATTGAAATAGGTCTGGATTTTGCAAGCCCATATATTATCATGTTAAAATAAAACTAGCGTGACCTGTGCGAATTATTCGCACTAAATAAAGTATAATAATTATCACTTCACAAAATTATTTTTTAAATATGATTGCTGGTATTCAATTCGTTTCTAATTTTGCACACTGCTTATAACGTTCTTCTTTTTGTTGTATTACAAAATGAAGCTCAGATGACAGATCGAAGAAATATTTTACTAAAATTGTCATATAGAGGCGCAAGTCGCAAAAGCGTTGTTCAGCGTTGCCCGTCAGATGGCAGTATGCAGTATTTACAATATGAAGGTCAGATGACAGATCGGAGTGTTAACGTTACGCCGTCAGATGGCCGACGTTGTTCAGAGTTTAATGAATTTACAAAAACAATAGCAATAATAAATTTTTTAGTTGTCGATGTCAGTAGAGCAAGCAATTATCTGTAAAATGATATAATTTATGTGAGGAAATTGTGTGTTTTTTTCTAAAAAGGGAGGCAAACATCTTAAACCTTAGCGTATTAATATATATGATCACTTTTAGTGGAGACCAATTTTGCCACATAAAATCGGTGCAATCTACAAATTTGAGCGAACCAGGACCGAGCTACCGGTAATGGATAAAATATTATCAACCTGGATTTCCCGACAACTCTGTGATATAAGATTGTAAATTATAGACGCTAGACAACTGAGATATCTCAGAAACAGCTACAAAATATGCGCGTTCCTGGGTTTTTATACCTAAACGTCAGTTTTTTGTTTAACAAACACAATGATTTCAATTTGCATAACAAAATGTTTGAAAAACAGCAAATTTTAAAATTAGACAATAGATATTATTTAATCGGCTTGTTTAACATGCAAACACGGTACCCATTCAACGTAAATGCATGCGATTTCCTTACATTTAGAATTGTAATTTGATGTCTTTAAGGAACACGCACAATAAAAATAAGTAATTTTTGAAGTAAAACTTCTTTAGGCGCGACTTGAGACTTTTTTCGAACGGAAGTATTCTGGACGGAAGTTGTTCAATTAATTATTTTTTCTCGTATATTTTCTTATGCAACCTTATGAAAATTTTATATGAATTTATGGTGGGAATTTTTCCCACTGCCTCTCGCCGAAAAACGGTAATTCCTATACCGGACATCGTGTTGAGGCTTTCCATGGTTTCCCTCAACAATTCCAGATAAATATCGAGATGGTTCCTTGTTCAAGGCCATGGCCGATTACCTGTCAAACTCCTATGCTCAAAATTTGCCTATCTTATCCTAATTTCCTAAAAACTCCTTCATTCGCCCATTGCTATCAATTAAATTGAAGTTTAAAAATTGTAGAAAATAACGGGAAGTGTTGTAGAAAAAAAATAGTAATGGTGCGAATGGCGTCTGTTATAAGTCGAGAAACGGACGTTAAACGCATTATTATTATTATATGAATTTATGGGGAAAAAAATGGAGATTTCGAAAATGTAAAATAAATATGTTGCGGTGTGAAAAAAATGCTTCTACACTTCCGGTTGAGTATGAACTACAAAAAATATACCTCATCAGTTTCCGATAGTGAACCTCGAGTTGAACAAAAAACTTTTTCGACATTTTTAACTTCCCGCTTTAAAAAAAAAAAAAAAAAATTTTTTTTTTTTCAAAAATCGGGAAGTTATTGGTTTCACCCCGATTTTCGAAAATCGAGTTTTCGCCAGATCTCGACGTTTTGGGGTCCTAGGAAGCTATTGAAACTATTTTGGCGATGATGTCCGTAGGGCTGTATGTATAATGTATGTGTGTGTGTGTGTGTGTGTGTGTGTATGTATGTATGTAAACCTTTTATATCTTTTGAACGGAGTGTCCAACTGAAACGTGGTTTGCGGCATCTGACGTGATCTTGGTGAACTTAGACTTCCTGAAAATTTGAAACGATTCGGCCCAAAAAATTTTGAGAAATCTTAAAAAAACAAGTTTCAAAAATTTTCAAAAATTTGTTTTTGTAAAAAATTTTCTAAACTACTAAACCGATTAATTCCAAAAACTAATCAGCTCTTCTCCTTAACAAACTGCGTCGATTTCCGCAAACCGCATCAAAATCGGTTCATTTGTTCACGAGAAACCGTGAACGAAAAAATCGTAAAAAAGTGTTTTTTTAAAATGACTCTTAAAATTGTTATCAGATTGATTTTTTTGTAATAAATTACTTTCTTAAGCTAAAAAAACTGCGTCGATCGCCGCAAACCATATCAAAATTGGTTCATTTGTTCATGAGATAACGTGAACGAAAAATTAGGAAAAAAGTAATTTTTTAAAATTACTCGTAAAATTCTTATCAAATCGATTTTTTTGTAATAATTTACTTTCTTAGGTTAAAAAAACTGCGTCGATTGCAGCAAACCGCATCAAAATCGGCTCATTTGTTCACGAGATATCGTGAACGAAAAATTTTTAAAAAGTGTTTTTTTTTAAATTTCTCGTAAAATTCCTATGAGATCGATTTTTCTGTATAAAATTACTTTTTAAGGTTAAAAAATTGCGTCGACTGCCGCAAATCGCATCAAAATCGCTTCATTTGTTCATGAGATATCGTGAACGAAAATTTCGTAACAAAGTGTTTTTTTTTTGAGCTCGAAGAGCTAAAAAATAAACTTCTTGCTATATTTGACATATTTTTGAGCGTTTTGAACTCGAAAATAGCGGGAAGTTACAGGGATGGCCTGCAGGGTCAAACTACTTTTCAAATTTTTTTATCAGGTAAGGTACACTTTCGCTGAATACACAATAAGACGCCTGTGCGTTGGATTATAAGAAAATAATAAAATTGAAATTTCATGGGATTATGGTTTTTCCAGTATTCTGTTGAAATATTTGCATTAGCTTGCGGTGTGTTTAGTGTTTAGAACAGGCCTGGGCAAATGGCGGCCCGCAGAAGACGTTTGTCCGGTCCGCGTAGAATTTTATAAATGATTTTTAAGAGCGAAAATAGTTTGCCAGTATAATTTGGCGCATAAAAAAATTTTAGAAAAACAGTAAATTGCAAGGGCCACAACAGACGAAAAAAGACCTTTTTGTTGCGGAAATGAAAGGACTTTTTTTTGCTCTCCAAATGTGCCGCGACAAATTTTTGCAAGTTTCCAAGTTTTTTTTTTTGCTCTCCAAATGTTTGGCCCACAGTCAAATTTTCATCAGCAATGTGGCCCGGCGACCAAAAGATTAGCCCGCCCCTGGTTTAGAATAACCACACGAGCTTCTAAATGACCTGCACATGACCCGATTGTAGTGTAAATGTGCCTTTATAACTGTGGTTAATTTGTATTCCTTTTTCTTTCAGTTTAATCATAGACAAAATATCTTAAGGTCGCTATGCACACGAGGCTGTTTTTGCCGCTAGATTCTTTGCTCGGTTTCATGCGTTGCGTGACGTTAGGTTTCGTGATGGCTTTTATGTGTTCGCTTCACACGATGCGCGTATTGAAGCTGGCTTTGTAGATGGGTTTGATACGCGCGCAGTAACGATTCGAATGTTAACAAAAAGTGAACGTTTGTTGTATCTGAACAGAACCATACTATGACGCAGTGTTTGTTTGTGGGCGTTTGTCTATGTCGCCCACTTGACAAGATACTGTTTTCTGATTGGTTCTTGCTCAAAACAAGCAGACAAACAAGCACGAAAAATAGACCCGGTTCTAATTTTGAAATACATCGTGTGATCGCGCACGGTACGACAGAGAAACTAGTCAAGATTTTTGCAAACTTAATAATTTAAAAAAGAAACATAAGTTGGCTTTCTGCATCGAATGATTTCTCTATGATTATATGAATCATACGTAACTGCGGTCAATAAAATACAAGATAGTTGACATGGCATGGGAAAACTGCGTTTTCTGCCTGTGATTTTCTGTTATTTTATTAGAAGCTGTCGGATTATGAATTCCCAATTCGTTTGATTCTTGTAAAAGACGTATTTACTTCGGCTATGCATGGAATACATTAAAGGTTATAAATAGCGACAGGTGAATCGATTAATATGTATACTAATATTATAAAGAGGTAAAGTTTGGATATAGGAGGTAATCTCCGAAACTACTCATCTGATTTCACCAATATTTAGAATGGACTTTCGGGAATCAGGATGGACATAGGCTATATTGCTATAATATTTTGTCGCGTTGAAATAAAAGCGCTTTTCGTGGAGACGAATTTTAGAACGTAAGTCGATGAAAAAACTGGGGCAGTTTACAAAAAATTATTAAAGAATTTTTAATATCAGAACTATTTTACAGTCTAGAGCAACCATACTCAAAGTGTGCTCCGCGGAACCCTAGGGTTCCGCGAAACCCCTGTGGGGGCTCCGCAAGAATTTAGAAAAATATTAAAAACACGTCTCTCTCTGTTTGAGGCGATGTTCACGAGGCGCAGCCAAACTTAGTCGCCACCACAGTACAAATTATTATTGTACTATACCGCCGCCGATAGGTATCTACTTGTGTGAGCGCAGTCCCTTTGATAAAAGCCACCCCTGAGATTAGGCGCTATAGTTATGAACAAAACATAAAGTCGAGAATTGCTTGCACTGTCAATTTGTATTTCTATTTTTATTTCGGATTATGATACTATTAATAAGTAACTGTTACATTGTCCTCGTATTATGCTTATTAATAAAGAATGCAAATAAAGACATTTTTGTTTTATTGAGGGTTCCGTCAAGTATTTCGCTTTCCAAAAGGGTTCCGTCACCAAAAAAGTTTGAGAACCGCTGGTCTAGAGGAATATTACAACTGTAACGTGACTCTTAGCTTTAGAAAAATTAATAGAAATTTATTGTGAATATTGTTATTTTATAGAAATTTGTTGTGAATATTGCTTTTATTATTTTTACTATGTATGACGAGCTTATACCATTTTTTTGGTTTTTGGCAAATAAATACTAATACTAATACTAAAATTCGGGCGAAGCCCCGGACTGGGCCGCTAGTAATAATCAGATATCGAGTTGTTACTTGTAAACAACGTCATCTTTAGTATTGAGTCGAAGCTACGTTACGTAGAAATCTGTAATGTTATTTCATATACTTCGGCGAACCTGTAACAGATGTCAGTTCATAAAATTATGCTCGTAAATATTATACCAGAAGTCCTCTACTGGTCAAAGCAAACAATAAAATAAAAAAAGGAAAAAACAGTTGTGGTACCGATTTGAGTGTATTAATTGGCACACATTGTGATGAAACATACATCGTTTTCTTCGTTTTAATGAAAGGAAGTGCACACTATATATGTTTCAACACGACGTGCACAATGAACACAGGTAAAATCGATTCAGGAGAAATCCGTATAATGACAAATAAGCATATTTGTGAAAAATACTTTTTAAAAGTATTTGAAATACAAAGTCAAATATTCTCGCTTCATTGAGTATTTATATACAAATACTTTTACTGCATAGACTTGTAAAAAACACTTTTTAAAAGTATTTGAAATACAAATACTAGAAAAGTATTTGTATTGGTATTTTAAAATACTTTTACTCAAATACTTTACTAGTCTGCAAATAAGAACCTCAATAACTCACAAATTAGTAACGGGAGTTTAGACAAAAAAACTTTTATTATTTAATGTTCATCTAATTATTATTGTACAACGTTTCGTTAAGTATCTTAACTTTTTCAAATACTGGAAAGTAATTATATTACAAAATTAAAAAAATCATATCAGTTCTAATTTAAATACATAAAACATTTTTTATATAGTAGGTACACCTGAATTAATTCATTAAAAGTCGACTGTAAGTTGTAATCACAATAACGTTCAAACTAAAAACTTTATTGAATTGAGGTCGAATTTCGATCACTGGACGACCGCTAGTTTCAATAAATTGTTTTTAGAAGCGACAATACACTGCATTGAGTACCCGACGTCTAGACGACCATTAAAAGAGACGATCTATAATATTAATTGCAGTTTAAAGATTGAATCGGCACAGAATCAGACCTGCACGAAATCGGACTCGCAAATTCGCAATTAGTTTGATTTATATTCCACATCCGTATTTTTATAAAAAAGAGGTTTCTCCTAAATCTCACGACGGTGCCTCTAAACAAAAATATTGCAGCCGGCGATGGTTTGTCTATATCGGAAAGGCAAAACGCTTTTTTCTTTATTAAATGTCGAGTTTTTGTTGGTAGATAAAAAATCCCACCAGTCTGACGCCATATCTAAAACTTAGCATGTAATTTATTTTAGTTTAGTTCTTTTCTTCGTAAAAGTATAACTTATGGAGATTCCACGGCCCTTAATAACTTCTCACCAAGGTCATTGACTACTTATACAATTTATTTGTTTAGCGGAATTCCAGTTCTCGTAAGTTTTTTTCCGCGAATTAAAAACAATTGGTCATATTTAAGTCTAGTTTTTTTTAATTATGAAAATTATTTAGTATTTAGTATTAAAATTTAATCATACAAATTACCAAAACATAATTTGTATAAAGAACAATTCTTTTTACTAACTAATTCTTCTTTTATGACACATAAGAAATCAGATTTCATATTATCAATTCAAATTTGTGTCTGATGATTAAAATAAAAAATTCAAGCCCATTAAAAGACAAGGCCAGTCCAACTTCAAAAATATTGAAAAGTATATCAATATAATAACATGAAAAACAACGTTATAGCATATATTTCTCCAAAAACAATAGGGTCCTCGTATTTTTATGCCAAACATCCTTTCAAAATTTGATTTCAATCCGCTCATACGTTTGACCTGTATCGTGTTCACACACACTTTCTCCAAAAAAAATTGGACTTGGTGAACTTCAAGACGAAGCTTTTTTGTAAAATTTTGAAAAGTGAATTTTTACTTAAATGGGCACCATCTGTACAAATATGATAAGTAGTGATGTGCCGGATTTCCGTATCCGCGGATATCCGAGGGAGAAGAAAAATTCGTATCCGTATCCGTTAGTTTTTGGCGGATCTTTTACCTTATTAATTTTCAATTCATAGATGAAATTTTATATATATAGGTGATTAGGTAATAATGAAAACCTGTTAAATTCCATTCAGATTATTTTTGATTTTTTTAAATCGTATTTGGCACCTTTATATTGCAAACATTTATCGCAGTGAGTACCATACTAATAGTACATAACTCAAAGGTACTAAATCTTTGTAATGAGATATTGCACATCGATCTTTGAAAAGAGACAATCTGTTATGAGAGTTAACTCTTAAAGAGGTCAATAACTTTTTCCCATAACAGATAGTCTCTTTCCAAAGGTCGATGTGCAATATTTACCGCCGCGTACTCTAAGAAAGTTAAGATCCGTATCCGTATCCGCGGATCTTGAAACCAAAAATCCATATTCAGATCCGTATCCGCGGATATACATTTTTAACAATCCGGCACATCACTAATGATAAGCGCGGTTTTTGGAAGGTTTGCGGCGAGCTTTATGATTGTTATTCATAAACAAATGGTGGGGAACAATTCAATAAGCCGGTAAATTTTATATTATATACAGTTACAACTTGATCTTTTGTGGATACATGTCAGTGTGAAATACATAAATCAACGTGACTTTTGTGTACATCTTCACTTTCAAGAAACTGTGTTAAACCTATTTTAAATTAATTTTAAAGGTAAGAATTAAAAAAATTTATTTAGAAAATTTGGCATCCAGAAATAAATATTTTGAAGTAACAGAAAAAATATTTTTTTTATAAGTTAAAATATAATTAATTTGTGAGATATATGTTCATTAACGATTTTGTACTCTGCATATTTCTAAAATTGAAAACGACTGCAAGAATACCAAAGCTTGAAGTTATATATGCAGAAAACAGCGTTGAAATATTTTTGAAATACGTTAGTTTTGTAGATAGAATTATTGATTGCGCTTTTTGATTTATTGCTTTTAATCAGTTGAAAACGTTATTTTTTTTTATTTTAATAGGAAATTTTGATTAGGTTTAGAGTAATTGTTGAACCAAAAAACATGTTTGCTAAAAATTATTGTAAAGGACATTTATTCTTATATTGCGAAAAATAAAAAAATGAACTAGAAATATTGTTTTTATACAATTATTATTCCATTTATTCAAAAATAAACGTCACATACAAGTTTTTTTAGATGACAATTTTTATAATTACGTGCTTAAAGAAATCAAATAATATTCAACAGACTGAAAGAAACTTTGTTTATTTCCGTAAGGACTCTAAGCTTGTTGATTTTGGCGCCAATTAGATCAGTTTTGGAAACGCAATTGTGCGCAAATTCCACTGAAATGTTTCATATTAAAATTATTGTTTGTTTAGCCATAACTTCTCGAGGGGTTAACAGATTTGAAAAATGTCGACGCCATTTTGTTCAGAATGTTTACAGAATGGTCCCACATATTCTTCAGTAGTTTTAATAATCAAATATTTAAGAAGAAGACGGTTGATTAATAACGTCTAAACTAAAAATTAATAAATCCAATTGAAAAGGGAGATTCTGGTCTATACAATGTAGTCACTTTTGGATTGATTTTTGCCATTGATTTAATTTTAATTTTTCAAGGTCGATAAGCATAATTTTATAAATTCACTGTCACGTGACGTGCATAACAATTATGTGAAAAAAAAAATTCAAAACAGACATTTGAATTTGAAACTATAATTTCTTTATTGTTTAAAGCAACCTTAAAGTTCAAGACCACATTGTAATATTCATTAAGCGTATTTGTTTGTCGGCTAAAGCGAAGAAATAATTATGCTTCAATATTTTAATGCATACGTCATAATGATTTAAAGATATGTCGATTTTTTGAAACAGGATATACATTTCAAAAAAACCCTGTTCATAACAGTCCCGGGCTGGGATCTAAAGCGGTCTACACTAGGGCATGCAGAACCGGGTCCGGTTCTATATTTTGCACACCCGGTTCTAGGGGTAGTCGGAACCGGTTCACCCGGTTCTACCCGGTTCCAAGCGAACAAATCGTATTTTTTATATATTTTTTTGTATAAATGATAATAGAGAGTTTGGTTACGTAGGAATTATAATGAGATAATGAATAAAATACAATTTGATATTAAATGATTATATAATTAACAAAAACTAACTTTTGAAACTATTATTAAATAATCAACAAAAACTTACTCTTGGAACTCTTATTCAATAATCAACAAAAACCTACTCTTGGAACTATTACTAAATGATCTACAAGAACTAACTCTTGAAACAATTTAAATAATTTGGTTTGAATTTTTTTGGTTTGCAGATGACAGAAAATTAGGAAATAATAGTACCTACTTAAATAATAGATACTAAAACACTTAAAACAGAACACGCGCGTAATTTAAATTAGCAATTAATACAAAATTATAATAATCTTATCAGAACCGGGCCAACCCGGTTCCATCGCTCAGAACCGGTTCCACAGACTTATTGAAATACCCGGATATACCCGGGTATTTCAGAACCGGGTACACCCGGGTGCATGCCCTAGTCTACACACCTTGATACAAGCTGCGATGCAGGCATCGACTCTATGTTTCATGAAACTTGCATCAGTTGCATAAACGCCTACTTAAATCGAAACCTATTGCGATGCCTGAATCGACTCCATGTTCATGCAATACAAGAACAGTATGGTTAAGTTATTTTCTAGGTACCCAGTGCTTGACGAATAAAATGAGGTACGTTTTGCCAACACCAGTTTTATTAGCAGTAGTTGGGGCACTCTTTATACTCCATATAAGAAAAAGGAAATGGTCAAAAAGATGGTTTATAGAAAGAAAACGTTATTCGAATGCTTTATTGGAAGAGCTAAAAGTAATTTGTATTCCAAAGACACGTATGCAGATGATAAATGTTTATGAGCTCTTCCCAAAATACACGATCACTTTCCATCATGGAATTTACACGCACAAACAACAAAGTAACCTCTAAAATGGCGCGGAAAAATTTATTAATATCGTCTTGGCATCGACGCAATTCTACACACGCTGAAACTTGCATCAGCATCACCGACTCGGTGTCGTGGCTCGCCGACCAAAATGGGATTCCAGACTCTGCATCGCTGCAAGCCGCAACTGATGCCAAATACGTGATTCAGTACTACACACACTGCTACTAGCATCGCAGCTTGTATCAAGGTGTGTAGGTCGCTTTAGAGAGGGTTGGCCCTCTATCCCCACAAGAAGTACTACAAATGCTTTTAAATCATTTATTTTTTTAATTTTTATCGGTTAGTCAACGACTTTTGGACATTCCCGGGCATGGCAATAGGACTATAATAAAAGTTCAGTTGAAATAATAGTTCTCTTTAAAAAAATAAGGAAGACCGGCCCTCGGCCATTTGCCCGATGTGTCCTACGGCAAGTCCGGACCTGGTTCATAATATGATAGTAGATTAATTTGTTTTTGAAGTGAAACTTCTTAAGTCGTTATTAATGTCGTTCAGCAGCCGTAACGAAATATATAATCTTCTCCCCGAAGAAATAAAAAATGTAAATAATTGTCGACAGTTTAAGAAAAGACTTAAGGCCTTCTTAGCTGCTAAATGTTTTTATAATATTAATGAATTTTTTAACTTGTAATTAATATGTATTTTGACTTCTCCTATATTTTTTTTGTCTTTGGAGCAATAAAGAATTATTATTATTATTATTATGACACCGTCGGGAGTGGGAGAGATGGGATGCTAGCTGATCTAACAAAAGAGAAAAACCGGCAATTTAATGTTGCGACGTGAGCATGGTTTTTTATATAAGCCTTGGATTGCGGTTTGTTGCGGTTATTTTTTTATCATTAAATACAGATACATTAGTACACACAAGGTGTTCCGGAAATAGCAGACAATTTAGAGAGAAGATTCGGTATATATAAAATTCGATTCAAATAACTTTTTACCGTTTTTGTCCAAAGCCACTTATGACTCCAGTTGTCGAGCGTCTATCTATACTAATATATAAAGCGAAGAGTTTGTTTGTTTGTTTGAACGCGCTAATCTCAGGAACTACAGGTTCAAATTGAAAAAAAAAATTGTTGGATAGCCCATTTATCGAGGAAGGCTATAGGCTATATAAAATCAGGCTACGATCATTAGGAGCGGAGCATTAATGATAAATGTTGCAAAATGTATCTCAAAAATAAGCTTCTATTCAGGTGAAATGCACTAACTAAATATACTCATATTAGCGTTGTACATTTTTATTTTCTACATTGGCTTACATTTAAATTTATTTTAATTTTATTTAATTAATTAAAAAAAAATTATTAAGTTAAAAAAAGTATAAATACTGCTTTTTATCGACAAAAACTTTTGAACAGTAACTCCGATCATCATGAAATTTGGGCACAATATTCATCTCGGTAAACTAAGATGAATGTGTGTACTCATGTTCCTCCCTTCCTCATTCGTTCTTTTACACCCGGGTGAAACCGGGCTGGACCGCTAGTATTCTATATACTATCTATTTATTTTATTAAGTACTAGATTTAAGGTCGCTGCATACGAGGCTGGTTTTACCGCTAGATTTCAAGCGCGTTCGCTTCGCACGATGCGCGTTCCGAAGCTGGTTTTGTAGATCCGTTTATTGTCTCTGAACAGAACACACACACTATACGACGCCATGCTTGTTTGTGGGCGTTTGTCCATGACGCTCACGTGACAAGATCCCGTTTCCTGATTGATGTTTGCTCGAAACGAGCAGACAAACCAGCACGAAAATTAGCCCCGGTTCTAATTTTGAAATTCATCTTGCTGCGACGCACGCGAGCCCGCAGTGACGTCATTTCAATTTTCGCAACAAGCGCGCCAGCGAGCGCAAGTCCCAGTAACGATAGTAGCGGCAAAGCTAGCCCCGTGTGCAGCGGCCTTTATTTGTTAGTTTGTTTGTTTGTTTACTGTTGGCTCGTAGTTACATCACACTTTCGAGATGTTAAACAATTAATATCTAATTATAATATTATAATATTGTCATTTAAGAATAGACACACCAAGGATTTATTTAGTATACATTTTTAACACTTTTTAACAATGGGTGTGAATCGCGCACCTTGGCTCCACAACTCGTGTAAATAGATTTTCGTATTGTTTTTTTTTTATTTAACACTAGCGGTCTGTCACGGTTTCACCCGGGTGCAAAAGAACGAATGGGGGGAAGGGACATGAGTACCTACGCACGTTCATCTTAGTTTACCGAGATGATAAATTAACAATATAGCCTACTAACTCAATAATAATGTAGGATTCTATTAGTGAAAGAATTTTTAAAATCGGTCCAGTAGTTTTTGAGTTTATTAATTACAAACAAAAACACAAAAATAGTAATCTTTTCTCTTTATAATATTAGTATAGATTACAAAACGATTTTTAGCACATTTTTAGTTTCCATCATTTTTTAGTTGGAATCGTTTTTAAAATGCAGACAATGTTAGATAAATTTGTCGCATTCTTAAATATTCGTGGATTTGTGTCAGCGCTGACCTAAGCAAGTAATTAGTTAATAATTTATTTACAATACCTGCTAAAAACAATGAGTTAAAACTATCTACATATTTTCTTTTTTTTATAAAAATGACGGACTCTAAATTAATAGTATGCCAAAAATATTTTTTGAGATTCGTAGTAGAAAAACCATTAACGTACGAAATAGTTTTTATACCATGTAAATCCCCGAGGCATAGACAAAAAAATGCACTGTAATAATTAATAAAATTGTTAGTTAGTAACAGATTAATAATAATAATCTAAAAAAGTTGTTATTTGCATACAATGCTTATGTAAAGTTGATGAGTTCATTGTTCAAACAGTACTTAATAATCACTACAATTAAATGATTGTGGTATTTATTAGTACCCAAATCATCTCTACAATAGTCCTTTGAAAAAACTGAATTGAACTGATTTGTTCAGATATTTCAGACTAGACTTTTATTTTAGCCGAGTGGTGAATAATTTAGCAGCTAAACCAAAAAAATTTCCTATTACAGTCGAGTATAGTGCATTTGCGAGTTGTGTATTGCGATATGAACGAACTGCAAACGCAACAAAGTTAACAAATTAAAATAATTTATTACAGTGACAATTTTAGGAAAAATGTTAGCCGTCGTTGAACGTCTTGGAGATGTAAACATAAATTTAAACGAAATTCTAGTGACTAAATATCGCCCTGTAACCAAGATTTCGTCCAGAAGCCAAATTTTGTCCTTTCATCTACCATATTTCGCCCTGTCAGCTAACGAAATTCAAGTAACTAAACTTCGCCCTGTAACCAAAATTTCGTCCTGAAGCTAAATTTTGCCCTTTCATCAACTATATTTCGTCCTGTCAACTAACTAAATTTCACCCTGTAACTAAACTGTACCTTGTTATCTAGTTGTCGCCTTTAACAAAAGCCAAATCCAACGCATCCACAAAGCAATCCGAATCATGCTTTAAATTGAAGATATCCATGACTACTTAATAAATAGTATATCAAAGTATAAGTGGATAGAAAGGTCTTTAAAACACGCGTGATTTTTCGAGCACGACGGCGCAGCCAGAGTGCTCGAAATAGAGCAAGTGTTTTAAAGACCAGTTATCCACGAATACTTTACGCAATTTTTTTTTATTGGTGCACTTTGAAATCATAAATACCGGTATTATTACTACAAAAAAAGGGAAATAAAAACTAATAATGTAAAATGGTTAAATTCGTGATGTGACATCAGTATACCTTTCGTTGTCATGGAAATGAGAAAAACAAATTAATTTGCAATTTGTCATTAAAGATTAATTGTTTAATAATGTTAAAAAAAGATCATTTAATAAATTGAATCACACATTTTCTAGAATCGAAACGGAGAAAAACCCCATCATTTTTTGTAGCCTTGATCACGATTTACGTTTAGAAAATTTTCCGCAGGTCATGCTTAGTTCGTGCCGTCAACAACAGAAATACCAAATGCGGTCAGAAAAAAAAATGTAGACGCTCGACAACTGAGATCATTAGCAAGGTGTTTATAAATTTATAATTGCCAGATAAATAGTTTGCATGATCCCAGTCCCATGCTCATTGTCCAGTCGGCTAGATTTTACTTTACACACTAGTACGAAATGGAGCTATACAGGCGCTATTTTATAGGGATGCAGGTGCAATAAGTGTATTTTAATTTTTTTTCTGATATAAAATATTCTTGACGACTATTATGCGTTTTTTTTAAATTTTGTTAATTTATTGATCGTAGTTCAAGGTCATTGTTTGGCGCCTTTGTGCCAATAAATAAAATAATTACTGTTAACTTTTCCATTGCGTATTTTTTAATCAAATGAATTATTGAATTATACGCACAATAGAACTTTATTTTCCATATTCAATACGTCATTCATAGTTCAAATGCACAATAATGTTGAAATTTCAATGAAACTTTTCTCAAGATGACGTTTGTTTATCGATTTTTTTATTTGAATAATGACATAACATACAATTAAACACTGTAACACTTAAAAACGTGTAAAACATAATTATACTTATATTCTATACTTTTATTCTATACTGAGCATAGGAATAAAATCGCAATCGAACCATTAGGGTGCAAACATATACTTCTGTCTTTTTTTACGCCGTAAGCACTGGCTTATCCAGGAGGGCAAAACAAGCACGGGGGACCCGGCTTAAGAAATTTCTAATTTGCTCTCTCCTGGGCCAAAAGCTGAGGACGCCCATGTTAACGTCATAGAAATAGACAAAGTTTTTGAAACAGAGATACTTTATTCAGATTGAATGCAAGTACATCAACCAATTCTATCATCGGAGAAATCAGAGAATTACATCGAAGAAAGAGACGCAGATATATTTTTGATACGCCTTGTTGCCTTCGCTCACCGCCTATTGAGTAGATAGAGAGATATAGTAAATTATTAAATATATTTACCAAAATAACAACTGGTGTCATAAAAATTAGAAAATTCATATTGAATATTTTGTCAATGGAAAATTCTTATTTTGTTTATCTTGACTAAATTGTTGTTTTTCTAGTCAGTACAGTTAATTTTATAACTGTGTGACTATCGTACTAGAACAGCAACATTATCATACTTATAGGTGACCAGTTTGAATCATTTTTTTATGAGCGCAATTAACAAATCGCGGATTGCTTACTTTCTTGGCCTTGACATAAAACGCCAACGACCTTCAAAATAAAGAAGTTTAATGACATTAAACAATGTCATTCGAATACTGCGCATAGTTTTAACGGTATTGTTGCCGTCGAGACGACAAATCTCGACACGGAACTATATTACATTCGTCTTGTGTCTCGAGACGAGTCGAGATCTCGTCACCGGTCGTTCATTTCAACATAGTGTCACAACTCGTATACGTAATGACTGCATTACGTTCTCGATACATCCTATAAAGTAGCTGCTTTACGTGCATGCATAGAGGTATATAAAGTGAGCCATTACTCACTAGTGCGGTAAAGTAAAAAAAGAGTACGCGGTCTGATTCATGAATCTCAGCTACCATTAGAAGTATATGTAAAACAACAGCAGGCGCGGATAGTAATTTTTTGTAAACAACCTTATTAGAACTATAATCAAACATTGGAAAATCTACTGAAAATGAAGTAAAAAGCAGCTATTTTCATGCGTCAATTCACACTAAAGATTCCATTCCTCACCAAGAGAAACGTTTATAATTTAGCTGTAACACAATAATCCTAGTGGAATCTTATTTGTAGAAAGGAATCTTTTTTAAATAAAACTTGACATATGACTATGAATAATAATATTTTAATAGGTAAAAAATAGCTATGATACGATTTGTTCAAAATTCGAGTTTAAAAGAACTCAAAAAAACACTCTTTTATAGCAATGTTGACTAAGAAGTCAAAATTAATAAAGATTTTGTTCAACAGCGATAGGAAGTCTCTAAACTCGATATAATTTAATTTTTCCAATAAGCTATTCTTATTTTAAGCTTATTTAAAGAATTCAATTTTATCCAGAAAATTTGAGAGCTTTGTGGCACAGGTTAGAATTGAGGTAGGCACCTGAAATTTTGCCTAATTTTTTTTTATTTATTTAGAGACATTTGGCGCCTTGGTATACCTATAGCGTATGTCTTATTCAGACTTAAATTAATTAAATCATTTGGTTTTAAAATTACTAAGTTTGCTATATTTGCAAAAAAAAAAAAATAATAAATAAAGTACTACGTACATTTTTGCTGTGAGAATATGGCGTTATATTATTAATCACTATTCACAAATTTATTTGAAATAATAACGCACCATAATGAGTAGTATACTGAAAAATATAGAAACAGAAGTGTATTCTAACAAAAACTTTTATTTTCGAAAAAAATAAATTATCCTTGCCTCGACACTGTAAGAATCCAACTGCCAAGATGTATGTGGAACAGCCACTTTTAAAGGAATCATTGCTAAAAAGTTAAAAATACTCCTCTTGAAGTGCAAGGAAATTTAATGAAAATATTCCTATGCAAAATACTTTTAGACAGGCATCTCTAATAGACGGAGAGCACACCGTCAGATTTTTTTATAAATAAGCAAACAAACTGGTCTGATTCAGTAAGCATTGGAACAGACAATTCGAGAGCCGCAATTATTATTATTTTAATTCTGCCGGATCCTGGGATAATAACGTCACATTTCTTAACTGTATCGACGTCAAAATATTGGTCCCAGGAAGACTTTCATATCATCACGAGATGCCAGAGTTCATCGTGTCGCAACTACTTGGCAGCCCTAATTTTTCGATTGTGGCTCCCTATTTGTCTCTGCCCAATGCTAACACACACAAACAAATTCGTTTGTGTATAGGAAATCCGTCGCGATGGTCGGCTCCGGGACTTAAAGAGGAACGACTGTTAATAAAAATGTATGTATTTTTTCCACTCAGAGGAAGTCAATAACCCAAGTCTGAATCTTCCTGAAGGAGTTGATGTAATGGCGTAGCTAGGTACCCGTAATTAAAAATCAATCGTGATTAAATTAGTTTAAGAAAATATCAATAAAATTTAAATTTAATTAACCATATTTATGGGCGTAATGAATCATTACTGGATTTCCAAGTGCTATACAGTATGTAAACGCGTAAGGTGCACATAGGGAAATTAGCATTGGGAAAAAATACTTGGATCAGAGTTAGCCATGATTGCATTAATTGTTATTTCTATTAAATTGTCGTAAAAATCTTGAGGACTTCTATTTTATTTTGATTTATTTTTATTTTACCTGGCTTTTTTAATAATAAAAAGCTCTTATAAATCATTATTTTAATTTTTTTGTACAAAAATAAAACAAAAAGAAAACTCCATCTGTTTGGTAACATTTCATTCAAAAATTGTCTGACTGGGATGACATATGCGTGTTGGTAAATCAGTGACCTAATGTCTTTAGGTTCAACACGATTAGGCGGAGATATTTGACCATATTTAAGTATTTTTGGGAATTTAATGTCTCATTAATAAAAAAGTCCGATTAT
Source organism: Xanthostigma xanthostigma (assembly GCA_963575645.1). Lineage (NCBI taxonomy): Eukaryota > Metazoa > Arthropoda > Insecta > Raphidioptera > Raphidiidae > Xanthostigma > Xanthostigma xanthostigma. Next base: position 18,524,421 of record OY754474.1, read on the forward strand.
GTTGTAATCATTTGAATATTTTCTTCGGAAGTATATACACATTCATTTTGCAAAAGAATATTATCTGTCAAATTGAAAAACAAGATTTCAAGGCTCACTCTGATCCAGTCATTTTTTCCCAATGTTAATTTCCAAAATGGTTTTTTTAATAAACAATTGAATATCTCGGCTCCTGTTTATCTCTCAACACTCAAATTGCGGCTACTTTTTAAGCTCAATAAGGAGCACATTCTTGGAAAGTTTCAAGACCGCTAAATAATTATTGCAAAAGTTATTGCAAATTTAATAAAAAGCATTTTTCGACGCGTTTTTTGCTGTTTACCGATAAACTAATGAACCGATTTTGATTCAACAGGCGCCATTTTGAAGGTTTTTATATTACCTACAACTTTCTAATAAAACATTTTTCACTCAAACTCTTGGTTTCTTCAATAATAATTCATATCTGGACAAAAAGCGGATTTTCGAACTTAAACATGCCGCGATTTGGTTTTTTATGCGAATCACGACTGGGTTTTTTTTTTTTATTACTTGTTTGTGATATGGTTTAGAAGAATCCATCGTCAGTACCTATGTAGTTAGCATTTAGGTTCTGGAATTTTGCTTAATTGAGTTGGTCTATAATATGTGCACCTTACGTATTTACATACTGTATATAAAAGAATTCATCTCGCGTGCAGAGTGTCCAGTACCATATTTTTTTTTAATATTACTTCTCCAGACTATCTCTTCTCTCTTTCGAAATGAATATAGCATACAAACATTAACAACAGGAGAAGATGAAGGTTGTAGATTATAGGTTCTCAACATATGCACGTCATCAATGTCTACCAATAGACCTAGACAAGGTATACGAGTACCTATATGAGATGATAGGTTTGTTAAATTAATTTCTGAACCTAGAATTTTCGTTACCCAAAGACTATGTACTATGTCAAATTACTAATTTCTACGTCGCATTATTTCTGTGATTATTGGCTGTGGCATACGGCCATTTTTCCATTTTTTTTTTCTAAAGAAAAAGATTTTGTTGTTTCATTTCTATATAATGTCCAAGTTTAATGAATAATTATTTATTTTTCCTATTTTTTTCTTTATGCCTACTCTGAAGAATCGTCCATTAAGACCTGTCCCACTCAAGTATTGCGGAGTGGATGCGTTATTTTGTAGTTACGTCACTGAGTTATTGTTCTTTATTGTTAAAAATGAAAATTCAATGAAAACAACTCATAAACAGACCCGTCAATATAAGCTGATACCTATCTACATAAATAAAACAATTAGATCACAAATAAACACATTTCGTGTATTGTTTAGGTAAATTTCCATTAATTAAGTTTATTCTATACCGACAAGTGAAGGAATTTTGTCGCTTTATAAAGAATTTTTAATTAACTTTGAATGCCAATTTATAGTATATTTGGTCAGGTGGAAAGTTGAACGAAGTCTTTTATTACGACCCGAATAACGAATTTATGCATAACAATGGTTTCATTAGAAATTCTAGCCAATTGAGCGACGGAACCATTCTAACTTCAAAAATGTTGACATTATAAGTAGATATAGTATCTATAATAATAAAGAAAATCAAATTTATGATGTCGCGTGAGGTGACGCGGGTAATGGCTAGTATTTTTGACCTAATCTGTACTATTCCCCACTTGTGGGTTGGAATGGTAAAATTACTTCATTAGTTTTAGTAATTTTTTAAAGAAGTTTCGATTTTCAGAACGTTTTTCTGTCTGTATTCTGTCTTAAAAAAATATTTAACCGATTGTAATCCTTTTTTGTAAAGCATAAACTCAACCCGTGGACGTAGGCTTTATATATATATTTGCATGGAAATGTTTATGGATAACCTTACTATTGAGAAAATAAATTGCAATTACATTCAACCTTCCAATTAAAACAAGGTTAGTTACAAAACTTGTAATTTTATCAAGACTTGATTTGATTTTTTTATACGTGTTGCAAAATAAATAATTTATTGTTAAGTATGGATTTATAACGGGTTTAAAGCGCGCCTTTTTTTACAATAATTTGAAAAATTGTGTATTGTCGAATCCGAATCAAATATTTTTTCCGGGTTGCTGTCTTTACCGATCATTGAAGTCTCCATCAAATATTTTTTATAAAATTTCGTAACCCGTCTATTTTTCGAGTTACAAAAAATGCACGTTATCAAAAGTGTAGTTTTTTGTATGTATGTACCGGTGACATTGTGTTTTTTTAATATATAAAGGTGCGTTTACACGATAAACTTTTTTTACTGATGTAACGATTTCCATTTTTTTTTGTTTGATCAGGGATACATTATTTGATATAGCGGGCGGTGCGAGGGATTGATTTTAGTGTGAACGCGGATTTAGTTTATAAGTTTCATTGAACGTCATTAAATTATCAATGTACACAATTGATATAGTACTTGCTAATTAGTAATTCTATTCTCGAATGTTCGGTGCATTCTTTGAACCTTATATGGATTAATATTTGGTTCTTTTTACATGAAATGTGGTTTGTACAGCAAACGATTGATAATAATTCAGTGTTATGGCATACCATTTCTCAAGTTTCTTCGACCTGATGAAGTAGTAGACCTTCACGATGTGCATAGACCTCACCTGTTGAGCGTCTATAATCTACTGTCTCTCTCTATCTCTCTTCTAAGTTGTTATTTTGACTTCATTGTCTTGTACAGTGCTCAAAAACTGCAAGGGTTTTGCAAAGGATAGTGTTTTGAGAATAGCTAGGATTTAGGGCGTTAATAGGAGAGCGGCCCCCAGTAAAATAATAAGGTACATAAAAAGCATTCTGCCAGACTGGGAATAACACTATTAGGGGATTCACATAAAAGATCTTTTAGGTCGCAGTGTTTGTGAGATATCAAGTGTCTTATCACCCCAAATAAATCTAATCCAACCTAGGGCGTTATAATAAATATACTACAATCAGCGATCGAGGCCCCTGGAGTTAGAGCAATATTTTTGTAAACCTTAGAGTTTCGTAAATATTTTGAAAATAAAAGAAGTAGCTGTTCTTTTGTTCTGAAGTAACAAAAAATAATTTTTGCATGTCAAACCACACATAGAACCATAGTATAGACACGAAAAAAATTTTTCTTCACATATTGATAAAAATTTAGTTTGAAAAGCGATCTTTTTCTATGTAGATCAATCGTTTGTTTTTTGTGTTCTACAAGACAGAGAGTTTCACTGTGACATTAGACGGTATGTGCGTGTATAAAAACTGTAGCAATGTGGTCACAATCTAAGATCATTGTGAAATCAAGTTTATGCTTTCTACACTCGAGCAAATCTCAAGAAATGTCAGTATTTTTGAAGTTGGAATGGTTCTGTCGTGCAATTGGCTAGAATTTCTTTCCTCAAAAGGTCAACGTGGCTGGAGTTCGCTGACTCTCGCAATTGTAAAAATTACCGTGTAGTAAAAAAAAACCTATTTATAAACTCAATGGAGCAGTATGGAAAAGTTCTTTGCACTGAACATAAAAAAATTCCTTCACATTCATAATATAAAACAGTGAATTTTTATATTGTCTATGAATATGTGTTGGAATTTTTAAGAGAACGGCTTTTTTCAGCGAAAAAGAAATTCTTGTCTATCGTGTTACTGAAGTACGTTTTTGCATTACGAAATTGTCATACCTATTCAATATTTAATTGATCTAGTTCAAAATTAATACTAATACTGAGTCAATTATGTTAATATTTATATCTAACCACATTCACTCTTTCAATGCAGGGATGTCCATTGAAAGAACGGATACTTTTTTAGATCTGCTATTGATCTTTATTATAAACTAGCGATCCGGTCTGGCTTCGCCCAAATTTGTAGATAGCCACCGTTTTTTCGTCGAGTTACGTCGCAAAATTGGTCCATTCTAAATATTGGTGAAAACATTTTTTAAATCGGATGAGTAGTTTCCGATATTATCCAAACTTACAAACTTTACCTCTTTATAATATTAGTATAGATAATTCAAATCAACAGTTTTAGGGTTGTTTCTCGTGCAGGGGTGTTAAGGCTTGATCATTGTGTGAAAATAACGATGTACACTCGGGCGAAGCCTGGCCGAGCAGCTAGTCTATACTACTATTAAAAAAATGAAGTTTGTATCTGTATAACTTCAAAACATTGAATTTTTTTTATAATTTAAATGTTTACTATTTTGATGATCCTTAAGCGAAAATAGGGATTTGCACTCGGACAAATCCTAACCGGGAGGCCGGTACGCAGTAGCGAAACGATAGTTTCGAAACCGTCACAGATTCGGTTGGAACGCTTAGAGGACGGTTCAAGAACCGTCCGTATCTCGGTTTGAAAGTGTTTTAAATAAATAAAATTATCGACCAATTTTTCAGACAATAAATTAACAAAAAATATAATTAATACATTAACGTTTCGATCCGGATTTGGATCTTCTTCAGAACGGATCTAAAAAATATAAAAAACAATTAATATTTAATTTCTAATTCGCTTTGATGTATTAATTATTAATTTAATGTAATAATTATATTTTTTGTTAATATATTTTCTGAAAAATTGGTCGATAATTTTATTTATTGAAGAGTTCTAATCAGACGTTAATTAAAGATTTGAAAGCGTTTTAGCTTCTGCGCATAATCGTGACGGTAATATTACCGTTTGTAGAGACGTTGGAACATAGCTAGTATATGCGTGAACTTGGTTTTTGTTAGAGAACCGGTTTTTTACTCAGCCCTTGTCGCCGTTTTTGTCAGAAACTTTTCCATCGCGATCAGCGTTCACAATAATTGGATAGTGGAAAGAGCCGCGTACTCGCCGTTCGCATGCAAACAAGGAAATCCCTTAGAAGGAGAGATAATAACGCGACAACATTTCAGTCGCTGCTCGAGCATTGCCTGAATTTGACGTTTGCAAAGGACACGCGACATTTACGCAGTGCATCGTCGCAAGTTATGAGTGGATTTTATTGTAATAGTGTAATTAAAGTGCATAAATTAATTACTTTTTAATTTTTGAAAAATTTTATAAACAGTTTTTGGTTATACATTTTGGAACACACATGCATCATGGTTTGGTAAATAGTTCAAAAAATTATTATTGTTTTTTTAAGGGTAATGATTTGTCTATATAAAACAAAGTCCCCCCCCCGCCGCGTCTGTCTGTCTGGACGCGATAAACTCAAAAACTACCAAACGATATTTCATATAGTTTTCACTAATATAAAGAGCGATAAACGAGGAAGGGTTCTATATATAATTTGTAAATATTTTGTACGAAATGGCTGCACTATGGTCTATGACGGTGTTTTGTAAAAAAAAATTTTTTTTTTCGTACGCTTACATGGCTAACGCTGGCCAAATCTTTAGAGATACATCCAAACAATGTACTTTGATAGTTCTGCTGTGTAGATGGGAAGGTCAATATAATATTTTCAGAACAGTTTTGTATCCGGGTGAAACTGGGCCGGACTGCTGGTGTAATAATAATAATAATAATAATAGCGGTATAGTTAATGAAATAAACTTTGACCCATTGCTAATACTTGGCTTCGGCCCGTACAATCCAAATAACCCAGAGCAAATGTGTAGTAGAATGTTAACAATAGGTGTAAAATATAAGTACACCTTAGAAAGAAACATATTACATTAGGTAAATGAAATCATTTAAAGAGCAATGACAACTTTGATTCATCAATAATTTTAAATTCCCTCAAGTAACACAAAATTGTTCAAATAAATAAAATTGTCGACCAAGATTTGAACATAAAATTGTTTTAAAAGTTTGCAACAAAAATCTTCTACAATATCGGTTTTCCATTAAACGTTTTTTTGCATTTTAAAGTCTTTTGTTCTGTTTTTATTTATCAACTTTACAAAAACCAGCTGTTCTTTGTACGGATTTTTTTAACCCCTTATTTGGATAACTAATTTGTGAATTTTACATGTTGTCTGTTTATAAATATGTTAACCTCCAGCTCATCTGGAATTTTATAGTCCATGGAAATTATAAACAAAGATATAGCAAAAAATTCCCAACAAGCAAAATTTATGCAAGAGTGTTTTTTGTCACATGTAATAACTTTTATGAGATGTCTACAAAATGTCTAGACATTTAATGAATTGATGTAAATGGCTACGACATAATGTAGTAATATAAAGTTATTTTTAACAAAAAAATTGAACCGACTTCAAAATATGCATTAAAAAGTAAAAAATAATAGTTATTGTTATTTTTGGAGTCGGTGTCAGCCAAAATGAAATCTATTCCGAGAACTAGAGACATGTAAGATTTAAATTGCTACTTTCGAATTTCGATGTGACACCGACTCCAAAAATAACAATAATTATTATTTTTTTTTTACTTTTTAGTGCATATTTTTTGAAGTCGGTTCAATTTTTTTGTTAAAAATATTTTATTTTTCTCTTTTTAGTGTTAGATAAAGTATTGCAATGGGTAGGCCCCGTATGCGTGCCTTTGAAATTTGAGAGTTTCCCTCGATTTCCCCGGATTCCACCATCAGATCCTGACTTGGTTCCGATGGGACCACCTCGGAAGTCCACTCTTTCGAACAAAAAAAAATTTTGAATATCGGTCCATAATTGACGGAGAAATCGGTGAACATACATAAAAAAAATATAAAAAAAAATTATATACAGTCGAACACAGAACAATAATAGGTTGTTCTGTGCAGTCGAACATAGAACCTCCTCCTTTTTTGAAGTCGGTTAATAAACAAAAGAACTCTGGAAATGACGGTGAATTAACAATGCTTTTCGTAGAAATATTATCACAATACCAGTTTTTAACATTCCAAAGAACTATATCTAACGATCGGTGGTGTTATCATGATAGATATGTATTTCTTCGCGTAGCCACAAAGGAAGCTAAATTCAGTAACAATACAATATAGTATAAAATAAAATAATTGATAACAATATTGCAACTAGTAGGTACGGTTCGCTCATTCTTGATAGTGACTATTATTCACACCATAAACGGGACAGTCTTCATGCGTGGGACATTGTGTCATTGTTTCGCCAACCGTTCTTTAATGATGAATCACCCTCTACTATTTCAAGTCACGTCTCATAGTCATTAAATATTTATTTAGATTTTAGAATCTAGATATTATCTCTGTCATTTTTGCATGGCTTTTTTTGTTACAAATAATAGAAAAACCAGACTGAATTCGAAACGAATAGTCCAGTAAACCTGTGTATAGTTGGAAAAACCCACTTGTTTACAATAATAAGTAGGGTAAGGGCACTAATTGCCGACCGCTCGTTTGTGGTTGACCTGCACGCTTTTATATCTACAGTTACTGAATTATAACACGGCAGTAGTTTGTATACCCAACGATAGTGTAGTAATACCATTACGCGCACGGTATATATGGTATGTTTTACACGTACACTCTATAAAACAGCTGGTTTTCAATTCATTTTCAAAATTTTCGACAGTTCATTTTTGAACAAACCTCACTTTTAATAGTAGGCTATAGAAAACAGCTGACAGACAATGATTTACTATGTAGTTAGTATAGCGCGACCAGTTTTGTTTTACTTTAACCGCATTAGTGCGTAATGACTCACTTTACGTGCCTGTATACATGCACGTAAAGCAGATATCTTATAGAGGAGGTCGTGCAAATAGCTAATTAAAATTCATTTTTTAAATTATACCCATTACATTGCAGTGATGAAAAATTTAGAAAAGATCAAACTGTACGTGGGACCTATTCAAAAAACAAAAAAAATAGGTCTCCACCTGCTGCATGTTGAGATTTTCCGATTTGTTTTCCTCTTTTTATAGTTATTAATTTCATTTTTACGCAGTCGGGTTTCTTGTTTATTTAAATTTATTGCATAATTTCTTATTATACGTATATTATATTATAAAAATCTTGCGTAGGGTTTTTTCAAATTTTTCCCTACATAAAAATAAAAAAGGAAGCATAATAATATAATGTAGTAACATACAAAAAAAAAGTAGCAACTGGGTAAAAAACAGGAACCACTATTGTAAAATTGTAATAAATTGTAATATTTTTATAAAATGTGACAATAAATCTTTTATCTATCTATGTCAATAATTTATGCTGTCAAATATGATTAGTTTAAAAGTGGTACGTGTTAGGGAGCTGCCGCCTTTACCCTATTACGAGTATGCGGAACATTTGAAAACCTGTTCTGCGTAACATTAAACCCTGCAATAGTAATTACAGATAGGTACAGTGAAACATGTGTTTGTTGAACGCCTATGGTACCAAAACCGTTTGACTTACTGAGATAAAAATCAAATATCGCACCCTCAATAATTATTTAATCAAATTGCATTATAATGAAGCTATAAAGCGTGTTTTTGTATGCGACTTGCATGATTTTGAAATCCATCTTGTGAAGTCATTACCATCTTCGCAACCAGCGCGCCAGCCAGTGAAAGTCAGGCAACGATTGCAGCGGCAAAACCGTTGCAAGATAGTATAAGAAAAAAAAAAATTAATGTCAACGCTGGGACTCGAACTCGAAGGTCCCAGATAAATATTCGTTTTTATCCTGAACTTACTCAGATTTCTTATTTGGTACATCACTATATCGTATTTGCATATCAGAGTTCATAATTAGCGTGGACAATCTGTTGTCTAGCACTTCTTAAAAATAAATATTGCAAAATGCTTTATGTTTGCTTCCATTAAATAAAAAAAATACCTAGAAAAACATATTTGAACTAAAAAATAAATATTGTTTTTACAAATTATAGTTACTTACGTAGTGATTTTTTAACAGTTAATATCGAATCTGACCTTGTCAGTTTTTAAAGCTTCGAGAAGATAATTGAATTGAAGTAATTATAATTAGTTGCAACTGCCCGAAAACTATTCCGCAGTACATATTGGGAAAACCGAATAATGTGTGTTAAAAATGCAACTTTTTATAAACAAATGCGGATGTTATACGTATTAGAAGTCGTCTTGGTCGCACATAGCTTTGTAACTTTTCGACATGAATGTTATAAAGAATGTTCCATTAGGGATTTTGTTTTGACAGCTGTCAAATCAGCCATATTGACTTCCATTTATTTTTTCTGGTTTGACATTTGGAAAGAGAAAGGTTTGCCATTTGTTAAAATGTAATCGTATAGTACGAAATTTCCAAAAAAAATCATCTTCAGCGATGAACCACATTTTCATGTCAACGGCTACATAAACAATAAAAAAATTTTTTTTTTATTTTATTTTTGTGGCGTGAATTAGTGAATATTGATTTGCATGACATGTGGTTTCAACAGGATGGAGCCACTGGTCTTACAGCAACTCAAACAGTGGATTTATTGAGCCAAAAATTTCCTGAACGAAAAAATGGTGTTGTTGCATGGTCACTAAGAACATGTAATTTGACGCCTTTGGACTTCTTTCTCTGAGCTTTGTTAAATCACAGGTCTACAGCAATAATCCACAGAAAATTGATGAATTAAAAGCGGAGATTATTCGTGTTATTGGTGAGATTCAGCTCAATTTATGTGAAAAAGTCATCGAAAATTTTGACAAAACAGTCACCATCTGTAGGGCATCAAGAGGTGTTTACTTACATGATATTCTTTTTGAAACGTAAATGGCAAACCTTTAACTTTCACATAATCCAAAAATTAAGATACTTTCAATGTAATCATTTTTTTTTTTTTTAATTAAAAAAAATCCTTAATGGAACACCCTATAAATAATAATTCACTAATATTACATATTTCTTAAATTGAAAACAATATTTTCCGAAACCGGCTACACTACACCAACATTTAAGAAACCTTGTTTTACATTTTTTTTTTGAGGACACCGTATTTTTCAAGGTATTAATTTTACAATTAGCTTTAAGAAAATTGATAATAATCATTAGTGTCCACGTTTTGAAACGCGATATATTACAAAAGGTTGATCAAGGTGATCAAAATCTGTTGACAATTTATCATTTAGACGTACGTATTGTGGGAGATATATTTTTATGCGAATATGAAAACGAACTTGACCTGATAAATTGTGACAGCAAAGGTCAAAACTAAAAATTTGCAGATTTATAGTTCAAAAAAAGGTGTTGTCGATTTTACAGTGCGTATGTGAAGAGCAGTTCATATAAAAATATTCAATTCTTTGATTAACGTCTGATTAGAATTCTTCAATAAATAAAATTATCGACCAATTTTTGCAGACAAATATATTAACAAAAAATAATAATTAATACATTGACGTTTCGGTCCGGATTTGAAGCTTCTTCAGAACTGTAATTTCTAATTCGTATTTAAAAATATTCTCTTCAAGTTTTTAACAACAACGACCAAAATCCTCGGACAGATAAATCTTATTCAGTAAATTTGTGTATAAACTTTATTGTCAAAAATCGTCTTTTATTGCGCTGATCTTTATCATTTGTTTTTCTTTGGGCACGGTAAAGTCTCTTCAAGCGAACAGGCAACATCTAAAAGGTCAGTGCCAACCTAAATTTGATGTCAAACTTTTCTAGCACCAAGCGAAGTTAATTGAAACAAAGGTATGATCTTAAAGTCAAATAAAGGAAGAAGGGTTATTTTAATTTTTTCAGTTTTACGTGCGCATTTATGAGGTGGACAAACACGTTTTCAAATCAAGTTTCTTGATTTGTTTAGAACAAAGTATTCAACACTTTCTTCTACCGGTATTAAGTAATTATTAGTAATTGAATGACAAAATATTTATAAAATGTGGAGGATAGTGACATTCTTGATTATCAAAGATTTTATGGAAGGCACACCATAAAAAAATAAGTAGTGGCTATTTGCATGTAGTAGGTACTAGCGCAAAATTCATGCGAATATTAATATCAGAAAAAAATGAAACTGGTTTTATTAGAAACGTTTTTTCTTACTTCTTTTTAAAAAAATAACCTAAGTTTTTTCGCTAACTCTGCAATTATATCTTTTACCAGCCTTTACTTCAGCATTAGGTAATAAAGCTTTAGATCAACCTAGTACCCAGAACCACTACAAAAGTGTGCGTGCAATCTTAGTCTTTAACTGCAGTTATTCGCATTCGCGAATATTTAAAAATTGACATTAGTTACATTGAATAAAAAAGATACATTGTGAGATTTTCACAGTATTTCAAATACACCTTTTCTAAACTGTATTTAAAGAGGCAGAACAAAATTCCGGTCGGAACAGCCCGGTCGAACTGCCTTTAAGGAGTGAAATAAGGAATGTTCAAGGCAGGTCTGTCGGGCTGTTCCGCCCGGAATTTTGTTCTGCCTTTTTAAATACAAGTTTAGAAAAGGTGTATTTGAAGTACTGTGAAAATATCAGCCTTGTCCAAAATGAGTTGACGTTTTCAACCCTACTAGCACATATTTAGGGGTTGACTACATTGAAAAATAGTCCACTTTCATGCCTAAATCAGCTTCCAAAAAGTTCTACGTCTAATAAGTAGGTACTCATAATTATAGAATAAAAAAATACTCGTACAGAAGCCCCTTAATAACATTTTATTGTGGAATAAGAGGTAAACTGCTATTTGTTTTAAATGCATATTATTAGCTATTAATTCATGGTTAAATAAATTAATTAAGTACAGATGAACAGAAAACTTTGATGTCATTTTTCTGTTATTAAAAACGTTCATTATATAAGCGGGACAGTTTTATGCGTGGGACAGGTATGCGTTACATTGTTTCATTGCTAAAATGACGACTCACTCTGTACTATTTCAGAACTGTAGTGTAGATACTGCAGCTCTAATGTGTCACCATGTAATTATTTAAAAAAATAATCTTACCTTATCCTAAAAACGTCGCCAATCGGATGCTGATGAGGGTAGCTTTTTGATAATATAGCATTATATGTTTTTTCATTTCAACTTTCGACAGTCCATTGTTTATATAAATTTAAAAGTTCATTTACAAGTTCTTGGTGTCGCCGTATTTCGATTCACTTAATAGTTTTTTTTGTTTGTTTGGATTTTGTTTTGTAACATAAAAGAAAATGCGAAAATTTTAATTTTACAATTAAAAAGTTAAATTGATTCGTATATTAAAAATCAAATTAAGAAATATTGTTCTAGAATATCATTTATTATACTGGATGACCCTTTAGGATACCTTGAGGATCTTTTACGAATTTCTCTTTTACATTATTGAGATATATTTTTTCATCGGACATTTCATAAAGAAAAACTGTTGAAACCAGCAGTGTTTTGCGAGAACATTTTCTTTTTTTTTACGTTGGTTTGTAATAAAATCACGGTGTAATACACAAGTTTATGCTGTAATGATTTTGGTAATCCGACACATTCTGTTCTCGTGTGTGCCGGATTAGTGGGAGTCTACCGTATGTACTTTTTCAGAAATGTTTTTGTTTTAACGCTGTTGGGTATTAATTATGAACAATACAATTCCAGAAATTCAACGCGTTCTTGATCTAATTATGCGTGTTTTGTTTTTCGTTTGTAAATAAACATTACTAACCTACATTGCGACATGTTTAACTGTATTGAATTTTTTAAAAAACGATAATAATAACAAAATAAATATTAGAATTGTTGAGCAAATAAGAAATGAAAATGTAGATAATTTTAAAACTGATGTCTATAAATAATTATTAATTTTTTATTGCAATCTTTTCGGCCTCGTCTGTTATTTCAAAACAAAATCCAAGCAAATTCGCAAGGACAAAAATTGTATGCAAACTTGCGATATTCCAGTTCTTTGTTTCTTAATTTATTTACAAACACACACGACAATCATTTAATTTGCACAAAAACATACAAATAAACACACATACGTCAATAAACAGATGAAAATTAAGCAAAAATCACATCAATTTTTAAAAAAAATTTGACACATTTCCTACACTACTATACTGCTGGAAGAAAAAAAGAAGCGATGGAATTATTTTCATACTTGACAGTCACTTGTTTCCTGGTACAAAACTGTCTTTTGTTTATATATTTGAATCAGCGTTTATTTTCATATATACAACACAAATCGGACTAAGTTTGCGTTTTTACATTTTGATATTTTTAAATGCGAATTATTTTAATACTCCGAACAATTTTTTTTTAATTTCGATTTTTCAACACGAATATATTGTTAATGTTAATTTTATTTTTTAGATTTAGATTTACACTTTTTTTAAGTAACGATTTAAGGAATGCACTCGTCTGCGTGTACTTTTTGCAATTGGCAAAAATAAAGTGATTACTTACTTTACACACTTACTCAGCAATAAAAAAATAATATGACATTTGTTTATACTTTTTAAATAGTGGAGTGGTATGATGTTATTATTTAAAACTAAATTAAAAATATTATTCTTTTAAACTGCAAGTGTAATTGTGTCTCAATACACAATCGTTCATTGACTACATGCGTATGACCTTCTTAAATAAATTAAATTAAAAAAAACCCGACCCGAAACGGTTGTTTTGAAAAAATAATTTGCTATATTTTGTTCCTCATATAAAAGTTGCTGATCTGAACGCTGTAAAATATTCTCATACCACTTTAATTCAAAATTTAGCGATAGAAATACATATAGCGACACTCAAGGGACTGGGCACTTTGTGGCGTTATTGAGAGTTGTCGTTAAACGGAGAGAAGAAATAATACATTAATATTTTTTTTACTATTTACAACTGACCAACAAACAGCTGAGCTAAACATATGAAAGATAATCCCAACAAAAACAATGAATTTCTTATAATCTTCGGCACGCATGATGCCGACAACAAAGCAAACAAAATAACAAATAAGTACTGTTTATTGTTTAATGATGACGTATTGTTGTCGTTATTTAGAGTGGGTGTATCGTTATTTAGAGTGTATCGTTGTTGTATGAGGTAAACCTTAAGTTAGTAATTTCGACGTTTTAAGGAGTTCGTCATTATATTTTGAACTTAACGAAAAGAAAATGTACTGTGCAATTAAAATTCACCGGAAAAGAAATATTTTTTTGAAAGTATGTCTAAAGAGATTTTACAAAATGGAGACTAAAACAGCCATCCATACCGTGTTCGAATGTAAAGGTTCTAGGCTAGAGGAGGACAACCAATAACTATCTTTGGTTACATAGATGAGAATGGAATCATTCCACAGAACAATCTATTGTCCAACCCTCTTGAGCTCGTATTAAGATCCAGATTATTCGCTGATTAGTCAGCAAGTAATCTAAACCCATTATACACGGTGACCGATAATTGCTCGTATTCCTCTCGGGAGAAGAAACTGACAAATTTGGAATGATTTATTACTTGGGGGTCGGAAATTCGTCATTTCCGAGAAAAACTACTTCGGTTTTCTTGTTACAAAACTCCGAGTTTGGGAGGTAAAAATTAAAAAGAAAATTTTTGGCCTGAATTTTTCCATGATCTGATAGCTTACTAATTGACCAACCACCCTAAAGCTAAAAACCAGGTAATTCATTGTTAGATTTTGTGTTGTGTGATAAAACTTACAATAAGTAAAAAAATAACAATTCTTCATAGAAGTGTCACTATCATAAAAAAATGACGCATTTTCTACCCCCAAGTGATACAGGTTAAATCATTCCAATAGTTTCTTCTCCCGAGAGGAATACGAGCAATTACCGATCATCCTATAGAAAAGGGCGAAGAGCACATCATATATATTAATACGTTAAGGTTAAAGATGTTTGCCTCCCTTTTTAGAAAAAACCACACAATTTCTCTACATAAATTATATATCATTTTACAGATAATTGCTTGCTCTACTGACATCGACAACTAAAACATTTATTATTGCTTTTGTTTTTGTAAATTTTTAATTATTAAAATTACATTAAGACACAATACAGCAACGCTGAACAACGTCTGCCATCTGACGGCTTTAATTTTGAAACAGCGAGCAACGCTGAACAACGTCACAGCAATGCTGCATGATGCCATCTGATGGCTTAGCTCAACGCTTTTGCTACTTGCGCCTCTATAGGACAATTTTAGTAAAATATTTCTTCGATCTGTCATCTGAGCTTCATATTGTAATACAACAAAAAGAAGAACGTTATAAGCAGTGTGCAAAATTAGAAACGAATTGAATACCTGCAATCATATTTAAAAAATAATTTTGTAAAGTGATAATTATTATACTTATTTAGTGCGAATAATTCGCACAGGTCACGCTAGTAAATTCCTTATTTATTTAAGTTTTTTATCGTTTACAATCCTTGTTTATATACAGATTGTATCAAATCAAAACGGTCCATAGAACATTCTGTGTGTAAGACAGAGACGATATTATATAAAGCACTAAAGCAGTAAATAAGAATGAGATAAATGATCGCTAATAGTTACTGTGGTTATACAATCTGATAGTATCGTCTTTGCTTTCTATAGTAAAAATCACAACTTTATCAAATGTCAGTATTCACTAGTGAAATTATTGATAAAATGGCTATTTATTATAATCAATTAGGATATTGTTTGGCAGAACGTGGAGGTCTTTTTGAGCATTTAATAAATTAATTATTAAAAGTATGTTTTAATTGATAAATTGGTAAAAAGATTTACAGTTTACGTAATTATTTATTTACGTAACCACAGTAACTATTAGCGATCATTTATCTTATTCTTACTTACTGCTTTATATATCGTCTCTGTCTTACACACAGAATGTTCTATGGACCGTTTTGATTTGATACAATCTGTATAAGTGTCGGATTGGTTGTGTCATTGATATGAGCATTAAGACACCGGTTGGTAGAATGATTGTTATAAATTTTAGTCTAATGAAACATTCTTTTTGTTTCAGTAATTTTGCAATGACCACGGCGACGTCACCAGAGAATGAGCGCGAAGGAGGCGACATCTACGGCGCGGACATGGTTATGCCAACAGAAGGAACTTCAGCCATGCAAGAATTTTATACCGGATCGAAAATCCTAATAACCGGCGGCACGGGCTTCATGGGACAACTTCTGTTGGAGAAGTTATTGAGATCGTGTCCTGGAATAGAAAAAATTTACGTTCTAATCAGAAGCAAAAAGGGCAAGGATATTAGTACACGTTTTGAAGAAATATTTAAGAATGTTGTAAGTATTTCTCTTAAGCATTCTACCAGACTGGGAATAATACTATTAGGGGATGCACAAAAGATCTTCTAGGTCGCAGTGCTTGTGAGATATACAAATGTCTTATCACCCCAAATAAATCTAAATCTAAATAAATCTAAGTATTTCTCTTTCCTGCGTATCACAGAATTTTGTTGGCGGGAGGGGGGCAAGCGTAATCATGGACATTCGGATATCATACTTGGGGGACATTCATTAATTACGAGAGGTGTCTTTTTTTTTAATTTGGACACTTCCCTTCCTCTTGGTGAGATTTATGTATTTTGCTTCATATCACTAAATACCTAAGCGTTAATACACTGATGTCTTCTATGTACAACAGGTTTTCTTTGAAATATGAAGAGAAAAATGATACTGCGTTTAAAATGCCCTATAACGAAAAAGTTGATGTGAGATTTCCATTGACCCCCCTTCTCTTTTGTCGGATCCCTGCCTCCCATTTTGAACTTACGTAATTAATGGACGTCCCCTTAGATCATATATTTTTAGGCGCCAAAGTTTAATAACGAGAAATTAAAAGGAATATTTTAAAGTAAGAGTCATCATTAATGAATTATTGATTACGAAGACAAGCTATACTTATTTCTTTTATTTGCGCAATTATTAAGACACTATTTGTTAAAATGTTATTTGCAGATAAGTCTCTTGTGTGGTTTTTATTTATTTTTCGAATTTGCCTCTTCCTTGATGCTAGTTTGTGTCGATTTGAATTAATTCAAATAAGATTTGCAAACGAGTACCTACATAAGACTAATATTTTATATAACATATCAAGGATTAACAAAAAACAGGAAATCTAAGTTGACTTGATGACCTTGCAGATTTGTGCTTAGAACTGGTAATATATATTTTTGATTGGTTTCAATGTAATTGATTCCGTAATTTAATTTTAAAATATTACGTTCATTTTTAAAATATAAACATCTAGATTTATGACTTTGTAACTATGAAGGCTTTTTACGAACAGTGGTGAGAATTTTTGACGAAAATGAGCGTGTAATATTTTTGCTGTTTCGTTATGCAACTAACATGAAGATATCACAAAACATGCACAAAGAAAACATCGAATTTGATAGCCTCTTCTTTTTTTTGAAATCGGTTAAAAATGAAAGTCTGATTATCATTTCAAAACATCCACGTTTTGCACTCAAAATTTACAAATTATTGACATAAATATTGTTTGTTTATTTACCCACTCACTAATTCTGCTATATGTTTTTCAAGTAGGACGCAGATGTTGACTACATTGTGCTACCTACTTATGTTCTTTATATAATTTCATTGCGTTGTCTAAATAATCATTACTCAATAGTCAATACTTAACTGTCTTCTTCACTTCTTAGTCTATCACCTGCTACAATAACGGAATCAATTGTATATTTCTAAACGCAATTACAAAACTACATATGTCTGAAGGTTAAGATGTGTAGAGCCAGTATTGAGCGCAGATAGAACAAATCTGTACAGGGGTTCCGTTAGCATACTCACAATTTTATCATTGTGGGCATTAGTCGCAAGGACAATGCAAGGATACGGATATTAACTTAGTACAACTCTGAATGTTTAGTGTTGATATTTAAAAAAAAAGCAAACAAACGACTGCACAAAAATGAAACTAGTAACAAAAAAAAAAAAGAAAACATGTCGGAAAAGCTCAAAACATAACATGCGAGGATTTGTCTCTTTCTTTTGTTTTTGAATGTGTCTCCCACCTGCTGCATGTTGAGGTTTTCAGATTTGTTTTCTTCTTTTTACTCCTTCGTTCGTTTTTGTGCAGTCGGATTCTTGTTTTTTTTTTAATAATATTTTTTTTCTTCCTTATGGTCAGTCATTTTTTCGCATTCTAGTCTTTTCTTTCTTTTTTGTGTCAAAATGGTAGACAGTCGAAATGTCGTTATAAACTTGCAAATGCCGGTACACTTACGATGTTATTGATGCTTGAATTATTATTTTTAGATATTCCAAACCATACACCTCGATTGCAAAAGTGTTTTACAAAAAGTCGTACCGGTTACGGGAGACTGTGCTGAACCGGGTCTCGGCTTATCGGAGAAAGACAGTGCTATGCTCGCGAGGGAAGTTGATTTGATATTCCACTGTGCTGCGACAGTAAGATTCGATGAGAAGCTCAAATTGGCAGTTCACATTAATATCAGAGGAACGAGGGACCTTCTCATTCTTGCCAAGGAAATGAAGAACCTTAGAGTAAGTATTTCATGAACTGGAGTATCTTCAGTGCCGGATTTAGGGAAAGGCAACGCAGGAACCCCTATAAATGATATGTTCGGAAAGTATTTCGTCTTTAATGAATCAACCTTCCTATTCTCGAAAATCGCACGACAATCGGTTGAACAGCATTAGCCATCGTCTTTTGTATATTATCTAAACGATAAGCGTAGGCGTAGCAACGATTTTATCCTAGGGAGGGCTAAATTTTCAACTCTACCTACCATTACCAGCTGTAGCTACTTATACATAATTTGAAAACTGTTCATAGAAGCGAAATCCCTCAACACGACTTTCTGGAGAAATTTCACGACAAAGAAAACGTAGATTATATTAGATTTATCTTGTTACTAGCGGTCCCGTCCGGTTTCACCCGGGTGTAAAAGAACGAATGGGGAAGGGAAGAACGTGAGTACACAAATGAGTAAACATTAGTTTACCGAGATGAATGTTGTGTCCAAATTTCATGATGATCGGAGGTACCGTTCAAAAGCTTTTGTCGATAAAAAGCAGTATTTATACTTTTCTTAACTAATATTTTTTTTTAATTAATTAAATAAAATTAAAATAAATTTAAATGTAAGCCTTAGAAGAAAGCAATGTAGAAAATAAAAAAAAAATAAAAATATATTCGCCCAACGTAGGGCTCGAACCCCACGACCGATTGAGCTATCCGGCGTTGTATTCTGACAACGCTAATATGAGTATATTTAGTTAGTGCATTTCATATGAATAGAAGCTTATTTTTGAGATACATTTTGCAACATTTTTCATTAATGGTCGTAGCCTGATTTTATATAGCCTATAGCCTTCCTCGATAAATGGGCTATCCAACAAAAAGATTTATTTTCAATTTGAACCAGTAGTTCCTAATATTAGCGCGTTCAAACAAACAAATAAACAAACTCTTCAGCTTTATATATTAATATAGATTTGTACGTGAACAATTAATATATTGTAAGGTGGGCCAGGCCCACCTGGCCCTCCCTCTTGCTACGCCAGTGACGATAAGAGCCAAAAAAAGTCTGTTTAAAGCCTCAGATTCAGGTTAATCTTTTCCTTCTTCTTCTTTTTAGTCTTTCGTACACATTTCAACAGCCTATTCTAACTGCCCTCTTCCGGAAATCGACGAGAAATTCTACGATGCGCCAATCAGCGGAGAAAAACTAATCAACGTTGTTGATTCTCTAGACGAGAAGATTTTGGATACATTAACTCCAGCGTAAGTTCAACAGCGATATATCTATAAAAGACCGTGCACACTTGTCAAGCATGAACCTGTACGACCACCACAGCACGGAGCGAAAAGCCAGTTCGTAATTTAACGGAATGGCGCACATTAGACCGCCATCTGCGATCACCAGCCAGCAACGGCCGTCAATCCTTGCTGGACCGATCTAATGTGCTAGTGATGTGTCGTTTTCATTAAAACTACTTGAAAATGTTGCAAAATGTCTACCGCACATTACGAAAGCTGCACTGAATTTTGCTGATTTATGTTGGCCTGGTGTGCGACATCGTGCTGGTTGCAGGTTTATGCTTGATAAGTGTACGCGGTCTTTAATGGAAGGAAAATCTTTTTTTTTATTATTTTCTGTCGTCTGTTAGTGAGTTTACTAATTCTTCTATACTTTCGTCACGCTTTTTACATAACCGATCGGAATCACTCTGACCTACCGCGTCTGAAAAAAGTTTCATTTCAACATATTTTTGCAGGTTAATTGGAGAATGGCCCAATACGTATGCATTCACGAAAATGGTTGCAGAAGAAACGATTCGAACCTACGGCAAAGGACTTCCGGTTTCCATAGTCAGGCCTTCAATAGGTAAATTTTTCCCTAAATTTTGTTTGGGTTTTTTATTTTAATTTTTCCCAATTCAAACATTTCTGTTGGTTCTGTATTAATATTCTTTTGTTTTTGTTTAATCAAGCAGCAGGTATTGGAAACGCTGCCTAGGAAATTGTTTTATTTTCAGTACATAATTCTTCCAATAAATTTTATCTTATCTTATCTTCCTTAAGTACCTTAAAAAATATTCGTTCATGAAAAATTATTTGAGCAGACGGAATCTTCAATCTCAAAATTCGTTTTTAAAAATTCATAAATTTTGTGGTTGACATTTTCATTAATACAACGTTCAGTCGAATTTCCAATGCCAAAAAATCTAGAGTGAAAATTCAGGATTGAGAGGACTTTTTCAATCCAATTGCCTGACCGTCGTAATATTGGCCCTCAAAAAATCGGGGCTCCAGGGAAATCATTCCGCTTACGTTCAGCCGAGTAGGTTTCTTGTGTCTTAACTGTTTTTTTTTTTGTATTTAGTGATAGCAACAGCTAAAGAGCCTTTGCCGGGTTGGATCAACAATATGTACGGCGCCACAGGCGTAATTATAGGCTCGGCCATAGGCTTGCTACGATCGTTACAATGCAAATCCGATAATATCGCCGACTTGGTACCCGCAGATTTTGCCATAAATGCCACTATAGCCGCCGCTTGGGACAACGGAAAAACTAAGTAAGTTGCGAGGTGTTGAAAAACAGCTAAACTTCATATAAACCCTTTCGGCGGTTGGCTTTGAATCCCTACTTAGGGCGGAGCACTACGAAACTGAGCTCATGAACCAGTGGCGTATTCACAATAAAGTAGATCATTGAAAAAATTCTACTTTAAACATTTTTATTTCTCAAAACATATTTTTTACCAGAGAATTTTTAAATGAATAGATGAATTATTTGATTGATAATCAGGTTATTTTTAAAGTAACTTTGATACTGATTTTTGCATTTTTTAATGATCATAACTTTTCCAGTTTTATTGTTGTTTAGATTTTGTGAACCAACAATTGAAGCATAAATTGTATTGTTTTAGAAGTAGCAATTCTGAAATCTCACAACAATCAAATACCTACGAAGATGGGATTCCTATATTTAATTATACCAGCTGTAGTCAAAGACCCATCACATGGTGTAAGTATCGAAATTTTATAAAAAAAAGTATTTTTAGTATTATTGTTTTTTTTTTTTTTGTTCAATTGTCAAGTTTAAAAGAAAAAATAAAACATAACAACCCACGCTTTTATCATTATGAAATATATTAAGAAATATTATTATTTTGTTCCTTTTAATCTTTAAATTTTTTTTTACTAAAGAGGATATACAATAAGAATATTTTAAAAAATAAAAACGCGCTTCGATTATGTGTCTCGTGTTCTACTTATTAAGCTGTCGGCGGGCTTGCCACTAACCCTCGGTATTACTGTGTACCAGTTTCGCGTCCATTCATTAATAATAAAATTATTTCATTTAAAAAAATTAATTATATTCTCAAATCTAATAAAAAAAGTGCATTGTCATCGGACCTACTCGGGTGTGTTAAATTTCACTGCAATCGGATAACCGGAAGTGCGTCAAAATCGACTTGCAAGATTTATAACAAACACGCAAAGCAAGTTAAATTAAAACTTAGAATTTTTAAAAAGTAATTGATTATTTAAATCGCTAAAGTAGATTGGCATCGGAAGTACTCGTGTATGCAAAATTTTAACCCAATCGGATAACCGGAAGTGACTTTCAAGATTTGCAGCAGACAGACAGGCAAAAAAGTTAAACAAAAGCTTATTATACTAATCACGATTTGTAATTAAAAAAAAAACTTTTTATTAAACCATCGAGGTATGTGATCTAAATGTTTCCAATTTGTTTTTGGAGCTATAGATGTCGAGATGAAAAAGCTCTAGACGTTTTTGGTTTTCATCTAAATATGTCCTCAAAATGTGCCGCTCTAGGCTCTAAAATTCACTTTTGTGTATAAACGTCCGTGTAGAGAATGATATGGAGCTCTTTGATATAGTCTCCATGTTTTGCTTATTGATTTCTCTATCACGGATTGGACATCTTTTGTCATGGCGCATTCTGATTCGCCCATTTTATCCCAATGCTAAATGTCCTATGTACACTTTATCTGTTTACAACATATATAAGTTATTAGAGTAGGTACGCTATTAGGTATGCTTGCCATAAGTGAAAGTGTCTGCAGTTCAGAGAGAGAACGCTGCAAACGTTCCATATCATAATATGTTTACTCAAATCAGAATTGTTTTGTATCATTAGTTACCATAGAACTTTTCTCTCTCTGAATTTCACGGCTCACTCGCGTACTCTAGTCTAATATCCCTATGGTTTACAAACGGAACATATATACCAATCACATTACCGTCAGTGGTCGAAACTCCATTTCAAATTAAGTCGCCATCTTGATGAGTGATTTTGATTTATTTTTTCCAGATCAATTCATGAAAATGACCGAAAAGGCCGGGGAAGACATTCCACCATCGATAGCGGTTTGGTGTTATTTTCTCCTTCTGACCAAATATCGTTTTCTCCACATTTTCTACACATTCTTTTTACATTTCGTTCCTGCCGTCATTGTCGACGCCTGCGCCATAATTATCGGCAGAAAACCGGTGTAAGTTTATTAATGACGAATTTTCCGACCAGCATTCGAGTAGATTTTCGTCATGCAACGAATTAATCAAGAGCTACACACATGACTTTGACATACGGGTGAAATTTAGGCCGAACACAATTGTGAAGCCGCCATTTTTCACATATATAGTATAATACGCGACACGGATCTAAAAGGTTCAGAAGTTAGAGCCATTCATACTCCCATCACCTCCCGGAACGTGCGCTCGTCAGTGATTGGCCGTGATCGCTCGTTGCCTTTGTCACTTGTCGCTTTCCTGCTTTAAAGTACAGTCGAGTACGCTATTGTCAAGTTGTTATTGCTGTTTTAGTTTCGTTAAGTTGCGAGTTTGTAGTTTTTCAACAGACTGTACCAGCGCAAACCCGCATTCGCATCTAACTTCCGAGCTTTTTAGATTCGTGGCACGTATTATAATGTGTCTGTGGTTTAAATTTCTGGCACCAGATGCCGTATCGTTTCATGTCAGATCCCAATATCTCTTGCAGTTCGGCAAACGCACACTGATTTATCTCGGAAACAAACTCGGCGTTTCAGTTTTATGTCAGTAAAGATTTATGTCTTTTTTTTTAGTCTGGTCAAAGCCTATAAGAAAATCGACAAGTTCTCAGACGTGATTGCATATTTTGCCACGCGTCAGTGGAAATTCTACAACAACAATACCCAAGCGTTGTTTCAAAGGCTCGATCCGGTAGACAAGAAGATATTTGATTTTGACATGGCGGCTTTGAGATGGGAAGATTATTTCTACACTTATATCAGAGGCCTGCGAGTCTATCTTATCAACGATCCACTGGACACAATTCCAGTTGGAAAAAGGAAAAATAGAATATTTATTACCCTTCACTATAGTATACTAGCGTTGGTATTTTACGGAGTATTTAGATTATTAATGTTCATTTTTAATTGCGTTTTTTAAGTTATTATTTTTTTTATGAATTTTAGTTGTGTGAATTAACTTTCTCGTTGACGGTTTGAGTGCTATATAGTTAGCCCAGTAAAATACTAAAAGCCATGTAGTCGAAAACAATAGTTAGGTACTTTCTTTTCATTATTGGATGTAGAATGCAATGCTTCCATAGGTTTTTTTTGTACATCTAGTCCGGGTTTTGCCTTATTCCTCCAGGGGTGCCAAGGTTCTTAAACGCAGCACTGATTAAACTGTTTAGTTCTTGCTCGAAATGTAATTTGAATTATTTTGTTTTTTTTTTTAAGTTTTCTTAACTTTTTTTCCGGGAAAATGAAAACATAATGGGTAATAATTCACTTCATGAAAGTTAATTCACTTTTGAAAGCCTTGTTTGTTGTGCGATATTTATGCCTTGTAAATATTTCATTTTAGTTGAAAAATTTTAGAAATCGTCACACAACAATACGATGCCATTTATAAAAAAAAGGGACATGTGTTTTTATATAATTTTATTCATATCTCATGTTTGCATTCTTTTTCAAAAATAGTTTTTTAGTTGATATTAATTAAGGTCTGTTAAAGAAAAAACGCACGATGATAAAAAATCATTCACTTTATTATAGGTAATTAAAACATGTACGACTTATTTTAATATACAGTGGAACCTCTGTAAGTCGAACTTCAAGAGAGACGCCAAAAATTCGAGTTTTCGATTTATGAAGGATTTTGTAAGGAAATATTCGACTTGTAGAGGCTAGGATCCATTCTGACTAATTTTGAGTTGTTTTGTTCGAGATACAGAGGTCCAATTTATTTTTTCGAGTTATGGAGGGAAAGTACCGAATGGCTTGTAGGACTCACTGATCATTTCGACCTAGGGTTGAGATTTCGGGTAATGTTTTCGAGTTTTGGAAGTTTTCGACTTAAAGAGGCTCTACTGTACCTGTTCAAAACATCCTGTTATTTTTGTACAGGGGTATAAATAATAAGTAGGCTGTAACCAAACTAGACTAAACTTCTTAACTATTTTTTTTTTGTATGTAAACTTAAAATTGTTTACTGAATACACAAGCTTCCGACATAAGTAGTACAGAAAAATGCTCAAAAAACGTGTGATCTATCTGTAATAAAATTAGAAAAAGTATTTTGTGCAAATGTCTAGATTCAGCTATCAACAAGTACTACAAACCAAAGAAAAAAATAACACTTACACTTTAGTTAGTTGCAAAGCACAAACTACAAATTTTCAACATCAAAAGTGCGTATTGAAAAATAAACAATGTTTTTCAAATTGCGGCTAAAATTGTATAAAATATGTTTGAGATATTTTCTTGCCATTGAGCTGTTTATTTTAACTATAGAGCTATCTTAAAATTTACTTAAGCAAATACGAGAATTTCGTTTTTTAAGTTTTCACTATAGCTCTTAAATCAGGGTTAGTTTGGTTACTGTATTTTTTAATTTAATAAGGATTACTTATACTGAATGAACCAAAATTGTCTTTTTTAAGATCTCTAATATAGTGTATATAAACAGCGGGTATCGCAGTTACTTAATTTTGTAATTTTTTTTTGTTTTAAAAAATTATAAATCATAATGAATATGAAAACAATATTTATAATATATTTTACTGGTTTATTGTGTTGTGTATTTTTTCCTTTATTGTGTATGAATGGTTTTTAAGATGATTTTTTACTTTCAAACGCGCATAGGATTTATAAAAGTCTTGTAACTTGAAATTACGACGGATATAGACTTTTTACGGTCGAGTATTATTTTATTCGATCGCCTTTTTATCAAGTGCAGTACTTCAATGGGTTGAACCGGAAGTGTGACTTTTAGATGATTCTTATACAGCCCCGGATGTACGATTTTTTCGAACCGGGACCGAAACTTGATAATGGCGCCCCCTCTCTCCAAGCAGATCAAGTAAATCGGAAAAAGGACGAATTGGGAAGGTTTTCAACCATATTATAATATGATTTTGGCGCCCCGGTTTGCTCCCCTCCCTAGATCCGGGGCTGTTCTTAAACTATTTCTTAAATTCTCCTCCTACTCCGTCAATTACAGGTAATTTAGTGATGAATAAAAATTTTAAATTGCGTTTCTATATTAAAAATCGATATATCATTGTTGAGATTTAAAAGTTAACTTGCTTTTCTAGCCTATGCAGAGATATCATTTACTTATATCGCTCCGGTGATAAGAAACCGTTTTCTGATTGGTTCAAATCCAGCAAAGAATCGATCATTAAAAATATCCCCGGTTGTAACTTTGAAATCCAGCTTATAACCACGCGCTGATATCGATGATTTACCTCCATCTTGTAGATAATTTCATTCCATTTACGAGTATGCAGGCTTTGATCGGGTTACCTTCAAAAACAATCGATGGACATGCCTGAAGAGTCACAAGGGCGTAGATGGGAGAAGGGTTTTAAAGGGGAGTAATTACCCCCGCAGTATCACAGTAATAAAAAAATAAAACTGAAAATAATACGAATGCCTAGCTGAAAAGTAGAATTTAGAAACACTTCTTGAAAATTTTTTTTAAATTGGTTTGGGAATTAATATTTTCCTTGACACCTTCATTCGTTAGTATTCTTGTGTGATAATAAAACTTAAAAAAAATTGTTTTTTTTTTTGCTTTACCCCGCCCCCCTCTCCTCCCAGAAAAAAAGTATCACGCTCATAAGCGTAGCAAGGATTTTATTCTAGGGGGGCCAAATTTTCAACTCTACCTACTGCCACTTATACATAACTAGCGGTCCCGTCCGGTTTCACCCGGGTGTAAAAGAACGAATGGGGAAGGGAGGAACATGAGTACACACATTCATATTAGTTTACCGAGATGAATGTTGTGTCCAAATTTCATGATGATCGGAGTTACCGTTCAAAATTTTTTGTCGATAAAAAGCAGTAACTAATAAATTTTTTTAATTAATGAAATAAAATTAAAGTAAATTTTAATGTAAGCCTTAGAAGAAAGCAATGTAGAAAATAAAAAAAAATAAAAATGCATTCGCCCAACGTAGGGCTCGAACCCACGACCCTGGTATTGCCAGTCTTGTGCTCTACCGATTGCGCTAGCCGGCGTTGTACTCTTACATCGCTAATATGAGTATACTTAGTTAGTGCATTTCACCGGAATAGAAGCCTATTTTTTAGATACATTTGGAACATTTTTCATTAATGCTCCGCTCCTAATGGTCGTAGCCTGATTTTATATAGCCTATAGCCTTCCTCGATAAATGGGCTATCCAACAAAATTTTTTTTTTCAATTTGAACCAGTAGTTCCTGAGATTAGCGCGTTCAAACAAACAAACAAACTCTTCAGCTTTATATATTAGTATAGATTTGAAAAACTGTTCATAGAAACGAAATCGAACAACGCGACTTTCTGGAGAAATTTCACGACAAAGAAAATATGTAGATTATTGTAGATTTATCTTGTTATTTGTACGTGAATAATTAATATTTTAAGGTGGGCTGGCCCCCCCTCTTGCTACGCCAATGTCTACGCTCTTGAAGAGTCACGTTAGAGACCAAAATATTGAATGGTGTGAATCGATTCTACGGCGAAATTTACTTTCCCACAAAATTTGTGTTGTACTGAATTCTGGCAACCATAGTTACCGTGCTGTTAGTCTATTAAACGATGATTTCAAAGCTACATAAACCGGTAAAACGATACAGAACTGTTAAAATGCGATCCCAAATGCCCTTTTTCACAAATGGAAGTATTCAAAACTTCAGTATAATTTAAATAAACAAATGAAATAACACAATTTCATTTATATAAATTCATCAATAATAAAATTATTCCATGATGTCAACAAGATTACGTAATTTACCTTTGCGAAATGTGTTGAATTACCTGTTTAATTTGTGAACAATGACAAACCGATTTTGAATTATAGACGCTCGACATAACAATGTCTTCATAAATACCCAATGTAATTTTTTTTAGTAACAATTTTTTTGACGTGATAACGTCTTATAAATTGATGAATCACCAATCTTATAAATTGATAAAACACCGGCTGCATGCACGAAAAAGTGTAACGTTCCTAACGTAACGTTCGTAACGCGTAACGTTCCGCCTGACCCTGTGCGTGCTTTTCTCGAAAACGGCCTTAACGATTTGGATGAAATTTACTGAAAAAGGATTTTGGGGGGCAAAAAATCGTTTTAGCTGGGTCTCATCTCTCGAAAACATCGTTTTCTTACAAATTTTATCATTATAAAAATCAATTTTTTGACGTATGAAAATACTTAAATATTGTAAGTAGGTTTTGGAATTTTATATAAACAGTGAAACAATTGTTTTATAAATAGTATGACAGTTAATCTTTGAGACTTAAATAAATACGAAAGAAAGAAAGTTAATAAAAAAAATTATTTTTATAGGTGGTGAGTAATTTAATAAATAAAATTTACCTAAATTTGAAGCGAAAGATGCAATATCATAGATTCGAATTATTATAATTATTATATAAATTTAGGTTATGTATTACGGAATACGTTATCACGTAAAACTATCGTCCGTAAACCGACTTTACAGACAACCAATTTTTTTTATAAATATTTCGACAAAATTTTCAAATTAAAATGTCGTTATGATTAGCAAAGGCGCGGGGAAGGAGAAGGGGCTGACTCTAGGGAGGCGCCGGAAGCCTACCAAAATTCGATATGATTACGAGCCGTCAAAGACGCCAAATTAATGTTACGTCTCGAACGCAATGTTACCTTCGCCTACAAATTAATCGCGCGTTTTCGATACAAAAAGATGCATGTTTGCGCTGAAAGTCGCTCTTCTAGACGTTTAGTCGCTTAGTTAGACACAACAATGCGTGGCGTATATTAATTTGATCGACGTTCGGATAACGATTTCAATTAAATTTAACAACGAAACTTTATGGGTGTGAAAATGATTAATATGTATATTTCCTAATTATAATTTCATTTATGCAAACATGTTGTCAATACACTTTATAATTTGTCAGATTGTTTAGTTTATTTTAGCCGGTGTCGGATCACCGCTTACCAGTCCCGGATCTGGGGGGGAAACCGGGGCACCCGCCCCAGGTGGCAGTTTCAGGAGGCGCAAAAATCATAATATAATAAAACCGCACGAAAAATGCCATTATATATATTTATCTCAAACGCTGGAGAGTATCAAGTTTCAGCCCCGGTTCGAAAAAGTCCTAGATCCGGGGCTGCCGCGTACAAGAGCACAAAAAACGCACGGCTAAGACCACACTGCAGAAGTGAAACTCTCTCACCGACCACGGAACGTGCTCTCGTCGGTGATTGGCCGTGATAGCTCGTTGCCTTTGTCACTTGTCGCTTTCCTGCTTTAAAGTACAGTCGAGTACGCTATTGTTATTGTTATTTTAGTTTTGTTGAGTTGCGAGTTTGTAGTTTTTCAACAGACTGTACAAGCGCAAGCCCACATTCGCATCTAACTTCCGAGCCTTTTAGATTCGTGGCGCGTATTATAAAGAAGTTTTACTTCAAAAAAATGTGAGCCGTTGAGATGTGAAATATTTGATCGAAATTCTAGTAACTAAATTTCGCCGTCTCGTTGCGATAACGAATACCCGTCGATACTGCAAATATGTGTGCATAAAACGAGATGGGGAGGAAGGGAGGGTATAATTTATTAGTTAAAGCGGCCCCGTAAAATAAATTATGCCGAGTTCGACTTTAGTTCAGTTTTTTGCTAAAAAAGATTAAATCAGAAGTTAGATCACGAAATTATGATATCATAAATTACATAATATTTATATGCAGTTATAGTTCTGTGTGCCGTATACAGACTGTCCCAAAAATGAATCAACATTCGTCAACCATAAATATTAAATAAATAAAATTGTCGACAAATTTTTCTCAGACCATATATTGACAAAAAATAATAAAAATACAAATCAATATAACACAGGATGACGTTTCGATCCGGATTTGGATCTTCTTCAGAAATATCTAAAAAATATAAAAATTAATTAGTATTAAGTTATTTATTTATTATTTTTTGTCAATTTATGGTCTGAGAAAAATTGGTCCACAATTTTATTTATTTGAAGAGTTCTATTCAGACGTTAATCAAAGATTTGAATTTTATGACATAAATATTAAATCCAATGGTTTTTCACGACGCGTAAAGTAAAACAAAAGAAACGCTAAACGTAGTCGTACTACCATTGCAATAGTAAACGTATGAAAATCCAACGCAGCCTGCAATTGAAAGTTAACTTGCTCAAAATTGAACTGTCAAAAATTTTGAAAAGTAAGTGAAAATCAGCTATTTTACAAGGTGTATTTGGATGAAATACTATATAGTGTCACTATATCTCGTGCGTGATGATATTTTTACACGTCTGACTGTTAAAACTCGCAGGTGCTCGTTTTTAACATATTGCTCTGGCAAGATATTAATCAGCCCGCCCTATAGATACATACTCTGCTATTTTATTTTGCCTGAACTTTTTATGGTTGACTTTGGTGGTTTGCTTTTGGAACATTTTGTATAATACGGTACATATTGTAGTAGGTTTGTATGTATACCTACTTTCGCTTTTAATGTTGCGTGTCAACCATTTTGAT
The DNA here is from genome assembly GCA_963575645.1 of Xanthostigma xanthostigma. Classification (NCBI taxonomy): domain Eukaryota; kingdom Metazoa; phylum Arthropoda; class Insecta; order Raphidioptera; family Raphidiidae; genus Xanthostigma; species Xanthostigma xanthostigma. The sequence continues at coordinate 18,554,752 of OY754474.1, forward strand.
TTATCGATTAAAAAAATCATATTTACTGCTTAAAATTAACAACGTGCGTAATATAAATTACTCGACTATGTCTCTATATTGGTATATTATTATGTTTATTCATCGACATGCTTTTGCCTGGGCCTTCACTTGCGTTAACGTCAATTTTTCCAAGTAGATAAAATGTTTCTAAAAGCTGCTGCACACGAGGCTACTTTTGTTCGCAACATTCGATGCTTGGTTTTGCTGCTAGGTTTCAAGCGTGCCATACAGCCCTGAATCGGGGAAGTTTCAGGGGGCGCCAAAATCATAATATGGTTGAAAACCACACCCAATCTGTCATTTTTTCGATTTACTCAATCTGCTTGTTTTCTGTTCGCGAAAAATGCCAACCATTATATATTTGTGAGTTTTTTTAAGTAATTTATCTCAAACGCTATGTAGAGAGGAGGCGCCATTTTTTAGTTTGTGCCCCGGTTCGAAAAAATCGTAGATCCGTGACTGGTGCCGTAGCGCTGATTTTTGTGACGGTTCGTGTGTGTGCCGGCTTCACACGATGCGTGTTTCGAAGCTGGCTTTTTAGATGGTTTTGGTGCGCGCGCAGTGACGGATCGAACGTCAACAAAAGTAAACGTTTATTGTCCCTCTAAACCAGAGGTTCCCAAACTTTTTTGTCTCGTAGACCACTTGCCATGTTTTTCGGTTTTGGGTAGACCCCCTGCCTATCTGATATTGATTTTTTGAAAATTCATTAATTTCAAATGTATTTTTGACAACCGGTATAGTGCTACTCACTTTGAACGATTTAAATTTATAACGGTAGTGAAATGTAGTGTGAAATGTTTAGTAGTATACATTTATTAATTAGATTCAAATTAAACGAATCAAATTAAAATTTACTTTATGTTACATAAAATAACTAAGCAAAAAATAAATGCTTTTAGTGTGAGGGATGAACCTGATACTTTAATAATAAATTTTCAACATTATGGCATCAATTTAGTTAGATTTAATCTTAAATCTCTTCGGTTAACGATGTCCAGTTTGTTTCTTTTTTGTTAGGAGATTCACTATCGTTGACCCCCATTTTCATTTCATGGACCCCCAATTTTTTTCCTGCTGACATGGACCCCTTGCAAGTTGTCGTCGACCCCTGGGGGTCGAAATAGACCACTTTGGGAATCACTGCTCTAAACAGAATACAAACTATGACGCCACGCTTGTTTATGTCGTTCACGTGACAAGAAACTGTTTTCTGATTGGTCCTTGCTCCAAACAAACAGAGAATCGTGGACGAAAAATAGCCTCGGCTGTAATTGTCAAATCCAACTTGTATAGTACGCGTCACGGATCTAAAAGGTTCGGAAGCTAGTCACAAACAGCGTCGCAAAGGCACATTTTAGAGCCGTTGATACTCCCACCACCTCCCAGCTACCTGCACGGAACGTGCGCTCGTCGGTGATTGGCCTTGATCGCTCGTTGCCTTTGTCACTTGTCGCTTTCCTGCTTTAAAGTACGCTATTGTCGAGTTGTTATTGCTATGTTAGTTTTGTTGAGTTGCTAGTTTGTAGTTTTTCAACAGACTGTACAAGCGCAATCCCGCATTCGTATCGAACTTCCGAACCTTTTAGATTCGTGACGCGTACTATAAGTACGCACGCGAGCCTGCAGCTGTCAGCATAAGTTCCAGCAGCGATTCTAGCGGCAAAATCAGCTTCGTGTAACGCAACTACAAACGTTAGTACAGGTGTGACGTGATATAAAACTCGTTCTGAACGGAATTGATCATCACCTGTATTTAATTGCGTTCGGAGATAAAAGTGGGGGAGAATGGAGATGAGCAACAAGTAGTCGCTATATATATATATATATACATGCGCGCAGTGCACTATGGGCGCCCCGGACAGCCGTTCACCGATCATCGTGGTAATATCATTATAGTATAGCGGTAGTTCACTTTCAAAATAATAATCGACGGTTAGAAAAATGAGTTGTCGCATTTAACATTATTTATTAATAGTTACTTTACCCAATTAACTTTCAGAAATGAACTCGTATAACGAATAAGTATAGTTATTTAAATTATAGTTTTTGGGGCCCCTGGCGAGCACCACTTAAACACTAAATTTTAGTAATTAAACTAAACTACTTGTTTCCCCAAAATAATAGTTTTGACCAGTAGTAACAACCAGGAAAACAAATTTCGAAGGGAATAAAATAAATAAAAAATATTATAATACACTTACCTGAATATCTGAAATTAATGTAACATACTTACCTGTGTATCTTACCTGTTATAATATCATAATATGTATCTTTGTGCTAATGACTTCGAGTCGAAGCACCTTTTTTTTCTCTGTTTATAATAAAAAAAAAAAAAAAATTCGGAGGGAGCTAGGTATGTTCCACTGATTTTTAGAAACGATTTTTACGTATATTTCTTTTTGTTATATCCTATGTTTTAGGCCAGTTACTGAGGAGGGGAAGGTGAGTTAATATTTACGGACAGGTTCCCATTAAGTTGTTGAAAGGCATACTGCAGTCTTATTTAATATAATGCGATTTTTTGCGGCCCTTCTGAGCCTCCGTTCCCGTCTGAGCCCTGTTGCCCCTGCGTAGTTACGGCCCTGGTAAACATGCTAAAAAAACATGTTAAAAACATTTTAATTGAAGAAACTTTGTACAATTTAAATGACTATTTTAAGATAGATTTTTATAAATACCCATTGTAACTTTAATATGACGCATTCTACACTGTATTTACAGTATTCCAGAATAAAGCTACATTATTATTATTATTATTATGAAAATGTTGGTATGGGCCGTCTTTAGGTGCGGGCCGACCGGGCCCGGGCCCAGGGACCCTTAAACATTCAAGACCTCGAAAATATGCTAAATTAAATGGACAATAAAAAAATATGTTTGATAAATATTATGTTATTGAACATTTATGTATAAATATGAAACATTTTTTATGACTTTGAATTACGAAATTCAATCAAAATTAAAATAGACAACAATTCTAAAGTATGATAAAAAGAGCCTATTCTCATGAAAATTGAGACCCATTCCTTAAGGGGGCGTTCAAGCTTTTTTCGACCCAGGGCCTCGCACGTTCCAAAGACGGCTCTCATGGGTCTGAGCACTAGTATATTTATTACCGCCAAATTCGGCGTCAGTGTATATTTCAAGTGACAATGTTTAGTGTGATTTTATATCCTTGTAATCGATTCAATTAATTTCAAAACGAGCCGTTGATTTATTTTGAACCGATTACCATTTAGTAACGCTGACTGATTAGTAAACAGTATCTAATACACACAAAACGTGTACCTTCTCATTTTATGTGTACGTATGCCGTCGTGTTTTACTGTAAAAACATATACATATTTAAAACGTGTGTACAGTACCATGTAGTAAGTGCTTTGGGCATGGCTTGATAAATAATACTAAACCGCTATCTCGCCAGTGTGCAACCGTCTTTTGTCTGAGGCGGGTGTGTTTTGTTTATTTGTTGGTGTTTTTTTTTTTGTTTATATAATACACAAATTATGTTTACTGTATAAATAAATATGATCTGTTACAAATTCACTTCAGATGTCACACTCAAGTATTTTCCGCCAGTAAAAACACATTTTCGAAGTGAATAAAATGTTGTTTTAATGACGTTTTTTTTTTGACATTTTACTGATAAGTTGCCGCTTATCAAACTATGTTAATAGACGGCCTTGATTAAAGTCACGTGTATATACGCATCAAATATTTTTAATGATAACTATCAAATGTTTTGATAAAACAAGTGATGTTCGTTATTGCGTCCGCGGTATCAATGATAAGTATTGTAAACAATTGACTCGTGATAAGACCATTCTCGTGCAAATAATGGAGGTGAAATAATCAAATTTATAATTGACTGAATGTGAACTAATTTATTTGTAGTGTCTTTTTACATGCCAGTTTTTTAAGCCAGTATTATTTTTTAAGAAGAATCGAAACGTTTTCGTGGAAATATTCTACGTAAGTTATTATTACTTTTCAAATGTAACGTTAGGTTTTTTTTTGTATCTCGTGAGGGTGGTCCGCAACAATTAGTTTTTTAGCGAATTCCGTTCATTTCGTTTCAAACATCGTTATGTAATAATAGTTCTGTTAATTGTTAGTTGAAGGCCATATTCAAGGCCATCAGAAGGACATCATTTGTGTTTAATTGTGGCATCTATTCTTCGCGTAATTATTGTAAATTAAATACTTCTGTATGAATAGAATTTTTAGTCTCAAAAAATGTAAGAGCCACGCTTATATTAACGCCCTAAAAATTAGAAAATGTTATTTTCTTCAATAACGTTTAGAATCGTGGAGCACTCACTTTACATTTGATTCATCGAGTGTCCCATGCTTTGATATTTCGAAGTATGGCCACTTTTGTTTATTATTTAAGATAATTTTAGTTAGCTATTATTTTAACTATAAACGTTTCACAATACCATAGTATTGTTTTTGAAACATATAATTTTTTCTTGGACATACCTCGATAACATGTGGAAAAAAAATTAAAATAATTATTCCAATTTTGGATATATACCCCATATTTGGTTATTTATATAAATATCATGATTTAGTAAAATAACAAAAGTAGACAAATAAAATGGTCCATGCCATAAGCAGTATACTTTTTTCCCTGCAAATAAATAAATAAATAAAAAATCAGGCCTGATTATATTTTGTCAGCAATGTCTGATCAAAGAAATTAAACAAATAACAATTAAAACGGTGTGTATCAGGTTTCATTAAAATAAAAAGATAAAATTACTTCTCTTTTTTTTAAACAGTTTTATACAAGAATGGGTTTTCTTGTCCAATGTCAACTACAAAAACTGGATGATTCTTTTTATTTGTTGTGAAAACATTTAGTCGGTTTAATGAAAATAATTTTTGTTAGTTATTTTATTATTAAGAAATAATTCTTAACAGCGGTGGCCCTGGACTATTTTCAGGGTAGAGCAGAAACCCGTTTGCCGCCCCTAATCGACATCTTTCGAATCAGTTATAATGTCCCAAAAAAAAAATAATAATAGAAGATTAACGTACTATTTCGATTTCTAAAAATGACGATAATTAATAGTTGAATGGCGACCTGGTGCCTAGAGTGCTCTACCCTTGGGCCAGCACTGTTTCCTAAAAAAAAGATAGGTAAGTGATAATAATATAGAATGCTAGTACTTATTCTTTTTTGTAGTTAATATCTTAACAAATATAATTTAAAAAAACAGCATTCGAAATAAATTATAGAGAATATAAATATTAATTATTTTTTTATAAAGGCGGAAACCTGCTATATAAATAGTTTTTTTTTAATTTACATAAATATATGCAAACAAATGCACACTTTATAATTAACTGTTTGGAATAACATATTATAAGAGTATTTTAGATTTGAAAAAAGCAGTGTGGTATATCTGTTACATTACATTTTAAAAACAATGGTACCTCTTAACGAAGTCTTGAAATCATTCTTAAATTGAAAAAGAATTTGAATTTGATCAGACGTTAATAAAATATTTATTGGTTATAACTTTCGGAATTAAGTTTAGGCGTTCATCACAGAAAAACATGAAAGTTTTCAAGGATATGTTTGTTGGAAAATTATTATTGAATATAGGTACCTTTTACGTTTCATTTTTGAAATTGAAAAAAAAATGATATACTTACATTTCTTGACGAAATTTTAATCTTTCTTAAATAGAAGTAGGATTTAACTTTGGACATTAATTGATAGTGTCTCGAGTTACATCGATATCGGTCCGGTACAGACCGACAGACAATTTTTAAATACATTTTTACGTCTGGAATTTGTACTAAATATCCGAAACAATGTCAAACTACAAAAGAGAACAAAAAAGACTACACAAAATTGTAATAAAAAAGTAGAAATGCAACCGACCGCCGGGATCGAAACCCACGACCTTTAGATTACGAGGCAGTTGTTCTACCTCGCAGCCACCTTAGTTTAATGTTCTGTTCCCCAATTTTATGGTATACTTGAGAATAGTCCATTATATTTTTAAACTCAAGAATGCATTTTGCCGCTAAACCGTGCTAGAAGAAGTTTTACATTAAAATAGTAAAAAAAGGGTAATGCAGACCAATTTGTAACTAGCTGCTCCTCGACTGTCTCGCCCACGATTGAAATGAAACACGATACAACGTTTGTTCTGTTCCTGAGTTTACGAAAAAATTCCCTATTTTTTTAAAATTTTATTTTATAATTTTCATTTCTTTTATTTTTTTAGTCTAAGTTACACCTTATAACATTAGCTATCGCCCAGTGAAAGTCCCGTCAAAATCGGTCCAGTCGTTTCACAGATTAGCCGGAACAAAACAGGCCGATAGACAAACACTTTAAAAATAGTTTTTTGTTATAAGTACGGCCGTATACAGTTTTATATAGGTACATTTACTAAGAAACTGTTATTTTGACATAACAATCAGACACTCCAATTTTATATTTCTGTATAGAACAGGGGTCGGGAAACTTTTGAGACGGAAGAGCCAAAATTGACAATTTATAACATTATCCAGTTTTTAAAGAGCCATTAAAAATTTTCGTTTCAATATTTTAGTATTTACATATACATAATATATATTTGATTTAAAATAAACGACTCAAACGTGGATCGATTGCACTATTTTTAAAGTTTTTTTAAATAAAATAATTAATTTTGGCGTATGGAACATCGAAAGAGCCACATGTGGCTCGCGAGCCGCAGGTTGCCGACCCCTGGTATAGAAGAAACATAAATGTCTAGGTTGTGATGCTTCTTTCAGCCTTTTTCTCAAAAATTAGTTTCAAGAAAATAAAATAGGAATATGTATTCCTATAAAAGAGTTCGTTTCTTTTAATTTTTTGCATATTTATAATACTTTCTAAACACCTGTCCGATTATACAATTAATAAATTAGGTAAACTGATTTTGAGATGAGGGCGGTAACCTTTTCAGGATGTTTGAAGTGAAGGGTAAACAACCCGGAACAAAATTACTGTATCGTTTCAAACAACTTTTTTTAGAAGATTTTAACATTCTTTTTTTATTTAACTGAGCATCTACGTATAAAACAACTTGTGATTAAGTGTTTTCATTTTGAACATTTGTGTGTACAAGATTAAGTCGTCTTCCTTTAATGCCAACTTTAAAATAAGATTTATTGAAATCCTGTTTTACACATAAAATATACTCTCTTCACTGTAGGTGTTAAAGAATGAACCAATTTTACTGATCTTCCCACTTTTTATCATAAGCATTCATCTCATATATAAAGGCCGCTGCACACGAAGCTGGTTTTGACGCAAGAATCTAAATCAGAGGTCCCCAAACTTTATTGTCTCGTAGACCACTTGCCATGTTTTTTGGTTTTGGGTAGATCCCTTGCTTATCTAATTTGATTTTTTGCAAATTCATTAATTTCAAATGTATTTTTGACAACCGGTATAGTGCTACTCACTTTGAACGATTTAAATTTATAACGGTAGTGAAATGTAGTGTGAAATGTTTAGTTTTATACATTTATTAATTAGATTCAAATTAAACGAATCAAATTAAAATTTACTTTATGTTACATAAAATAACTAAGCAAAAAATAAATGCTTTTAGTGTGAGGGATGAACCTGATACTTTAATAATAAATTTTCAACATTATGGCATCAATTTAGTTAGATTTAATCTTAAATCTCTTCGGTTAACGATGTCCAGTTTGTTCCTTTTTTTGTTATGAGATTCACTATCGTTGACCCCCGTTTTCTTTTCATGGATCCCCAATTTTTTTCCCCGCTGACATGGATCCCTTGCAAGTTGTCGTCGACCCCTGAGGGTCGATATAGACCACTTTGGGAATCACTGATCTAAATTCATATACGCTCAGAATTGTTCGTTGCTTGTGATACTAAATTTTCTTAATTAGTAACTAACTGTAAATTGTTCTGGAAGCGTCCCAATAATTACAACAACAAAAAAAAATACTATCAATTGATCGTAACAATAGTCGTAGCTTGGTCTGGCATATGTTGCTAGTAAATTAAGTCTAATTATAATGACATGCGCACAGTAATCAGTATGAACAGGTAGTACTTTTTAGTATCTAACAATGAGGCCTCGTACCACCGGTCACCAGATGTTCAGAACCATATCGTGGTCGCCATATTTAGCTTTTCATTATACTATAAGTTACTAAATTAATATATTCTTAATTATGTTTCACTAGAATTCGATTTCTTCGTCTCAGTTTTATATGATTATTCAAAACCAATTTTTTTCGCCACAAAACACCAAACTACAAATTTATTCACAACCATGTTGTAGTATCGTCAGTGGAAAAATCATGTTGACAATTTAGTATGCATATTACATGAAAAATCTAGAAAATAAGGTGTCTTAACAATTGGTCATTTTTCCTTGTTCAACTCTAAGATGACACACGGAATAGAAGCAACTCATAGAGTCTTTTCAACTCTAAAAATGTCATAAGATTAAAAAAAGTACATATTTCTTATTAATTTCACCAAACTTTTGAGTAGACTTAACTGCAGCTATTTTTATAATCGGTCTTAAACGATCCTTATGGAAGTATCATATTATGTTATTCAGTTCAACTCTCAAATAAATTTCCAGCGAATATTTAAACGTGTCTTGTTGAAAAAAGTAAGACAAGAAGTTACTATAAAAAATTTCATTTGATATCATTTTCAACTCTTAGGTAATAGCATAAAAAACAGCTATTTTAATATGAAAATGTTGAATCCGGGTAGCTTTCTTTACAGTTGCTTAATAGCAATAAAATATTATCAATACTTATAATTTATTATATAAAATTATAATAAAATTCTGTTTATCATTTTGTTTCCTTGCGGATAAACTTAAAATGCGCTTCCAGAGTTTTGGTCCTTCTGCATGGACCGACATTATTCGAAAACGACTGTGCCGATTTTTATATGTAACTTGGAACAGTACTCAATAATATATAGAACCTTTTTAGTGCCTAATCACGGGTTCACAAGCGACATTTGCTAGAGTAGAAGCTAATATAAATTGGTTAACAGTTAAATATACAGAATAGTCGTAATTTATAAATATTGACAGGTGTATGTGGGTGTCGTAACTATTTTATTGTAGTTTATATCCTATTGTTTGAGTCCCACCTTTTAACATGAATTTCTTTTGGGATAGTATCTATACTATTTATTTTTAAAAAGGCGATAGTTTTTCACAAAGGCAATAATTTCTAATCGTTGTCAGCAATTGCCGAAATAGTCCGGAGCTAAAAATATATATATTTAGTCAGAGTGCCCGTCGGCAAAAATTTTATTGATACATACTCTCCCCAAACTTTGTATATCCTAGTCTGACACCTATTTTCTCTATGACTTTTCTTGATTTTGGGGCGTTTTCCCTCTAAACTTTCCGAAAGATGTCGTTTTGATGACATGTAAAAATTTATAGATATTGTTTGTTTTTTTGATTGGATAGCTTAAAAACTTCAACCAAAACACTAAAATAATATTCTCTGACAATTTAATAATATGGACCATTTAAAATGTTCGAGACATATTCCAGGTGTCAGTTCATTACTCAATACGCCATTCCACTTTCAAAGTCTAATTTCTCTTTCTAATTAAAAAAAAATATGTAGGACCAACCCGCAAACATACTGAACAAAATGTTGTCAGAATTTTTTAAATTGGTTAATTCTTTGAAAAGTTACGACTGGACAAACACTGAAAAACAATATTTTGAATTCTCATCGTCCACAATACTCATTTAAATAAATTGGACAAAGTGTGCAATATTTTTAATTTTTAGTGTCAACGTTTCGTTAACAATCCCGAGTTTGTAGAATGACACTGCTTTTTCGTCGACTTACGCTGCAAAATTGGTCTCCGCGAAAAGCGCATTTATTTAATATATAATTTATATAATATTTATTTAATATATAATTTATATAATATATAGTATGTTCATCCTGAAGGGCCATTGTAAATATTGTTGAGAGAAAATTGAAATCGGATGAGTTGTTCCGGAAATCACCTCCTTCATCCAAAGTGACAAACTTTACCTCTCTCTAATGTTAGTATAGATTTTGTCCACTTTTCCATTATTTGAGAATTTAAAAAAAAATATGCATTTAAAATTATTAGGTAAAGGCATCTCGTGAAATTGAACATTTCATTAAATGTCTTGGTACCTAGATGGACAGTTCATTATAATCGACGAGTTTGAAGATAACGATTGAAACTAAAGATTTAACTTACGATTGGCAACCTTTTCCATTATTACATCGTAAAGTGTTTGTACCTAGAAATCAATAAAAAGAAAACACATAATAGAGAGCCACGAGCAAAATATCCGGTCAAGAAAACAAGCGTGTATTTTTAAATGCAAGAAACTACATTTTATAGTGTTTTTTTTGCTGAAAAAATTGTAACTAATAGATTTAACGAAGGAAGTGATACATTTTTTTATTGACGGGATATGATAGATTACTTCAAAAGTTTAAAATAGTGTAAAGGAAGTTAATAATGAGGAAAAAAGAATGTTGCTTAATTTTATTAGTTTGTCTGTTTTTATTGTAAGGTCGTGAATGTCACGTTTTGGAATTGCAGTGGACACGAAAAGCTATTACTCGATCCGATCTAACAAAATATTGTAGATAAAGTGAAATGCCATACAATGATATACCGACTGTTGGCTTCACTGCATTATTCCTTTGGTAGACATAATTTAGTGACCCATATCTAATATTATATAAAGCTGAAGAGTTTGTTTGTTTGTTTGGTTGAACGCGCTAATCTCAGAAACTACTGGTTCAAATTAAAAAAAAAATATAATAATTGTTGCATTTATCGAGGAAGGCTATATAATATCACGCTACGACTAATGGGAGCGGAGCATCAATGACTGGTTCAAATTCAAAAAAAAAATAATAATTGTTGCATTTATCGAGGAAGGCTATATAATATCACGCTACGACTAATGGGAGCGGAGCATCAATGAAAAATGTCCGTCCGACAAAAACTTTTGAACGGTAACTCCGATCATCATGAAATTTGGACACAACATTCATCTCGGTAAACTAAGATGAATGTGCGTACTCGCTGCGGCATCCTATAAATTCGGGCGAAGCCGGACCGGGCTGAAAAAGATGTTACAATTCGATCCTCCAGCAATTCGATAATTCGAAGTTTGGTTAGTTAGTTGAGTCGATGACTTCGAATCAATGGAGTTCCACTGTATTTTTTGTGGCGAAATTCTCTATATGTGCTCCTGAAATTTGACTACCTGTTTAGGAAACAGCTTGTAATAAATGTTATTTATATGATGTGTGGTGCACACGTATATTATTCCAGTGATAATACGTACCTTCATAATGATATTCGCCGGAAATCCATAAACCTACAATTTTCAAACAAAAACCCATCCATCAAATTCGTCACGCGATGTATTTAATATGTGTTTGTGTGTCTAAACCACCTACCTGAGACATTTATGTATGCGGCGTCCTTCCTCTTGTCTTCCAAATGTACACGTTCATTATGTGTGCCTACCTTTTCGTAAATTGTGTCTGTACAATTCAGTTTGACGCTGTAAGTAAAGGAAGTGTCTTTAACTTTCCGATGACCAAGCCGGCTTAATTTTGACTCGAAAGCGTTTTTCTTGTGTAAATCAATAATTCAAATCTTTGATTAACGTCTGAATAGAACTCCTTAAATAACTAAAATTGTCGACCAATTTTTTTCAGACTATATATTGACAAAAATAAAATTATAAATCAATAATACAAAAAATGACGTTATTAATTTTTCATAATTTTCGATAATTAACTTCTGCATTCTTTTATAAAATAAGTAGATTTTACTAATTAGTTTTTTATAGTTTTAGATATTTCTGAAGAAGATCTAAACCCAGGTCGAAACGTCATTTTTTGTATTGTTGATTTATAATTTTATTTTTGTCAATATATAGTCTGAAAAAAATTGGTCGACAGTTTTATTTATTTGAATAAATCGATAATTAATTTTGATTTCTGTCGGGAATTTTTTTTAGCTTCCTAAGCACCTTAGCACCCGACGTAGTAACTAAGGCTTCCATACTTCTGGGTGGGCAAGAAGGCGGCTTAGTTTTGACTCGAAGGCGGTTTTCTTAGGTAAAACAATAATTAATTTTGATTTCAATCGCGATTAGTTTCCTATACGCCTCACTTAGTAACCGGAGCTACCATATACTTTCAGATGACCAAGGGGGCTTCATTATGGCTTGAAAGCATGTTTCGGATAAATTTCAGTCCCGATTATTGTTTTTAGCTTCCTAAGCGCCTGACGTAGTAACCAGGGCTTCCATACTTCCAACGGGGCTTAATTTTGATTCGAAAGCATGATTTTCTTGGATATTATCTTCTGTTGCTATTACGAATTGTTTATAGAAACTGTTATATTTTAAATTTAATGTGTTTAGACGTTTTCTTTATCACAGCTTAATATCCGTTGATAAAAAAAATATGTTTAAGGAAAAAAGATGTTTTAATTCAACTTTTTCCTTATAATTCTATTTCGAAAGGATGCATGCTGTATCAAAATTGATGTGTGATTTCTAGAAACCAAAACACAAATTTCCGTAAAGCACATTATTACGAGGGAACAGGGCAATTAAATTCTGAAAAGTGCTGAGTTGAATACAGTTATTTCCACGGTGGACACAGTTATGTCCAGGGTTGATAGTTACTCTCACGTTAGGATCCATTCTTCTTTAAAACCCAATCTAAGAAACATTGAACAATAATTTATTGAAGTTGAGCTATTTAAAGATGTAGCGTCAGACGTAAAAAATATTTTTTGTAAAGCTTTATAGATTTCTTGAACGCTTGGTTATGCACTATTCAATCATACAAAAATATAATTTTACCAAAGCACTGTTGACGTCAGCGTAACTATAAAGTGACGTCATAAGTTGTTTAAATAGCACAGCATATTGCTCTTCGATGATGTTAGAGTTTTGAACAATAAAAACGCGATAAAAGACTCCTTGCAAAAGTACTACGATCTACTTCGAAAGGAAACCTTGCGCGAGAATCCAAATAATAGAGGGCAAGAGTTACCGACTTATCTAGCAACGATGCAGGTTGAATCGCCGCGTTGAATTGGTCGGTCTGTACACCAAGAATAATTTTTTGATGCGTGAAAGACATAAGCATCTCACACATTGAATTTTTTCGGGAAATTAACTTCCGTTTGTTAGTTCTTCTAGCGAAAACACGCCTCTCAAGAATGCCTTTCATAACGGTTAGGATTTTTTAATTGCTCTATAATAACACGCTAATTTTTTAATGTAAAACATAATAATTCGTTTTTTACAATATCATTTCAGTTAATTTGTTCTTTAAATAATATGTTTGGTTTGAGTGTTTAGAAAAAAGTTCTATGTATGCCTCCATAATTAAATTTAAAAAATCTAAACGGCTTATAAACTAAGAAAAGTAAGCCAACTCGACTTTTGAAAATAATTAAAAATAAAGATACGGGAAGTGGAATATTTCTCGGCAGTGGTTTTGTATTATTACAGTTAAGAAAAATCAACAGTTTTATAGAGAGAGATCTTAGATTATAGACGCTCAACAACTAAGGCCAACAGCGTCAGTCATTGATAGGAAGTACAGGGATATTTACTTCTTAAAAATATGCCATATCCCGTTTAAAGTTCACATTTTTTAAAAATTTGTTGTGTTTTAAATTTGTGTAGTACAAATATGTAAATACACAGTGGGTCAGAGATTGAAAAACAATGTCAATTTTCCAAATATTTGTAGATTCAAAAAAATAAAAACGATGACAAAATATAGATCGATACTAGACTCTGATAATTCTGATAAAAATAAAATGAACCGCTGTTAGTAGAAATTTTGTTCCAAAAATATGTATTGAAGGAGATTTATTTAGTTTAGGAACAATCGAAAAATAAGCTTTATTCAACTCATGCGCGTTATTCATGTTTTATCATGCCTAAAAACCGAACCCTAAATAGCCATTTACCGACTGGTAACAATTACTTGTCATAACTCAATGAATATTCCTACTAGCTCGGTCATTGTGGAGTAATGAAAATAAACGTAACTATTTTCTGAGTCGTAACGAAATAGTCGGTAACAACAACTCCGTTGTTACCCATTAAGGCTAAAATTGAGAGGCCGAATGTTTTCGACATGGAGTTTATTCATAACCGGCTAACCTCAAACCAAAACATTGAATCGTGCTGTTTGGATCTGTTAGTATTGACAGTTTTTTTTATAAAGAAATAAATAGATATTTACAACATCTCATTAATAACAATAAATAAAACATGAATAACGCGCAATTGTTGAATAAAATTATGGGCGTAACTTGTAGGCTAAGTCATGACCTGTCAGCGCGATGACACGCCATGAATGACTTAGACTACTAGTTACGCCAATAACTATTACCATATAATGAACCATTTCAGAAAAGTCTTAAGTTTAGATTTTTGGCCAGGTTTCTTAAATGCTGGCCAGGGCTGCCAGATGAACGGATTTTTCCGTTCCAAACGGATTTTTCGAGTAGAAATAAATTTGAACGGATAATGGAACGGATTTCATGATCTGAACGGATTTAACGGATTTTCTAACTTTTCCGAATTTTTTACCTTTTTTACTACATATAAATTCAAACTTCACTCGATAATCGATAATTTGGGGACATTCGGGTATTTTTAGCACATTCGAGCATATCTGAGCACGTTTCTTTCACTACCTCTGTCCTACTCCTCTCTCTATTTGGGTAGAAAACGATAAGAGAGTGTATGAAACAATGTGTTCGCGAAACACACACCTATATCGATGAATATCGACTCGCTATCTCTGTCTGATGCGTTTTTTTCACACAACTGGAGTCAAGTGTTTCGAGTTACACGGATTTACGGAACACATTGAGGATTTAACTGATTGTACTGCCGCGTTTGTTACTATCGCAACATTCTAACAGTCGATATAATATTTTTATTTCATAAAAATGTGAAAAATCTACGAAATAATCGATTCATTGGATGTGAAAAAATGAATCATTTCTATTCAATTTAAAGTCTGTTTGTAAGTAAAAGTAAATTCAACGTCTTATACGAAATTCATTTAATAATGTTAATAATAAAGCCATAATGAAGGTGGAAACACGTCGATGTGTCGTTTATGGTACCGCATACTTCACTTTACTCTCTATCTCTCTCACACTCATTGCATTAATGGGTGAACCGGGCGAACGGATGGAAACAGATTTTTCAGACCACTTCCCCCACCACTTTTCGCCTTACCGACGGATTTCTGAGGAGAGAAATCTGGCAGCCCTGATGCTGGCCCAATGTGCGAGATTATAATTTACCATGCTTAATAAAAAGGTATATTTATCTTTTATATGAAAACACGTCCTGACCTTTTGATCCGTTCTTAGCTGGCGGCTAGGTTAATTTCGTTTTTGAAGTTATTATTTTGATTTCAAAAGTCTATAAGCTTTTTATTGCTTATGGGCTCATATTATAAAACACTATTGTATGTATATATTTATCTAGTTGTTGCAGTTGGCTTCTTGCGTGATCACTGATTATCGAGATGAGCATTTGTTTGATTGTTTCTATTTTGCTGGTGGCGTCAAATAATCGATTTGATTAGTTTTGAAATTGGTAATTTCGTGAACATATTCACACGTTTCGATGCCTGCTTTGTTTTTTATTGAATAATCGATTTCCTAATGTAGCGTGGCGGTTCCTTTAAAAGAAATCAAACTTCCTTAATTCATTTTATCCTTATTTGGTAAATCAATAATAATAATCAAATCTATTTTCGGGAACACGACGAAACAAACATTAAAAAAATATAGTTTAAAAAAAATTAAAAAACACGCTTTATATCGAACTAAAAAGTAAAAAATATTTTTTTTAAAACAAGCTTAAAACAATAATGAATAAAAAATACAAGTATTATTGTGAAAAAAGGGTGGCGCGCTCGATGTACGAAAATGTGGAACAAAGCGCCCCACACTTTTTTCACAATAATACTTGTATTTTTTATTCATTATTGTTTTAAGCTTACTTAAAAAAAATATTTTTTACTTTTTAGTTCGATATAAAGCGTGTTTTTTAGTTTTTTTTAAACTATATTTATTTTCCACTTTTTAGTTCGATTTATTGTCAAAAATTTGCCGAAAAAAAAAACATTTTTTTTTTCGGCGTGGACGGGATTAGAACCCACGACCCGTGATTCCGAGAGTTGACGTCAGCGAAGACCCCTGCCTTAGACCGCACGGCTAGCCAGTGTACTTACAGAGCTGGCATATTATACCACTATATAAACCACTTGCTGTAGTCCAAACGAGTTTACAAACATACATACTTACATACATACAAGCTTACAAGTGAAGCTAATATAAAGCGTGTAAAAACTCGAGTCGCAGTGCCAAGCCCTGTTAGTAAGAGAGACGGTGTCACTAAAGAGTTGTAAGGCTTGATATCTCTGGAAGCGGATTATTACACCACAAGGACAAAAAGTTTGAGATTCTTGCATTGCGATTTTCAAGGCCCTCAAACCTTCTGCCCGTCTGGTATATACTATTTTACCTCGGTCGAAAGTACGCTTATTAATTACTTTAAATAATTAATAAATTAGATAAAAACACAGATAAATTCCAAGCAAGCAGCTTTGAGGTTATACGTAAAACCATGAATGACAGCTGGTCGCGACTATTGGCAGGCGACAGTAGCGGCAATCTCATGGAGCGGTGTACAAGAGAACTATTTTTTCTTTATAGCCGTACTTCCGACATCAGTGCGTGTAATCCCACCAATGCATAAATGTTAGATTTTCTGCTTTAAAGTTGGTACCGGAAGTATGTACTTTCGACCGAGTAGGTATATCGGTATAGTCGTTTCTGGGATTGAAAAAACAATGATTGATTATTCAAAACTTATCTGCGTGAAGCCGAGTCTTAGAGCTGGCGGTAAATTGTATTAATAAAATGAAAAATGTACATGTGACTATTTTTGTTCCATTTTATGTAGCTCTGACTGTGCAGTCTGCTGAGTATCTGATTGTGCATTAGATGAAAAATTAATGACATAGCAATTTATAAGGTATACTTTTTGTGAGCTTGATTATTACAATTTTGCTCATAAAACATTGTACATTAGCAATCTAACTTCACTAATGATATCTACGAACTCTTGTTAAAAGTGCAAATTATTTACGAGGATGTTACTTGCATATTTGATCAACTTAATTGCTCTTCACTCTTCAAGCTTTACAAAGTAAAATACCGAGTGTCTTGCAGTAGAAAAAGTCTAAATGTATTCCAGACGTTAATTTCATTGCTTATGTGCATGTTAGGTAGCTCTGTTCCAAACAGAACGGTAACAGAATCGTCACAGTCTTGCGCAAAACGAAACTGTTGGTATCGGTTTTTGAGCTATTTAAATATAAAAAAGGAAACCGTGACTGACTGACTTCTATCAACGCACAGCTCAAACCACTGGACGGATTGGGCTGAAATTTGGCACATAGATAGTTATTATGAAGTAAGCTTCCGCTAAGAACGGATTTTTGAACCCTAAATGGGTGTAACGGGGTTCAAAATTTGCATGGAGAAATCATATAAGATAGATGTATTAATTCGAAAGTGCGCAGGATTCCTCCTGTCAACAAATAAACACGTGTTTTATTCTTTTTCAAAAACAACCACTTCAGAGGGTGAAAAGAGGTAAATAGTGTAAAAATCGACATGGTTGTCATTTCCAAGGTTTGTCTAAACGTTAATCACGTGAATGTCATCAATTTTGAAATTTATTAGGGGGATCTACGTCGAGAAAGGAGTAACTGTGCCAAATAATGGGAATGTATCCGTGTTTCGTCTCAATCGGCTTGTTATTGATAAATTCAATACAGACACGATAGGTACATATTAAAAAAATTGACAACGGCCTTGTCTAATCTAACTTCATTGTCAAACACAAATTTTATGACAAAACAAATGTTACAAAGGTTACATGTTTTTTAGAACTACTTCGCGTAAAAGAGCGTCAGGATCTATTGAGAGACAATCTGTATACTCGAGCAAAAACTAGATCAATTTGCAGAAGACACAAATTAATATATTTTATTCTTGAATGTGTGTAACATTTTGTGTGTGGTCAATAGTTACATCGTCAAGGATGTAATTTTTTCACTGTAAAATTACAGACAAGCTATTTTTAATCTTAACACAACTTAACACTTAAATCGCGTGCATTATGTCATTACAATATTAATCAACAAATTTATATATTTTATTCTTGAATGTGTGTAACATTTTGTGTGTGGCCAATGGTTAATACTGTCAATGGTGTAATTTTACACGGTAAAATTACAGACAAGTTATCTTTAATCTTTACACAGTTAGCATCTGATTTGCGAACATTATGTTTTATTACAATATTAATCAAGAAAGCAATATACTTAATTTATTCTTGAATGTGTGTAACATTTTCTGTATGGTCAATGGTTAATATCTCTTCAGGCATGTAATTTTACATTGTAAAATTACACACAATTGACCGTTGATCAGTATACATGAAATTTTAAGCTGTAGTGTTATTGTGATATATTTTTTTTAAATAATTAATCTCTGTTTTTCTTTTCAGATTAGTAAACACCGTGTGCCAGTAAAGAAGCCAGTTTCTACTTTTAAAATATATAATTATAATAATCAGTGAAAAAAATTCCTATCTGCAACTAAAAATATGTATTAATAATAAGTGCCTTAAAAATTACTCAATCAATTGCTTAAAAATATCTTAAATATTCAAAAGTACAACGCACTATGCCTTATAAAAACAAATTAAAGACGAAAATAATACTGATAATGTGAATGTTGAAATGTCATAACGAATGCAAAGCTAAACTAAATAAGTGATAATTATTTTAAAATCTTATGAATAATTTATAACCAATCAGTGCTCAATTCAACACGTCAACGGTTTCTTTTTTAATATGAAACAAAATATTATTTATATTTCATTAATAACCATTTCTAATACGGACTTCCTCTGTAGTAAAAAAAAAAACATTAGTAAATCACAAACAGTAGCTTTCAGTTGTTCACGCGTACTCGTTTGTTTTTAACGTTCGGACTTTGTTATTGTTGTCGCGCCGTTTTTTTGTTTCGCGTGTGCATTTATTATTATTTTTTTAATCAGTACTGTTTGAGTGCGGTGTCGCGGTTTACAATATACAGTGGACAAACAATATTATAAACATTGCTGCTGGGTTCCTTGTCATTGTTCGCGCAGTACAGTGAACACTTCTTCCGGCCCCGGAGCCACATTTCCGGTTCACAGAGTTGACGAGACAACGCAACGTTCATGGTTTTCATGGTGAGTCATGCGATCTATTTGTTTATTTACATGTTGTTTTTTTTAATTTGATTCTAAATTATGATAATACTGTTTGTTTGTACCGACTTATTGAAAACAACATTTTTTTGTAATATGTGCATTGAAAGTGGCACATACCTAGGTACTTGTTTTCGGGGACGAAAATTGACTTTTGCACGCCAATGACGTTAACTAAAAGTCGCATATGTGCAACTCAAAACTGGAGTCCGTTAAAAAAAAATGTAATTATTTAATGTCGATTGTTACTCGGATGATTGCCCTCTTTGATGTGCAAACGCCACCCCAATTTTCCCATGTCCTTCCTGAAGGTCCATTCTGAATTATAGTGTAAACTCTATATAGCGACACTCAAGGGACTGTGCACTTTGTGGCGTCAATGAGAGTTGTCGTTAAACGGAGAGAAGAAATAATCCATTAATATTTTTTTACTATAATATGTATTTAGTAGATATTTACTCATAATGTATATAAAATTTGCAACTGACCAACAAACAGCTGAGCTAAACATATGAAAGATAATCCCAGCAAACAAAAGAACAAATTTCTTAGAATCTTCGGTACGCGTGATGTCGACAACCAAGCAACAAAATAACAAACAAGTACTGTTTATTGCCTGTTTATTGTTGTCGTTATTTAGAGTGTATCATTGAATGAGCAACAAGGTAAACCAACTACAGCTCAGTAATTTCGACGTTTTAAGGAGTTTGTCGTTATATCGAGAGACGTTAAATGAAGTTTACACTGTATCGGCGAAAACGATGTTGAAATCGGTTGAGCTGTTTCGGAGATTTATCTCCTACCTACATCCAAACTTATACAATCTTTGCATTTTTATATTAGTGTAGATGAACGACGTACAATGTGCGCTTTGTTTCTATGCTCCTTTCCTTGTCCAAGCTGCGATCCGAACGCAGATATGCGCTTGTGTGTCTCTTAATTTCATATCGTTCGTGCGCTCTTTTTTTTCCCAGTTCAGCGTCGCCTGCGTTAAGAAACCAAATGGCTTCAAAAAATCAAATCATGTGCTCCCAACAGGTTTCGATTTTGTTGAACGCGCTTTGTTCAGCTCCTTTTATACATGCACCGTAAATGTGACCGTCGCCTATTTCAATGTAACATGATTTATACTGTTTCAAGGCAAAGTTAGAATTGCGTAATATGTGTGGAGTTTGTACAAATGCGGACAACAAAACACACTCTAATATGGCTATGCTTTTGAAACTAGTTAGTTATAATGTATATATTATAATTGACGTATACGAATGACAGTTCCAAACTCTTAAAATTGACAACCCCTGAAGTGGGAACTTTTCTCTTAAGATGGCTCTACGAATGCAAGAAATGGCAGTAAAATATTAATGAATAAAAAATAAGTTAAAAAAAAAAATATGTTGTCTGTAAAGTCGGTTTACGGACGATAGTTTTACGTGATAACGTATTCCGTAATACATAACCTAAATTTATATATCAATTATAATAATTCGAATCTATGATATTGCATCTTTCGCTTCAAATTTAGGTTAATTTTATTTATTTAAATTACTCACCATATAATATAATTGTTTTTTTTAACTTTCTTTCTTTCGTATTTATTTTAAGTCTCAAAGATTAGCTGTCATAATATTTATAAAACAATTGTTTCACTGTTTATATAAAATTCCAAAACCTACTTACAATATTTAAGTATTTTCATACGTCAAAAAATTGATTTTTATAATGATAAAATTTGTAAGAAAACGATTTTTTCGAGAGATGAGACTTAGCTAAAACGATTTTTTGCCCCCCAAAATCCCTTTTCAGTAAATTTCATCCAAATCGTTAGGGCCGTTTTCGAGAAAAGCACGCACAGGGTCAGGCGGAACGTTACGACCGTTACGAACGTTAGGAACGTTACGTTAGGAACGTTACGTTAGGAACGTTACACTTTTTCGTACATGCAGCCGGTGTTTTATCAATTTATAAGATTGGTGATTCATCAATTTATAAGACGTTATCACGTCAAAAACTAAAACCCGACTACTGAAAAGTATGAAACAAGAAATATTCTCATCTGAGGATAGCCGTGATCATATGCCACCTACCCTAACAAAACATTACATTTTAACAGTAGTAAGCGATCATAAGCTCTAGGGCAAAGAAGAGGGGCCTCGCCGCCTCATATATATGAGATGGCATACGACGACGGCTATCCTCAGATGAGAATATTTTCTTGTTTCATACTTTTCAGTAAGTCGGATTTTAGTTTTTGAACTTACTTTTTATTTGTTTTATCAATTCTAAAATAAATATAGCCTACTTGTCAATAATGCATTTTATTCTCTTGACGAATTTTATTCTTATTTTAAATATTATTATGTCTCTGTGTAATTTTGACTAGTCAAATATACTGTATATGTACAGTTCTATTGACAATAAAGTTACCCGGACCATAATAACGAATCGATTGACACCTTATTTATCAAAATCGGATGAATAGTTTAGGCGCTACGGTGGAACGTCCGTTAAATACAAACATATACATAGACTGCTAAACTCATAACCCTTCCTTTTGGCTTCGCCGCAGTCGAGTAAAAAGGAAGAAGTTTTTTATTTGACGTTCGAAACGAACTCATTTAGTGAAAAAAAAAACATGTTATCGCCCTTTAAATCGGTCCTTACGTTTTTACTCGATTGAGGCACGTAAGAACGTTAGAACTTTGTTTGGTATGTTCATGCTAGACGCAGTCTGTTTCTTTTTCTTTTAAAAATGTTGGTTTTAAATTATTTTTTTCGTTAAAATCGATCAGATATCCGACATTTCGGGAACGAAAGACTGTGATAAGGCGAAACTGTTTCTAAAACAGATTTAGGAATAATTGTTTTGTCCGTGAATGTATGCACCAATCAAGTTTACATTTTTTTTACGAATAGAACACAATCGGTTATTACCTGCCACTGACCACCGCGCTGGCATAGCAATTACATACTTCACGTACATGCAAACGATATTGTATTGTTTACGATATTGAAGCGTACAGTTAGGGTCAGAAAAAATCACTTTCGTTTACTATCTAAATACATAAAAGGAAACCGTGACTGATTGATTGACTGACTGACTGATCTATCAACGCACAGCTCAAACCACTGGACGGATTGGGCTGAAATTTGGCACACAGATAGTTATTATGACGCAGGCATCCGCTAAGAATGAATTTTTAAAAATTCAACACCTAAAAGGGTGTAACGGGGGTTCAAACTTTGAATGGAGAATGTATTAATGCGAAAATGCGCAGGACTACTCCAGTCAACAAATAAATAAACACGTGTTTCATGCTTTTTCAAAAACAACACTTTCAGAGGGCGAATAAGAGGTAAACAGTCTAAAAATCAACATGGATGTCGTTTCCAAGGTTTGTCAGAACGTTGATTACGTAAATGTCATCAATTTTGAAATTTATTAGGTGGGGCCTACGACGAGAAAGGAGTAACTATGCCAAATAATGGGGATGCATTCGTGTTTCGTTTCTATCGCGTGCGAAGCCGCGGGTAACGGCCAGTATAATATAGGGGGATCTGTAAAAAGATATTTTCTGGTAAGCCAAAGTCGATTTTGTCTGTAACACATTCTGCAGTACGCACAAACAATACAAGAACGGCGAAACCTCCCAGCCTGCTTTGATTAGCTACTTTATTTGTTGCACGTGACGAAAATTTAAATAAGTAAATCCCCATACACACACAGCGTATTGCGTTCTCGGTGCATAGAAAATGCATCGTGGTAAAAAAAAAAACACTGTTGCTGATAGATTGCGGTGCGGCTGAAACGTTCGCATTACAGTGGAAATTCATTTTTAACAAGTTTAATGGATAGGTACTGAAAAATGTTCTAAATGAATATCTATACACAGTGCCGGATTAACCTATAAGCAAATTAGGCAATTGCATGTC
The DNA here is from genome assembly GCA_963575645.1 of Xanthostigma xanthostigma. Lineage (NCBI taxonomy): Eukaryota > Metazoa > Arthropoda > Insecta > Raphidioptera > Raphidiidae > Xanthostigma > Xanthostigma xanthostigma. Next base: position 18,578,124 of record OY754474.1, read on the forward strand.
GCATTACAGGCGGCCGCGGAGCAGGGGTAAAGTGAAAGGCGTTCGGAGTAGGCGCTCGGTAGAGCAGCCAAGACCAATATGGCGGCGCCCATGGTTAGCATCAGCTGACCGTGTAGTATGTATAACACATAGTCAGTCTGTCATGCGGGCAAGTGCTGTACAGTGTTTACATGTTTTTATTCGTGTATTCATGTGAATATTATTGTTTATAATTAATCGTGATGGATAAGTGTCTACAATGCAACGCCTACAATCCAATAAAAGTTTCACTTGCGTCGTGGTTTCTTAAAATCACACAACTGTTTTTTCTTTTTGTCATGTTCACAAAAATTTGATCTATACCGGTATGTCTTTAGAAGTATAAAAGTTAAAAATAAATAATAATTTATTTTTGAAATTGAAAACAAAAAAAAACATTATTTCTTATGTTTCAATTTTTTTAACTTTAAAGTTTTGAAACTTTTTTTCTATTAATATATAAAAATACCTAAAGTTCGATTGTATAGACACCCAAATTTTCAATGAAAGCATTGATTGTAAACTTCAATTTTTTTCCTAAAAATCTATGCTTTTTACTTTTTTCTATCAATTTGTTTTTTTTTTATAAACTGAACATATTAGAGATGGGCCTATAACCAAGAAATGCTTAGGGTATCTTAATCCGGCACTGTCTATGTGTTTGTCGATGGTAAATTCAGGAACTTCTGAATCGATTTGAAAAGCCTTCTTCCGTAGTGACATAGACTATATATTGTTACGTTACGACAAAAGAGAGAAAAGCAGCAAGCTAATTTGGTATACATGCTGGCTTTCAGAGCTAAAAATTTATACTAAGCAAATTATTGAATATACTGGCTCGTGTTGACCATTTTGTGAACTTGAATTTCGAGCGTAATAATTTTTTACGAGATTGTTAGGGATATTTCAACTTGTGGTTGGGGGGAAAGATTTTTAGGAGTTGGCAACCCTGGTTTGTTATTGTTCTCTCAAAAAAACAGGAATATATTTCTATTGAATAGAATACGACCAGCAGAAATTTAAATATCAAATTATTTTTTTATCTTTGAACAACCCAGTTTATGACATTTTGAATACTTATGTCAACAGCTGGCCGACATTATCAACATACATAAATTGTTGCACATAAATGACCAACGTATATACGTATCGAATTGTTTCTAATGACTTTTACGAACTTTTTACGACTCTTTAATGACACCTTAGGTCCTAATTGCATTTATTATTATCGTAGCCAGCCATGTTTAACCTGTGCAACGAACGATAAACAACTTATACACGCGGAGCTCTCCTTGTACGTCAGACTTGTGTATAAGTCGCCTTGGTGCAATGTGAACTGACTTTTAAACTTCGCACTAAGTACTTGGTACTTTTAAATCAGCGATTAGTCAGTTATGTATTAAACAGTATATTACACCACAAGGCCCGAAAGTGTGCCCTTATTCTTGCCATGGCTAAGGATATCACACTTTCGGCCAGTGTGCTGTATACTAGTGATGTGCCGGATCGTTAAAAATGTATATCCGTGGATATTTGGTTTCAAGATCCGCGGATACGGAATCGGATCTTAACTTTCTTAGAGTACGCGGCGGTATATATTGCACATCGACCTTTGGAAAGAGACTATCTGTTATGGGAAAAAGTTATTGACCTCTTTAAGAGTTAACTCTCATAACAGATTGTCTCTTTCCAAAGATCGATGTGCAATATCTCATTATAAAGATAGTTGATTTGGTACCTTTGAGTTATGTACTATTAGTATGGTACTCACTACGATAAATGTTTGTAATATAAAGGTGCCAAATACGATTTAAAAAAATAAAAAATAATCTGAATGGAATTTAACAGGTTTTCAGTATTACCTAATCACCTATATATATAAAATGTCATCTATGAATTGAAAATTAATAAGGTAAAAGATCCGTAAAAGATCCGCAAAAAAACTAACGGATACGGATCTTTCTCCTCCCTCGGATATCCGCGGATACGGATACGGATATCCGGCACATCACTAGTGTATACTATTTTTATACATACCTCGGTCGTAAGCACGCTCATTAAATACATTAATTAATTACTTATTAACTACATAAAAACACAGATAAATTCCAAGCAAGAAGCTTTGAGATTATACGTAAAACAAGATGACAGCTGGTCGCGACTATTAGCTAAAATGTAATAGGGTTGCTATGGAAACGACATCTAAACAACAGTTGATTGGTTGTTTTTGTCCCACCAAGGAGTAAATGTTAGACTTTCTGCCTTACAATTGGTATACCGAAAGTATGCACTTTCGATCGAGGTATGAAGAAAATATATTTTACCAAGTGCTTACACTATGAATGCAGACAGAACTGAAATCTTAAATAATATTGCTCTTTGTGCAGACTGTTTTGTTCAGTGGCGTAACTACAGGGTGGCAAGTCGGCAAAATGCCACGGGCCCTCAGCCGGAAGGGGCCCCCGGTCAGAGGAGAATCCCAACTCCCAACACTTATTATTACACATTTAGTAGAAAAAAAAATAGTTTTATCTTTAATTTATTTAAGTTACCTACTTAGTTGCATACACAAGTAAAAAAAATTATTATTAAATTAAAATTTATTATTAAAAATTTCAATGCATATGTAAAAAAAGTTGTAACCCAGTTACCCAGCTTTAGAAAGAATGGTCAAAATCCAATTAATAATTTCAGAGATATGCGTGGACAAACATACATACATACATACACATAAAAAATACTATTACTGTTGGTTGAGCTTCTTTATATTGGGGGGGCCCATCCGTTGAATTTGCCACAGGCCTCGAACGGTGTAGTTACGCCACTGGTTTTGTTGGCGCGAAAGAATGTCGATTCCAAAAGCTGTGGGTTAAATTAGTTTTAGTAAAGTGTTAAACTGTTTTTTTCTATAATAACTTTATTAAGGTCTAATTGGAACGCAATTTGAATTTGAATTCTAAATACTACCAGAGGCGGTACAGAAGATCCAATATAATTGGATCAACAAACACACGCCATGGCTGTTTACCCTATGGCTTGGATGGTCCCATTTAAGATATTTGCTTACATAGGTACATGAATTTTACATTATCATTAATATCAGTATTAATTATACGTAGAATTAGATCATAGAGATTACGTTTATGACTTGAACATAACGAGAAAATAATATTAATTAGACGAAGTAAATGATCGAGCAAGCTAATCACCTTTTAAGAGTATTCGTCCCTGCAAATACCCCCTGCACCCTTCATCTCAAATCTTTTCCCTCGCCAAAAAACGATTCGCGCTCTCCCGACGCTATTTTTAAAGCTAGAGGGTTCTGGTAAACGCCAAATGAAAGACAAAGAATCAGACTACAGATCCTTCAGGCGAATTTTTTGAAAAACAGTTTCGCCTACGTGTGAAATATTACGTAACTTATTATTTTTTTCAAAAGGTTGTAAATTTTTTCAGGATTTTTTTTCAGAAAATTCGCCTGAAGGATCTGTAGTCCGATTTTTTGTCTTTCATTTGGCGTTTACCAGAACCCTCTAGCTTTAAAAATAGCGTCGGGAGAGCGCGAACCGTTTTTAGGCGAGGGGAAAAGATTTGAGATGAAGGGTGCAGGGGGTATTTGCAGGGACGAATACTCTTAATTTAACCCTTAAAAGAGAAATGCTGGATTGCAGAAAGGTTTGTCAGAAAATCCAGTTTTACAATGATCTTAGTTTGTAGAGTTTTTCGCTCGAAAAAAAAAGAAATCGACTGAAACGACTCGCTTCACACGATGCGTGTATTGAAGCTCGCTTTGTAGATGGGTTTTATGCGCGCAGTGACAGTTCGAATGTTGACAAAAATGGTCGTTTATTGTCTCTGCTCAGAACGCACGCTATGACGTCGTGTTTGTTTTGAGGGCGTTTGCTCGTGTCGCCCACGTGACAAGATACTGTTTCCTGATTGGTACTTGCTCAAAACGAGCACGAAAAATAGCCCTGGTTCAAATTTTGAAACCCATCTTGCGACCACGCACGCGTGCCAGCAGTGATGTCATTTCCGTTCCTTAGCTAGCGCGCCAGCCAGCACAAGTCCCAGCAGTGATTTTAGCGGCAAAACAAGCATCGTGAGCAGCGGTCTTAATATCATTGTCAAATCAAATCAGCTAGAGTTTATACTAGTCATGTGACGGATATCCGTATCCGCGGATATCCGAGGGAGAAGAAAGATCCGTATCCGTTAGTTTTTTTGCGGATCTTTTACCTTATTAATTTTCAATTCATAGATGAAATTTTATATATATAGGTGATTAGGTAATAATGAAAACCTGTTAAATTCCATTCAGATTATTTTTTATTTTTTTAAATCGTATTTGGCACCTTTATATTGCAAACATTTATCGTAGTGAGTACCATACTAATAGTACATAACTCAAAGGTACTAAATCAACTATCTTTATAATGAGATATTGCACATCGATCTTTGGAAAGAGACAATCTGTTATGAGAGTTAACTCTTAAAGAGGTCAATAACTTTTTCCCATAACAGATAGTCCCTTTCCAAAGGTCGATGTGCAATATTTACCGCCACGTACTCTAACAAAGTTAAGATCCGTATCCGTATCCGCGGATCTTGAAACCAAAAATCCGTATTCAGATCCGTATCCGCGGATATACATTTTTAACGATCCGGCACATTACTAGTTTATACCCATTAATTATTATCGAAAAGCGATACGCCATTGGTAATCTAGACATCTATGATCCGTTGGTTGTGTATTAAAATCATTAATTATAATTAAATCTTTAGCACAGGCAGTACTCTAATTACTGTTATTTCGTAAATATAGTATCTAATAATCAAAACTGATATTGCTTGTGACTACTTTTATGTTTATCAAACATATGCTAGAATTTTTCTCTTATTTTCTTCCAGTTTGTGTACATCACGTGTAAATGTTACACTTAGAGACCAGTTTTTATACGTGATTATTTACCAAAGTTATATAAAATTTTTGATACTGGTAATCGATTTATGAATGTTGGGATCTATATTTTGTTAAGTCCGCTAGATTACCCTACTAGTTTTCTAGCGCTGGTTTTCTTAATTGCTATTATGTGCTCGCTTCACACGAGACGTCTTCACAAGCTTGCTTTGCAGGTAGATTCGGTGCGCGCGCAGTGATAGAACTGTGGTGTAGTGTTTGTAAGCGTTTGTTCAAGTCGCCCACGTGACAAAAAACTGCTTCCTGATTGGTTCTTGCTCATACCTAGCAGCGGACGTAGCAAGAAAAATAGCTCCTGTTCTAATTTTAAAATTTATCTTGTGGGCTAGCAGGCGAGTGTCCGCAATGACGTCATTTCCAGCTTCGTATGCAGCAGCCTTTATTTCCTGATGTCAATTGCGTTAATGAAAGTTATAACTTCATTTTTCTGGTTTATTTAAGAGGAAAGGAGATATTTAGAACTTTTAAGTACCGCTGATATATTACACGTGTAATCAAGTTGTTAACGGCTCAGCTGACTAATGATACGTTTGAAAGAAATTATTTTTAACACTTCAAAATTTGCACGATATTGTATATCGGATATATCGGGTACACATATTTCATTGTACAGTTAAAAATGTTTGTCTACTGTAGCAAATGTGTGTTAAATAGACTTTCTTTAGGCGCCATGTGTTTATCAGAAAAAAAAATCATATATATTAATACGTTAAGGTTTAAGATGTTTGCGTCCCTTTTTAGAAAAAAACACACAATTTCTCCACATAAATTACCTATATATCATTTAGCAGATAATTGCTTGCTCTACTGACATCGAAAAACTTAAAAAATTATTTATGTTTCTGTTTTTGTAAATTAATTAATTAACAGCAACGCTGAACAACGTCTGCCATCTGACGGCTATAATTTTTAAACAACGTCAACGCTTCGATCTGTCATCTGACCTTCATATTGTAAATACTGCATACTGCCATCTGACTGGCAATGCTGAACAACGTCACAGCAATGCTGCTTGATGCCATCTGACGCCGCAGCTCAACGCTTTTGCTACTGGCGCCTCTATATGACAATTTTAGTAAAATATTTCTTTGATATGTCATCTGAGCTTCATATTGTAATACAACAAAAAGAAGAACGTTATAAGCAGTGTGCAAAATTAGAAACGAATTGAATATCTGCAATCATATTTAAAAAATAATTTTGTAAAGTGATAATTATTATACTTATTTAGTGCGAATAATTCGCACAGGTCGCGCTAGTACATTTTATAATGATAGCAGATGAGAATGGCATTTGTTTTTGCAAATATCGGCGGCCGGAACTTGTTTTTTAAAATCTTGGCCATAAAAATCGCTGGGAAACAAACGACTTTTTAACTAAAATTGTTAAAAACTGACAAAGCACTCTACAACCTGCAGGGACATATGGATCCACAGGGATTCCGGGAATTATCCCGGTAGGCCGATTGCCTATATTAGTTTGTATATTTTTTGTTTATTAGAATTTAGAATAAATGTTTAATTTTTGTAGATTTAAAATATTTGCACTTAAATCTGTGATACTGTATAACGTATATTTAGTTTTGCTATTGGAGTGATTGCGAATTCACTTTCGTGTATAAAAAAGTGCCTATGGTTCGATAATTGGTCGTAATTTAGTTTTTATAAGGAAATATAGATAGTTATATATAGATACTTTGTATCATAATTTACATTCTAATTGAAAATTCCCAGCAGAATTGCACATAAACTTGCGTTAGAATGTGCGTAGTCGAATCACAGAATTTTATTTTGTTTGTTATTTCAAGATAAAATAAAAGGTACAGTCTAAACACATTTTTGTATATAACTGACGCTGTACCGTGCTTTTAGAATGTAAATAACTTTGTTAGAATCGCAAATTTGAAACGTAAAAATATTGAAATATATTATAATAATTGCTTTTACCGTAAAGTGAGATGTAATTATTCCATTTTCGGCGCCTTTTGAGTTAAGTAAATAATTGGTGTTATTATTTCATATTAGAATATACTTTTAATTTTTTTTTCTTCATTAGAGGAGTGGCAGATATATTTATATTTACTATTTAAATTTTTGCGTGTTCCGATCTGCATTTATTAACGGGTTTATTATTACCTAATAGACATTACCTAATTATTAAAAATTTTACTTAAACGTTTCAAGTCGCTGTTACTAAAAATTATTCAGTGTAAATAAATAAAATGTTGGGTTCTAGACAGTAGAAGCGTTGGATGCAGGATATTTTTTGGGTCCCTGGGCACAAGACCTCACCACTGCACCCCCTACATTAAATTTTATGAATTAAATAGAGCTACTTATTTTCCCAAAATAATATAGTTTTAACCAAAACAAACCAAGTTTGAAATTTTGAGTGCAAATAGAATAAAAGATTAACCTTTTCCAAAAACTGCCTCTCAGAAGTGTTTCTTGGAAAAATATTTGTTTATATTAGAATCTGCGTATTGTTTTCGAAGTACCTCGAAATTAAAAGAAACGATTTAAAAAAATGTTGTTTTTTAAAAAAACACCTTAATTTGTTATTCAGAAAAAAGCTGTTTTTCTGTATTTTATTGCAATACAAATAATTTATTATTTCGTGGTTTCGATGTTTTCATAATTTATATCGAATCCACATCCTATATTAAAAACCTGATTATTTTGTGGGTTTCCGGAGATATAAATAAACTCATTGCTTCTTTGTTTAAATAAAAAAAAATCTACAATAAATCTCATAAGGAAAAAGTAGACATTGCATATTTAGTCGATAATTTGTATATAGCAGTTTTTTAACCAATCACAATGATTATCTGGATGCAATTAGGGTAACCAGGCAGAGGCAACAGGTCCAGGCGGAAAGGGAGCCCCAGAAAGACCCGAAAACATCGACAAAATTCGGATTAAGTATATTAAAACAAAAAAAAAAGTTTTATTGCAAACTGCTGAACAAATAAAACATAGTTTTGCAATTTACCTTATCAAACATTTTATAGGGAATTCTTAAGACAAGGAGAAGTACCAATTTACGGTGTGAATCTCATTAAAATATTATAAAATGGTGAAAACGTCGCAGTATTTTGTTAGTTGAAAGTTGAAATATGGATGTGTAAAAAACAACACGTTAAAGGCGGTGGCCAGTAGGGCGTTTCCCATTACGTCACTGTGGTAGACAGTCTGTCGTTAGCACGAGGATGCGACGCCGGTCGCATCATATGTGTTTTCGCAGCTGTTGAATTAATTTAACTTTGCATCGACCTTCATATCACGAACGAAATTACCTACCAGAGTGGCGCGTTTCTCGAGGTTTTATAAAACGGTAAACGTTGGATGTAGGAGGTAATCTCCGAAACTACTCACCCGATTTCAAATTTTTCTCACCAATATTTAGAACGGACCTTCAGGATTGACATAGGTTATATATTATCGCGTTAAAAAAGTGCTTTTCGTTGAGACAAATTTTGTAACGTAAGTCGACGAAAAAACGGCGGCATTTTACAAATTCGGCCGAAGCCGGACCGGACCGCTAGTAGCAAATAAAATGCCCTGAACGATGCGTCTTCTCCAATCTCGATAATATATTGAATGTAATTTTTGAAAATTGAAGGGTTATGTCGTTCTAACTGGAGATCAAGTTATACGTGTGAGTTTGTTCACACATCGCATTGTTGCGGTGTAGATTTGAGCGGTTCGTGTTTAGTATGTTCAGATGTTCACTAAACAACACACAAAACACACACACACAGTAATAATATGTAAAATAATGCAACATAAATAAAAAAACTTCGGTCGCAGTGCCAAACCCTGCCGAAAGTATACCGTATTGGCTAATACAGGTGTGACTTTATTATGTTGACTGACATTTGTTTTTACACACATTGGCAATCCCTTAATACACCCCTTAAAATATTTTTTCTTAATTTCAATATTAAAATCGGACAAACTAGCGTTTTCATAAAATTTGTAAGTGCGATCCTGGTGGGCTGGTTTTATTAAAATTTTAGTAGCACATTTTATTCATTACTAGGGATAAATTTCGATTTTGAAACGATACTGATAGTAGAAGAGCCGAACCTAAGTCGACCTTCACCGAGCAAATATATTTAATATAATGCTAAAATATAAAACAGTATAATATCAACTAAATAAATAAATAAATAAACATTTAATAAAAAATCATTTTTTAAAAAATAATTAAAAATAGTCTGTCCAGGATTTTTTTAGGCAACCCATTTTTAATACATTTTCTAATATACTAAATTCATGATAAAATATTATGTTTCATTCTGTTATCAGCTCGGTGAAGGTCGATATAGGTTCGGCTCTTAGACTATGAAGACTTTTGATTTAACATTGTTTTGATAAATATAAAATTATAATTCAATAAATTAACGTTTCGGCCCGGATTTGGGGCTTCTTTAGAATTAAGCTAAAAATATAAAAATTAATTATTAATCAGTTTCTAACATAATTAAATTTGAGATTTTTTTATAATATCGAAATATTGTTTTGGTTTTAAATCTGTGAAACAGCCGATCAACATTTTTTTAACTTCCCGCTTAAAAAAAAAAAAAAAAAATTTTTTTTTGTCAAAAATCGGGAAGTTATTGGTTTCACCCCGATTTTCGAAAATCGAGTTTTCGCCAGATCTCGACGTTTTGAGGTCCTAGGAAGCTATTGAAACTATTTTGGCGATGATGTCCGTAGGGCTGTATGTATGTGTGTGTGTGTGGGGGTGTGTGTGTGTGTGGGGGTGTGTGTGTGTGTGTGTGTGTGTGTATGTATGTATGTAAACCTTTTATATCTTTTGAACGGAGTGTCCGACTGAAACGCGGTTTGCGGCATCTGACGTGATCTTGGTGAACTTAGACTTCCTGAAAATTTGAGACGATTCTGCCCAAAAAATTTTGAGAAATCTTAAAAAAACAGGTTTCAAAAATTTTTAAAAATTTGTTTTTGTAAAATATTTTCTAAACTACTAACCCGATCAATTCCAAAATCTAATCAGCTCTTCTCCTTAACAAACTGCGTCGATTTCCGCAAACCGCATCAAAATCGGTTCATTTGTTCACGAGATACCGTGAACGAAAAAATCGTATAAAAGTGTTTTTTTAAAATGACTCTTAAAATTGTTATCAGATCGATTTTTTTGTAATAAATTACTTTCTTAGGCTAAAAAAACTGCGTTGATCGCCGCAAACCAGATCAAAATTGGTTCATTTGTTCATGAGATAACGTGAACGAAAAATTAGGAAAAAAGTAATTTTTTATAATTACTCGTAAAATTCTTATCAAACCGATTTTTTTGTAATGATTTACTTTCTTAGGTTAAAAAAACTGCGTCGATCGCCGCAAACCGCATCAAAATCGGCTAATTTGTTCACGAAAAATTTGTAAAAAAGTGTTTTTTTTTAAATTGCTCGTAAAATTCCTATGAGATCGATTTTTCTGTAATAAATTACTTTTTTAGGTTAAAAAATTGCATCGACTGCCGCAAATCGCATCAAAATCGGTTCATTTGTTCATGAGATATCGTGAACGAAAATTTCGTAACAGTGTTTTTTTTTGAGCTCGAAGAGCTAAAAAATAAACTTCTTGCTATATTTTATATATTTTTGAGCGTTTTGAACTCGAAAATAGCGGGAAGTTACATGGATGGCCTGCAGGGTCAAACTTCTTTTCAAATTTTTTATATTGTCCTCGCGCGTTGACACTGAATGTAATTCGTGATTCAATGCTTTAATCATTAAATCAGACAGTATTTTTTCGACGCGTGTAATTTGTAAGTTCCTATGATCGAACTAAAAAGATATGCTATATTTGGGTAGTGTGATAAGTTTTCTTAAATTTAAGAGCCCAACCCAACTATTATGAAAATAATCTATTTTTTCCAAGACTGCATTATAGATACACCTGACGGATAAAAAAAAAGACGGGCAGAACTCGCATCTTTAGGTTTCGTACTGTCACAACAATCTAAAAATTACTTTGCTCGGTTACTGAGTTCCCAAGCGTGCTGTGGCCGTCGTTTTGGTGATGATTTTTTATGTGTTCGCTTCACGCGGTGCGAGCTCTCAGTCTCGGCGGCAAAACCAGTCTCGTGTGTAGCGGCCTTAATTCAGAATAGTAAAATATTAATTTAATAATGCTTAGAGTTGGGTGAATAGATAAATTCACGTTGAAAAAATCACTATGACCAGTCGTCTAAAATGATCACTGTGATCTGAGAAGAGGTAACGTGCGTTCCATGTCATCGCAATCACGACGGTCGCTCCAACCGAGTAGCCGACCAACGCCGATGTAATGTCCGATCGAGTCGGGCGGCATTCGGCGTGATCAGCCGTCTAAAATGTTAACTATGATCTGACAAAAGATAACTACGTTCCAAAGTAACGTTTATGTTGTTCTGTCACCGCAATCACGACGGTCGCTCCAACCGAGTAGCCGACGTAACGTCCGACCGAGCGTCAGGATAAAAGTCACGATGATTTTTCACTGTGATTTTTGTGTAACCGGAATAACAGTCACTGTGATCACATAGTAAAGACTTTTCCCATGTCTGTTAACGCTAGGCCCCTGGTAGTGTCGGTGGTCTCTAAACGACGAACGCTTTGTGAAATGGCGTTATTTTCCCCGTCAGTTGTAAAGTGTATCTTGTCAGAGTATCAACAAACAATACATTTCACATTTATTAACCTTTCCTACAACGCACACATCGAACAACAATAGCATCATTTATGTCACGAACTGTAATTGTTAGCGTGTTTTTTGTGGGCCGATTCGAAAATACACATAATAGCACCAACAATGCTCTAGCTCTGCTCAACCTTGAGATCTCCCAGAGGCATTTTTAACACGTCGTTAGCGCAGTCCGCAGATATATCTTGGCAAAATGATTTTGTATAGTTCACCGACGTTATAAATATATTCTATAAATCTATTATAATTTGTGCAATTATTTAGGCTAAGCACTCTTGACTGACAAATCAGTCGGCTGATCGAATGTTAATTACATGAAAAAGTGCGTATGAAACGACGCAAAACCCATCGAATACATCTATCTATACTAATATATAAAGTTGAAGAGTTTGTTTGTTTGTTTGAACGCGTTAATCTCAGGAACTACAGGTTCAAATTGAAAAAAAAAATTTTTGTTGGATAGCCCATTTATCGAGGAAGGCTATAGGCTATATAATATTACGCTACGATCAATAGGAACGGAGCATCAATGAAAAATGTTGCAAAATGTGTCTCAAAAATAAGCTTCTATTCATGTGAAATGCATTAACTAGATATACTCATATTAGCGTTGTGAGAACACAACCTCAGGTAGTTCAATCGGTAGAGCATGCGACTGTCAATATCAGGGACGAACCCTACGTTGGGCAAATATATTTTTATTTTTTTTTTTATTTTCTACATTGCTTTCTTCTAAGGCTTAAATTTAAATTTATTTTAATTTTATTTAATTACTTTAAAAAAAATATTAGTTAAAGAAAGTTTAAATACTGCTTCTTATCGACAAAAACTTTTGAACGGTAACTCCGATCATCATGAAATTTGGACACAACATTCCTCTCGGTAAACTAAGATGAATGTGTGTACTCATGTTCCTCCCTTCCCCGTTCGTTCTTTTACACCCGGGTGAAACCGGACGGGACCGCTGTCTTGTATATTTTTTTATGTATTTTCGTCGACTTACTTTGCAAAATTGATGTCCACGAAAAGCGCTTTTATTTTAACGCGATAATATGTCTGTCTTGAAGGTCCATTCTAAATATTGATGATCATTTTTTTGAAACCGAATGAGTATTTTCTCAGATTACCTACTACATCAAAAACAACAAGCATTACCTCTTTATAATATTAGTATAGAAATAATTTATGTAATTTTTATTTTTTAACTCTGTCAGATTTTTTCAGCTCATACTTATCTTTGGCAAACAGTAAATTTTATTTCTATATATATATTGAAAATTTCATGTGTACATACAATAACCCAACAAAAAATAAATGTGTGTGGATTTTTAATGTTCTTTTTCCAGCATTTATGCCTTGTAATTAAATAAAAGTATCATGCTAATAGTGTCTCATTTAAAAGCATTATCCAATGTCTGATCTCCATACAGCAGTTTTATTGCTTTTACGAAATACTTTATTGTTCAAAGGCGGCATTTTTATTAAAAGTTGCGCCCGTACTTGAAAAAAAAACAAGTAAATATTTACTGTAATCTGCAAACTCGACAATTCGTGTGTTTTGAATGCGTTTATCAAATCATTTTCATTATACATGAAAATAAGTGGAATAATTAATAAAAGTATCCAATTAGTGTCTGGCAAAACCATTCTTGTCATAATTTTGATAATTACTATTATTTTTCCAATACATTTGTTATTCCAAAGTTGTCAAGCGTCTGCAATCTTAAATCTCACTTGTCCATTTTTCGTCGCTGTGCAAAGGTAGTACCCCAGCTGCATAATATTCTGCCCTAAAAAGGCAAAGGGCAGTAAGTGACATTTGTTAAAAATGAGTTCATACTGAAACCAACGACAGCAGTAAGTGCTGCAGCAATAATTTTATTGTCTTTAAAAAATGTTTCCCCCATGTTTTGGTTTCCATAATCTAAAATTCTGGACGGTCAATACATTTTTAGTAAATCTTGATTTACTCAAATTCATAAGTTGATCACTTACTGCCTTTTGCCTTTTTACGGCAGTATTGTGTTGCTTACTTACGCTTGCCATTTCTTGATGGAATTGACAACAGACATTTTTAAAGTCTAAGGATTTGTTGGGTGTCTAATGAAGGGTTAACAAACAATGTTATATAACATGACAAGTTTAGTGTTTAAATATACCTTCTGAATATTAATATTATATATTATGATATCATGATTTTTAATCCGATGAATCATGATCACCATATAAATAGTGAAGTCAATTGTGCAATTGTAGGTGTCTTGTTTCATTTCAACCACTAGACGTTCCCAACTCATTCTTTTGTTTCTGTGCACATCCTGTATTTGATCCAAGTGTTCTATGCTTTTTTTGGCATGTGACTGTCAAAAGTTTCGGACATCGAAGTTTCTATTAGTGATGTGCCGGATATCCGTATCCGTTAGTTTTTGGCGGATCTTTTACGGATCTTTTTCCTTATTAATTTTCAATTCATAGATGAAATTTTATATTTATATAGGTGATTAGGTAATAATGAAAACCTGTTAAATTCCATTCAGATTATTTTTTATTTTTTTAAATCGTATTTGGCACCTTTATATTGCAAACATTTATCGTAGTGAGTACCATACTAATAGTACATAACTCAAAGGTACTAAATCAACTATCTTTTTAATGAGATATTGCACATCGATCTTTGTAAAGAGACAATCTGTTATGAGAGTTAACTCTTAAAGAGGTCAATAACTTTTTCCCATAACAGATAGTCTCTTTCCAAAGGTCGATGTGAAATATTTATCGCCGCGTACTCTAAGAAAGTTAAGATCCGTATCCGCGGATCTTGAAACCAAAAATCCGTATTCAGATCCGTATCCGCGGATATACATTTTTAACGATCCGGCACATCACTAGAGTTTCTATATACAGTCAAACCTGAGTGAGTGAGAACTGGGTAAGCGAGAAAACTTTCTAAGTGAGAGTAATTGCCAGGTACCGTCTTTGTAACCCTCTAAAACCTCTATAAGTGAGAAACAGAAAGAGAAAGACGTTTTTCACTAATGGACCTCTATAACTGAGACTACTACTTGCCTGTACCCCTATAAGCGACAGTCGAACGTATTAATAGTTCCACGAAATTTAAGAATGAGTCATAAATAACTGAACTAACATTGTTTTTCTATAATTTGTATAGACCTCTATAAGTGAGAAAGGCCACTCCTGTACTTCTATAAGCTAGAAACTCGTGTTAGTGAAAAACCTCCATAAGCTAAAAAGAAATCGCGGAACTCTTGAACTCTTGCTTATCCAGGTTCGACTGTATTTATTCATACTAGTGGCCGGAATTCGACCGTAATTCTTACATGGATTTCTCCTCAATAGATTTTACCTGTGCTAATTCGTATACACATCGTAATGAAACATGTATCGTGCTCCTTCCCCTCATTAGAACGAAGAGAACGGCGTATGTTTCATCACAATATATGCGAATTAACACACCCAAATCGGTACCACAACTTTTTTCCTTCCAGTATTTATACAAGATCTCTGAACTCATATTCGTGAGGTGCCTCACTGCTTCACGTCAAGAAACGGTACCTTCTGTACCTGCTATCTTATTGAAGTCTTCCATGGCTTCTCTCACTAAATACATATATAAATATCAAGATGGCTACTTTTGTAGGGCACAGTTGTCGAGGCTCTGTAATCTACAAGCAATCGATCCCATGCTCGTAATGTTGCTTACCTTATCACAATTGCATGTAAGTTCTTACTGTCAGCTAAATAAAAAATAACTGGACAATGGAAAATAGTAATGGAGTCTGCCTTTGCATACAATATAATCCAGCCGTTAAATATTAAAGAAAAGGTAGATATATACTAAAGGTAGATAAATATTGGTTCTGAAACGAGTTTCAGATTTTTATTTTCTATGTATGCGAGCTATCCTCTGCCTTTTGCAACTGCGATTCTACAAAAAAAAAAAAACTTAGAAATTAGCACAGTCAACTTTTCACGACTACTGACAATATCTGTCTGTGCGTGTATGTGTGTGTTTGTGTGTGAATAGATCGTCTTTTGTTTTATAGCGTCATGAGTTGAACATCGCGTCGGCCGGCCGGCATTACACGGGGACCACACCCAAGAATATGCGCGGCCAATTGCCGGCCACACCAAAGTCTCTTGTAACACCAACTTCTTACACTCTGCTTTTCTTGTTGTATTGTTTCTGCTCAGTACACTTAATATCAATTATCGGACATTATTACGCTAGCTCAAAAAGGAGTGCTCGAAAAAATTGTACAATTTAAACAAGAAATATAATAATAGTCCGATGTCACTAGGTGTGCGTGTCAATATTAATTGGAACTACTTGTTTTTTGGAAGGCCCCAAAAGTGATTTTAATAGAACATATAATATACTCGACTTATTAAACGGTTTTATTTAGCTTGACCCCGTATATTTGTTTAAATATATTATAACTATCTTGCGACAGCTTTATAAACTATTTCCCGTTGTCCGATTGAGTTGAAATTTTGCATACGTATGTAGTTCCGATGACAATACAATGTTATAATAACTAACTGGCCGGTCCGGATTTCGTCCGGATGCAAATCGCAATTTTAATGAATCACACTAAAAACTTAAAATAAGTATAAATAATAAATCTATATTAATATATAAAGCTGAAGAGTTTGTTTGTTTGATTGAACGCGCTAATTTCAAATTACTGTTCGAATTGAAAAAAAAATTTTTGTTGTATAGCCCATTTATCGAGGAACGCTACGACCAATAGGAGCGGAGCATCAAAGAAAAATGTTGCAAAATGTATCTCAAAATTTGTCCGTCCAATAGAAACTTTTGAACGGTAACTCCGATCATCATGAAATTTGGACACAACATTCATCTCGGTAATCTAAGATGAATGTGCGTTCTCGTGTACCTCCCCCCATTCGTTCTTTTACACCCGGGTGAAACCGGGCGGGATATAATATAAAAAAAACAGTAAAAACTGTTTAAGTTAAACGGTTTTATTGTACAATCGATGATGTACTAAAAACTAGAAAATAATTATGAGTCACCATAGGGGGCTTTGATTAAACTAAAATAACATCGAGGAGCGCATTTATAGTTACATTATGGTCGAAGACAGTCGAAAGCTAAATATGATTTCCAATATCAAACAAACTAAATGCGCCCACGATTTTATTTTAATTCAATCAAAATCCTATGGTGACTCATAATTATTTTCTAGTTTGTACAATAAAACCGTTTAACTTAAGACAATTTTTACTTATAGTTTTTTTTAATTAATAATCCAAAAAAGTATCAACATACATTATACGAGCACTACGAAGCCCTACCTTGCGTGTGTCTGACACGCACTTGGCCGGTTTTTTGGTAAAGAAATAAAAGCGGCATCAACGTGAAAAATACTAACGTCTTATTACGTAACGTCGAGTTTGTATTCCAGTCTATCACATGCTCAGTCATAATTTCTTGGCTGCTCATCAGTTAGTTGAATGTTTATTTTATTATTTACATTGACAATGTTTGTGAATCTTTTATGTGCTTACCTGTAATTACTTCAAGTACGTTTTTCAAGGTCTTAAATGTTACACGTTGATAGCTCACTAAATTCAAGCTGATTTATCAAAGCATTCACACGACTCATCATCGGTTCGATTCTTGATCTTGGATCTTTTAAAGGCAGTCTCAAGTGAGCATATTTTTAAATTTGGAATTAGAACAAAAAACATGACATCCGACGGACATTGGTTTTGATCCAAATGTTGCCCAAATAAATCCTATAGAGGAGAAGAAATAACGCTTTATTAATATTGTTGTTAATAAGTAAGTAGCATAGTTTATCATTTAGTGTTGAAAGCAAGTTCCCGAAACGGACAATAATAAGTACAATTGTGAAAAATAACTCTAATAATTTAGAGTGATGATGATCCTGTTTAAATGTTGTAAGATTAAAGGATGAATCCTGGTGGCATAGGATCGATGAACTAAGCAAATACCGAAACGTCAGACAATAAAATGCAATAAAAAAACCTTCAGTATTTGCTTAGTTCATCGATCTTATGCCACCAGGATTCATCCTTTAATCTTACAATATAAGTACAATATTTTTTATGCATCGATAAGTTATCCATTCCAGTCTGGTCGATACTTATATTGTAACTAGCCGTTACCCGCGGCTTGGCACGTGATTGAGATGAAACACGGGTGCATTCCCCGTTATTTGTCGTAGTTACTCCTTTCTCAACGTAGATCCCCCGTAATAAATTTCCAAATTGATAACATTCACGCGATCAATGTCCTGACAAACCCTGAAAATGACGCCCATGTTGATTTTTGGACTATTTACCTTTTTTCACCCTGTGAAGGGGTT
Organism: Xanthostigma xanthostigma; assembly: GCA_963575645.1. Lineage (NCBI taxonomy): Eukaryota > Metazoa > Arthropoda > Insecta > Raphidioptera > Raphidiidae > Xanthostigma > Xanthostigma xanthostigma. Next base: position 18,596,213 of record OY754474.1, read on the forward strand.
GTTTTTGAAAACGCATGAGAGACATGTTTATTTATTTGTTGACAGGAGTAATCCTGCGCATTTTCGATTTGATGATTTCTCCATGCAAATTTTGAACCTCGTTACGCCCTTTTAGGGGTTGAATTTCCAAAAATCTGTTTTTAGCGGATACCTACGTCATAATAACTATCTGTTTGCCAAATTTCAGCCCAATCCGTCCAGTATTTTGAGCTGTGCGTTGGTAGATCAGTCAGTCAGTCACGGTTTTATTTTATACATTTAGAAGAAGAACTGAACAAGAAACTCACTTTTAATCCTATATAGTGGAAAACCAGTAAAAAAAGCATTCGTTTAAAATTTAAAACGGCGAATTATTAACAGCTGTACGTGTTTTGAAACAATACTTTATTATCAGTGGGCGTAGAAACGCGTGGTCAGATAAGGGTTTAGCGCTGTTCATTTTAGAGTTCTTATCACTGTAAAGTGCAGTGGCAATGGCCAGTGATTGCATGTAATTCGCCAGCAAACAAAAAACTTTTTTTTCGTTTATACCGGCTGATCTATAGAGTTATTGGGTTTGAAGTTAAGCCAACGGTTTGTGGAGACAATCATTAACTCTTATAGATTTCTTTAGAGGTACTGTCTAGTTGAGGTTAATATTAAAAAATTTAAATTCTTTAAAATATGTGATCCTCTAAATTTGTACAAAGTTTCCGAGCGCTATAAATATTATATTTTTAGTGATCATACAGCTGAATGGTCAAACAAACGAAATATGGATGTAATTATCCAATAAACATTTTGATAACAGATTATATAACCCGCTATAAAAAGCGATAAGTACTTATTTTAAGTAATTTATAGTATCGTGATTATTAATTCACTTGCTTTACATACATATCTTTTTTTTTAATGCCGTACTATATTCATTCTTGCTTTCCCACACGGAAAAAAAAGATGCTAAACTCAAATATAGTGGTATTAATGTACATTCAATACCATCTATCTTTTGAAATCAAAGAAAATGTAGGCCAACTCTGAAGAAAGTATGGTGGCGGTTTTAAAAAATTATTACTGACGTATTTACAAGATTTTAGTCCCTGCTTTCTACGCAAAGGGTCTCCTCCTACGCTGCTCAACCAATAGTAAAAAAAACTTTGACAACGGTTTTTTTCTAATTGGTCTATGAAGAAAAAAATAATTTACAAAAAGAAATCAAAATGTCTTCAAAAAAGACGTAATATATGTTATGTTCATTTTACAATCATCTGCCCTGATATTTTATTAGAAATCGACTTAAATCAATAATAGAGAAATAAATCCGCCAACTTGTAACTAAAAGTAGGTTAGGGTTTGTAATTGTAAAACAATAAAAAAATTCCAATCCTGATTCAATTTTTAAAAAATAATAATTTTATTTCTTTTTTTTTTTTTGTTTCACACGTCACGTGAACTCTAGAGTAAGAAGATTTTTATACATACACAGTACTGCAGACGTGCATTAATAGTATATATGTTACCAACATTAATTAAAAAGCACTTAGAGGTGGATCACCTTGGGATTTTTTTTTTATTTAAAGAATAATCTTTATTTGTTTATTATTATATAAAATAATATGCGATTATTGTTGTTGCCACGCCAAAATATAAAACATTACATTTATATAATAGTCGGTGTTGCGAATTTTTGTTTTGGGTGGTCTTTTTATCTTATAGTACATTGATGTCAGCTTCAGAGATAACACCAAAGTGGGACACTCGTAATTTATTTTGTGGAATGTACAATAGTTTTTGCAGAAAAAAAATGTACTCGATTGATTTAAAATTCGGCTAATCATAAAAAAGCGAGTGTGCTTTAGACCACACGACTGAAGTAAAACTTCTTTTTGCCATAATTATTTTAAATATATTAAGACTAATGTGTAAATACCTCAAATTTGCTCATGTTAAATTCATAAACGAACAATAATATGCAGTCGGTTCGTCTCAAAGTTTATCGAACACAATATAACCTCACTCTGTAGCACATATCTACAAAGACGAAATGTTTAAAATATAATTTTTGGTTATTTAATAGGCAAAGTATGTATATATATTTATTAGCATAATTTATAATACATTTAAAAGGATTTATTAACTAACCTACATTATTTCCCGTTACAAAATGCAGCAAAATTCGATGAAATGTATTTTTGAGGCAAAAACAATTGTTTTCATTTTAAACGTCAAATAGTTTTCAAAAAAAAAAACAAGAATTTCGATTAATGCTCCGTCTTTGTCGCACTCACTAACTTATATCTCCCTCTCAACTCCGTTCGCCTCGAACGATCACGCACCGTCGCGATGATGCACTTCCGTAAACGATTTCGTCATGCATTTACCAGCTTACTCCCCAAGTCAAGCGTGCCTAAAGAAGTGTTACTTCAAAAATATACATTTCACAAATATACATTTTACAAATAAAATTAATGACTAAATTAACATTTTTGCTTCTTGGGGTCTCTGGAGTGCAAAACGCGTTTTTGTATGACTTTCCTATTAGAAATCATGGGCACAAATACAAATGACTTTTATTTTATTTCAAAATGTCAGATATTTATGGATATACTGATTTTTAAATGATTGCGTCATTAGGGTCAAAGCGCGTTCGCTGCAAATTTTACATAACCATGCCGCACTGATTTCGCACGATTCAGGTAGGCAATGTATTGAATAGATGGATGTAGTTAGTAGGTCGTGATGTTTGGCGCAAATGATGTCACCCTCTTAAAAGGAATACTTCAAAAAGCGACTTTAAGTTCTAGACAAAAAAAAGTGCGGTGGTGTTACTTGCTGAGCTCATTCCAATAAAAACAAAGGTCGCTTATATTATGGGCTCGATACCAAAGTAGTAGAGTAATTGCACATACCGCTAAACTAGCGGTATGTGCTTTATTATCGCTTTGTGCGTCAGAGCTGACTTTCGTTCATATAAGAAGTTATATCTAAGTTAATTTCACACGAAATCCATTCAAATTGAAGCTTTTTGAAAAGAGGAGATTCTAATCTGTAAAATAGAACCATTTTCAAATCAATTCGAGTTCATAAATACTATTAAAATTGTAATTGAAAATCACAAACAGCAGTTGTCGGTTGGTCTGTACGTATGTACGTACGTATGTACGTCACGACTCTACAGATCGCAATTTTGGTCGGATTGCCTTGGGTTATGTTTTATTCACTTTGTTTACTATCAGACCAGAACCCTATTTAAATTCACTAAAATGTGTTCAGTAGTTTAATTTTTATAAACAGTTTTATTTTATTATTTTTGACAGCTAATAGTTTAAAAAAACAATACCCATAATAATTGATGTGTAAATACAGTGTAATCCATAAAACAAGTGCTACACTTCTATACCGTGATAACACACTACATACATTAGGCCGCCGTGGCGTAATGGTTATGCCGTTGGATCCCCAAAGGCAAGGTCCTGAGTTCGATTCCTTACGAAATCATTGATTTTTTTTTTCTTTTTTTTTCTTTTTATTTTGTTTTATTTTATTCCACTTGATATTAATTATATATTATATTATGTATAGTTCTTAATTTTTTTTATTTTTGCAAACTTAAAAAAAATATTTTTTCAATTTTTAATTATTTATTTCTTTAAATTTTTAAATCTTTTTAAATTTATTAAAAATATTTTTTTTTTTAATTATTTATTTCTTTAAATTTTTAAATCTTTTTAAATTTATTAAAAATATTTTTTAATTGTTATTTTTTTATCATACAGTGGAAAACTTGCGGGATGTGCACTTTTGGTTTTGCCAACTATTTTCCCTTTGCGGTCGCTTATTCAGCCTTTTGGAAATTATTTTATTTAAACAATTTTCGTAACCACGATTATGTGATGAAATAAATTTGATTGTTTAAAAATCATATATCGTACATACAACTTTCTTAAAAACTAATTTTGATAAAAATATTGCGTGATTTTTTTTACGTGATTCAAGCTTTTCAAAATAAATCGTCCAATTTTCTATGCTAACTGCAACTATATAAATTAGTTCCTATATAAAGTAACGTTTCGTTGAGCCCGTTATATGATACTGCAACGAAACTAATTATATTAATTATAACAAATTTACTAAAAAAATATAAAAATTAAAACACGCGATTTACAAAAATTACAAATGTACACTTAATTATACTCCAGAAAATAATAATTAAATACGAGTTTTTTTTTTGTTTGGTACAGAAATCAAGACATAAATTGGGCGTGGTAGTTTTGTTTTATTTTAAATGTATTGAATAATCTTGTTAAAAATAGCTATTATCTTTTACAGTAGAAAGTAACCGCAATTTGAACATTGTTAAAAGTGAGTAAACAATGGCCAATTTGCGAAAACATATTCAGATGTTTTATGCGATAAAAAATGTGTGTTTGACTGTATGCGTTAGGTTCCACCATATCTTTGCTGTGATTAAAAAGATTTGATGTTGAACTTAAAGGCCCCCATACACCTCGTTCTTTTTTGGCAGTTTTAACCGCACGGGTAAAACTGTACGGGTAAAACGGTCGGTGTGTGGCCAAAAACCGTCCTTCTTACCGGCGTTCAAAAATATCTGCTGCTGCTTGATTTAAACCGTCCGTTTTAAACGTGGCGTTCAAGTCGGCCCGTGTGTGTGACGACACAGTTAAAAAGGACGGGTTTTGTTCGACTCTGTAAAGGCCCCCATACACCTCGTTCTTTTTTGGCAGTTTTCATCGTCACGATAAAACACGTCGGTCAAAACCGAAGTGTATGGGCAAAAACTGTCGATGAAACACGGCAGTTTTTTTATCTGCCGAAGCTTGATTTTAAACACGACGTGTTTGCTGGTTGTCGTTTTAAATCGTAATGTGTGGCGCTTTCCGATAAGAATCGACGTGTTTATTCAGTGGTGCGACGTACAGCAAATAAGTCATATTAATTAAATGATTGTAATTAGTTTGAGTATTGATTTATATTTTAACCGTTTTAGTGCTAAGCAATTTTGACAAAAATAAATGAAAATTGCTATAAACATATTGATTAATTTAGAGGAAAAAATAATGGTGTCAAATAAAACACTCTAATTTAGACTAATATCAATCAATTTTATTAATTATTTTTGCATTATATTGTTTATTAATGTTTATTAAACATAAAATAATATCAATATTATTGTATTTTCCATCAAAACAGATCGTATTAATGATGCCACGACTTCAGAAAAACTGAACGAAACTACGCCTCTGTGTGGATATGGCCGTTGTTCGTGTTTAAATTAACCGTACAGTTTTACCCGTGCGGTTAAAACTGCCATAAAAGAACGAGGTGTATGGGGATGGCCGTTGTTCGTGTTTAACCGTACAGTTTTACCCGGCGGTTAAAACTGCCAAAAAAGAACGAGGTGTATGGGGGCCTTTACGTTGTAGGATCCATCAAAGCAGATCAGATGATGCAACGACTTCAGAAAAACTGAACGAAACAACGCCTAGTGTATGGATATGGTCGTTGTTCGTGTTTACCCGTACAGTTTTGCCCGTGCGGTTAAAACTGCCAAAAAAGAACGAGGTGTATGGGGGCCTTAAGAGCTAGTTCAGATATCGAACTTTACGACGCGAGTTAAGACGACCGTTAATATAGCGCGATTTTTCCCAACCCGAAATGAAGGATACCCATTTATAAGTCGTATGTATGTGTGTTCCCTCGTGACGTCTAAACCACTGAACCGATTTCGACAAATAAAATGTCTATCGATTCGTCTTGGTGACACCTCGGATCCAATATGGCGGCTGTTAAACACGAAAAAAAAGGATATCAAACGAGAGAGGTTGGCAAATTAATTCAAAAGTTAAATAAAAATACAAAAAACTCAATTCTTCCGAAATTAACTAATGTGTAACTAAAACTAGCATTCTAGTTAGTATTTCTCCACATTTAGAGTTAATGACGAATGCATTTACCGTGTCATTTAAAATATAATTAATGAGGCTTTAAGTTAAATTATGATATCATAATGGCGATATGATATTTTTCAATTTCATAGTCCACTGTAGTCGATATAGAAAGGAGGTACTGTGATGTAAAAATCATTAGGATCAACCTTGAACGCAACGGTAAGGTCATTGATTACGAATCAAGTTTTCCGCACTTTTTTTTGTGCCACGACGGTGCAAAACATTATGACTGATTTGACAATAATTGTAATTTATAATAAAGACCTTGGGAGTGATAAGTGATCGATGTCAATTACTTATGATGCCAGTGGTAGGTGATTACTAAGACCCCAGTGGGCTCTAATTTTTTAAGTTTCTCAAAAACATTTTTTTGTTCAACCATTATCGATTCACACTCCCGCATTTTTCCATTTTACTACTGTAACAGTGACAGAGAGAGTAGAAACGATTCTTTCACTCCTTTCTGCCTGTTGAAGCCGGAGAAGAGGCTTCACTTTCCTGGGGCAATTATTCCTCTAGCGAAACGATTTTCCCACTTTTTCCTCTCAACTGCCGGTTGAATTCGGAGAAGGGAGGGCGTTTCACTTTGCGTCTGTTCCAGGCCAATTTACCTGAACAAGGGTTCAACAACGCCCTTTATAGGACCGGAGCCCTTATTGTGGCACAATAAAATGCAACATCTCTTGCCAAATGGGAAAAGGAACAACACTCCTTATTCTGGAAAAATACGCAAGGTCTTCGTCAAGCGAAAATCTTTATTAAAACTAATAATGACAAAGCGGAAAAAAATTTACGCTTAAAGAAAACTGAGCTCAGAATTATTTCCGGACTCTTCTCAGGTCACTGCCCATTGAGGTATCACCTTAATAAAATTGGCGTAATGGACACCATGTCATGCCACTTCTGTACTGAAGCTCCTGAAACATCGGGGCATTTGCTTTGCAAGTGTGAAGCAGTCATGATTCTGTTATGTATTAATGTCAAATGGGCAAATGGGACGAAACTTATATACCGGAGGAGGAAAGTAATTCAGATGATTCTGGGAATTCGATTATAATTCAAGAAAATCGTTACCCTAAACGCCACACCAAACCTGTCGACAGATTCCAAATTTAATTGATGTATTATTAATTAAAAGAAAAAAAAATTATTTAGAATTAAGAAAGGAGATATGTTATGTATTAATGTCAAATGGGCAATTATGTTATATAATTATAAGTAATATTCTGTATTGATTTTTGAAAATAAATCATTCGTTATTCAGACAGCAATAAGAATAGTAAATTATTTTACAATATAACATATTCAAAGATTCCGTCACTTCAGCAACACATTCCCAACGCCTGATCACGTTTGGGATACAGATTCCAGAGCCATTCTAGGCTTCATCAAAAGCCTTAACTTCACTCAGGGCTAAACAATAGATCTAATAAGGTCGATGAGGCGCGCCCTCATTTATTCTATAATCTAATCTACCTCCGTAGCGTGCCGAAAAAGTATCACTGCGAAAAAAATATGACGTGATAGTGTTTAGAAATCTTTCTTTCGAATCAAAATGACAAGCTTCGGTTGATACCCTAACGAAGAATGGTTGTCAGTATAGAGTACTCTTAACCTGCTAGTTTGCTTTTAATGAATTCAGTGGACTATATATTTTTGGCCGGACTGCACGCTATGTGAAACAAAATTTTAGTTGTAATCGTATCGTTTCGATGATGTATTTACATGTAATGAATAATTACATTATTTATTACTGGTAAATAAATCCAGCTTGTCTTAATGTTGGTTATTTATTAGTTATTACACGATTTTGTTTATACGTGAGATGAATGCAATTATATACCTGTTAGAATTTAAAACTGATGTTCCGCAAATCATGTTCTCGTTTTAATAACTTCAAACATTAACTTTTATTCAAACTGCACGTTTACTTTTGAAAACTGTCGAGTTAGGGATGTTGATTTACATGACTTTGCCATAACCCATATTGTTTTATATAGTTCAGGATTGTAATTTTCTATTTTTCAATTTATCCCTAGCTTCCCAGCTCCCAACTTCCAGGTTCTAATAAAAAAACTCGTAAAAGTATCAATTGGGTTTTTCAATTTACTATCTATACTAATATTATGAAAAGGTAAAGTTTGTAAGTTTGGATGTAGGAGGTAACCTTCGAAACTACTCATCCGATTTCATAAAATTATTTTAACTAATATTTAGAATGGACCTTCAGGATGGACATAGGCTCTATATTATCGCGTTAAAATAAAAGCTCTTTTCGTGGAGACAAATTTTGCAACGTAAGTCGACGAAAAAACGGTGGCAATCTACCAATCTACAAATTCGGGCGAAGCCGGGCCCGGCAGCTAGTTAAAAAATAAATTGATAACATGAATTGATTCTAGAGCCAAATAACCCTAAATATGAGTGGCTTTAAAAAATGTAGCAAAAATTGGGAAATGGATGACGTTTACACACATTAAAAACTTCAACTTAATATATAAATAACGATATTTTTACTTTGTCAAATTATTTTTGTATAAAAATAGTAAAAATGCATTTTAAATGATTTGTTATTGACTGGTTGCAATAATTTATTATTAATTGCTTTCAATTGAATGTGACATATTATTTTTTAACAATAAGTTTCCTATTTGAATCCAATTATATTTTTTGTCTATGCTGCAATTTACCGAACATCCGGTACAAAAATAAATTCACTTTTTGTGGTAATTAACTTTCGAATGGTCGTGTGAATTTATTCAACATTTTGCATCGGTCTCTCTCTTTCATGCAAAGAGAAAAGAGAATACATTTAACAGTTTTTTTATTTGGATTAATTGCTAAATCTTGTAACTCCATAACATTTCCTCGAGGAAAATAAATTTTACAAAAAAAAAGTGCGTTGTGCGTTTTTCGCTCACGCAATACACTAAAATAACTGTCGCTATTAGTTTTTTGCGTACAAATGTTTTAGACATATAATTAGGTTCTGTGTTATTTAATTTTGTACGTTTCCTCAAATAGAACACTTGGTAATTTCAATTTAAAAGACACGCATTTTAAAAAAATAGTTCGTAAAAACTAATCATACTTTGCGACAGTTTGAAGCATGATAAATTGTAAAAAAAAATCCAGCCAGTTGGGAGACGAGACCATTCCAACTTAAAAAATGTTGACATTTGATTATGATAAAGAAAATAAAATTTCTGATATCGCGGGTAATGGCTAGTATTCAATGTAATATTTGCTATTCGTTGCCATGGTTACCTACAGAATATGTTCCACGTCATGTAAAAATTAATCAAAGCATGCCTAACTAGTTTATTTCTGATAGATCCATAAAACAAAAGAGCGGGTGATTTTTTTTATTTTCAAAATATTTCTGAAACTATAAAGTTTAGAAAAAAAAATTTAACGAAACTTTCTTGAAAAAATAAATAGAATAATAAGCCGTTATGAAAAGTATACTATTATTATATAAAAAAACACCGCTATAGCATATATCTCTTCTGCGCGTGCACCGATTTTCCCCAAAAACAATAGGACTCCTCATATTTGCATACCAACCATCCTCCCAAAATTTGGTTTTAATCCGCTCATCCGTTTAACCTGTATCGTGTTCACAGACTAACAAACAGACGCACAGAGTTTTTCCAAAAATATGTTTTTTGGATTTGGGGGACATCAAAACGGAAAGATTTTTTACCTAGACTAGTACCATTGTCCATTCCCCACTTGTGGGTTGGAATGGTAAAATATGAATAAAACACGTTTTAAAAACAAACCTTTATTAAAATGTACTAAAACGAAAATTTAACAAACAAATGAAATCATTTTATCATTGTTGGCCTGACCTGGACAAGCTTTTCGTTTAAATTATGAACATATCGCGCGACAAGCTTTTGGGTCAGGGCAACAATGATAAAATTGTTTTTGTTTCATTGTTATTGTTTCGTTCTGGCACATTTTAATAAAACCTTGTTTTTATAAAGTTTTTTACTTATACCGTTTTGGTCATCTGCTGTATAAGCACATAGCATAGGTAATGGGTATATTATAGTGATGTGTCCACATGACTCTTTATTGGGAGCAGGCTCCGTGCGCTCCGCTCACTAAAAAGAGTCGCTCAGAGCGAGTCGTTCAAAGGAGCGACACTAGACAGTACGCACTACAAAAGAGTGCAGACTGCAGAGGTGTGAACTGTCATCACGCATGCTCAGGAGTCACGTATAGCATTGCACAGCACAATACACACTCTGAGCTCATTTTAATATGATTCTGATCTTATATTATTCGCATTTCGGATAAACTATAAGTATAAAGTATAATAAAAGCTTAACAATAATAATGTTTATTGTTACAATATTATATCTTTGTCAACGACGTCAATGTGAATGGTTTAAGTCACTGTAAGTTTAGTACTATTACACTTACAATGTGTTATTCAACTTTAAATGACTCGGCAAAGATAACTCCGTACGTGCTGTGTGCGCTCTGTAAATGTGCGAATGCAACAGTACAGAATAGCTCAGCACAGAGCAGTGGCGCTCGGAGTGAGTCATTCACAAAAAAAAGAGCGACTCGCTCCGAGAAAGGAGTCGTTCATTATGAACGACTCGCTCAGGAGTGTATTATCATCAGAACCAAATCGACCCCAAACGTAGCACGTCTGCCGAGGCTGTTATAAAGTTTCATACTGAGTTGACTATTCTAACTGCAGCATCGGGTCACGATAATCAAATCATTGTATTGTCATCGATACTAAATGAGTATGCAAAATTTCAAACTAATAGTTCAAGTCGAAGTAATTAAAAATCGACTTGCAAGATTTGGCCCAAACTCTTTAAACAACTGATCCCTACTTTTTTAATACGATAATCGGCAACTTTACGGATCAAACTGTGATAGGTCCTGTCACAGATTTGACGAACTGTTGGAGTATTACGAGAACAGTAAACAAATCGAGCCTACGACTTTTGCAATTGTGACATCGCGTTAGAAAGTAGCAGGTCATGTTGCAAAGACGTCTTCATCATTCAAGTTGAATAGATGATGCAATTCGAGATACATTATCAATTATATCAGTATCGCACATGTGATCACGTGATTGAACAAAGAGAGACATATATATACATGGGTGCGAATGCGCGAGTATTATCCTCCATATATGATGCAGTTCAAAGCGATGTGCCAATCATAGACCAGAATCCAATTGAGATGAATATAGGTGTTTTATGTGTATTTACTTAATAATAAATAATAAACCCCTGGGCGATATCCAGTTCAGCAATAACTTGTATATATGCGAAATAGAAGTAGGTAGATCTTTATATTATTTTTATAAGTTGGTACGAAAGTGTATGTGTATAATTATTAATGTGTCGCAGGTTGGTATTACTGTAAGTTCATGTCGGCATACTTTCATTGAAAACTGCGTCGATCATTTTTGAAATTGTACGACGGTCTTCTTTCAGATTAAAGTCAATTGCTTCTTAAGGCCGCTGCACACGAGGCCAGAAACGCTGCTAGATTACTTGCTAGATTTGCCAACTAGTTTTCTAGCGCTGGTTTTCTTGATTGCTGTTATGTGCTCGCTTCAAACGAGACGTCTTTACAAGCTAGTTTTGTGAATAGATCTGTTGCGTGCGCAAATATAAACACGGCGCAAATCGTGTCTGCAGTTGGCTGACTGAGTAGAATGACGCAATGTTGGTTTGTGGGCGTTTGACAAGATACTGCTTCATGATTGGTTCTTGCTCATATCTAGCAGCGGACCTAGCAAAGAAAATAGCCCCTGTTTTCATTTTAAAACCTATCTTGTGAGCTAGCAGGCGAGCCCGCAACGACGTCATTTCCAGCTTTGTACCCAGTCTATCGGCCAGCAGAAGTCCAAGCAGCGTTTTTAGCCTCGTGTGCAGCGCTCCTAAAATCATGAATTATTGCGGCACATTTTCAGAAACTACTTCCATGAACCTTTTACATAGTGGTAAAGCGTGTCTTCAGAATTTTTAGTGTTTCAGTTCAAAACAATGGAGAACCGCCCTGCTAAATGCCGTTTTTTAATATTGTTTTTCTTTTGTTTCAGGTAAGCAAATGCACCCTCTATTATTCGGAACGATCATTTTGCAGAATAACTGGTAAATACAATAAATCGATTATATAAGAAAAGTGTGTTAAGCAGTGATCGATAACGATAAGCTACAATGCGCTCCCGTGCACAGGGTTCCAGGTTCGCATCCGGCTTGCGGGACTTAACACGGTATATTGTTTTTATTTTTTTTTTACTTCTTTATTATTCAACGATTTACACCCTGTGCGATAATATAAAAATTTAGTGTTCAGAAATTGGCCACGCATCGACGTAAAAGTGTACTTTCAGAACGAGGATTGCATAAATACAATAATTTCGTTTCGGTAACGAACGAGCGATGCAAGACACCTGTCTATCCTCAAATGTTTCACACGTATTTGTCAGTTATAAAACGGCGTGCGAACTGTACTCTTTTATTTTATCAGGGACATTATAATAGCATAAGTACACACACACACAAACAAACAAACGTATATATCGTTATTATTATTATTATATATCCACATATGAGAGAGTACCCAGTATTATATGTGCGAGCTACCCATAATACGGTCTCATACATCCATTAACTAAACACCTTTCCAAATACTAGACCATTAATCAGATGTGCGGGAGTCTATATGCTTTACTAGTCTAGGGATGGACACCAAAATCTAGACAATTTATGATTCGTTAAGATATTCTTCGGATATTTAAAATTTTTGTCCGTTGGATTTATTACGTGAGGTGTTTTTCCTCAAAACTTTCTTGAAAACATAAATATAATAAACCATTATGAAAAGTATATACCATTATTATATAAAAAAAATTTTTTTTGGTTGGATAGCGCATTTATCGAGGAAGGCTATAGGCTATATAATATTACGCTACGATCATTAGGAGCGGAGCTTTAATGAAAAACAACGTTATAGTATTATTTTTATACAAGTAACAGACACATTTATACAGTTTTCAGTAAAAATCTAGTCGTTCTTTCAAGAAAAATAGTAATTCAATACCTTTGATGACATTTTTTATTTTAATTTATTTTATACATAACAATAATACTGAAAAAACGGACAGCATTGATTCTCCGAAGATGACATAAAGAGTGCCGAAACGTCAGACAATAAAAATGCAATAAAAACCTTCAGTATTTGCTTTGTTCATCGATCCTATGCCACCAGGATTCTTCCTTCTTAATCTTTCAACATTTGAACAGGATCATCATCTCTCTAAATTATTAGAGTTTTCTTTCACAGTATATATTTCTTTTGCGCTTGCTCCGATTTTCCCCTAAAACAATAGGGCTCTTCATATTTGTTTATCAAACATCCTCCCAAAATTGAGTTTCAATCCGTTTGACCTGTATCGTATTCACAGACAAACAGACGCACAGAGTTTTTCCAAAAATATGTTTTTTTGGATTCGGGTGACCTCAAAACAAAAAAAAATTGTAAAATATTTAAATGTGAATGTTGATCTTAACTTGTACCATTCCCCATTTGTGGGTTGGAATGGTAAAACGTGTGATACGTCTCAACCCTGGCGACATACTGTACATATAGAAAACATTTAATCTATACTTCAATTTGTTAGATAATTATCGTTAAAATAGCGCATTTATGTTGCTGATTTGTTACATTATTATGCAACATTTAAATGTACAAATACGCATACCTACATTGCATTACATATGTACCCAATATTATATGTACGTATATTTTGATAAGTACATATTCATGCCACAAAGAAAAGTGGTTCATGACGTATTTTTTAAAATCTATAGACGATTGTTTTTCCGCTTACTGTTAATACTTTAAGAGAACGTCCAGTCAGCTTGTCAGCTGAGGAAATGTTGACTAATTGTCCTGGAGCTAGTGGCAGAACGGGTATAATGCCACGGGTCTCTGGCCCGAGGGGGTCCCCGGCCCGAGAACCCGTTAGGACAGAAAGAACCTAACATTTATTACAAAATTTAGTAAAAAATATTAATTTTGTATTAAATCAATTTAAGTTAATTATTAACTCAATACAAATATCTACTTCGTGATTTATAGAGATGAAACTACAACGTGAAGCTTTTTTATTGCACATACCGCTAAACTAGCGGTATGTGCTTTATTATCGCTTTGTGCGTCAGAGCTGACTTTCGTTCATATAAGAAGTTATATCTAAGTTAATTTCACACGAAATCCATTCAAATTGAAGCTTTTTGAAAAGAGGAGATTCTAATCTATAAAACAGAACCATTTTTAAATCAATTCGAGTTCATAAATACTATTAAAATTGTAATTGAAAATTACAAACAGCAGTTATCGGTTGGTCTGTACGTATGTACGTACGTCACGACTCTACAGATCGCAATTTTGGTCGGATTGCCTTAGGTTATATTTTATTCACTTTGTTTACTATCAGACCAGAACCCTATTTAAATTCACTAAAATGTGTTCAGTAGTTTAATTTTTATAAACAGTTTTATTTTATTATTTTTGACAGCTAATAGTATAAAAAAACAATATAATAATTGCTGTGTAAATATAGTGTAATCCATAAAACAAGTGCTACACTTCTATACTGTGATAACACCACTACACGTAGTAGGGCGCCGTAGCGTAATGGTTATGCCGTTGGATCCCCAAGGGCAAGGTCCTGGGTTCGATTCCTTACGAGATCATTAATTTTTTTCTTTTTTTTTTCTTTTTATTTTGTTTTATTTTATTCCACTTGATATTAATTATATATTATATTATGTATAATTCTTAATTTTTTTTATTTTTGCAAACTTAAAAAAAATATTTTTTCAATTTTTAATTATTTATTTCTTTAAATTTTTAAATCTTTTTAAATTTATTAAAAATATTTTTTAATTGTTATTTTTTTATCATACAGTGGAAAACTTGCGGGATGTGCACTTTTGGTTTTGCCAACTATATTTTTATTTCTATGAATTTGCCACGGGCCTCGGGTTGTATAGTTACGTCACTGGCTAGTGGTCTCGAGAAAATATCCATTTTGACGCAAAAATGTTAGTTTAGAACCCCCCAAAGAAGGAATGACCCGGTATGAGGGTAAATTCCCGTTATTTACAGTTCATTTTATTACATTGATTGTCCTAAATTGAAATGTAAATAAACGAGAGAGAAAAAAATACAGTAGAACTAATAGAACTTGGCGTTGTTGTAACGTCTGAATCTATTATATTATATTTAAAATGAAAATTATCAAACGTGTGACATAGATTACTTTGCCAGTTGGTCATAGATGTGTTGGTTATTACCAGCGATCTCTACGAACGTTTTAATAATTGCCGACATGAACTTTTAAATCGATGACTAGTCTAATTTCACGATTAAAAAATAAGGTTGATTTGACTTACTGATGAAAACGATTTCTTTTCTTGACGTTCATGGGAAAAAATACGACGATGGTTTATTTTAGAAAAATGCTGCTCGTAAACCATAAACTGGAGTAATTTGATCGAAAGAAATCATAAACAATTCCTCAGTGCTTTTATTAAACTACCTTGTTTAAAGTATCTTTCAAATACACCTTTTCTAAACTGTATTTAAAAAAGCAAAACAAAATTCCGGTCGGGACATTCGTTATCTCACCCCTTCAAGGCAGTCTGACGTGGTGTTCCGACCGGAATTTTGTTCTGTCTTTTTAAATACAGTTTAGAAAGGTGTATTTGAAATGCTGTAAAAATCTCAGCCTTGCCCAAAATGAGTTGACATTTTCAGCCCTTCTACTGCACATTTATGAGTTGGATTGCCTCTAAAAACGACTGGACTTGGTGACTCAAAATATCATTTTCGTTGTTTGCACTGATTAAACCTACTTGCTACATTTTGAAGTAATGTCACTTCTATGCCTAAATCAAAAAATTGGTTGTCTGTAAAGTCGGTTTACGGACGATAGTTTTACGTGATAACGTATTCCGCTCGAATAATACATAACCTAAATTTTAGTAGCTGTCAAACTTGGGCCGATCGTGCGCGGAACGTGACACATTTCGGAACGTGACACTTTTTCGCGCATGCAGCCGGTGTTTCATCAATTTATAAGACGTTATCACGTCAAAAAAGTTCAGTAGCTCTAGGCCTATTAGCAGTTGTCTTAAGAAGGTTGGGTGGGCATTTTGTCAACAATGAGACTTGTCCATAATGTTCAACATTTGAGACTGAGAAAAACATATCTTTGAAATTTTAACAAATTTTAATCATTTTGAATTTTTGATCCAACCTTCTTAATCAAAAATTACAGTGTATAAAATTTTCCATAGAAGAATATTTATAAGAAATTTTAAAGAAAAAAACAATACAAATTTATAATTTTAAGTTACGACCCGTGGAGTTAATTAACATTATACTGGTTTAATTATTTTTAAAGTCTCAATTATGGCCTGTAATAGATCAGAAAATTATAGGTATTTATATTATAATACATATTATGATATTTTCAACTTAAAATTCAAAATTAATCATCGACACCAATTTAAGCTTTTCAAAAACATTGTAGTACCTTACTATATATACAGTGTACACTAATTTAAATATTCAAATCCATGACTGCAGGGAATAATTTACACTTCTAAAACATCTTTGGTAATTACAGTAATTATAACCTTAAATGTAATTAACAATATTCTTTTTAAACTCTTCGCAGCGGTGACTTTTCTGGGTCTTGTTTTTCTTTGCTTCGAGGCGCGTGGTTAAACACATTCATTTTTATAATAACTTAATTTGATTATTAGCCTGGAGTAGAAATAATCAAAAGAGCATTAAATTCAAAATCTCTTTTATTTTTTCCGATTTGAATAACGTACTTTAATGAATCTGTATTGTATTAAAAAATGTTCGATTCTACAGCTGAACTGTGAGAAAATGTTCTCTCTATACATCTCTGAACTCTCGTGTTTAAGCGCATTCTGGTTCGAAGAGTGATAAGCAAAGCAAGGCCAAGACTAAGTCTTGGTATCAGTCTTGGTCTTACTCATTTAACCTGTCAAATCTTTTCAATAATTTGTCTGTTTACGGACGATAGTTTTACGTGATAACGTCATAAAGAAACATTGATGAACTCTCTGACGTCACGCAAGAAGAGAGAGAAATGCGTACAAGCCGACGCTTGGGCCGATCGTGCCTCTCTATCGCTTATATCGCGCTCTCGCTTGCACGCTCAGGCTCAGGCGGAACGTGACACTTTTTCGTGCGTGCAGCCGGCGTTTCATCAATTTATAAGACGTTATCACGTCAAAAAATGAAACACGATATAATCATTGGATTTCGCCAAAGCTCTTCCTGTATCGGCCTAAAAAATTAGATAAGATTCTCGGGAAAAATATGTTTGTACCTATTGATTCAATTCGATAAAAATGGTAGGTAAGAATTTAAAGATGGACCATTTTGCCGTAAGTGGTGTGTATTCACGGTGATTTTTTCGGTGCAATTATTTCGAACTCCGTGTCCTAGACATCAATATTATTTATAATAATAGCGGCCCATTTGTTTCACAGTGGGTATTGATTAATTATACGCGAAAATAAAGATATTTATAGATAAATAGCAGGTATACACTCAATATATATACACACACACATCCATACATATTATATATATCGACAAATTATTATGACTGTTGACAGAAGAGTTGTGCCATAAAGGCTTATAAAAACTAATTAATTGCTTATTTCATTATTATTGTAAAGGTGTTATAACAGCTCAGGCCTTGCCTTTATTCTGTAATTTAACCTTTGTGACGTAACCGCGGCAATACGTTCTACATCCTGCATAAAGAAGTTCCCCGCACCTAGACCAATTTTTCTACTGGAACCGATTTATAATTTTCATGTTGCAAATTATTTTGAAAGTTTAAACACACTTTTTCTTACATATTTGACTACATTTTCGAAATTCACTAAACGTGTCTAAAGAAGTTTTTCTTTTAAAAACATCGGGCAGCATATCTCCGAAACGCGCCAAGTTCAACAAAGAAAAAAGGAAGCAGCAGCCGTGTTTTATTTGGAGCCACTTTTGACCCCTTAATAACTCAAAATCTATTTAACATAAAGACACGAAATTTGGATTATTTATTAAAATCCCTTAGATTAACTAGAACCCCAAATTTCATAAATACAGCTCAAACGGTTATTGAGATATTAACGTCTAAAAATCGGCATTTTTATCACTGACTGACTGACTCAATGACATTTAGATCAAAAACCTAGAAAGTTGAAATTTGGCGTACAGCTAGGTATTTGTGTGTATATGTTACGGTTAATACAAGAAAGTAGTTTATTCGCGAATTAACCGGCTAATACCCGAATTAACCAACGTCAAGGATTGGTTAATTCGGGTAATTAGCCGATTAATTCGCGAATTAACTACTTTCTTGTATTAACCGTAACATATATAAAGGAAAAAACCAGAAAACAGTGAATTTTTAAGATTTGAAATATTTTTCAAGCTATCGATTTTTATTAGCACTTAGCGCCTTTCGAAAAAGCAAACTATATAGGTACAGGAGAAAAGATTAATTTTACAAATGTCTTTTGAATGATAAATAATAGTAATTTCTTTACAAAAAGTAAAAATATCCCATAAAAAACATAAATGTGAAAAAGGAAGCCAAGTTCAATATTTAATTAAAAAAGAATTGAGATCTAAAAAGGTGTCAAGTTTTCACACATGAAGTGTAAGGTATAAATCATAATATTAAACGCGAAAACTTGGCACCTTTTAAGATCTCAATTCTTCTTGTATTGAATATTGAACTCGGCTCCCTTTTTCACATTTATTTATTTGTTGGGATATACGTTTCTTGGACGGTCCAAACACTTCACGAAATCACTGATCAGATCAGATACGTTCCGTCAAATAAAAACGAGACACCTCTCTGAGACGACGGCTCACGGCGTGCATTGTTTGAAAGAAACGAGTCGAACCGTGGGTCTCTCGACCGAGGCGCAGATGTATTGCAATGACTTTTCATAAGCACGCCTCACTTGTGACGGGGCGTGTCATCTGAGAATGATTGAACGTGTGAAACCCGCTCCAGGCTTTGTGTGTTGTACTATTAGTGGTGAGTTTGTCAGATTTTTTTGTACTTCAAAAATAAATAACGTTATAATAGAGTACTCAAGGATGCGTCAACAACAGTACGCGATCTCCTTATAAAATAGCAAAGTTTTCATGCCTGTAGAGCGGTAGTAAAATGACTCATTTCGTACTAGTGCGTAAAGTAAAATTAATGCGATTTTACAAATCTAGGTGATGGCAATTTCCTTGTCGGTTGCCATGAGAACAACAAAGACACCAAGTTAGCCGTAGATTACAATGAACACTGAATTGTCAAATATACAGTATGTAAACATGTAAGGTGCACATAGGGAAATTAACATTGGGAAAAAATGACTGGATCAGAGTGAGCCTTGAAATCTTGTTTTTCAATTTGACAGATAATATTCTTTTGCAAAATGAATGTGTATACTACCGAAGAAAATATTCAAATTATTACAACACAATCGGACTTTTTTTATTAATGGGACATTAAATTCCCAAAAATACTTAAATATGGTGCCACATCAAATATCTCCGCCTATTCGTGTTGAACCTAAAGACATTTGGATCACTGATTCACCAACGCGCATACGTCATACGTCAGACAATTTTTGAATGAAATGTTTCCAAACAGATGGAGTTGTTTTTTTGTTTTGTTTTTGTACAAAAAAAATAAAATAATGATTTACAAGAGCTTTTTATTATTAAAAAAGCCAAGTAAAATAAAAATAAATCAAAATAAAATAGAAATCTTCAAGATTGCCACGATAATTCAATAGAATTAATGCAGTAACTCTGATCCAAGGATTTTTTCCCAATGCTAATTTCCCTATGTGCACCTTACGCGTCTATATAGGTACTGTATATTATAATAGCGGCCCTGTCCGGTTTGGCCCAAATTTGTAGATTGCCACTGTTGCGTTGCAAAATTGGCCTAAATCGGATGAGTGGTTTCGGAGATTACCTCCTATATCAAAACCTACAAACTATACCTCTTTATAATATTAGTATAGATGTATAAAATATTGCATTACAATGTGGATATACATAAACTGTTATTATGGTACAACCTGTATATTTTATTTTTATTATTACGGTCGGCCGTGTCGTTGGCTGCAATTCCACATTTTATGATCAATTATTAGAAATAAAATTCGGAATTATCTTATTGCACCGTAACAAAATAATATACGAGAATTTTATGATTCAGAATAAATATTTCGTCTTTTTGCATATTATACAGTGTATCGTCAACGCCCTGATTTGCATAATAAAACCGTCAAAAAATGAACACGCTGGCCATATACGGCCTTATATTAAATACTGGTGGATCCATAAAATCCAAATAATTTCGGCATTTATGCTAATTCTCGTTTTAAATCGGCTGCCAAATCTCGACGACCTTAACATATGACAATTAAAATCAAATGTAAATCAAAAACATTACGTAATTTTTCTTGAAAACGAGTTGAAAATATCTTTTTCTGAAGCCCAACCCAAGTTTATTAAAGTTATGCATTTTATGTCAATTCACATAATTAGTATAATATTCTGTTGTGACGGGAGACTTTGATATCTTATCATATTTTATTTTTATTTCATTAATTACACCACTTTATTACATATAAATAAAATATTTCCATTGCTCGACCTTTTTTTTTGCTTTCGCTTTTATTCCATTTTTTTGAAAGCGTATTCATGATCTCATTCGAAGGTAATGTCATCGATTTAAAATATCCGTAGGGTGTGCCAGGACAAGATCTACTCGTACACAGAATTTCAAAATTAATAACTTGTAATACTGACACAAAATTGCAAGAGGCTTGAATATTGACCTATAACAGAATGACTTTACGATTGTCATTAACCTTAAAACTTAATTTAAGGGAAGTTGTGATATTTAGAAAAATGCAAGCTGAAGATGTAGAAGAGACCAATAGAAAAGCTGTTGCTCTTTAATTAATCTTATATCACACTTCCCACTTTAGCTGAAGTTGTCTTAGTAATTTATTTTTGATTAATATTTAGTTCTATCTTTGCCTTTGCTTTGTGCAATATTAATAAAATAACAGAACAATAACTCTCAAAGTAGGTAAAGTCAACTGTTATCTTATCAGCATTGTAATCTAAGGTGTTACAAAAGCAAGCTTGTTGTTGTCTTTTGTTTGCAAGGTTTGAAACTATGTTCAATTTAAAACAAATTACTATTTTCCTAAGCAAACCAAAAAAGTATATCGTCTTCAATCTACTAAAGCTTTCGCTGCTTTCATAATTGGGTCATGAGGAAAGTTTGAAATATTGTTTAAGTTTTAATTAAAGCAAGTGTGATCTTGTCTCGCGGAGTAATCGAAATCCCTCCCAAAAACAAATGTGACAAAAGTTCGATACAAGGAACAAGTGGCTTGAAAGAAGTGAGATCTTCTTGGAGGTGGTGGTTGCAGAACCAGTCAAATTAACCAACTTTATGATGATCTAGAAGTCAGTGAATGTTCAAAATCGTGATTTTTGAACACTCGCACCTTGGAAACTATTCCACCTAGACGTTTGAAATTTGAAACACTGCTTCTTTATGGTAACCTCAACTCCCCTTTAATAAATTCAACATAAGTAGTCACGGAGATAGAGGGAAAGGGTCGAAAAGGGCTCGACTTGATTTTTGTAAATATAGCACAGTGCTTTGCAAAAACTTGGCCGGCGCACGTCGTGCGCTATGACCTGGAAAAATCATAACTATAGCCTCGGAGAATATAGGGGGTCGAAAAGAGCTCGAAATGGATCGTGCGAACAGCAGAAAGCTTTGCGTGAATTGGCCGATGTCTTCCGTGCGCTGTGATCAACTGTTTTCTAAATTGTTTGGACAGATCTTAGTTACAAACCGAAGAATATGATTTGTTTCTTGTATAATGCAATTGCATTTTATTTATTTGCGTATTCGCGTGTGTTTTTGTATTGTATACCAATTAAAATTCCATTTGCGCATATTCCGTATACCGACATAAAGTACAATCTCGCATTATGATAAAACATTTCTTTTAAGTGGTACGTGCTTAGCGGAAAACAAACAGTTTTAAAAGAGTTTTCTTAAAGGTTTAAACGCATTAATTACTGAATGTTATGCGTATAATATTTATTCTAAAGGCCGCTGCACGCGAGGCTGGTTTTGCCGTTGGAATCGTTGCGAACTGATTTTTTATATTGTTTCATTATTATATTGAACTAAGTCAATGATATTATGATTAAATTGCAATATTAATGCTGGGTAGAGCTGTAACAAACCGTATGTATTCGTTACTGACTAACGGGTACATCATCTGACTCGAAGTAACGAATAGTTACTTACAAATTCATTTCGTTACTCGCATCTGTCGTATCCATGTCTGTTCGACTCGTTTGATGCGGTTATACGTTATACGAACAAAGTCATACCGTATCACGATTCTATGTCGTATGAAAAGTAAGGAGTAACGTAACGATACGAAAGTAACCGCGGGTACTGGTACAGTATTGTGTCTGTTGTATTATACAATATGAAGGTCAGATGATAGATCGAAGTGTTGACGTTTCAAAATTAAAGCCGTCAGATGGCAGACGTTGTTCAGCGTTGCTGTATTTTAATTAATTTACAAAAACAAAAGCAATAATAAATTTTTTAGTTGTCGATGTCAGTAGAGCAAGCAATTATCTGTAAAATGATATATAATTTATGTGGAGAAATTGTGAGGTTTTTTCTAAAAAGGGAGGCAAACATCATTAGCGTATTAATATATATGATTAATATTTTTTGTGTTGTTTAATATTTCGCATGAATTTTGCGAATGCGAATATTCGTTACATCACCACTTTGTGTATTAAAGTCTCAATATATTAGCGTCTGCAATAGTTGTTGGATGAGCATTTGAAAAGTGAGATTCCCGTTTGATCAAAAGCCGTGATTAGCGTGCACTCTCTTGATCACGTCTATAAAAGCGAGATTAAAGTCGTAACATGTTATCGACACTGTTTGTCTCCCATTGGCCGTATTGACATTACGCAGTACCCACTAAGATCATGGCTCCAAATATGGTCATTATTAAAATTATATATATAAAATATATATGTCGGTGTGTATAAATGTGCCTCAATTCCCACGCTCTTGTAATACGGTGTTCGTTTGCGCACGTTCTAAATCACCCGATAGTTAACGAGACGATAGTTAGCACGCGCTTTATTTTGTCACAATCATTGTATTGGTAGCGCGATTAATCGTGACGGTAAAAGTTCTTTGTTTTTGTTTCTTGGCCTAGCAAATGCCAACCAATCCGAGGAATTTAGGCTGGTAATTTGTAACAATAAAAGACTTTTTAGAGACAAGCTTTATTGAAATGTAAAAATGAATTAATAGTTTATAGAACGTAAATGATGTTGTTATCAGTGGCGTAACTATACCGTTTGAGGCCCGTGGCAAATTTATCGGATGGGGCCCATACCCAATGTAAAGAAGCTCAATCAACGTTATACATTTTTTTTGTTTTAATTAGTGTACATGTACTGTAGTAGGTAACTTTAATTAAATACAAAACTAATAAATTTATAGGTGCCTATAGTTGTTTTCAAATGAGCTATTAATTAAATTTATTTAATTTTAATTAGTCATAATAAAATTTAAAAAAAAAAAATGTAAGCCTTAGAAGAAAGCAATGCAGAAAATAAAATTATATTCGCCGACGTAGGGCTTGAACCCAGACCCTGCCATTAAGAGTCTTACGCTCTACCAACTGAGCTATCCGGGCTTGTAAACTTCACGCGCTAATATGGCAATATTTAGTTAAGGCATTTCACCTGATAATATTTGTCGGACGGACTAATTTTGAGGTACATCTTCAACATTTTTCATTGATGTTCCGCTCCAATTGGTCATAGCGTAATATTATATAGCCTATAGCCTTCCTCGATAAATGGGCTATCCAACAAAGAAATTTTTTTTCAATTCGAACCAGTAGTTTCTGAAATTAGCGCGTTCAACCAAACAAACGAACAAACTCTTCAGCTTTATATATTAGTATAGATGTGTTTTTTAAAACGGACAAGTTTTAAAATATAGAAAAGAAGATATAAATTTCAATGTCGCAACAATCACATGGCAATAAATAACACGTTACCCGCCAGCTGAGTTTACATAATTAATAAGTCTAACGTTAGGTGCGGTCCGGTCATCTGACGTTCGGCGATAATCGCATTGAATCGTTTTCACACGATCGAGGACCGATATTAAACTATTGTTACTGAATTGAAATAAAATTTTCATAATCTATATGTTACGGTTAATACAAGAAAGTAGTTTATTCGCGAATTAACCGGCTAATACCCGAATTAACCAACGTCAAGGATTGGTTAATTCGGGTAATTAGCCGATTAATTCGCGAATTAACTACTTTCTTGTATTAACCGTAACATACATACAGTGTAATCTCCATTCTCGATATAACGACAAACTCCTTAAAACGTCGAAATTACTTAACTCTAGTTGGTTTACCTTGTTGCTCATACAATGATACACTCTAAATAACGACACACTTACTCTAAATAACGACAACAATACGTCATCATTAAGCAATAAACAGTACTTGTTTGTTATCTTGTTGCTTTGTTGTCGGCATCCAGCGTACCGAAGATTCTAAGAAATTCGTTCATTTGCTTGTTGGGATTATCTTTCGTATGTTCAGCTCAGCTGCTTATCGATAAGTTATCGTATTCTTAGTTGCCCACAAACTTGCAAACTGTGAACATGGCGAGTAAAAGAAAATCTTTGTGTATTGCCGTAAAAGTTTTATTAATAGATACGTGTAATAGAGGCAGGAAAAAAGATAAGTGATGTTGGATCATTTCTTCTCTCCGTTTAACGGCAACTCTCAATAACGCCACAAAGTGCACAGTCCCTTGAGTGTCGCTATATAGTGTTTACAATGTATATAAAAACCGTGTGTCACAATTTGAGTGTGTTAATTCGCACACTTCGTGATGAAATATATATTGTGCACTTTCCCTCATTAAATTAAGAGAACGATGTGTGTTTCATCATAAGGTGCGCGAATTAACAGACTCAAGTCGGCGCCACAACTTTTTTCCTTCCCGTATTTATATACGATTATCTGAATTAAAAAGTTGACGTGCGATATTTTCATTGACCCCCCACTTCTTTTCAATTAGATTTGCTGAGATTATGCCGGACCTGTCCCCCCATTTTTAGCTCACGTAATTATTGTACGTTTCTTTAAAGCATATTTCTAATAATAATTTCATCTCGTGCGAGAGCTAATTTTTGCATTGGTTAACGCTAGATATGAACTTTCAATTTAGATATACAACAGTTCGGTACCGGATATTGTTTTGCTTATGTACTTATAAAAGTACGGTATTTCGCCACTCGAAGAAGATATTATATCATTAATAAATTAATTATTTTAATAAACACACCCGCTGTTTGACATAGTTTCAATATTACTTATTTTGCCTTCTTACCATGTTTTTTTTTTATAGTCGCCCAGTTAACCTTTTTGTTGCGTGAATTTTTAATTCGAAGTTCCTCTAAAATTATATGGTAGAAGTTTAGTAGAGTAAAAGTAAGTAAAAATGTGTTTTGCATCCTGCGTTGCTAAGATAAATTTTTTTTTTAAATTTATTCGTAGCAATTTTTTTATCATTGATATATATATTTTTTTTAAGTAGAAAAAATATTTACCCCGCTTTGTTGCATCAAAGCGAGGTAAACTTTTATGATCAAAGGAACTTACCTAAGTGATCTTCGATCATAATTTTATGAGAGTATTTTCCGAAGAGATCAGTTACTTGATAGATAAGCCTTCTGCTTGATGTTGCCACAGTGTTTAAATCGTGTAGAAACAAAATCTATGGTGTCCCTACACATTGCTCCACTCTGTCTACATCTCCATTATAGTTGAGAGCTGAGAAAAATCATAATATTCGCAGCCTTATAACTTCCACAGGGGAAGAAGAATGCGTTCGGGTAGGGAGGGATACTGATCTCTTCGGAAAATACTCTCATAAAATTATGATCGAAGATCACTTAGGTAAGTTCCTTTGATCATAAAATTTTATTTCGAGTATTTTCCTCAAGATCAGTTACTTGATAGATGTTTAAAGCAAAGAAGTTTTAAGGCGGAGAGCGAATATTTTATACTTTATTACACTCACCGCCATATTTAAACAATCTGGTATAGACCTATATATAAAGGTGTATAATGTATATGTATTTAACATTCTTATTTAAGGTAAATAAAAAAATAACAGTCTATTTCTCTTGACTAAATCACATAAATTATCACATTTAACATTTCTAAAGTGATGTTAAAGCAATTTAAAAAAATAACAATAATTCTTTTTCTTTAATCACATAAGTTACCATATTTGGTCATTTTACTTATTTTTGGTGGATTGCAAAATTGTTTTTGCAAATTCTAGGTCATTTCCTACAATAGGTCTATTGTAGAATTTTGCGAAGGAACAAGACGACCTTGTCCCTCCTGCTGTTTTCCTTATAATGTCTATATTAATGCCCTGTCTCTCTGCTAGAGAGGTTGAAGCATGTCTAGTGCTATGGGCGGAAAAAATATTTGTATTAATTCCGCTGTCCTCTAGTGTTTGTTTAATCCACCGGCTGATACTTTGACTAGAGGCTGCGTGATATGGTCTTTTGAATGTAATAAATAGTCTATTAGCGTGAGATCTAATATTCTTAGTCTTATTCATGTACCCCACTAGAGCCGTTGCTGGACAAAAGTTAGGGTTGTCCGTAAAGTCTGGAACTCGTAACAAAGGTTGAAATCTACCCAGGCCAGTGGTCTTAAATTTTTCAGTTTTTTTTTTTTTTTTTTTTTTTTTTTTTTTTATCTCTAACGTTTCGTTACATATTGATATATTATCTATATTGATAAGGAAATAGTTTGTACTCTCTGAGCTGTACACAGAGATAGTAAGGTTACTGTTTTCTTGGTTAAGACTTCTAGGTTTAAACTTTCATTAGGCGAAAGTGCCTAAGTGTTCTAGCACTGGCGATGGGTCCCAGGTTTTTTCGTATTTCGGTTTTAAGGGTCTTAAATTAAAGGCCCCCCTAAAGAATCTCTTTATTGTGGGATCAGAACCTACTTCCGGACCCATAATCATTGACAATGCTGATCTAGCGCCGTTAAGGGAACCATATGCAGCTCCATTACTGAACAGTTCATTTAAAAAATTAATAAGAGCGGCGTCTAGTGTGTACGGACTAATTTGAAATTTATTACAGTATATTTACCACTTACGTAAGTAGAGGTCGTATTGTTTAGCTGTAGCGTTGGATATTGAAGCTATGATGACCTCAATGCTGTGTTTAGAATGGCCCTTTCTTAGATATGCCGTGCTGACAACTTCGCGGAAACCAGGGTAAGCTTGTAAAGTTTTCATAATCATAGAAAAATGGCGGGAAAGCATAGAAGTAAAAATTTTTCCCATTTTTGTAAACGCATCTACTGCGTACGATTCTGGATCCTTTTTCCAAGATACGAATTTTGAGCACTTTTTATTTATTCTAGAGGCAAACAAGTCTATTTCTGGTTTACCGAAACAACTGACAATTTTTTTGAAAATGTCTGGGTGTATTTCCCATTCAGTTTCGATTTTTGTTCTACCTGGCTCAAAATCAGCCTCTTTGTTTTCTTTAGATTGGATATACGATGCAAATATCCAAATATGTCGATGTTCTCACCAACTCTAAATTTTTCGGGCTAAGTTGTTTAAGTTTGGGAATTGGATACCGCCCATACGATTCACATAAGCAATCGCTGTTGTGTTATCGACACGAAGTAATACCTCGCAGTTTTTAAGTCCTTTGTGAAGCATTTAATTGCGAGATATACCGTTAGCATTTCCAAATAGTTGATATGATGTGAACTTTCATCTTCTTTCCAGAAACCATGAATGTTTCCCCATTGCATGCTGCACCCCATCCCGTAGTGCTAGCATCGGTATATATTTCCGTAGTGAAATTGTTGGTTCGAATAGGATTAACAGAATGTAAGATATTGTTATGCCACCAGAGAAATTCGCTTGTAAATTCGGTCGGGAATGTGATTAATATATTGTAATCATTATCTCTTTTCTTTAACGCTAAATATTTATAACGTTCAAAATTTTTGTGTGTACCCAACCGTATGCTACTGTTAGACATATTGATATTATGACGCCAATAAAATGAGCAAGTTTTCTTATAGAACACTGTCTTCGTTCTTTGAAATGTCGTATTAAAAGAAATATTTTATTTCTTTTTTCCTGCGGAATGCCCAATGTAGAAGTTTGTGAGTTTAATTCAAACCCAAGAAATGTACAAACTCTACGAGGGGTCGTTAGACTTTTTTCAAAATTAATTATAAACCCTAGTGACTGAAGTAACTTGGAAGTGAAGTCGATATTATCTTTGCATTGTTCTGCCGTACTTTCTATTATTAGAAAATCATCCAAATAATTAACTGAGATACAACCACGTGATCTTAAATATGTAAGTACTGGTCTCGTTAACTTTGTAAATACGTATGGAGCTGAGGCCAGGCCAAATGGTAGACAATTGAATTCATACAAAATGTCTTGAAAAGAGAATCTAAGGAATTTTCTATGACCCTCATTTATAGGTGTAACAAAAATATGAATCTTTCAGATCTATTGTGCTAAAATAGCAATTTTTTTTGAAATTAATTTTATCGCAGTCCTAATGTCCTCCAACTTAAAATGTTTCGTGTTTCGAAAGGTATTTAGATTTTTTTTTTTTTTTTTTTAAATTAAAATAAATCTGTTACTGCCATTTGGTTTTGGCACCACGAAGATTTTTGATAGGTGCTGACCCACAGTAGGCTGACATTTTGAAATGGCACCCATTTCAAGTAGCTCATTTATGCAGTTATTAATTTTTCGAGTATCTAGTTTTCGTTCATCTCCGTCTGGCCCTTCACTGAGGGGGTATTCCGGATACTCGTATTCGCTGTAGGTGACACTAGAGTGACTGCTATTGGTGATTGACTGAATGAATGATTCATTATTGTCTATGGAGTTGTTTCCTGAAACTAAACCAGGCTTGCTTAGTTCCTGATGTTTAATACCGAAGTATTGTATGTTTACTGTCTTTTACAGTTATCTGGGTCTAGGTGATCAAGATTGACAATTGATTTGGAAAATGGGTAGATGTCACACATCTAACATGTCCGCCGCGCGGAACATGCTTAGCCAGTAGTGTATTGTAGGTAGATGTCACACATATAACATGTCCGCCACGCGGAACATACTTAGCTAGTACTATATTGCAGGTAGATATCACACATCTAACATGTCCGCCACGCGGAACATGTATAGCCAGTACTGTATTGTCGGTAGTTGCAATAGATGTAATGTACATCTAGCATAACCTTAGCAAGGTGTATGCTTTTCGGTATTGTAGTTGATAGATGTCACACATCTAACATGATCGTAACACGATACATGTTTGTTACCGAACAGTAGTTGCAATAGATGTAATGTACATCTAGCATAACCTTAGCAAGGTGTATGCTTTTCGGTCTTGTAGTTGATAGATGTCACACATCTAACATGATCGTAACACGATACATGTTTGTTACCGAACAGTAGTTGCAATAGATGTAATGTACATCTAGCATAACCTTAGCAAGGTGTATGCTTTTCGGTATTGTAGTTGATAGATGTCACACATCTAACATGCTCGTAACACGATACATGTTTGTTACCGAACAGTAGTTGCAATAGATGTAATGTACATCTAGCATAACCTTAGCAAGGTGTATGCTTTTCGGTCTTGTAGTTGATAGATGTCACACATCTAACATGATCGTAACACGATACATGTTTGTTACCGAACAGTAGTTGCAATAGATGTAATGTACATCTAGCATAACCTTAGCAAGGTGTATGCTTTTCGGTATTGTAGTTGATAGATGTCACACATCTAACATGATCGTAACACGATACATGTTTGTTACCAAACAGTAGTTGCAATAGATGTAATGTACATCTAGCATAACCTTAGCAAGGTGTATGCTTTTCGGTATTGTAGTTGATAGACGTCACACATCTAACATGATCGTAACACGATACATGTTTGTTACCGAACAGTAGTTGCAATAGATGTAATGTACATCTAGCATAACCTTAGCAAGGTGTATGCTTTTCGGTATTGTAGTTGATAGATGTCACACATCTAACATGATCGTAACACGATACATGTTTGTTACCGAACAGTAGTTGCAATAGATGTAATGTACATCTAGCATAACCTTCGCAAGGTGTATGCTTTTCGGTATTGTAGTTGATAGATGTCACACATCTAACATGATCGTAACACGATACATGTTTGTTACCGAACAGTAGTTGCAATAGATGTAATGTACATCTAGCATAACCTTCGCAAGGTGTATGCTTTTCGGTATTGTAGTTGATGGATGTCACACGTCTAACATGATCGTAACACGATACATGTTTGTTACCGAACAGTAGTTGCAATAGATGTAATGTACATCTAGCATAACCTTCGCAAGGTGTATGCTTTTCGGTATTGTAGTTGATGGATGTCACACATCTAACATGATCGTAACAGATACATGTTTGTTACCGCTGCATCTTGATAGACCTCCTTGGTGTTTGGACATAAAATGTCAGTGTTGTATAGTTGACTATACTTGGCTCCTACTCTTCTTAGACCTCATAGGAAATGCGTCATTCGCCACACAGAGGTTATGTGAACTTGTTCGATGTAAATCGCCGACGAAAGAGCACTGTTTAACGTATCGCACAGGAAACCGGAACATGCTTAGCCAGTACTGTATTGTAGGAAGATGTCACACATCTGTAATGTCCGCTACGCGGAAAAAACTTCTCCGATACTATATTTTGCCAGTACTATATTGTTGGAAACATAATGCGCTCCCTCTCATTTTTGACCTCACAGGCTACAACTGCATAACTGTACAGTGTACATGGTCTAAGGTCTGTGATATGACAGCAGTGTATGACAGGTTATGTCGCAAATTGAACTATTTGTAGTTGCATAGAAAACGATCATGCGATGTTTTCTCACCTGATTTTTCTTTTTCCATTTGTTCCTCGTATTTATTTAGTCCCTTTTTCAATTTTCTTATTTTTTCTTCGGCTTTTCTTTTGCCCATCCTGAAGATTAAAGGTGAGAAGAAAAAACACTGTAAGCAACGCGTCGCACAGAAAACCGTAATGGAGATGTAGACAGAGTGGAGCAATGTGTAGGGACACCATAGATTTTGTTTCTACACGATTTAAACACTGTGGCAACATCAAGCAGAAGGCTTATCTATCAAGTAACTGATCTTGAGGAAAATACTCGAAATAAAATTGTACTGATTTATTAAATACCAGCGGTTCAGTCCGGCTTCGCCCGAATTTGTAGATTGCCACCGGTTTTTCGTCGACTTACGTTACAAAATTGTCTCCGCGAAAAACGTTTTTATTTTAACGATATAATATTATAGAGCCTATGTCCATCCTGAAGGTCCATTCTAAATATTGGTAAAAACATTTTAGAAATCGGATAAGTAGTTTCGAGGATTACCTCCGACATCCTAACTTACAAACTTTACCTCTTTAGAATATTAGTACATAGATATTTTTAAATTTTGATGACAGAACAAATTACGTTATTATTTTGTAAAGCATGCGGGGAACAAATAAATTAGAAGTAACGTAGAAATATCTTCACATGTGGCAGTGGCAATTGCTATGTTAATATAATTTTACTGCATTTTAATATTCAAAATATTTATCATCGATCTGGCGCCATTGGTTTTTTGTTTATACAAAACGAAATGTTTGCAATTTTTTTATTGCTTTGTAAATACTTCTAAATTGGCAGTAATTTGAAAATTCCAATCTACGTACTGTTGTAGTATATTGTAGAGTAGTGTCGCTTATAAAAGATGGCAGCACACAAATGAATTTCGGATCGAACGGATCTGTTTTCTAGCAAGAGTGGGTCCTATGAATATGGTCATTTAATTGTTTGTCGCTAGTCCATTGGAATTACAAATCACGCCGCTACTGTTCGCAGATTCCCCACCTTTCTACTATCTTCTCTCAACTAGAGCTGTAACAAACCGTATGTATTCCTTACTGAGTAACGGGTACATCGTCTGACTCGAAGTAACGAATCGTTACTCACAAATTCATTTCGTAACTCGCATTTGTCGTATCCATGTCAGTTCGACTCGTTTGATGCGGTGACACGTTATACGAACGAAGTCATACCGTATCACGTATGCGACGCGCCTCGGTGCGATGGTACATGCTTGATGCTGTTAGTACACGATTGTATGTCGTATGAAAAGTAACGAGTAACGTAACGATACGAAAGTAACGGGTACTGGTTCTTTAAGTAACGAATACATACGGGTATACAATTTCTCGTTACTTTTACAGCTCTACTCTCAACGATACTACACTTCAAAGCCTTGGAAATAGCCAAGGTCGCAGGGTATGTCGCTATTTCAACCGGAGATTGAAGTTGAGACTTTTTTTTCTTGATATTAATTTAATAACTTGCATTTTAAAGCATATAATTGTTGACATTTATGCATTTATAATTACTCTTTCAATTAAATGGTCTATGCTGATTAACATACTTTACATTTTTTAACTTCTTGTTGTAGATATTTCCGATCATTAAAAAAAAATTTACTGGAGTAATTAATGAAAATATTTATTGTAAGTAAGTACCTCGGAAAAATGCGAATGAATTGTAAATCCGGTATTGTTTAATAGATAAACGTGTATTTTATTTATTTTTTTTTTGTTTACTATACAAGGTGATTTATAACGAGTGTAAGAAACTTTGGAGAAATAGCGTGACTTAAGAAGGTTGATGCGTTACAGTCCCAATCAAAAGTTAGTCGAATTCTAAATGGGAACTTTTCCATAATCATTTTTTACAAAAGGTTATAAGTCGATGATACCAATAAATTATTGTCATATAGGCATAAATAAATATTTTTTTTTAATATTTATTAATTATTTCATTATTTTACTTAATGGACTAACTTTTGAATTTGTTGTACAAAGTTAGGTTAGAAAAAATAAATGTATGTAAATATCTGTATTTTACATATTTTTTGCAGTAAAAGAAATTAGAAGTAATAAAAATTAAAATAAAATCATTAAAAAGTTGAAAATTCAGTTAAAATTGTCAAGAATAAAAGTCCATAATCGAAAAGTGCTAAGGTTTAATATTTTTTTTATTGATTTAAAGTCTCCTAATTAAATTGGAAAAAATATTAAAATAATGGGTAAGACATCGATGCTTTACATAGTTAGTTTTCGGAACTGTTGACATTATTTATGGTTATTTGCAAAAAATTAAAATGTACCGTTTGCATGCTAGGTTGACATATTTTCCATAAGACTACATGTAAAAGTTTTTTTTTTAATTTTTAACTTTATAAACCTCCTAATGATTTTGGATTTTTTACTGAAAATTTTATCATGAAAAAATCTATTGAAAAAACTTTATTTCAGATTTTTTTCATTATCTTTGTAAAACGGCTCAACCTCCTTAAAATGATATACGAAACATTTATAATTTATTGCAGCGTGACGGTAAAATGACGTGACAAAAAAACGTGTGTTAATGGATGCTGCTTTTTTACGTTACGGTGGTGTGACTGTGCCGCAGCTACCGAAAAAAAACACGTCCATTTACTTCTATGCAGACGTTTTTTGTCACGTTTTATTACGGCCGCTACCTCGGGTAATCAGGGCTTCAACTCGTTCACTGACTGCGAACAAAATTTTCTTCACACGACAAAGAAAAATAACACTTTTTATTCGCGCGTCAATTAATTTATTTAATAATTATTTGAATACTTCAATCACGTGTCAAATAAATGTTATTAATTAATCAAGTTTCGGATAATGATTGTTCAAGTCGTTATCTTATTCGTTTTCTTTTAGATGCCAAACACTCAGTCATCGATGTCCAGTCAACTTATTATTATATTGATGATCAACACCAACACAAAACGGCGTGTCATTCATAGCCGCGGGCCGTGATGAAAGTGAAAATATGTCCGTCCGTCTGTCTGCCTGCTTTTTTTTTGTATTTGCGTGCGTGAGCCGTGTGCAGGTTCCGTATTGTTGCCATAGAACATTTATCTATGGAATAGAGATTGCCTCTGCCTTCTCATAGGCTGACAGGTAGCCAATATGTGCGAGGACACCCGACCGATGCCGAACTTTGTTTTGTTTTTTTCACCTTCGGCCGAAACCGAAGGTACTTGTCAGAACTGCTTGGGTTTTGGAGTTTAATTAATAATAATCTACTAAACAGTATCAACATATTACAATGACGCATTTTTAGGTTAGGGTATAATATTTATCAACCAACGAATACGGCCAATAATTTTAGCTCTTAACCCTGCGTGTGGCCGACCTGGTTTAATTTCTATTTTCGCCCCGAAGACATATAACTCGCGTGTTTTATCTTGCAAAAATATAATGAATGTAAATATTATGACTTTTGAAGAAAATAATAAATAAATTGAATTATTATATTCATAAAATCTGTAAAAGCACATATAAATTCAGTTGAGGCCTTTGAAGAAATAATTAACGGAATTCACATTATTAAAATAATAGCGGATATTTATTATTTGTTAGTGTATTTAGTTGTGTAATTAAGAATGACGTTCACAATTTATAATATGTAATCCGGGAGTCAGGCAGTTTTCTTGTTTTTATAAAGATAATTAATTTATAAGCTCTCGATTTACTATGAAAGTTATATTGTCAATAAATACCGTCTAGATATAAGCGCTGGTGGCAAATTATGGATTTGAAAAGTATTCTATTCAACACAAATGACAATTCGTAATTGTCATTTTTTTAGATAGATGGTAAGATGTTCTATTAAAAGTGATTTGTTAAAATAAAGATACTTGTAGCAGAAAGAAGTCTGATATTTTGTGATCTAAAAAATTTCAAAACCCAATAATTGTAAGTGAGGTGTATAATAAGATGTTTCAATCGATCAATTATTTATCGAACAAAATCGAATTAAAATTCTACAAAGCTTCTCTTATGGACATAATATTATATGCGTCGTCACAATCTAAGATCATTGTTAAAAAAAGATTGGTTGTCTGTAAAGTCGGTTTACGGACGATAGTTTTACGTGATAACGTATTCCGTAATACATAACCTAAATTTATATAATAATTCGAATCTATGATATTGCATCTTTCGCTTCAAATTTAGGTTAATTTTATTTATTTAAATTACTCACCATATAATATAATTGTTTTTTTTAACTTTCTTTCTTTCGTATTTATTTTAAGTCTCAAAGATTAGCTGTCGTAATATTTATAAAACAATTGTTTCACTGTTTATATAAAATTCCAAAACCTACTTACAATATTTAAGTATTTTCATACGTCAAAAAATTGATTTTTATAATGATAAAATTTGTAAGAAAACGATTTTTTGCCCCCCAAAATCCCTTTTCATTAAATTTCATCCAAATCGTTAGGGCCGTTTTCGAGAAAAGCACGCACAGGGTCAGACGGAACGTTACGAAGTTAGGAACGTTACACTTTTTCGTGCATGCAGCCGGTGTTTTATCAATTTATAAGATTGGTGATTCATCAATTTATAAGACGTTATCACGTCAAAAATCAAATTGTTTGGCAATCTTATCTGTAACCCAGCATCACCGGTATTGACGCCGGTTTAAAATCCCAATCTAATGAGTGATGGCCTGGGTTGTCGAGCGTCTATAATACGCAGTCTATCACGACATTGCATCGGGCAAGTTTCCTTTTTAAACGCTTTATATTAGTTTGGGTTGTAACTATGTATGTATGTACTAACGGAATCTTTGAGCATAATTTTCACCAATTTCCCGAAGTCTGATTAATTTGAAACTTTGCATACGTATCAAGGACCGATGACAATGCAATAATTTGATAACAGTTTCCCATTATCCTTATTAGGACCCCCAGGATTAATTAGTTTGGGTTGTAACTATGTATGTATGTCCGTAACGGAATCTTTGAGCATAATTTTCACCAATTTCCCGAAGTCTGATTAATTTGAAACTTTGCATACGTATCAAGGACCGATGACAATGCAATAATTTGATAACAGTTTCCCATTATCCTTATTAGGACCCCCAGGATTAATAATTAAACGCTTTATATTAGTTTTTAATCCTGGGGGTCCTAATAAGGATAATGGGAAACTGTTATCAAATTATTGCATTGTCATCGGTCCTTGATACGTATGCAAAGTTTCAAATTAATCAGACTTCGGGAAATTGGTGAAAATTATGCTCAAAGATTCCGTTACGGACATACATACATAGTTATAATAACTATGTATGTATGTCCGTAACGGAATCTTTGAGCATAATTTTCACCAATTTCCCGAAGTCTGATTAATTTGAAACTTTGCATACGTATCAAGGACCGATGACAATGCAATAATTTGATAACAGTTTCCCATTATCCTTATTAGGACCCCCAGGACATTAATTCTGACCGATAAAAAATGTTGCAAAAAAATTTTAGTAAACATGAGTTTATTTAATAAATTACAAAACTTTAAAAAATAACAAATTTGAATAATTTTGAAAAAAAAAAAATTAAAGCATTCCAATTAAAATACGAATATAATTCTATATTAAACGCTTTATATTAGTTTGGGTTGTAACTAACTATGTATGTATGTAACTAACTATGTATGTATGTCCGTAACGGAATCTTTGAGCATAATTTTCACCAATTTCCCGAAGTCTGATTAATTTGAAACTTTGCATACGTATCAAGGACCGATGACAATGCAATAATTTGATAACAGTTTCCCATTATCCTTATTAGGACCCCCAGGATTAATAAATTCTTTTATAGATCCTCAAACTAAAAAGTGAAAAATAAAATATAGTTTAAAAAAAACTAAAAAACACGCTTTATATCGTACTAAAAAGTAAAAAATAATTGTTTTAAAATAAGCTTAAAAAGCGTTGGGCGCTCGATGTACGAAAATGTGGAACAAAGCGCCCAACGCTTTTTAAGCTTATTTTAAAACAATTATTTTTTACTTTTTAGTACGATATAAAGCGTGTTTTTTAGTTTTTTTTAAACTATATTTTATTCTAGTCATTAAGAGAATGGCAATTGCAACATATGCAAGGTATTTATAGAGTTCAGGCAAGTCAATAGAGAGAAGACAGTATAAGTTGCAGCGGCATTTATCTGAAAGCAATTACGACACGGCCTCCGGCATGAAGAGTACACTTTTGTATTTAAATGTGTGCGCATGTCTTGAGTGTGAACGGTGGCATTTGTTTTCAAGAAAATTATTTAACCGATAGAAACAATCGCCACCTCCAAGTCAAATGCGAGGCGAAAGGTTATTCTGAAGTGCAAATTAAAGAAAATATCTATGAATTATTTTTAGATTAGAAATTCTACTATGCTTTTCCGATGGAGAAATGTGTGTGGTCACAGTCTGAGGTCAGTGTCAGATTTTCTGACAATGCTCTCTCTGCAATATGACGAGGTTTGATAGTCATTTCCGTCGCGTTTCTTCTAGAATATACAATAATCGGTTTTATGCGACGTTGCATTCTTACTGCAGCGTCCAGTTCATTCCTAATATGCGTTTTGTTTCTATAATCGGGAAGACCAGGCGTGCCAACTTTCCTGAATGTTAGATTCACACGCTTTCAAACATCAAACATTGCGAAAAAAACAAGACGATTGGTCCAGCATATTGCGACCTGTACAGTACGAACGTACGTACAACTGCGATTTTTAATTATTATAGTTTTAGCACTTATTATTGTGAACTATAGAATCAATCTAAAAAATGGTTCTATTTTATACAACAGAATCTCTCCTTTTCGAAAAGCCACGACTGAAATTGACCGAGATAGAATGTTTATAATGAACGTTCCTGGTTCAATTATAATTTTAGTACTTTAAAGTCAAAACAAATAAAAAATAAGTTCAAAAAAATAATTTAAATAAAAAATAAGTTTAAAAACTAAAACCCGACTACTGAAAAGTATAAAACAAAATATTCTTATCTGAGGATAGCCATGGTCGTACGCCACCTCATATATATGAGGCACCTCTACTTTACCCTAGAGCTTATGATCGCTTACTACTGTTAAAATGTAATGTTTTTTTAGGTTAGGTGGCATGTTGACACGGCTATCCTCAGATGAGAATATTTTCTTGTTTCATACTTTTCAGTAGTCGGGTTTTAGTTTTTTTAAACTTATTTTAATATTGTTGTCTGATAATGCAACAACGATCCATTAGACGTTTTGGGAAATCGCAATATTATAATCATCATTAATATTATATACATATGTTTATTGGCTGTGACTAACGCGGTTTATTATCTGTTTAATAAATTAACCGCCGGCAATATGGTATTGTTGGTACATAATCATGCTTTACTACCGCAGTGCCACTGCTGGTACCAAGATACTATTTCAAGGACGTCGGTTACAAAAATTAGTTACCGCTTTTTATAGTATACTCTGGTCATTCAGAATTTCAACCTTCTAACTTCTTGAAACTGCTACTTTATAGAGAACTGCATTATATTATAATGTTTATTGTTACAGTATTATATCTTTGTCAACGACGTCAATGTGAATGGTTTAAGTCACTGTAAGCTATTGCACTTACAGTGTGTCATTCATCATTAAATGACTCAGCAAAGATAACTCCGTACGTGCAAAATTCACTAGTGCCTCTGTGGCCTGTGCTGTGTGCGCTCTGTAAATGTGCGAATGCAACAGTACAGAACAGCTCAGCACAGAGCAATAGCGCTCGGAGTGAGTCATTCGCAAAAAAAAGAGCGACTCATTCCGCTCCGAGAAAGAAGTCGTTCATTATGAATGACTCGCTCAGGAGCGACACCACTATGTGAAATATTATTTTATTTAAAACAGTAACAATAAATAGACAAAAAAGAACAGCTGAACTTGTTGACTGATGAGGAAAGTTTTTGTCTATAGTTCAGTACTCGTGGCGACTTACTCGCACTCACGCATAATAGACAGTTTTGTAACCGCCTGGCAGACATTTAGACCCGACTAAATGATTTATTTATTTTTTTAAATATACTAAGTTTGAAGGTATTAAAGTTTCAAAATGTTTCAACGACTTTTAAATTTCGCAAAATTAATCTACTACCCTTCAACCAGGTGTTCGATTTTGTGTTCAGACATTACAAAAGAAGGGTTGCACAAATTTCCACGCTGCCCCAAATACCCACTCAAAAATGTTTGATAGCTGTCCTATTATTATGTTAATTACAAAGTCAAGTTCACAAAATAATTCACGTCTCTTTGGATATACTATAGATATTTGTTGTATAAGAAGTAAATACAATGGAAAGGACAATATCAGCTTCCTTATTAAATTTTTGACATTACAAAAAATTATATTCTTTTGAACAATTCGCTCCAGTTCATTACTTCGAATAATAATATTTTGGTATGGGTTCATAGGACTGGGTAAATCATTAAAATGACTAGATTGTTTATTGTAAAATATTTAATTGGACGCGCTTTGCATTAAATATTTTAAATTTATAATAAAGATCTGAACGCTATTCATTTAAAATAAATATTACCATTAAAAAAATTAAATCAAAGGTCAACTGCAGTTGTACAATTTATTGTAACAGGATCTGAGTAATTTATTTGTGAATTTTAGGATATTTTGTGTTCGTTTGTCTGCATAGGCGTAGCAACGATTTTATCCTGGGGGGGGGGGCAAATTTTAACTCTACGTACCATTACCAGCTGCCACGTATACATAATTTAATAAAAAAACTGTTCATATATATAAAAGCGAAATATATCAACACGACTTTCTGGAGAAATTTCACGACAAAGAAAATATGTAGATTATTGTAGATTTATCTTGTTATTTGTACGTGAACAATTGGGTAAGGCCCACCTGGCCCCCCTCTTGCTACGCCAATGTTTGAATGGTGGCATATTACAGGGTGATCAATTCTGTCATTTCTAAAATAAAAATGCAATTTTAGATTTTCGTTCATTCTCATCGGAAAGGGGAAAATTAAAAAAAAAACCCTGAGGAATCCTCTAAAAACTGAATTTTATAATTTATTTTCGATCCGTTAAACGACGAAAGACAGTTTTAAAAATCACACGAGCATTTTTTGTACCTGTCTACTGTAAATTATCGTCTTTCACTTCCTTATAATGTTTCTGACAGCTGTTAAATGGCAATTATTAATTTTTCTTTCACGCACTAGTGTGTCATTTTACTACATATTATTATTATATATTAAATATTTTATTCAACATGCGTGAGTAATATATAATTTCGGGGTCCTGCTAAATTCGGGAGAAATAATAAATTACTTCATGTTGACGCGTAGAGTGCGAATAATGAGCCGAAACTTTACGGTAATATATTACTGCATAGTTTCTGGACCAATAAAAACGCGGCAAAAGTAATTTATTAATTATTTCTCCCTCTCTTATCAGGGCCCCGATTACATATTACTCGTGCTAGTTGAATAAGGTATTATGTACGACTATTGATCGAAAGAGAATATTCCACTCACGCTCCTGAAATCTCCTCCTTCTCTCACTAGTCGCACAATATACTATTATTATTCAACTTGTCTTCCACCCACGCATGTAAAATAGTCGAAGCCGCTGAACGTGATATTACTTAACCCATCCTTAGATAGTAACATTAGAATGTGAATACATATATATTTACGTGTTAATTTGAAGTATGCCTGCGTATGTGTGAATATTAGTTTGACTTTGGCGATCGCCCTATCCTGTTTTGTACAAAAAATTCGTTTCGCGTCATTATGCTGTATACTACAACGTTGTGAGAGTAATACAAATTGTTTTGACAAATTGCTGTCAGTATATCTGAAATAAATCAAAACGAACAACGGCTAGTTTTTATAGATCTTACGTTAACGAAAAGTATCGTCGAACACCAACAAGAAATACCAGTTATTACTAAATCAGCTTTTTTCCTCCCATTAACAGGCATTACTGTTCTTTAAAAAGCCTCTGTTCAAAAATAACTGTTATGAAGTAATAATCCTTTGTTTGAATCGCGGTTCTCTCAAGTAATATTCGATAACAGTTGCACATAACCTCAAAATAAAATATATTTGACTTCCGTGACATTTTAACGAGTCACTCGAACAAAAAAGGCT
Organism: Xanthostigma xanthostigma; assembly: GCA_963575645.1. Classification (NCBI taxonomy): domain Eukaryota; kingdom Metazoa; phylum Arthropoda; class Insecta; order Raphidioptera; family Raphidiidae; genus Xanthostigma; species Xanthostigma xanthostigma. The sequence continues at coordinate 18,637,576 of OY754474.1, forward strand.
GTAGTGACCACAAAACAAAATTGTTAGATTAAATTTTAACCGCCATGAGGTCAGAGATCATCAAAGTGGTAGATGATGATTTGAATATCTTTATTTTTCATTGAGTATTTCGATAATGCACGACGCGTAAACAATGCTCGAATATTTAGAGCCCACGCGGCTATTTTTATATAAAACAAGAGTATGCAACCAAAAGCCGGCCTACTTGATTCGGTTTTAATATACTCGAGTTTGCTTTTTATGTAGTGCTTAATTCGGATTAAATTTTAATAGAGATCATTTTTCATTTATTAGTATCATCTATTAAAGTTGCGTATATAATATAAAACATTCATTTGTTTTAATGGCTTGTATGCGTATAATTACAGTACAACCCATTTAACCAGTCCGGGATTAATAAAATACTTCGATTGTGTCGACGGTGCTAGTTTTGTCGCCGAATTGACCAAGAACCAATCAGAATCGAAAACACTGGAGATTATTGTTTATAATTTGGAGTCTGGAGAAACTTTATTTTTTCTGGAGTTTCCAGACTAAAACCGGAGGGAAGACGTCTGTTTTCACTTTAAGCCACTATTAGGTTTGTTTTATTAAAGCTCTTTTACGGTCCGCAGTGTTTCGTCCATCGAATGGGTTACTTTACTATTTTCCAATTTTTAAAAGCCTATCTGTGTTGAGTAGTCATATGCGAATAGTTTTCTATAACGCTATTCAGAGTCGATCTTGACTTACAAATTATGGAATAAGGTTAATGTCGCTCTGTGATTTGCGTTTTTAAAATAGACTTGACTCGATTGTGTCAACAATGCGTTTTATTGTTATAGAATGTGCTTGGAAATATAAAAAAACCGTCCCATTATTAGTCTTGGAACGTTCTATAATCGTTGTTCATTTATTCTATTCACGTGGACGGTTAAAAAGAGAACTATCAAGGATTTGTTTCACTTTAGTCATCAAATGGCGCGCTGTTAATATATATTTCTTATTTGGTTTTAATAACGTAATCGGGTCGATTGCATAATTAAAATAATTCATTAGATTTTATAACGCGAGGATAGTTTGGTGTTGCGGTTAGCGTGTTAAACTATGCGGCAGATTAAAGATCTTTCCGAAATATTTTATCTGCTCGTGAAAACCGAATTAAATTCGCTGGAATGGTTTCCAAATTAAGCGTATATTGTGCGGAGATATGAAATATTAGCTGTCCGTCCCGGTTTCACCTGAGTGCAAAAGAACAAATGGGAGGGGGAGGATGCGAGTACGTACGTTCATCTTAGTTTATCAAGATAAATGTTGTTTCCAATTTTCATGATGATTTTTCGAAATGTTGGCCACTAGCGTAACATTGGTAAAGCTTATTTATGATCCTCAACCAAAACCTTCCTTCATCGTGGTATAAAAAATAGCCTACGACCTATTCTCAGATCTACCAAGTATACAGAAAAAAAATCATAAAAATCGGTCAAGCCGTTTCGGAAGAGTTCGATAACAAACACTGTAACACGAGATTTTTATATATATAGATTAAATTATAATCTAAAATATTTTCCTGAACATCGATGAAATTGGGTAATCGCTCGCAAAAACCAAAATAATAATATAGGTATAGGTGTCGAATTGATAACCTCATTAAATAGCTGAATTAAAATTTTTGTGTCTTTTCTAGTGAATTACAACTGCTCGTAGATACTTTGCATTCTTATAAGTACACGTTAAACGAATTATGGTTATTTACGCTACCATACATATTTCCTTCTACGTCATAATAACCAACTGTGTGCCAAATTTCAGCCCAATCCGTCGAGTGGTTTGAGCTGTGCTTTGATAGATCAGTCAGTCACGGTTTCCTTTTATGTATCTAAGATCGAAAATGTTGATTTACGTTATTTGTAAATGTGTGCGGAATAATATGCAATTGTCAAATTTTGATATGTGGGACGACCCCATTATGCATGCATATAATAAGCTCTAAATTACTTGAATTACATGCAAGTATTAAAAGGATAGGTATAAGTTTTTATGTAAATATAATCAGCAAATGAACCATGGTGCATAAATTTGTCTATGGATTTAATGTCTTCCTTGTAAATCTGGTTATAAGTACCCGATTACATTATATTGACGCGTTCGTATAGTTAACACCTTGTCGTGATCAAAACAGTAAAATGGCACTGTGTGTTGGTGTTTTGTTTTTTTTTTTACAGTTTGTACGAGATGACTTTGCCACGTCGTATAGCCAACACTTTATTGGAGCCAAGTAGGATCAAATGTTGCTATTAACGACGCGTATCCACTGGCGTTTATTGTAGCGGCGTACGCGCTCTGACTGCAAAAATATTTCATTGTTTGCCTATTTACGGGTCGTTTTAAGGTTCCGTAGCCACATGACAAACAAAAAAAACCTTATAATTTAGTTATGTTAGTTTGTCCGTGTAACTCCGCCGTCTCTGTATCAATTTTGATGAAATTTTACAGACAGATATCTTATTTGAATCGCTATACAATTGTGAAAAGAAATAATGTAAGGGTGGTTTTTTATATATAGAATTGACGGATGTAAATTTTTATTTTCGCGTAGTACTCCATTGCGGGGAGTATCCGGTGGACAAGTCTTTAAAAATGCAATAAAAGTGACAGATGAATATTACCCGCTTCTGTTGTTAAAACTCGTTGGGCCCTCGTTTTACCATAATGTCGATAATAATTTGCGCACTAGATACATAACCTGTTTTATTTCACGCAGTGACTTTTCATGGCAAAACGGTTTCCGCGACTTTTGGGACTAATTAAATCGGGTCAACTGTTAACTGTCGTTTCATTTGAAAAGATCTTGTTTTATTTATACTATAATATTATAAAGGGGTAAAGTTACTAAGTTTGGATGTAGGAGGTAATCTCCGAAACTACTCATCCGATTTCAAAAATGTTTTCAACAATATTTAGAACGGACCTTCAGGATAGACATGGTCTAAATATTAATAAAAGCGTTTTTTGCGGAGACCAGTTTTTTAAATAAGTCGACTAAAAAAACGATGGCAATCTACAAATTCGGGCGAAACCGGACCGCTAGTTTTTAATAAGTTGAAAGTTTTCATAAATGTAACAGCTGACCTTAGTGTCGTAGCTAGGGAAAGCGGCTTCCAGGGCAAGATTATTCAAGGTTGGTGGGCTCCTGTTGCCAGATCCTAGCTTCGATATATTGACTGAGCGATACGGTCGCGCCCTCGGCTTGCTGACAGATAATATAAAGAAAAAAATGAGCCCAACACTTTGATGTCTAACAGTAAAGATTGAATAAAATAAAAATGGAGATATAAACTCGCGGAACGGTCAGCGCCATATTCATAAATTAGATAAGGCTGGAAAAAAGTGACATTTACAGTCAAGTTTGAGTTTGAAAAGTATAACGCCGAGAAAATCGTCTTTACTTACAATAAATTGTAATAAAAACATTCGGGTCTGAAACAACACATTTAGATAGTAAGTCTAAATATTTTTTTCGTGGACAAGTAACATGATTTTAGAACGACTTAGATTAGTTTATGATATTTTTAGTTCGTGTCGTCGTGAAATATTATGTTGTATGATTGTTCAAGAGTCAGATATCGGATACTGTATTTATATGTTTTTTAATACAAATACAAGCGATTGTAAAATCGGTTCTTTTTGTCAACATTTTGTTACAAGTTAGAGCTTTTAAAATAATATCTTAGACGTATAACAATTTCATGTCGCTGTTTTTTTTTTGTTATTTTTAAATTAAAAATCTAGTTGATACTTTCACCATTTCTTAGAACCCGGGAACTGGAGGCTTGTAAGTCATGAAAAGAAATACAAGCATGAACTCTACGAGTTCAATTATTCAGTTTATTCTCAATCATGGGAGTTTTCATAAAAAGGAAAATTTATTTTTTTAAAACGGAATTTTTAAATTCCAGTAATCGGGTTAAAAGTTGAATTCAACATTTTTCAACCGTAATAAAGATTTACAGTTTGTTTCGTATAGTTTTTTTTTTAATAATAATTGATCGTATTATAAAATTTGTAAATTTTAAGTAACGGATATTTAAGAGATTACTTTTTCTTTGGAATAAAAGACCGCGCACACTTGCCAAGCTTAAACCTGCACAACTAGCACAGCACAAATCCGCACACCAGACCAGCAAATTTTAGTTGCGTAAGGTGCGGTAGATATTTTGTATTTTTATCATTTCAAATCTATACTAATGTTATAAAGAGGTGAAGTTTAGAGATGTAGAAGGTTCTCATCAATAAAAAAAATATTAAACCTTAGCACTTTTCGATTATGGACTTTTATTCTTGACAATTTTAATTGAATTTTCAACTTTTTAATGATTTAATTTTAATTTTTATTACCTACTTCTAATTTCTTTTTTAATTCGTAATAAAATTTTAATTTTAATTTATGACTTCGCTTTCATGGGCAATCGACAACTTGCCGCACTAGTTGCACAATATACTATTAACATGTTTTAACTGTGTACTGACGTTTTGTATATCTATTTTGTATAATGGCGCAACAAAAAAATGTTCATTCAGGCTATAAAATGCGTTGATTAACAAAATTTCTTTAACTTTCCTGGTAAAAACTGGCATACATAAAAGCGTCAGCTCGCGAGGTAATTTATTATATATTATCGCGTTAAAATAAAAGCGCTTTTCGCGGGGACCAATGTTGCAACGAGAGCAAGACGAAAAAACGGTGGCAATCTACAAATTCGGGCGAAGCCGGACCGGGCCGATATCATTTATTAAAAAAAAAACGACACGTCACTAGTGCACTAGATCGGTTCAGCGCAGCTAGAGAAAAATTGCAGGCAACCGACTGACTGTCGTTGCTGGTCTAATTTGCGCCACTCCGTGGTGTGCTGGTCTTCTTGACAGGTGTGCGCGGTCTTTAAGCCTTTCCAATCACCTGTCGTAATGTTTTATACGCGTTATTAATCAACCTGTATATATCGCATATTTGACAGTGATCTGTCTTTTATTTTGACCCACCTTGATCTTTTTTTTAAAGAACAACCGTACAGTCTTCTCTTGCGCTGAAACCGTAGGTTTGGTCCCGTTCGGATGACCAGTTTTGAATTGCAAACATAAATTTGATGACAGCGTTGAATTTCTGTTATTGTTGTTGCTTGTTTTATGATACAAGACATTTTTAGATCTATTATTGTTGCAAGAATTTATTGTTATAAAGCTATATTTTATCTGTGATAAATTTATAGCTGATAGGTAACCTTAATAACTTCTATTGTAAGAAAAACTAATATATAGGTACAGTGAAAGTCGTCTACACTCTACATCAACGACAAAATTCTTTTTCTTCAGACCTCCATCGAAAGTGCCTACTTTCGGCACCAATTGTATAAGGCAGAAAGTCTAACATTTACTCCTTAATCCAGTAGTAATACCTATATCGTCGTTGGTTCTGTAATACCTCTTATGTGCAAAAAGTAAAATTTGCAGGAAAGGCCAAAAAGTGTTTTTTTTAGCAATGGATGGTAAGAACTAGCAATTTCAGAGGTATATTACTAATTCATACTTATCTTCACTATACCGTATACGTGTTTAATTAAGACGAAGTATTTTCTTAAAAAATATTTAACGTTAATTTCGGATTTATTGGCACATGGGAGGAATTATTTGATAAGAGTTACTTCCCCTTGTTGGTTACTGTAAAATTAATTTGGAGGTATTACTAGTGTATAGAGCTCCGTTTCCTGAATCTTTTCATTTAAAAAACGTAAAATCTGCCAATTATGCACATAAGAGCTATTACAGAACCAACGGCGATATCCAAAAACCACCTGTGAGTTACCGTTTAAGTTTATAAGATAGCAATGTGACAAAAAGCTGGCGTAGTTTTTACCCAAATGTAATATAGATGCACACAGCGATAAGATCAGGTGTCAGAAATGTTATTATGTAATGAAGCTTCAATTAAACGAAACTGAAAAAACTCGGGTCGCAGTGCCAAACCCTGGCGTCAATATTGTGTATTTGCTATTACAGACAGTGTGGCTTCGTTATGTGAACTAGACTTTGTGTTTGACCAAAATAAAAAAAAATAACCTCTTAATACACCCATTAAAATAATTCGTTTTTTTCATAACTACAATACTATTGTCCATTCAACAACTGCACCAAATTAAATACGCCCTTCAGACAAGAAAAATCATTATTTCATATCCGCAAACTATAGTGTTTTCTTAAAATTCGTAAGTCCCGCCCTGTCAAGCCGATTTTGTTTAAATGGTAACAGTACATTTTAATCTCTATGTTTTATTTAATATCAAACAAAAAACGGGAATTTATTTTTCAAAAATATCGTAATTTTTTAAGAGGGGAAACTTATAAGAACGCGAACAAATAGACAAAAGTTACGTTAGGTAACTATATTTGATTTATTTGTATTAAATAATCAGAAATTATTGCACCTACCTTTACGTCTGCCATTTCCTAAAAAAATTCAAAAAGTTATATTTGGAAGTGGCCAGTTTCCAAATTAACTTCAAGAATCCACTGTTCGATAAATAAATAAAGGAAACAATATTTTTTTATTATTAAATAGTTGATTTCTGTTAAACATAGCTCATAATGTAGAAAAGAAAAAAAACATATATAAACATAATATGCATTGCTTAGGTCGCAAGAAACACCTTTTTCAGCAAAATTTCCATTTTCTTAAAACATACGAAAAAGAATGCGAAGCACCTTAAATCTAAAACAAAAACATACGAGAAGGCGAACTCGACAAGAGTTCCGTTAGATAATATTTTATTTGTTATTGTAAAATAATTGTTGTACTTACGTTTACCTAAAAAATGCAAAAAGTTATATTTGGAAATGGCCAGTTTCCAAATCAACTTCAAAAACTAACTAGAAGAAACGAAATAGTAAATTATAATTATAATATAACTCTAATAAATGCAATAAATATAAACATCATTTTTATTTTGAGACCTATATCTTGACACGTTGTGGATAACTTGAAGAAGGAGATGTCCTCTGATGAAATCCGTGATAATATATCTAAAATCACGTTCGATGAAATTTGATCAATCATAAATATAAATATTCTATTCTATTCTAAACAATTAAGTCCAATTAACTGAAACTTGGTATAGAATTAAAGCATGGATTTACGCAACTTATATATTTTAAATATAGGTATTTATTTTTCACGCGTCTATAGAAAAATATTCCTTACGGAATATTACACATTTTAATGGCGTTTAATAAATCAGAGCAAAGGTTAGATTTATATAAAAAAATAGATTATACTTACTGCTCACTGCTCACTGCTTCCTTTGGAGAAACTAATTACGAACTGATATCAGAAAGCAAATAATGGAAGATTAAAGGATAAATCCTTTAATCTTCCAACATTTAAACAGGATCATCATCACTCTAAATTATTAGTTATTTTTTCACAAAGCAAATAATGTTAACTACATCAATTTTTTTCATAATAAATATTTCTACGATCATTCTTGCGACACTCAAAAAATTCATATAAAACATTTTAAAATGATTATTTTTATCTCCAAAAATAAAATAGATACAAGGTTGCGGATGGTCAGAATCGATTCAACGTGATTTTTTCTATGTGTATTTAATATCAAACAAAAAAAAAGGGAATTTATTATTTTTTTTAATACCTAAATGTTTTACGGGGGGAAACATATAAGAACGCGAACAAATAGACAAAAGTTACGTTACTATATTCGATTTATTTGTATTAAATAAGCAGAAATTATTGCACCTACCTTTACGTCTGCCATTACCTAAAAAATGTGAAAAGTTTTATTTGGAAGTGGCCAGTTTCCAAATTAACTTCAAAAATCCACTGTTCGATAAATAAATAAATGACACAATATTTTTTCTTATTCAATAGTTGATTTCTGTTAAACATAGATCATAATATAGAAACAAAAAAAAAACATATATAACATTAAACATATACGTTACTTAGGTCGCAAGAAACAACTTTTTTCGCAAATTGAAAAATGTCCATTTTCTTAAAACATACGAAAAAAATGTGAAACACCTAAAACCTAAAAAAAAACATACAAAAAGGCGAACTCGAGAAGAGTTCCGTTAAGTACTATTTTATTTATTGTTGTAAAATAATATTGTTGTACTTACCTTTACCTAAAAAATGTAAAAAGTTGTATTTGGAAATGGGCAGTTTCCAAATCAACTTTAAAAACTAACTGAGAGAAACGAAATAGTAGATTATAATTATATAACTGTAATAAATGCGATAAATATAAGCACCATTTTCATTTTGAGACCCATATTTTGGCACGTTGTAGATGACTTGAAGAAGGAGATGTCCTCTGATGAAATCCGTGAAAATATATAGAAAATTACGTTCATTAAAGTTTGGTAGATCTATGAACTGATGAATAATAATGATAAACAAATTAATCAGAAAAAAAATAATAATTGTGCTTGTGTAAAAATATATATACAGTAAATAATTAACAGTATTATTACACAGAAATACAAAATTAATAAAACAAATATATAAAAAATTTCGTTGGTTATGTAAGAATGTATGCATAAAAAATTTAATTACTTTTGCGAGATTCCATTGATAGATTGATGTAAACACCTATATGGAATTGTTTTGTATGAAAACGCGAAAGAAATATTGGTTTATTCGATATATTACCAAATCGATTTAAGTTCGGGGTTACCTGAAAACCCTGAGTGTAAAAATGTATATGAAATTGTTTTGTATAAAAACGCGATAGAAAAATTGGTCCATTCGATATATTACCCAAATCGATTTAAGTTCCTGGTTACCTGAAAACCCTAAGTGTAAAATTGTATATGAAATTGTTTTGTATAAAAACGCGGTCGAAAAATTGGTCCCTTCGATATATTAACGAAATCGATTTAATTTCGTGGCTACCTGAAAATCCTAAGTGTATAAATGTATACTAAATTGTTTTGCATAAAAACGCGATCGAAATATTGGTCTATACGATATATTACCGAAATCGATTTAATTTCGTAGTTACCTGAAAATCCTAAGTGTAAAAATGTATATGAAATTGTTTTGTTTAAAACGCGATCGAAATATTGGTCCATTCGATATATTACCGAAATCGATTTAATTTCGTAGTTACCTGAAAATCCTAAGTGTAAAAATGTATATGAAATTGTTTTGTTTAAAACGCGATCGAAATATTGGTCCATTCGATATATTACCGAAATCGATTTAATTTCGTAGTTACCTGAAAATCCTAAGTGTAAAAATGTATATGAAATTGTTTTGTTTAAAACGCGATCGAAATATTGGTCCATTCGATATATTACCGAAATCGATTTAATTTCGTAGTTACCTGAAAATCCTAAGTGTAAAAATGTATACGAAATTGTTTTGCATAAAAACGCGATCGAAATATTGGTCCATTCGATATATTATCGAAATCGATTTAATTTCGTGGTTACCTGAAAATCCTAAATTGCTATAAAAAGTTGAATGTAGTAAATCTCAGAAAAGTGGCAATGTTAAGTTTGGAGCCCAGAGCCCCCGGATTTACCCTGATTACTATTAGGTATCTCTTAATCAGTATAATAGAAAAAATCGGATCGATTATTCTGACTGGTGCACTACCCGAATGACAACACCCATCTCCGAGTGAAAGGATCTTTACTAAAACGCCGACGTCGCGTTCAGTTTTGCACACACCACTACTGACTTCCACGCAAAATAAGCATACAAAACATGGCTGGATAGAAACTACTGGTTTATACTATTGTGAGTATTATCATTTCGGATGACTAATCCGATGAGACTCGGCACTCAACCCTGCGAAGGATAGACAGAGTCTGAACTATCACAACCGATGCTAAGGTCACTAGAAAGAGCTTTTCTTTTAACACACGACTCTGAATGCTCGTTTCTAGAACCCGGCCTACCTATCTCGTATGATTTTGGACTCCCCAGCTATTCTAAAACATATCGAGCTCGTATATAACGTTTGGCCGGATGTGCCTCCACCCGCTTAATATGCCGGCTCGCGTCCGAAACCCGGCACCCGCTGGAGACAGGTCTGATCGTAAACTATCAAACGGGCTAACTATGATCGTGCACCAAAATGAATAACAAATCTAATAATTTTTACTGACCTCTTAGATAATATTTAAATATCAGAGAATTGGATTTTCTGATAATATTCCATGGCAACCTGAAAATCCCTATAGTGTAAAAATGTGTGTAATAATCAGATTTGTCAAACGCGTTATCAGACAATTTGATTTCTGATAATATTCCATGGCAACCTGAAAATCCCTATTGTGTTGAAATGTGTATAATATTGAGATTTATCAAACGCGTTATCAGTCATTTGGACTTTCTAATAATATTCCATGGCAACCTGAAAATCCCTATAGTGTAAAAATGTGTGTAATAATCAGATTTGTCAAACGCGTTATCAGACAATTTGATTTCTGATAATATTCCATGGCAACCTGAAAATCCCTATTGTGTTGAAATGTGTATAATATTGAGATTTATCAAACGCGTTATCAGTCATTTGGACATTCTGATAATCTTCCACGGCAACCTGAAAATCCCTACCTATAGTGTCAAAAAGTGTATATTCGTGGGTACCTGAAAATTCTAAGAGTAAAAAATGTATATGAAATTGTTTTGTATAAAAACGCGATCGAAATATTGGTCCATTCGATATATTACCGAAATCGATTAAAATTCGTGGCTACCTGAAAATCCTAAGTGTAAAAATGTATATGAAATTGTTTTGTAAAAACACGATAGAAAAATTGGTGCATTCGATATATTACCGAAATCGATTTAATTTCGTGTTTACCTGAAAATCCTAAGTGTAAAAATGTAGGTATATGAAATTGTTTTGTTTAAAAACGCGATTGTACCATTCGATTACCGAAATCGGTTCAATTTCGTGTTTATCTGAAAACCCTAAATTGCTAAAAAGTTGAATGTAGTAAATCTCAGAAAAGTGGCAATGTTAAGTTTGGAGCCCAGAGCCCCCGGATTTACCCTGATTACTATTATCTCTTAATCAGTAATAGAAAAAATCGGATCGATTATTCAGACTGGTGCACTACCCGAATGACAACACCCATCTCCGAGTGAAAGGATCTTTACTAAAACGCCGACGTCGCGTTCAGTTTTGCACACACCACTACTGGCTTCCACGCAAAATAAGCATACAAAACATGGCTGGATAGAAACTACTGGTTTATACTATTGTGAGTATTATCATTTCGGATGACTAATCCGATGAGACTCGGCACTCAACCCTGCGAAGGATAGACAGAGTCTGAACTATCACAACCGATGCTAAGGTCACTAGAAAGAGCTTTTCTTTTAACACACGACTCTGAATGCTCGTTTCTAGAACCCGGCCTACATATCTCGTATGATTTTGGACTCCCCAGCTATTCTAAAACATATCGAGCTCGTATATAACGTTTGGCCGGATGTGCCTCCACCCGCTTAATATGCCGGCTCGCGTCCGAAACCCGGCACCCGCTGGAGACAGGTCTGATCGTAAACTATCAAACGGGCTAACTATGATCGTGCACCAAAATGAATAACAAATCTAATAATTTTTACTGACCTCTGAGATAATATTTAAATATCAGAGAATTGGATTTCTGATAAATTTCCATGGCAACCTGAAAATCCCTATAGTGTTGAAATATGTACAATAATATGATTTGTCAAAAGCGTTATCAGTCAATTGGCATTTCTGATAATGTTCCATGGCAACCTGAAAATCCCTATTGTGTTGAAAAGTGTATAATATTGAGATTTATCAAACGCGTTATCAGTCATTTGGACTTTCTGATAATATTCGATGGCAACCTGAAAATCCCTATAGTGTAAAAATGTGTATAATAATCAGATTTGTCAAAGGCGTTATCAGACAATTTGATATCTGATAATATTCCATGGCAACCTGAAAATCCCTATTGTGTTGAAATGTGTATAATATTGAGATTTATCAAACGCGTTATCAGTCATTTGGACTTTCTGATAATATTCGATGGCAACCTGAAAATCCCTATAGTGTAAAAATGTGTATAATAATCAGATTTGTCAAACGCGTTATCAGACAATTTGATTTCTGATAATATTCCATGGCAACCTGAAAATCCCTATTGTGTTGAAATGTGTATAATATTGAGATTTATCAAACGCGTTATCAGTCATTTGGACTTTCTGATAATATTCTATGGCAACCTGAAAATCCCTATAGTGTAAAAATGTGTATAATATTTTGTCAAACGCGTTATCAGACAATTTGATTTCTGATAATATTCCACGGCAACCTGAAAATCCCTATTGTGTTGAAATGTGTATAATATTGAGATTTATCAAACGCGTTATTAGTCATTTGGACTTTCTGATAATATTCTATGGCAACCTGAAAATCCCTATAGTGTAAAAATGTGTGTAATAATCAGATTTGTCAAACGCGTTATCAGACAATTTGATTTCTGATAATATTCGATGGCAACCTGAAAATCCCTATAGTGTAAAAATGTGTATAATAATCAGATTTGTCAAACGCGTTATCAGACAATTTGATTTCTGATAATATTCCATGGCAACCTGAAAATCCCTATTGTGCTGAAATGTGTATAATATTAAGATTTATCAAACGCGTTATCAGTCTATTGGATTTTCTGATATAATTCCATGAAATTGTATTATATAAAAACGCGATAGATTAAGTGGTCTATTTGATATATTACCGAAATCCATTTAATTTCGTGGTTACCTGAAAACCCTAAGTGTAAAAATGTAGGTATATGAAATTGTTTTGTATAAAAACGCGATCCAAATATTGGTCCATTCGATATATTACCGAAATTGATTGAATTTCGTGGTTACCCGAAAATCCTAAGTGTAAAAATGTTTATGAAATTGTATTGTATGAAAACGCGATCAGGAAATTAGTCCTTCGTACTGCCCGAATAAAATATCTTCGGTGTCCGTCAGTCTGTCCGGCACAAGTGATTTTTATTAATTTTAAAAACGCTTGCCATAAATTTAAGAATGTTTTGAAGAGTTCGTAAATATAACTGAAATATTTATTTCAATTACAAGCCGCCGATCGGAAAAAAATTAAATTCGAAACTGATTTTTCTACACATTTTTAATTTTTAATAACAATTTTCAATGATGTTGCTATTTATATACGAACTGAACATATGTGTTATCAAAATTATTGAATGTCGATAGTCGACTAAATAAACATTTATCAAATTAAAAAATATGAACGGATTGACAATCATTAAAATTTTTTACTGTGCATTTATTTGTGTTACGAATAGCCTTAAAAGTAATATTGTTATAAAAAAGATAATATTTCCTACCTTAGAAACAGCAAATAACAGTCTCTTAAGACAAATCAACAAAGCATTTGTATCACCAAACCTTATATCTCTGGGCCCCACATTATTATGGCAGGTCAACAGAACAGGATCTTTGGCCGGTCGGACCCCCTGTTCACTGCTTTGATTTCTGTTTTCTGATCATCTCTTAGTTGGTTCAGCATGTAGGACCTCCTTAATCCTGACTCCCAGGCATGAGTCCTGCAGGCTCCATGATCATATCTGAAATAAATTTTAAAAAATTGAAAAAAATCAGAAATCAATACTAAATATCTAAATTAGTAATGGGCTCCTTAAATACAGAGAATTTCTCGACAGTTAATTTTTAGTAGATGAACATACATTTATTTATTTTCAATATAATTTGTACTTACAAGACATTTGACTGCATCTCTGATGACGTCATAGTGCAACATAGGCGATTTTAACAGGAAACGTTTTCACAAAAAACACCAATTATTACAAAAATCACCACTGAAGTAATATCACAAATGTCAATAAGAGACCTTTAAAAACATTTTTCAATAATTATATGATATGAAATTTGAAAATTTTACACTTTAAGTTCAAAAATACCAAACGCTGATTAACACAACAATTAATTGTTTGACAGGTCGTTGGTTCATTTTTTATTTGAATGCCGCAGTGTTACCAACCTGATTATAGCATAGACGATAGGTCATAGGCAACTATGATCTAACAAACATGTTAACTGTGTAACCTGATTAACGTTTTCAAGTAGGTAGGTATAATGTATGAAATTGCACAAATCAAATAAAATGATTAACATTTTCAAATCAAACAATTATAATTATTCCAATAACTGGATCGCGTAAACATTTAAATAAATTCTAATCGCCTTTTTCAAAAATATCCATGAATTTTTATCGTGTTGCGTAATATTATTGCATTAGAAACGTAAATTGATTATTGTTTTTAATAGAATGTATGAAAAATTAGTCGTAGTTTTAAAAAGTTTCGCAATTTTTTAAGGGGGGAAACATTATAAGAACGCGAACTAACACACAAAAGTTACGTTACTATATTTGATTTATTTGTATTAAATAATCAGAAATTATTGCACCTACCTTTATGTCTGCAATTACCTAAAAAATCCGAAAAGCTATATTTGGAAATGGCCAGTTTCCAAATTAACTTCAAGAATCCACCGTTCGATAAATAAATAAAGGAAACAATAATTTTTCTTATTAAATAGTTGATTTCTGTTACACATAGCTCATAATATAGAAACAAAAAAAAACCTATATAAACATATATATTGCTTAGGTCGCAAGAAACACCTTTTTCCGCAAAACGCAATACGTTTATTTTCTTAAAACATACGAAAATGCGAAACACCTAAAACCTAAAAAAAAAACATACAAGAAGGCGAACTCGACAGAGTTCCGTTAGGTACTATTTTATTTATTATTGTAAGATAATATTATTGTACTTACCTTTACCTAAAAAATGTAAAAAGTTATATTTGGAAATGGCCAGTTTCCAAACCAACTTAAAAAGCTAACTGGAAGAAACAAAAGAGTAGATTATAATTTATATAACTGTAATAATAAATGCAATAAACATTTCATTATCATTTTTAGAATCTTGACAGGTTGTAGATGAGTGGAAGAAGCAGACGTCCTCTAATGAAATCCGTGAAAATATATGTAAAATGACGTTCGATGAAGTTTGATAAATCTAAGAACTGATAAATAATAATAATAAACTAATTAATCGGAAAAAAAAATTGGTTGTCTAAAAAGTCGGTTTACGGACGATAGTTTTACGTGATAACGTATTCCGCTCGAATATCATATTTAATAATACATAACCTAAATTTTAGTAGCTGTCAAACTATATTTTTACCGACTAATAATTTAAACAACCAAAGCAAAATACATATTTTTAAGCAATTATAAAAGGCATTTAAAAGAATGTATATATATATTATATATTTGTTAACAAACCGTATAATTTATCTGGCCATCTGTCAGATGTAGCTTTCGCTGGAACAGCCGAAAAAAATGTTGAACGCACACTACTCTCTGACGTCACGCGAGAAGAGAGAGACTATCGCTTATATCGCGCTCTCGCTTGCGGAACGTTACTCTTTTTCGTGCGTGCAGCCGGTTTTTCATCAATTTATAAAACGTTATCACGCAAAAATTAAAATTGTACTTGATAAAAAATATATACACAGTAAAGAAATTTGCTGCAAACATAAAAATTTCAATTCGAAATAACGAGACAGAGAAAAAGCAGTATCGAAATGTACGTAAATAGTATACAAAATTAATATAAATAAATAAATAAAATAAATATAGACACGATTGGATAATTAGTCCTTGCCGTATATTACTAATAAAGATTAATTTCGTGGTTCCCTGAAAAGCCCAAGTGTAAAAATGTATATGAAATTGTATTGTATAAAAACGCGATCTAAAAATTGGTCCTTTCAGTATATTTATGAAATCGGTATAATTTCGTGGTTTCCTGAAAATCCTAACTGTAAAAATGTATATGAAATTGTATTGTATGAAATCGCGATCTCAAAATGGCTCCTTTCGGTATATTAACGAAATTGATTTAATTTCATGGTTTCCTGAAAATCCTAGGTGTATAAAATGTATATGAAATTCGTATGTATAAAAAAACGCGATAGAATTATTGGTCCATTCGATATATTGCCGAAATCGATTTAATTTCGTGTTTACCTGAAAATCCTAAGTGTAAAAATGTAGGTATATGAAATTGTTTTGTTTAAAAACGCGATTGGTCCATTCGATTACCGAAATCGGTTCAATTTCGTGATTATCCGAAAACCCTAAATTGCTAAAAAGTTGAATGTAGTAAATCTCAGAAAAGTGGCAATGTTAAGTTTGGAACCCAGAGCCCCCGGATTTACCCTGATTACTATTATCTCTTAATCAGTAATAGAAAAAATCGGATCGATTATTCAGACTGGTGCACTACCCGAATGACAACACCCATCTCCGAGTGAAAGGATCTTTACTAAAACGCCGACGTCGCGTTCAGTTTTGCACACACCACTACTGACTTCCACGCAAAATAAGCATACAAAACATGGCTCGATAGAAACTACTGGTTTATACTATTGTGAGTATTATCATTTCGGATGACTAATCCGATGAGACTCGGCACTCAACCCTGCGAAGGATAGACAGAGTCTGAACTATCACAACCGATGCTAAGGTCACTAGAAAGAGCTTTTCTTTTAACACACGACTCTGAATGCTCGTTTCTAGAACCCGGCCTACATATCTCGTATGATTTTGGACTCCCCAGCTATTCTAAAACATATCGAGCTCGTATATAACGTTTGGCCGGATGTGCCTCCACCCGCTTAATATGCCGGCTCGCGTCCGAAACCCGGCACCCGCTGGAGACAGGTCTGATCGTAAACTATCAAACGGGCTAACTATGATCGTGCACCAAAATGAATAACAAATCTAATAATTTTTACTGACCTCTGAGATAATATTTAAATATCAGATAATTGGATTTCTGATAAATTTCCATGGCAACCTGAAAATCCCTATAGTGTTGAAATATGTACAATGATATGATTTGTCAAAAGCGTTATCAGTCAATTGGCATTTCTGATAATATTCCATGGCAACCTGAAATTCCCTATTTTGTTGAAAGGTGTATAATATTGAGATTTATCAAACGCGTTATCAGTCATTTGGACTTTCTGATAATATTCCAAGGCAACCTGAAAATCCCTATAGTGTAAAAATGTGTATAATAATCAGATTTGTCAAAGGCGTTATCAGACAATTTGATATCTGATAATATTCCATGGCAACCTGAAAATCCCTATTGTTTTGAAATGTGTATAATATTGAGATTTATCAAACGCGTTATCAGTCATTTGGACTTTCTGATAATATTCCATGGCAACCTGAAAATCCCTATAGTGTAAAAATGTGTATAATAATCAGATTTGTCAAACGCGTTATCAGACAATTTGATTTCTGATAATATTCCATGGCAACCTGAAAATCCCTATAGTGATGAAATATGTACAATAATAAGTTTTGCCAAAAGCGTTATCAGTCAATTGGATTTTCTGATAATATTCCATGGCAACCTGAAAATCCCTATTGTGTTGAAAGGTGTATAATATTGAGATTTATCAAACGCGTTATCAGTGATTTGGACTTTCTGATAATATTCCATGGCAACCTGAAAATCCCTATAGTGTAAAAATGTGTATAATAATCAGATTTGTCAAAGGCGTTATCAGACAATTTGATATCTGATAATATTCCATGGCAACCTGAAAATCCCTATTGTTTTGAAATGTGTATAATATTGAGATTTTTTCAAACGCGTTATCAGTCATTTGGACTTTCTGATAATATTCCATGGCAACCTGAAAATCCCTATAGTGTAAAAATGTGTATAATAATCAGATTTGTCAAACGCGTTATCAGACAATTTGATTTCTGATAATATTCCATGGCAACCTGAAAATCCCTATAGTGATGAAATATGTACAATAATAAGTTTTGCCAAAAGCGTTGTCAGTCAATTGGATTTTCTGATAATATTCCATGGCAACCTGAAAATCCCTATTGTGTGAAATGTGTATAATATTGAGATTTGTCCAAAGCGTTATCAGTCAATTTTCGGATATGATCCCATGGCAACCTGAAAATCCCTATTGTGTTGAAATGTATATAATATTGAGATTTATCAAACGCGTTATCAGTCATTTGGAATTTTTCATAATATTTCACGGCAACTTGAAAATCTTTATAGTGTAAAAATGTGTATAATAATCAGATTTGTCAAATGATTTATCAGTCAATTGGATTTTCTGATAAAATTCCATGAAATTGTATTGTATGTAAACGCTGTCGAAAAATTGGTCCCTTCGATATATTAACGAAATCGATTTAATTTCGTGGCTACCTGAAAATCCTAAGTGTAAAAATGTATACGAAATTGTTTTGCATAAAAACGCGATCGAAATATTAGTCCATTCGATATATTACCGAAATCGATTTAATTTCGTGGTTACCTGAAAACCCTAAATTGCTAAAAAGTTGAATGTAGTAAATCTCAGAAAAGTGGCAATGTTAAGTTTGGAACCCAGAGCCCCCGGATTTACCCTGATTACTATTATCTCTTAATCAGTAATAGAAAAAATCGGATCGATTATTCAGACTGGTGCACTACCCGAATGACAACACCCATCTCCGAGTGAAAGGATCTTTACTAAAACGCCGACGTCGCGTTCAGTTTTGCACACACCACTACTGACTTCCACGCAAAATAAGCATACAAAACATGGCTGGATAGAAACTACTGGTTTATACTATTGTGAGTATTATCATTTCGGATGACTAATCCGATGAGACTCGGCACTCAACCCTGCGAAGGATAGACAGAGTCTGAACTATCACAACCGATGCTAAGGTCACTAGAAAGAGCTTTTCTTTTAACACACGACTCTGAATGCTCGTTTCTAGAACCCGGCCTACATATCTCGTATGATTTTGGACTCCCCAGCTATTCTAAAACATATCGAGCTCGTATATAACGTTTGGCCGGATGTGCCTCCACCCGCTTAATATGCCGGCTCGCGTCCGAAACCCGGCACCCGCTGGAGACAGGTCTGATCGTAAACTATCAAACGGGCTAACTATGATCGTGCACCAAAATGAATAACAAATCTAATAATTTTTACTGACCTCTGAGATAATATTTAAATATCAGAGAATCGGATTTCTGATAAATTTCCATGGCAACCTGAAAATCCCTATAGTGTGAAATATGTACAATAATAAGATTTGTCAAAAACGTTATCAGTCAATTGGATTTTCTGATAATATTCCATGGCAACCTGAAAATCCCTATAGTGTAAAATGTGTATAATAATCAGATTTGTCAAACGCGTTATGAGACAATTTGATTTCTGATAATATTCCATGGCAACCTGAAAATCCCTATAGTGTAAAAATGTGTATAATAATCAGATTTGTCAAACGCGTTATCAGACAATTTGATTTCTGATAATACTCCATGGCAACCTGAAAATCCCTATAGTGATGAAATATGTACAATAATAAGATTTGCCAAAAGCGTTATCAGTCAATTGGATTTTCTGATAATATTCCATGGCAACCTGAAAATCCCTATTGTGTTGAAATGTGGATAATATTGAGATTTATCAAACGCGTTAGCAGTCCTTTGGAATTTCTGATAATATTCCATGGCAACCTGAAAATCCCTATTGTGTTGAAATGTGTATAATATTGAGATTTATCAAACACGTTATCAGTCCTTTGGAATTTCTGATAATATTCCATGGCAACCTGAAAATCTCTATTGTGTTGAAATGTGTATAATATTGAGATTTGGCCAAAGCGTTACCTGTCAATTTTCTGATATGATTCCATGGCAACGTGAAAATCCCTTTTGTGTTGAAATGTGTATAATATTGAGATTTATCAAACGCGTTATCAGTCATTTGGAATTTCTGATAATATTCCATGGGAACCTGAAAATCCCTATAGTGTAGAAATGTGTACAATAATTAGATTTATCAAACGAGTTATAAGTCAATTGGATTTTCTGATAAAATTCAATGAAATTGTATTGTATGAAAACGCAATAAAAAAATTGGTCCTTTCGGTATATTAACGAAATCGATTTAATTTCGTGGTTTCCTGATAATCCTGAATGTACAAATATGTATATGAAATTGTATTGTATGAAAACGCGATCGAAAAATTGGTCACTTAGATATATTAACGAAATAGATTTAATTTCGTGGTTACCTGAAAATCCTAAATGTAAAAATGTATATGAAATTGTATTTTATGAAAACGCGATGGGGCAAATAGGTCCTTTCGATATATTAACGAAATGGATTTAATTTCGTGGTTATCTGAAAATTCTAAGTGCAAAATGTGTATGAAAATGTATTGGATGAATACGCGATCGAAAAATTGGTCCTTTCGATATATTACGGAAATCGAGTTAATTTCGCGTCTACCTGAAAACCTTAAGTGTAAAAATGTATATGAAATTCTATTGTATGAAAACGCGATCGAAAAATTGGTTTTTTGGATATATTAAAGAAATCGATTTAATTTCGTGGTTTCCTGAAAATCCTAAGTGTAAAAATGTATATTATGAAATTGTATTGCATGAAAACGCGATCAGGAAATTGGTAAGTTTTGAATAGTTTGTAAATAAAATTGAAGTATTTATTTCACTTTTAAACCGTCGATTCGAAATATTTAATTCAAAAACTGATTTATCTATACATTTTTAATCACAATTTTAAAGTCAAAAATATTTCTGTATTCCGGATTAGCAAAAAATTGATGTAAGATTTCAATATTTTGTACAAAATTTAGGAATTGAAAAATATATATTATTAAAATTATTGAAAGGCGGTAGTCAACTTATTAAACATTTACCAAATAAAAAATATGAACGGATTGAAAAGCATTAAAAATTATTTACTGTACATTTATTTGTATAATTACCTTTAAAATTAATATTGCTATCAAAAAGATAATATCTCCTACCTTATAAACAGCAAATAACAGTTTTGTACGACACATCGCCGGAGCATTTTATACTACCAAACCTTATATCCCTGGGTCCCACATTGTTATGGCAGGTCACTAGGACAGGATCTTTGGCCGGACTGCTTTGATTTCTGTTTTCTGATCATCCATTAGTTGGTACTTGGTTCAGCTTGCCGGACCTCCTCAATTTTGACCCCCAGGCATGAGTCCTGTAGTCTCCATGATCATAACTGAAATTAAAAAAAAATCAGAAATCATGATTTTTTTAAACGTGGATAATAATGATGCACCAAGGCTTCGACCCGTTTCAATAGTAAGTTTAAAAAATTACAATATTATAATAAAATATTAATGTCAATGGATTAATTCTGTGATCATCTGTTTCCAAAAGTATTTTATATAACGTGAATAAACAGTTTTATGTTGCATCAGACAGTCCTAAAGATGGAATGAACATAGAACATGTCTGCGGAACTATCTAGTCCACTGTTTTACAATAAGATTATTGTTTAATTGATCATATATTAAAATAGTTCTATTTCATGGTTATTATTAATTCAATAATCAATTATTATTTTCAAAAGATAATTAATGAAACTTACAGTTGATAATTTTGACTAAATGGCCAACCTTGAGATAATAAAATAAAATTAATATTTTCTTCTTCTTGTGCGCAGTTTTTCAAAAACATGAATAACTATGTTAGAACTATAAAAATAAATATTGCGAAAACTTAATTAAGGAAATTTCTTTTTAATTATTAAATTTAATAATATTTAATTCAATTTAATTATCAATGTAAATTTTAGTTGCGTCCAACTTACACAGTGTTTTGTTGTCCAAACAATGTTAAATATAAATTATTTACGTGGTCATTAATTTTTATTTTATTATACCTACGTTAAAAAAAAGTTTTAATCTACTACAGTTATTTTTAGAAAAAAATCTTTATACATATAAACATTAACGAAAATAGGTAAAAGACATAATATCGTCTACTGATTATCTATTTCTACCATGTTAAATTTATATTTTTCAATATTAATATTTCGAAAACGAAGTGGTCAAAAATTTTTAAAAAAATTATTTATTTGACAAATTATTATCATTGTATAGAAAAATTTTTATTAAAAAATCTTTAAATTTAGTCATGCGCAGGCAGGTAGGTATTTTCAATGTAATTTGTAGTACTTGTACTTACAAGATAATTGACTGCATCTCTGATGTCGTCATAATGCAACATAGATAGGCGATTTCAACAGGAAACTTTTTCACACAAAACACCAATTATTATAAAAACCACCACTGAAGTAATATCACAAATGTCAATAAGAGGCCTTTAAAAATATTTTTCAACAATTATATTATTTGAATTTTGAAAATTTTACACTTTAAACTCAAATAATACCAAACACTGCTAAACGCAATAATTATTTAATTGTTTGACAAGTCGATGTTCATCTTTATATTTGAATGCCCCAGTGTTACCAACCTGATTACAGCATAGATGATAAAGCATAGGCGACTATGATCTAACAAATAATGTCATTAGGTAACTGTGTAATCCGGATTAACGTTTCCAAATAAGTAATTTAGGAAATTTAAAAAAACATATGAAATTATTAACAAAATTCTAAAATCAAACAATTATATTTATAATACAGTAACCAATCGCGTACACATTTTAATAAATTCTAATCGTCTTTGTCAGAAATATTATTTTATTAGATTTGATGTTATAATAAAGGTCACTTTCAAAATGTAGATATAGCGGTTCTAAATAGGTGGATTTTAAAATAAAGAAAGTATCATTTACAGGGTGGGGCGTTTATCTTGAGACAAGCTAATATCTCGGTTGGACTCGATTATTTCTAAAAAAGTTTCAGACAAAAATTGTAGAGCACCGAGGGGGCCATTGAAAGGCCCATATTACGACTTCCGATCCAGACCGGAAGTGGTGCTTTTAGACCGTAAGTTGATTTTTTTAAATGGAAACATCCATTTTCGAACACGGGTTTCGATTAAACTTTTTTTGTTCTTATTATTTTTTCGATTTAACCTATATTTTGTCCATAAAATGGCCATTAAGAGAAAAAAGCAAGAATCTGGATATTGATTATTATTGGACGTGAAAACATGGATGGTTTATTTACAATTATCCCCATTGAAACGTCAATATTGATAAGAGAAAAAAACCATCTAGTCGATATTAACGGCATTATCTATTACAAAAAAAAAATGTATTTTTTAAGTGGCGAGTTTAATTAAATTATTTTGTTATTGACACATGGAGTCTGTTTAACGAAAAACCGTTTAATCATACTCAGCGAAATTTTAAATGTACCTAATTGGGGCTAATTAACTTTATTTCAGTTCCCTTTCCCTCCTGTATTTTTGTTTACTCGAAATGTTATCCAAAGTATATTTACCTCATGATGACCCGATAAACTTAAATC
Organism: Xanthostigma xanthostigma; assembly: GCA_963575645.1. Classification (NCBI taxonomy): domain Eukaryota; kingdom Metazoa; phylum Arthropoda; class Insecta; order Raphidioptera; family Raphidiidae; genus Xanthostigma; species Xanthostigma xanthostigma. Next base: position 18,661,034 of record OY754474.1, read on the forward strand.
TTCGTGATTGGTGAAATTAAGAAAAAATTTACTGAACAGCAAGGTTACAATATTTAGACAGAATTGTACTTGCGTACATTTCCTTTCAGAGTCAGCAAACAAGAGAGCGTGTTATCGCTTTTCGATTTCAAAAATGTATTATTCATGGCGTTACGTAACGTCCTACCTAATTTTGATTTATCAAACAGCGCGATAGAAATTTTCAAGTTTACAGCAATATCAATTGCCATTAAACTTAGATAACATCTTTTTGAAAATATAATGTGTTCATAAATGTAGGTAATATTAATAGCGTTTTTAATATACTGAATGTCCAAAAACAAATGATGCTAGATAATTAATATTACTTTATAATAATGTTGTCACATTACAAACTTTTTATAATTTATATGCTATTTAAAGTGGACTTCTATTTTGGGCCCATTTTAAGTAGGCTTCGTGCGGTGATGGAAATTTAGTTTAAATCGATCAACACACATGTATAATATTATATACAATAAACATATACAGGGTGTCCCATTAAGAATGGGACATAGAACAACCGCAGATTCTCCAATTAAAAATAAAACGATTAAGCGAAATATGCTTAGATAAAATGTTACTCGCTCTACCAGTGACGTACGGCAGGAGTAAGTAATGTTTGTACCCCTTCTAAATGTTACGCCGCTGTCTAAATTTTAATTTTGACTATAATTTTAATTTTTTTGATATTTTCTAAGTCAATAATGTACACTTGTTAGTTTGTTGTAAAGTCATTGGTTTTCGAGATATTCGCAGTTTTTTTAAGACAAAATTGTAAAAATGAATATTATTAATAATAATACAAATAAAAAGTACATGTCTATGTATCTTTAACTGCGAATATCTCAAAAACCAATGACTTTACAACAAACTAACAAGTGTACATTATTGACTTAGAAAATATCAAAAAAATTAAAATTATAGTCAAAATTAAAATTTAGACAGCGGCGTAACATTTAGAAGGGGTACAAGCATTACTTACTCCTGCCGTACGCCACTGGTAGAGCCTACTGAACTAATTTTTTTATTGTTAGGTGCATTTTATGATATTTAACAAGTGTGCCGATTTTAGTAAAATTATACGGTGTATTAACAAAATTATGGACATTAATAATTTTTCAGTTTTCAACTTCAACACCCTGTATTTCGGAAACGAGTAACATTTTATCTAAGCATATTTCGCTTAATCGTTTTATTTTGAATTGGAGAATCTGCGGTTGTTCTATGTCCCATTCTGAATGGGATACTCTGTATATAATATAAACATTTTCAAAAATGGTGCCAAACTGTTCGGGAGGCTATGAAATATCGAGAAAATTTGGTCCGAGCTCTAGCGTCCGCCATCCGACCGACGCCAATAGTGTAAGTGCCTTATGGCAAATACACTAAAAATTCGTAGCGGAAAATATGTTTTAATTCGTTGCACGTAATATTTGATTTCGAGTTAATTTAAATTTTATTTTTGTTGTTTCAGGATGAGTGTCGGGCCGAGAGCAAGCAGTGGCCCGGGGCGGCGAGAATTTCAAGTCCGTGCTCTGATAACGCGTCAGAGGTGAGTTTATTTTTACGCCATTTATCAAAAAAAGTATTGTTTCAGCTTGTCGGCAGTTTTATAAGGATTAAAAGTGTATATTCTAATAAAAATTAGAATGGATCAATTTTAATCAGTATACGTACGAAAGCATAGTCTGCCCGGGCGAAGCTGGCGAACAAATCTAAAATAATAAATTGAATAGATAAAGTTAGCAGTTGGGAATCTTTACAAAACAAAAAGTACACGTGAATGAAATTAATTTGTTTTGAATTTATATAAATACTAATTAATTATTTTTTGATTTCGCGTGCGTTTATTAACGTAAGTAGTTATAAGTATGTATGGTGTTTTCTTTTGTCAGTTTATGTACAATTCAATAGACATTTACTTGTACAGCGGTACTATTCAACTGAAGTGATTAGTAACACAGGTAACAGATGGAAGATGAACGCTGCCTGTATAATTCAAATGCTGTTTTGAACACACTACTGTAAATATTAAATGAAATTATATTTTATGGTCAGCACACTCTGTTGTGACAGTTACGCACTTAAATAACTGACGCTTTGCGAAGAATATCTTTAGGCCAGTAAAATGACGAAGTCAGTTTCCAAGAAAATTAGAAGAACTTTTTTATGGTGACAATATTGAATTTTGACAAGATACAATCAAATAAACTGATTATAAATACAGTTTTTCAACTTAGACCATTGAAAAGTTAATTGTAAAAGGTAAACTTTTAAATGTAAAGAAAAACCATTCCAAAATTGTAAAAAATTTTTTTATTATATTATAAGCGCTTTCGACCTGTCATCATCAGATAAAATTATTTTTCACACAATGAATGTATAATTTGATACATCTTAATGGAATTGTTAGACATTTTTTAAAAAATATGAAAAATGACAAATACTAGCTATTTTTGAAGGGTAAGCGAAAGTCAAGTATAGATTAGTGACATAAATTGTAGAACTGTATAATTTGTTTATATAAGTTGTTATTTTCAATGTTACTAAAAATTAAATTTAAATTATTTTCTGTATTTAAAGAATTATTGTTTTTAATTATTTAAAATTTTTCTAATTCATTCAGAATTAAACCTTTTCGTGTTTTATGTAAAATTTTGAAGAAATTACTACAATCATACGAATGTTCTCTCTCAGTTATATGATAAGCAAAACTTGATTTATGATTATTGAAATTTTTAATGTCATTAATATGTTCATTAATTCTAATTTTAAACTTCCTTCCCGTTTGACCAACATTTAAAAGTTTACCTTTTACAATTAACATGCTTCCAAATTTCTATAAGTACAACTCTAAATTGATTGAAAAGTTACATTTGAAATTACATTTGTCAGAGGACGCAATTTTATTTTTTAGATATCAAGAAGGGGTTAGTGTAAAGTTAAATTCAAGTTTGTGGGGTCACAACCCTTGTCCCACGGCCGCCATCTTGGAAAAAGGGGTGCAAGTGGTTTCCATGGTTTATCTCACGAACTATAGGTCTCACAAAAAAAAATTGGTTGTCTGTAAAGTCGGTTTACGGACGATAGTTTTACGTGATAACGTATTCTGCTCGAAGGTCAGGCGGAACGTGACACATTTCGGAACGTTACACTTTTTCGTGCATGCAGCCGGTGTTTCAACAATTTATAAGACGTTATCACATCAAAAAATTTTTAAACATATTTTGTAGAAAATATAATTTCCTATAACTTTGGTTCAGTAACTTTTTATTATTCATTTTTGGGGTCATATCATCTTCATTTTACTGTCCTATCTTGTTTGGATGCCGTTATAAGCCCCCAACGGCCTGGATAGATAGACTGCTAGTCTGGCCTGCGCGAACCAAGCTCTTGGTCTGAGTCATAAAAACAAATTAATCTTACTTCTTTGGTTATGGTATTAATAAAAGATCTTTCCAATGAATGTATTGAGACGACAACGTCAATATAAAACGACTCGACTTCATTTTAATGTTTGTCTCAATTTGATGTATCAAATTAATGAGCATAACGGATATTCGATTTCTCGTTGAGGTGTTTTTATTTTGTTGACTTGAAATCACTTGCAACTTATTAAGGCTTGGGAATAGCCGAGCGTGTAGCGACACATCTATCGCAATAGCGGAGAGCTGGCAAAGGTTTTTCTTAAGTGTCTACCGAAGGCAAAATTAATAATGAGCCATACGTGACTCGTGAAAATCTGAGATTATTTTGACCCTTCCAATGAACTTAGACTATATGCTGGTGTTTTATGGATTCGTAACTGTTTTAGAAAAAATGTGAGGTTATATTCTTTCAAAGAAACCAGTTCGAAGATCCTTGTTATAGTAACATTATAGTCGGTGTAGTAGCTATTCATCTTGCTATGATATTATGTACAATATGTATCGAATATATTTAGAAGTTTAGATAATCTGGAGAACGACTCGTAATTCAATACATTTATAACCGCGACTTAAGAAAGAGATTATCAATTTTAAATGTACATGTTTGTGCGCGCTTATCTCTGAAACTACTAAACCGATTTGAAAAAATGAAAACCTTACAACTCGAGTAACGCAGGCTACATAATATTATTACGCTAAGACAAAAGGGGAATGAGCAGTGAGCGAAAATGTTAAGCGATCAGTCATTTTACTCAACATACATATTTTTACCCGACTACGGCGAAGCCAAAAAGGAAGGGTTATGAGTTTAGCAGTCTATGTATGTTTGTATTTATGGATGTGCCACCGTAGCGCCTAAACTATTCATCCGATTTTAATAAATAAGGTGTTAATCGATTCGTTATTATGGCTCGGGTAACATAGGCTACATTTATTTTCGAATTTTGTTCCCACAGGGGAGCAAATTGAAAACAAATAAAAAATAAGTTCAAAAACTAAAACCCCACTAACGGAAAAGTATGAAACAAAAAAATATTCTCAACTGAGTATAGCCGTGATCGTATGCCATCTCATACATATGAGGCCCCTCTAGATGTATAGCGTGATTCACTTGGCCCTAGAGCTTATGATCGCTTACTACTGTTAAAATGTAATATTTTGTTAGGGTAGGTGGCATATGACCACGGCTATCCTCAGATGAGAATATTTTCTTGTTTCATACTTTTCAGTATTCGGGTTTTAGTTTTGGAACTTATTTTTTAAGTTTCTGTTCAACGAATTTTTGTTTGGGTACATTCACTAACAGGCTTTTTAGGTCCGTGCTGGTGTAGTGTGCGCGGTCTTTAAATTATTTTTACATCGAATGGTTTTCTCCCCCTTGTTTTTATACTCCCGAGATCCTGCACATATTATTTTATAACGTGGGTATGAGCCATGTCTACATGTAAAATATTGTAATAGTCATGTATTGATTAAGCTACCACTGAGTTGACCCCATGACCCCATCTTTCAGGTAAAACCTGTGTCTGTCCGACTATATAATGTTATGTTGATTGCGGCTCCGTGTATACCCGGTGTCTGATGAAAAACAAACCGAAATTACCAACAACATCGAGGTGGCGATTTCGTAAGCTCCCAGGTACCAGGTTTTGATTTGAGAATTTATATTTTTAAAGAAAATATCACGAATTAAAATATGAAATGGCACTAGCCCTAGGTCAAAAGTGGCCCTAAAATACGTAGGTGCGTTGCGGATAGTTTAATTTGAATTTGGAAAATAGTTTTAATTAAAAAACATTCTCGACCAAAAAAAAAATGCACTAGCAAGCCCCAAAATTTTAATGCATTTTTTCATTATATTTTTAACATTTTTTTTAAACACATTAACATGGACGAAAAATACTGAAAATTCGACTTAAGCAATGTTGTCTTTTGACTACAGATCTAATAAAAACTTAGCGGAACTGCTGTAACGAATAATTCTGAAAGCGTTGAAACAACGGCATAGGAGGGTAAATTAATTCTTGAAAATTAAATTTGTAAATAATAATATTTGAAATACAGAGAATTTCTGAACAGTTAATTTTTAATACATGGGTATTTATTTATTTTTAATGTAATTTGTACTTACAAGATAATTGACTGCATCTCTGATGACGTCATAATGCAACATAGGCGATTTCAACAGGAAACTTTTTCACACAAAACACCAATTATTACAAAAACCACCACTGAAATAATATTACAAATGTTAATAAGAGACCTTTAAACACATTTTTTAACAATTATATTATTTGAATTTTGAAAATTTTACACTTTAAACTCAAATAATACCAAACACTGCTAAACGCAATAATTGTTTGACAAGTCGATGTTCATCTTTATATTTGAATGCCCCAGTGTTACCAACCTGATTACAGCGTAGATAACAGAGCATAGGCGACTATGATCTAACAAATATGTCATTAGGTAACTGTGTAACCCGGATTAACGTTTCCAAATAGGTAAATTTAGGGAATTTCAAAAACCATATAAAATTATTAACAAAATTCTAAAATCAAGCAATTATATTTATAATACAATAATCAATCGCGTACACATTTTAATAAATTCTAATCGCCTTTGTCAAGAATATTATTTCATAAGATTTGATGTTATAATAAAGGTCAGTTTCAAAATGTATATATAGCGGTTCTAAATAGGTGGATTTTAAAATAAAGAAAGTATCATTTACAGGGTGGGGCGTTTATCTTGAGACAAGCTAATATCTCGGTTGGACTCGATTATTTATAAAAAAGTTTGACAAAAATTGTAGAGCACCGAGGGATTGAAAGGCCCATATTACGAATTTCGCTCTAGATCGGAAGTGGTGTTTTTAGACCGTAAGTTGATAGCGGTTCTAAATAGGTGGATTTCCCACAGTTATCATCTCAATCTTTACTCCAAAACCTTTAATTTTAAAAAAATTATTTTTGTACTTACTCAGAGGTTGTTATTTAAAAAAATAATCTCAACCTTGAATATTCTTGCGAACCTAAGGAAAAGTAATTTTGACAGGATTACATTAGAGAGAGAGAGCGTTAATGTAACAATAATTGCGACAGTAGTTATTATGTCTGAATCAATAAATAAAATTATCGACCAATTTTTCAGACAATATATTAACAAAAAATATATAATTAATACATTAACGTTTCAGTCCGGATTTGGACCTTCTTCAGAATTGATCTAAAAAATATAAAAAATAATTAATATTTAAAATCTAACTCGCTTTTTCTAGAATTTTTCAAAATTATTACTGATTATGAAAATAAAGATTTGAATTATGTCTGAATGTTGATAAAACTGCGCCTAAAGAAGTTTTACTTCAATCTATTTTTAAAGTCGTGCTATTGAGTGTACTTATGGTCTGGAAGTACCGAGACTCTTCAAGTGTAACCTCGATTAGGTACAATTTATGTTTTTTTTTTATTTATTTTGTTGAAGCATTTTTTAACAGACATCTAGTATGCGTTGACAGCTTCAACATCAAGACTTTCAGTTGATTGAGTGACCTTGCAAAGTATCGAGTTATGCATTTATGAGCTTTAAAATTTCAAGACGCAGATGGATACCAATTCCGATTATGTGATTGTAATACTTTAAAAAATTAGATTGCCGCGTTACAGCCTACGCACGAATTTGAAAAATTCGATGCAAATGGTGTATATGTTACGGTTAATACTAGAAAGTAGTTTATTCGCGAATTAACCGGCTAACACCCGAATTAACCAATCCTTGACGTTTGGTTAATTCGGGTATTAGCCGATTAATTCGTGAATAAACTACTTTATTGTATTAACCGTAACATATATACGTTTCTTTGAACTTGTTTGAAACAAACCGGCAGCGAACGAATCGTCTATGTTGAATGTCATATGTGTTAATACAAATATTCATTGACTAGCGATCCCGCCCGGTTTCACCCGGGTGCAAAAAAACGAATGGGGGGGAGGTACATGAGTACACACATTCATCTTAGTTTACCGAGATGAATGTTGTGTCCAAATTTCATGATGATCGGAGTTACCGTTCAAAAGTTTTTCTCGGACGGACAAATTTTCAGTTACATTTTGCAACATTTTTCATTGATGCTTCGCTCCTGTTGGTCTTAGCGTGATATTATATAGCCTATAGCCTTCCTCGATAAATGGGTTATCCAACAAAAAAAAAATTTTCAATTCGAACCAGTAGTTCCTGAGGTTAGCGCGTTTAACCAAACAAACAAACTCTTCAGCTTTATATATTAGTATAGATAAAATTTTAAATATGAAAAAATACTGTGTTATTAGATCAGTTTTATTGGATTATTTAAAAATAAAAATTAACTATTTAATTCGAATTTGATAATGGCCATTTTGCGTAATATATCTGACCCAAGGCAGTGCTTGGAAACCGCTTTTTTCAATGATTTTTAAATACCGAATTTGTATTCCAGACAATGTGAAATACGGTATCTCAAAATATACTTGAATCGGTAATCTTTCTTCCAAATCTTCGTTTTCGATGCTGGGAAGTTTGAATCCAGCTTTTAGAACGTATTCTTTACCGCCCTCAAATGATTTAATTAACCACTGAATTGCATTGTGCGATGGATCATAAATTGCGCTCCCGAAAGCTATTTGAAACTGAGGTGAATCCACATCTTTGGGTACCGGAATCAGTATTTTAACAGTTTTTGCAGTCGAACTTTGTTTGAAGTACGATTTAGCGGTAATCGTGTACTCAATTCTACTTCGACCATATTTTTTTATATCCGAATCGATCCAAATCAACGGCTTCTTATCTCGAATACTTAATCTATAAGTTAATATTTCGAATTCTCCGTCTGGTGGGATAAATGATATGACTCGATCGTTCGCAAATTTTGATAATTGCACGCATTGATGTAATTTCACATCTTCCAGTTCAACAGTGTTCCACTTCGAACGACCCGCTTTATCGAAAAATATTTTATCATTCAATCCTAATTTTAATTCGGGCATTCCACTCAAACATACTTTCATTTTCATAGATCCGTTAATGTCATATTTTAACACGTGTCCACTAGCTTTTGTTAACAAATTGACTGATTCGATCACATCGAGAAAAACTTCATTTTTCCGATAAGTGATTCCTTCAGACCTCCACGAAACGGCGTTCGTTACAGCCGATGGCACTTTTCGGACTGCAGTATTTTCGGATTTATAGCCTTTTTGGGTTATGTATTCCTTTAATATCTTGCTATCGGTTATTTGAGGATAACCAAAATCCAAAAATTCATCCATCAATTCATAGATGATGACAAAGTTATCTTTGATACTTTCGATTGTCAATTCTTTCAAATAATCCGTCATCACGTTTATGATTTTATGTAAAAATACTAAAATTAGCGTTGCGTTTGCATTTTTTTTCGTTGTACAAACTACGTATAGATGATCCGTTTTCACGTAAATAAAATAACAAGAACGATTTTTTAATATTGGTGTCAGACAGCCATCGTCTTCTTTTTCGATTAATAGAGGTATGAATGTTTCGATCACTTTAGAATTGATATCGCCGCGATAATTGTGCGATATTAATAAATTTCCTTGAAAATCAAGAAAATACACTGCTGATAATGACATTCTTCTCTGACCTTTGGAAACGTCAAAATAATTGACAATTGGTTACCTTAGCTACGATCAAATACCCATTTACTCAGTTATCTTAAATTTATGAAAATCAGGACCGTCTGGATAAACAAGACTACGTAATCGATTTTTGGTTGTGTATACCAAAGTGTGTAACAATTATTATTATTTAATTCAACATATTTATTAACGTAAGTTTGTAACATGAATATCATTTAATTCAACATATTTATTAACGTAAGTTTCTAACACGAATATTATTTAATTCAACACATTTTTTTTTAACAAGACTACTTTCTAGTTCATACGCTCCGCTGCCATCTTGCCTGCTGTTTCTCCACATGACCACCAGGGTACACCAGTGGCGGCGTGGCTTTTTAAGACGTGGTGTTACAAGTGTTAAAAAAATACCCATATAATGAAACTCCAGTGTCCGTTCGTCTGTCTGTTACAGACGCCTACCTCCTAAAAAGTTGAACTCAGAATTTTTTTATATAACTAATATATTGCGGACATACCAGGCTTCGTTTTACAAAGAAAAATGTATTCTCTGCGGCTTGTAACTTTGAAGCTATTAAAAGCAATTTTTTGTGAGTTTTATTGTTAGGTTATTTTATGAATGAAAGTACCAAAAATCATTGTAGCGACCGTTCGTATAAAAAGATTAATTTGTTTGAAATCTCGACATACCTACTTAAAATGCACGGACTATTTGTTGATAGGTGATGAAACATTAATTAAGAATAATTTAAACAAAAATCTGCGCTTCTTCTTTTAATTTGTGCGGTTTTGAAGCTGTAACAAAACGTTTTAACCTTTTCACTTGGAATGTATGCATTTTTGTAGATTATTTAACTTATGGAATAAATTATAATAAAATATTCCTTTACTACGTGTAAAAGTAGACTGATAATGTTATTTTATTACGTACTGTAGGCACGTGCTTACTTTATACAGGATGATTTTTTTTTATAACCGTTCATTAGTGTTGTCCACCCAAAAAAAATCCTAGAATTTAAAGGATTTTAACTTTCATATATTGCCTACAATATCCTCCAATTCATATAGGATATATAATAGTCGATGCCGTTGTTGATATGGCATTTCCTTGACTATTACAAGCCCCTAGCTTCCAGGCTCTGATCTTCAGAACTGATGAACCGCATGAATTAAATTTTCAGTTTATTGTTCACAAAGAATAAATTGATAATTTTGAATCGGTGCATGACCCAAATAATCCCAGCTGTTGTTGGCGGTAACAAAATATAAAAACTTTTAATTCATTAAAATCCCAAACGGTTTCACACTCCAAACTCCTAAAGTCTTTGTTATATCCGGGTAACATTTCGATAGAAACTGTTTAAAAAAACGTGCATAAAAATGTGTTTTTATAACAATGTGCCATCGTTAAATGGCAATAAATTTAAATGGTATAATGTTTTTATTTTCAAACTACCTGTACATATAATTAAATTTTATTCATACATTCACTTTAAAATATAAGGAATCATTAAAATAGCAGCGGTACGTTATCTTGCTGATGCTAATTAAAAATCGACCTCTGACCCCTTTGGAGCCCTGCCTACACTCTAAAAATCCGCGCGCGTGTGTTTACATATTATGTGTATATATAAGATGTATCAAATTTATGTACTGGAAAGGGGCGTCGATTAATAGTAGGTTATTTAATCGAGCGGGGTGGCGTAGTGATGAGAGCACTAGACTCGCATTCGGGAGGTACCGGGTTCGAATCCCGGCGGGGGCAAATGTGGCTGCGGGACTTTTTCCTGCTGTCTCTCGTCGAGAAACGGTGATTTCTGTACTGACCACTTTGTTGAGGTTTTTTCATGGTTTCTCTCAATAATTCCAGATAAATATCGAGATGGTTCCTTATTCAAGGCCATGGCCGATTACCTGTCAAACTCCTGTGCTCAAAATTTGCCTACCTTATCCTAATGTCCTAAAAATTCCTTCATTCGCCCATTGCTATTAATTAAGTGGAAGTTTAAAAATGTAGAAAATAAAATAACAGGAAGTGTGATTGATGGAAAATAGTAATGGTGCGAATGGCGTCTGTTATGAGATAAAGTCGAGAAACGAACGTTAAACGCATTAATATTATATTGTTATAGTAAGTTATCTACTTCGCGTGATGACCAAAATATTTCACGAATGTAACAATGTGTTACAAACGAGGGCCAGCAAGTTTTAAACTGTCCAATGAGTCATAATATCATCGCGCGCTTATTGTTGATACGGTAGCCGTGGAAATCATCAAAGCATTACAGGAAATCGTTCCACTTAAAATGCAACATGCACCGATGAAAGAAAATACTCGATAAATAAAACTCGCATCTATAATTTCCATAGCTACCATACACACGCCGTGTTTGTTTGTGGGCGTTTTGCTCATCTCGCCCGCGCGATAAGACACTGTTTCTAGCCGAATCTTGCTCAAAACAAGCAGACAAACAAGCACGAAAAATAGCCGCGGTTCTAATTTTCAAATCCATCTTGCGATCATGCTCGCGGGTCTGCAGTAGATATGAGCGCCGATGGGTAAAGGAGCGGCGGCGGCGCGCCGACTTTTTGAGGTCGGCGGCGGCGGCGTAGTCGGCGGCGTGACCTTAGGATTTTTTAATGATGGGCAGGATACAATAAAACAAAACATGTAGTTTAACAATCAGAATTATTATTTGTTTAACACAAATTATTTTTATAAGGAAATGGTTCCTAGCCTATTGCTAAAATATTTTTGGCACTTCGATTGGCAGAAAAAAATCAACGTTGTCATAAAGTTCTAATAACAATTATGAATTAACAAGAAAATAAATCTTAGAGAAAACAAAGATGTTTCTTTTAAGTCATAAAAAAATATAAAGTAGTCTTTAAAAATATGTTTTCAACATTTTTACCTTTCGTTTAAGCATATGCGTTTTCGCTCGGCGCGCCGTTACATTTTCACGGCGGCGGCGGCGGGGGGGAATCGTCGGCGGCGACGGCGCGCTGGCGCGGCGCTCATATCTAGTCTGCAGTGACGTAATTTCCATCTTCGCAGCTAGCGCGCCAGCCAGCACAAGTACCAGCGTCAAAACCAGCCTCGTGTGCAGCATCCTTAACTTTTCTGGTGTTTTTTCTTATTTTAACGACGTCGCTATTTAAAATTTGGTACATTCTGTATATTTGTTTGTGTGTGTGCAATATAAACAGCTATTAAAATATATATAAATAATTCGCTAACTTGTTCGCCGTATCAAGTGAAAGGAATAGATCTCTGAGCGAAGACTAAATCAGCCATCGTCCGAACGCGCTTCTGCCACAGCAAAATTTACATACATATTAAAATAATGTTTATATTACTCGGAATTATAAAACTAATACGTTTTTGTGCCCGGCGGCTGAGCATTGCCAACGTTCACACACAATGATTTAATTTGTTTAGAATTTACTTAGAAAAAAAATATCCATAAGTCACCTTAGTACTCCCCGAAGCGTTCGTCTTTTTCCGTGACCGACATTTACCCGCGGCTTTGCTCGCGTCGACGTCCGTTTTGACGGAGCATTTTCTTACCATATCGGGGCAATGGCACGTCACGATGAAAATAACAATCAAAAAAATATAAACATTTTATCATTGTTGACCTGACGTAAAAAAGCTGGTAATTTAAACTTTTCGCGAAAAGCTTTTAGTCACTGTAAAAAAAGTCGAGCGGGATTCTCTTTATTTTATAATTTCTCAAAAGTCCATAAAGCCAAACCTGGATGGCTATTTAAGTATCCGTGTATAGCTCGTAAATTAGTGGTTTTACGTTAGTTTCGGTTATTATAAAATTTGTTCGTGAGATCAATCTGCATAATAAAGGTCCTGTACAAAATTTACGTAGAACAAATAGCTTTCGAGAAAACTCGAACATTCGTTTCCGCACCACCTTTGAGGTAGAATGCAAGGCGCGTTTTTTTGGTCCCCTGTGAGCCTAATCCATGGTTACAAAGTTACTTCGTCTCGTCTTCAATCATTTTCGGCATGGATAGCTGCTTTGATTGTAGAAATGATAAAAATGTTAGATTTTCACAAAAGTAAGAATCCGTTCTGTGGAATAAAGATGGACAGTACTACCAACTTATACTGTTACATATTTTTTTGGTCATGTTAACGGGTCATAAAAAGTCCCTATTCATAATAAAATATTGAAATTTAATGGTGTCATATTCTATTGGAATAAATCCCCTGCTGACAAATTATATATCGCCATAAATTATATTTTGTTTTATGTTGGCATTCATCATAAATGTTAATTATTTCAGCATCTGAAGAATATTTTAATCGTATCTAGTTTGTATACATGTTGTCTCAATAATACAGTTACTTATAGAAACGTTTACTGAACTTTTTCACCTACGGACCTCTAAGTGTTACAACGGTCTATAATTTGCCAGCTTTAAAAAAAAAACGAATAATTCATTTGAAGCTTTTCATAGTTAAGAAAAAGAGAGGATTGGATAATATTTTTTTTGAAATGTGAATATATATCATATCAAATCTTTGATTAACATCTGATTAGAATTCTTCAATAAATAAAATTATCGACCAATTTTTCAGACAAGTATATTAACAAAAAATAATAATAACTAATGCATTGACGTTTGTTATTATTTTTTCAATATTTGATAATTTAAAAACTTGTAGCGAATTTTTTCAAATACTATTTAGAAACTAATTATTATTAATTATTTTTTTAAAATTTTTAGATCAGTTCTGAAGAAGGTCCAAATCCGGACCGAAACGTCAATGTATTAATTGTTATTTTTTGTTAATATATTTGTCTGAAAAATTGGTCGATAATTTTATTTATTGAATATATCATATCACTTATGACTATTCAAAAAGGAGGAACGCTTTTTTAAAATATAGTGCGAATCAGTCTGTAGAATAGATAAAAATCTGTTAATAATTAAAATTTATGATTTTAATGATTTAGAGTATATTTTACGTAAGACTAGGTTATAAATTATAACATTGTTATTAAAGGCGGGCAATCGGTAGTATTTTTAACATTGTAACTAACAGTATTTAAAAGTCAACTAGTGTCCACTGTGAATAGTGACTACTGTGTACAGGGGTGTGAAAACTATTATGTACGTTTAGTTCAAGACATTCGTAGTGCGTGGGATTGCCGGGAAGGTATGCACTAGTAGATAAAAAAAATGATTTAAAAAAAAAATTGTATGGAACCATTCCGTAAATATTCTGAACAAAATGGTGTCGATTTTTTTTAAAACCGATTAACCCCTCAAAAATTGTGAAAACTATTACGTTTAGTTCAAAATATTCGTAATGCGTGGGATTACCCGGAAGGTATGCACTAGTAGATAAAAAAAATCATCGACACCGGTTCACAATTAATGCTGAAGGTATGAGGTAGGTAATACAAATATTTAAAAAAATTATTTCAAAAAAAAAATGTATGGAACAATTCCGTTAATATTCTGAACAAAATGGCGTCGATTTTTTTTAAACCGATTAACCCCTCAACAATTTATGATTGGACAAACATAAAACAAAATATAATAAATTGACTAACGGCCTGGTGCGACTTTATTGCTCGAAATTGTATATTTCTCGTCGACTTGGTCTCCACGAGAAGAGCTTTTATTTGAACGCGATAATATATAGCCTATGTCCGTCCTGAAGGTCTGTTCTAAATATTCGTGAAGCATTTTTGAAATCGGATGAGTAGTTTCCTACATCCAAACTTTGTAATATTAGTATAGATAACCTCTTTTTAAAGTGGGTTAAAAATAGACACGTAGGAATTTTGTGGCAAGTATTTTACATAAATATGCCGTTCGAATATTTCAGAAATTAGTTTCATCACCGAAACAGCAATTAATGCTTACGAAATACAAATATATCACGCATTTTTTTTATCATAACAGCGCTAAAAAACAACAAAATGTGTGAAAGTTGTTATAAAAATTAAAACTAAACTATAATTATAGATCTTTTGATTATTTTACGAAAACACTTTCAAAAGATAGCTTGTAAATAATGATATGCAAAAATCTATCTGCAATATAATGAATAGAATTATTACATATTTCACCTGTCATTCAAGCTATCAGAACATACCTTCTTCCTTATAAAACGAATCCGTGACCTTTGTTAAGAGTGGAAAATATCTAAATCAATTTATAACAGAGAACAATGTGGCTCTCAAACTGTTTCATGACTTATTGATTTTATTATTATCAGCAGATATCGTTATTTTGTTTTAAATCTTTGATTAACGTCTGAATAGAACTCTTCAAATAAATTAAAAAAAAAATAAAATTGTCGGCCAATTTTTTTCAGACTATATATTGACAAATATAAATCAATATTATAAAAAATGACGTTTCGATTTGGGTGTAGATCTTCTTCAGGAATATCTAAAAATATAAAAAAATAATTAGTAAAATCTACTTATTTTATAGTGGAATGCAGAAGTTAATTATCGAAAATTATGAAAAATCAATAACCCATTATTATTTGAAGTTATTTTGTTTTATTTACGACTAGCGGTCCGGTCCGGCTTCGCCCGAATTTGTAGACTGCCAGTTTTTTCGTCGACTTACGGTGCAAAATTGATCTCCACGAAAAGCGCTTTTATTTTAATCCTGAAGACCTATTCTAAATACTGGTGAAAAAATGTCTGAAATCGTTTGAGTAATTTCGGAGATTACCTCCTACACCGACTTACAAACTTTACCTACCTCTGTATAATATAAATAGATATGAATGGTCTACGGTTAATGTGAGATTGGATTTTCCAGCAAAGTTATCTGCCCAAAAAACGATGCTAACAATGTACATTTTCTAGAGGAATACCTCAAAATCAAATTGCGCTCGGTAACCTCCAAATATTTCATCTGAAACCGCTGTCGTCGCTATTGAATAATTTTAATAGTAAAAGTTTTAGACATGCTGGCCGAAACGTAGCGTTATCTTTACCTTTTAAAAGAAGATGCTCCTTTCAATAGAAAGCCCAACAATAATTATGTTGATATCTGGCGTGCTTTGGCGCGGCCTACGCTCGCTGCCTGTGATCTATGTTTCGTATTGAAAACACTTCTTCTTCCGAAGCATATACTGGATCGCCATAGATTTGAGTTACGAGTTGTTATAAACTTGACACGTTCACGCCAGGGCTGCTAAAATATCCATTTTAACTATTATATTTTTTAAGGCCATGAAATACCAGGGCCGTTGTTCAACAGTTTTCAGAGTAAAATGAACAAAACGTCAGTCGAAATAGATAGAGGCATTAAAAATATCTTTGTTCTATCGCCGGTCGTAAAGTGACTCATTAGACACTAGTGACGAGAAGCGGACTTTTTTCTTAAATAGTAAAATTCAATATGATTTCAATCCGGCCATGAACCTTAGATCTTGAACACGTTAATAGAGTAAGACCGTTGTCTTTACCCGCACGGCTACGCCGCTCGTTGTGTGTCGCCGCTTAGCAGACTACTTACACAATGTCTACTGGCTTCGGTCTTACCTAGAAGTTAAGTTTGCTGCACAAGTGAAATGTCAAAAATACTAAAAGCCGCTATTTTAACAGGAGTAGGACAAAAAATATTTCATTAGACCCTATAGATATACAATACACTATATGGCATAGATTTTTAAGTGTCTATTTTTCAGCTGTAGTTATAGAAATCATATATTACCTATTTCGAATTAATATAACTCTAGAATTTATGTTATACTCGCGTTATAAATAATATTTACCAGAAGTTGTTTACAAATATTGTATACGATGACAATACACGATATACACGTTCCATTTTAGCGCATCACTTCTCTCTCTGATTTGCATACAATTTGTATATTAAAATAGAAAGAGACAAGATGCAAAATTGTTTTATAAATGGAACAAGTGGTGTGTATGTGAGATAGATAAAATAAATCTTACGTTCCCGTTATAATCTTGACATTATAGAGTGGCATCTTCTTTACTAGTTGTACGCCACTCCTAAAGGCCGCTGCACACGAGGCTAGAAACGCTGCTAGATTCCTTGCTAGATTTGCCAACTAGTTTTCTAGCGCTGATTTTCTTGATTGCTGTTAAGTGCTCGCTTCACACGAGACTATTTTTCAAGCGTGTTTTGTGGATAGATCTGGTGCGCGCGCAGTGACAGTTCGAATATAAACGCAGAGCAAAACGTGTCTGTTGTCTGACTCTGAGCAGAATGAAGTCATGTCGGTTTGTTCAAGTGCCTATGTGTCAAGATACTGCTTCCTGATTGGTTCTTGCTCTAGCAGGGAAAATAGCCTCTGTTCTATTTTTAAAACCTATCTTGTGAGCTAGCAGGCCAGCCCGCAGTGACGTCATTTCCAGCTTCGTACGCAGCCTACCGGCTAGCAGAACTCCTAGCAGCGTATATCTAGCCTCATGTGCAGCGGCCTTAATGTTTACAATAACCAATGCGAGAAATCAATGATTGACTAAATTATACCTAGAATAGATTATTTACAATCGCGGTGCGTTATTTGAAAGGTCCTGTCCAATGTTTATCGATTAGACATGCAGGTTATGTACGCAAAAATAATCTATTGACATTAAATCTATCGAGATTTTGGCAGTACAGTAGACTGTGGTTTTTATTTAGATTGGAACTTCTAGGTCGTAGTATCCGACCGAAGTTCCGGGTTTGACCGAGACTACGAAAGCAAAGACCGGTGCATACGAGATTGGAATGGATTTCTGCTGGCCGGCAGGCTCGGTACGAGGCTGGAAATAACGTCACTGCGGGCTCGTCTGCTAGCTCACAAGATAGATTTTAAAAGCAGAACAGGATCTATTTTTTTTGCTAGGTCTTCCGTTTGCTCTGAACAAGAACCAATCAGGAAACAGTATCTTGTCAGGTGGGTGACACGAACCAACATGGAGTCAGACAACAGGCACGTTTTGCTCTGTGTTTATATTTGAACTGTTATTGCGCGCGCACCAGATCTAACCATAAAGCAAGGTTGAAAAGACGTCTTGTGTTAAGCGAGCACATAAAAGCAATTAAGAAAAAAAGCACTAGAAAACTAGTAGTCAAATCTAGCAAGGAATCTAGCGGCAATCCAGCCTCGTGTGCAGCGGCCTTAAATTCGTGATGTTTTACCTAGTCTTCGACGATTATTACCCATCAAATACATTAATACAGGTTAATGAAATAGCATTATCCTATACTGTTCATTAGTTAATAATATAATCCCTTCGTTAAACAAAAATAAACTCTACTAAAGATAGACTAACCGAAATACGGTGGTTCATTCTTCTTCATCATCATCATATGCGATTGCGATTCACCTGAACTTCGAATTCGGACGAATGTATATACATTCGTCCGAATTCGAAGTTCAGGTGAATTGCAATTCGGCGAAGCTCTAAAAATTCACTTTATCCGTACCGACTTTGTAAGAGATGAGTGGCCGATCTAATCCACTGTTTTTAAATCGTTTGTACAATCGGTAGTGTTCGCCTTTCTCTTATCGGGGCGTGCTATGCAACTGAGCCACAGGTAACTAACTAACGCGCTGGTGAAGAAGATGCGCTCACTTCGTGCCATACAGTTGTATGTCTGTCCGTCCGTTTCTCATCGCATTGCAGCAAATATTGCGTCGCGCTGCACGCCGTACTGCGATCATCACATTACATATGCACGCCTCTACAGAATAACGGGTGTTGACTAGCAAAGATAATTTTTTTAAGGGAAATAATTTTCCAGGCTATTTGCAACAGCGATTAGATATTTTGGCAATACTGATATTAGATGAGCTTCGAACGCAAGGTATATTATAACAACTAAATAATGGCTGTTACTTTAAGATAGCGAACAAGTCAATTGAAATCATAGGCGAGGTATAGTACGCGCGGCGAAAGATGAAGCCACCGCGTCATAGTGACGTGAATGCCATTGCGCGCACCTAAATTTCCAGCAAACAGCTTTGAGATTATACGTAAAAACAGGAATGACAGCTGTTCGCGACTATTAGCAATAATGTAATAGGGTTTCTATGGAAACGACATCTAAATAACAGTTGATAGGTTATTTTTTCTTTAAAGCCGCTCGAAACTACGCACTTCCCGCATCAGTGCGTGTAATCCGACCAATGCGTAAATGTTAGTCTTTCAGCCTTAAAATTGATGCCGGCAGTACGTCCTTTAGACCGAGGTATGAAGAAAAAAAGACAAGTGTGCTTTAGACCACACGACTGAAGTAAAACTTCTTCCTGCCATAATTTTTTATTATTAACCCGAAAATTCACAAAATATGAACTTTAAAATGAATTTACAGTTTTATTCACTTTAAACGCAGAATATTACATAAAGATAATGAAAACAAAAGTAATACATTGCAATTACTTAGCTCTCGTTGGATTTTAGTCACCCGATAGCGCCACTTTCAAGTAAAGACCACCGGATGGCGCCAAGTATGTGTCATTCTATTGTTAGTACTGCTTATATTTTCGGCCACCTGATGGCGCCACTAGCCAGTGAAGTATTTGTTGACAAAGAGAAAAAGAAAATGTGTGCGCGCACCTCTCTCTCTTGCCCGTACAGTAATATACGAAACGTAACTCTCTCTCTTTCTATCTTCACTCCCTCTCAACTTCCGTTCGCCTCGCCCGATCACGCACTTTCCGTAAACGCTCTCGTCAGGCGTTCACCAGCCTACTTCCCAAGTCAAGCGTGCCTAAAGAAGTTTTCCTTCAATAGATATTTGAAATCTGATGAGGATACAGGGTGTTTTATTCATTATGGTTGGACGTCCTGTAGGTGTCTTCGGTGCCATCACTGGTCGGGTCGCTTTCCATATATGCTTACACCGCCGCGCGTATATTGTATGCATTTTGTACGGGCACGACGTGTATCTCTATTGATAGTGAGCACACACAGTACGTGCAATACTGTAAACAGAACGTCGAATCTTGATGTATTACCTGTGTCTGTTTCAATGCATTCGTGTATATCGCTTGTTCCCCATATACAGATAATACGTACGCTGAATGCATTGTCTATGTTAATAATATGTGGATCAGATGGATCTGACGATTGCGTCTTGTCAATGCAGGGCTGTAATGCGAAACGGAAGATCGTCGTACTATTGCTAGTTGCCGTAAATCACCAAGAGAGATAGCAACTGCATGTTTCTGTCTCACTTATTTGTACTCGATCCGTTGTGTGCAAGCGTTGCGACTGTGCTGGGGAAGCCATATATTTAATACCGTCTATATTGCTAGCAAAGATCGGGAGAAAAACTTAAACACTACGGTGCGGACATACGTCTGTTTCACATATTATACTCTGAGTCTCATGCGCATGTCCGTGAACTAAGCTGGGAAAGGGAGGTGGCTTGCTCTATTCCACTTACTAGTTGCCCCACTACAGACGCGACACTTGCGAACAACGGGTCAAGTAAAAAGAAAGAGATAAAAAAAGTCATTTGCTGTCTCACTTCTTGGGCCACGCTTCCACTTACGGCCACTAGCAATATAGAAGTTATTAAATATATGGGTCGATTCTCGGATATGCGCCTTGGTTTGTTCGTAGGGTGTATATATAAATAAATAAATAAAAATGTCTGTACCAGTGGGTCGTCATCTTTTTCCAGACCCGTGCTTGCAATATAGGAGTATTGAGTATATGAAGAGATAATCTGTTCTTTAATACAGATGTGTTTTGTTGCCGCCATCTATCAGTCGATGTCTTTAAATAATGGATACCAATCAATTGGTTTGCGTCTATGGTTGTTTCATCTTTCGTTCTTTGTTGTGATTTCTATAAACTGACAATAATTATCCGAGCTAAACCGAATCATAAATTTTGCACAAACGTCACCGAGTCGGTTCTTTGCCGAAAATTTGGCGGGTCTCGTATTCTTTCGGATTAAAAAAATAGCGTTTCCGATATGAACTAGTGGATTTAACAGTTTTCGAATTGCAACCCTGGTTACAACATCTCGTAGCAATATGTAATGAATTGTGTCCCATTTTGTTATAAATGATTAATTGTACGACGTGTCTCGTAAGAAAGTTGCCTGGGGTACTGTCGAACTGTAAATGTTTAATTTATTCTTTTTGAACAACTTAAATAATTGTTTGTATTTAAATAAAGACACTAAGAGAAATGAATGACTTTAAGAATATAAATGAAAATTTAAGAGAAAACAAATAATTAATGATTACAATTAAAAAAAAGTTTTTTTTCCAGTTTTATCTATTCTGCCATACAATTCTCTAATTCGTTACCTTATGTTATATGAATTAGTAGCCGTTACTCGTGGCTTCACACGCGATTGAAACGAAACGCGGCAGCGATTGAAGTCTTGCCTCACGTTGCTGTGCCTCGCTCGACAACCACAACAGAAGTGGAGCCTTCGGCTCTACCGTACTGTAGTGTATAGCAGTGCCATTTTAAAACGTGATATTTTTACACTTTTTTTGCCAGGATCCAACGCAACTCTCCAAAGTTCCATTGGAATCGAACTAATTAATGGTTTAAGAATGCATAGGTTCCCAACAGACGAACAGATCTTCAGTTATATTATATTAGATGTTTTTCTTTTTGGTTTTCTGAACATATATTATTTTTAAGCACGAGCTGTCATTTAGTATACCAAATTAATTGTATATTACACCACAAGGGCCGAAAGTGTGATATTCTTGCCCTGTACCAAGGTACATAAAAGTTAGGTATGATTTACCGACGGATTTTTTCTGCGCAGGTACCAGCGTCAGCCATTTTGAAAATATAAATGTATTTGTATTAGCGTGTAAATATTTGTTAATGTGTTTCATAACCTACAAAAAAAGAAAACTGACAATTAAAGCTTAAATTTTTTATAAGATGGTTGTATGTAGAGTTATTAACTGCAGTAAAAATAAAAGTAGCACTAAATATGGAAAACAATTTAAATATTTTAGATTCCCTAAAAATGAAATTATACTTGAAAAATGGTTGAAAGTTTGTGTAAAGTCAATTGATATCCAAAAAGGTAAGCAATATAAATTATTATTTACAATTTGAAACTGTATTTTGAATAGACAAATTTTTTAAGTATTTTATAGATAAATTTGTCCAAAGTTACATATTATTTAAAATCTTATATTTAATGTTAAAAAAACAATGTAGTTATATTTAATGTTAATTAAAAAACTATATCTACATCATAAGGTTCAATAAAATACTATAGAAAATAATATCAATATAGAAGCATTCATTTTAATTTCATTAAAATAGTCGACTTTTTAATTTTTTTGATAATAATTTCGAATCGTTCAAATAATGCGGCTCAACGCTGATTGGTGCATTATAACCAACATGGCTGATTCTGGTCCGCATTTTTATTGGTTCTTTCTGACTTTATGCGCAACGCCATACCTAACTTTTATGTACCTTGCCCTGTACGCGAAGGGCTAACACTTTCGGCCAGTGTGGTGTATACTATTTTTCTATACTTCAGTCGTAAGCACGCTTATTAAATACATTAATTAATTGATTACGTATTAATTACATAAAAACACACATAAATTTCAAACAAGCTTTGAGGTTATACGTAAAAACAAGAATGACAGTTGTTCGCGACTATTAGCTAAAATGTAATAAGGTTGCTATACGGGAACGACATCTAAACTAAATTGTTGTTTTTGCTTTACTACCGCCCGAACGTACGAACTTTCCGCATTGGTGCGTGTAATCACACCAAGGAGTAAATGTAACAATTGATGCCGAAAGTATAGAGACTTTCGATCGAGGTATGGAGAAAATTTATCTTTGAATTATAAAGAAGGTAAGCCAATCAAAAAACAGTTGTGTGGTTTTAAGGAACCACGACGCAAGTGAAACTTTTATTGGATTGTAGGCGTTGGATTGTAGACACTTATCCATCACGATTAATTATAAACAACAATATTCACATGAATACACGAATAAAAACATGTAAACACTGTACAGCACTTGCCCGCATGACAGACTGACTATGTGTTATACATACTACACGGTCAGCTGATGCTTACCATGGGCGCCGCCATATTGGCCTTGGCTGCTCTACCGAGCGTCTACTCCGAACGCCTTTCACTTTGCCCCTACTCCGCGGCCGCCTGTAATGCGACATGCAACAGACGGCCAGAAAAATTCGGGGTGATAGAATAAAAGTTTCACTTTAAAATCGTAGTTTAAAATTGGGCTATTTTCGTATTTTTGTCTGTCTGATCCGGGTTAATTCAAAAGCTACCGAATCGAGGTCTGTCGTAATTATAATATTGCAGCGAAGCGAAGTGTTATATTTAACGACATTTAAACGATTGTTTAAATTATAAATTTTACGATTCGTTATTTTATTACAGCGATCGATGTATCGATACAGTTTATTGTCAGATCTTGACTGCGTATAATTTGCTGTAATTATATAAGTTGTCATTAATTATTATTTTATGCATGGATATATGGATTTAACTTCTAAACAGATTGTTATCGATTTTTTTTTTAATCGAAATTCAATATCGACAGCAGGTATCATAAATTTTATGTTGCGAATACATAAATGTCTCCACAAGTACTGCTAATTTGTTTAGATATATAAGCCCTGATGTTCGTAAAGGGGGTCACAGACATTAATGTTTTTAATGAACGACAGTGCGATACGTTTTAAGGCTGCCCAACTGCTGCGTTGTCTCGACCTAAAAGCAGCTGGTTGCGGCTGGAATCGCTGTTGAACTAAATCTTTATATAAATTTTTTTTACTTTTTAATACGCATTGCCATTAAAGAGCTGTGTTTTTTTAAACTCTAATTTTAATTTGCACCCTAAAAACCAGCACTCAAATGAGTATTTTTTATATATTTTAACAAATTATTGTATTCTCGTGGGTCCCTAATACGTGTCCAAAATTTCAAAATGTTCAGACATCTGAAAAATTGAAACATGTCATTAACACATACAAGTGAAGTTAATAAATAGTATATTGTGCGACTAGTGAGAAAAGGAGAAGATTCCATGAGCGTGAAATTTTCCGCACGAGTGTAGCGAGTGCGGTAACACGCGAGTGGAATATTCTCCTTCGACCAATGTCGCACATAATACTTTATTCAACTAGCACGAGTAATATGTAATCGGGGCCCTGATAAAAGAGGGAAAAAAATAATAAACCACTTCATTGATTGACGTACCCGCCGCCCTCGATGCACACAAGATGGCCCTGACTTTCGCTGAATTGCGATGATGTTTTCATATATACAAATCGCTACCGCGTTCCTATTGGTCCAGAAACTATGCAGTAATAATTCATTACCGTACAGTTTCGGCTCGCTACCGCGTTCCTATTGGCCCAGAAACTATGCAGTAATACATTATCGTACAGTTTCGGCTCATTATTAGCACTCTACGCGTCAACATGAAGTAATTTATTATTTCTCCCGAATTTAGCAGGGCCCCGAAATTACATATTACTCACGCGTGTTGAATAAAGAATATTAATAAGTTTCAGTCAGTTTACTTCGTTTTCAGCATGCCTGAAAATTAGAAAAAAAATGAGTGTCTATAAGTTGGTTTACATTCTACAAGTTTTTAATATGGGTTATGTGAATTATATTTCAATATAGATATTTATTGTAGTTTTGCCGTAAATACTAAAAAAAGCAGTATTTTTTTGTACCGGATTCATTCCAAGGATATTTAAATAAATCCGGTATCAATAGAAAAAAATAGTTGGCAAAACCAAAAGTGCACATCCCGCAAGTTTTCCACTGTACATTATATTATTATAATGAAAAAAATTGAGAAAATAGATTAAAACAAATAAAAAAAAAATAAAAATATACGAGAAACATTAGTAAAATAAGAAATTTTTTTTAGCAATTATGCACGGGTTTTGCTTTCAAAAATCCCGATTTTTTGAGTTTCTTGTCCTAGTTTATTGACTTTCTAGTTTATCGAAGAACGCATTTTATAGACACAATATCCCAAAACACTATTTTTCAAGAATATCCCACCGCTACACTAGCGGTATGTGCAATAGATTAAAAAAAAACAATTAAAAAATTAAAATGAAAAAAATAAAATGAAAAAAAAATAATAATAATAAAAAAAATATATGAGAAATATATTATATATAATATATAAATATTAAGTGGAATTAAGTGGAATAAAATGGAATATAAAAAAAAAAAATTCTTATGTCAGCGGGAATCGAACCCGGCACCTTGGGATTACAGGACTTACGCTTTAACCGTTCGGCCACACCGATGCCGTACAACGCCTTTGTTATTATGGTATAGAAGTGTAGCAGTTATTTTACGTATCATACTACATTAATTGAGTATATTTATTATGTTTTTTGTTTTTTTATTTTAATTAGCTGTCAAAAATAATAAAAAAAAAACTGTTTATAAAAATTAAACTACTGAACACATTTTAGTGAATTTAAATAGGGTTCTGGTCTGATAGTAAACAAAGTGAATAAAATATAACCCAAGGGGATCCGACCAAAATTGCGATCTGTAGAGTCGTGACGTACGTACATACGTACGTACGTACGTACGTACGTACGTACATACGTACAGACCAACCGACAACTGCTGTTTGTGATTTTCAATTACAATTTTAATAGTATTTATGAACTCGAATTGATTTAAAAATGGTTCTGTTTTATAGATCAGAATCTCCTCTTTTTAAAAAGTTTCATTTTGAATGGATTTCGTGTGAAATTAACTTAGATATAACTTCTTATCTGAACGAAAGTCAGCTCTGATGCACAAAGCGATAATAAAGCACATACCGCTAGTTTAGCGGTATGTGCAATATTTGAAAGTTTGATATTGATGTACAATTTAATTTTTTAAAGTTGGTAATAAATATCGGTGTTAATTTTTATTGACCGAGTGAATTATTTTTATTTGAACTTAGTGACCTTTTAATGTTTTGTGTTTAATATAAATTTTATGAAAATGTGCATTTTTGGTAACCTGTTAACATTTTTATTGATTCTACATTTTTAATATAAAATTTATTTTATTTATCTTAATTTTAGACATTGAAAGGTTTTATAGAGGAAATAATTATTTCTAAAAACAATCTAATTATATTATTTGTTCGTAAAATAAATTCTACGCATAAATCAACCGAAATATATTGATTAATAGATCTATTTCCTTTATATTTTTTTAATCTTTATGTCATTTTTACGATCATTAATCAGTTTCGATTTTTTATTTTTTCAATTTATTCCTTGACCTGATTTTATTTGTTTTTAAGACAAATTTGATTTTTAACATCTGCTATTTTTGGTAGTTACTATTACTCAGAGATTTAGCCGTTTGTTAGAAAGGATGTTTTTTGAAATAGGTTGAAATAAAACATGTCTTTCTGCATGTTTAATTTCAATTTTAAGACGTATCGTTTTTCTAGCCTCCATTCGAAAAATACCGATCGCTAAACATTTTCTCTTTGCCTTTTCCAACCGTTTTCACAAACGCCGTGTGTGATATTTCCCAAGTATTAACTGTCAAAATAATTTTAAATTACTATTCAACCAATAAACGTAATCATAAATAGCAGAAGAGGTGTTGTGTGTTTATTATTTATTGTGAAGCATTGTTTATGTTCTTTGGTCTTCTCTAATTACACGGAATATATTTTATTTGGAAACTTGTTTTTATCAACTTCGGTAACATGGTTGAACTAGGGTAAGGTGTGCGCATCACAACAAAACAGGAAGCGGCGACGTCTACCACTGATGTAGGACATCGCATTATACCCATAGAGGGGTATGCTTGTATGCGGGTATGCTTGCCATAAGTGAAAATGTCTGCAGTTCAGAAAGAGAACGCTGCAAACGTTCCGTATCATCATATATATTAATACGCTATAAGGTTAAAGATGTTTGCCTCCCTTTTTAGAAAAAACCTCACAATTTCTCCACATAAATTATATATCATTTTACAGATGAGTGCTTGCTCTACTGACATCGGCAACTAAAAAAAAATATTATTGCTTTTGTTTTTGTAAATTAATGAAAATACAGCAACGCTGAACAACGTCTGCTATCTGACGGCTTTAATTTTGAAACAGCGAGCAACGCTGAACAACGTCACAGCAATGCTGCATGATGCCATCTGACGGCTTAGCTCAACGCTTTTGCCACTTGCGCCTCTATATGACAATTTTAGTAAAATATTTCTTCGATCTGTCATCTGAGCTTCATATTGTAATACAACAAAAAGAAGAACGTTATAAGCAGTGTGCAAAATTAGAAACGAATTGAATACCTGCAATCATATTTAAAAAATAATTTTGTAAAGTGATAATTATTATACTTATTTAGTGCGAATAACTCGCACAGGTCACACTAGTTATATATGTTTACTCAAATCAGCATTGTTTTGTATCATTAGTTAAAAGGCAAAATCAATGTATAAGAATACGCTAGAGATTCGTTGGCATTTAGCACAGAAAAGAATCTCTAGCGAGATTCTTCGATATAGAGATAAGGAATTTTTCTCTTTTTGAATTGCAGACACTTTTACGGCTCTTTATCGCGTACTCTAATGATTATACCTACCAGAAAACATGTCGCTAAACAGAAAGAGATGGGCACAGGTGGCTGTCACGTCAAGTACAGTAGAACTCTTGTCTTTTTAACTTTTTCTTCATTCTTCACTTCGCGGCGCACTCACAGATCAATCAGAAAGAATCTTTGGTAATTTAATTTAATTTTTTGCGTGTAAGATATAGAAACTAAAAAGTTTAAAATGCGTCAATAAAATCGGTTTCCGTGCTTTTGGATAAATTTCAGTTGGCCTACATTTTATTCAATTTGAATTAAATGCGGAGATATATGTCTTATCCTACTATTTGATATAGCTTGATTTCAATGTAAATCGAAATAGTGAAGATATTTAACATGCCAAGTGAATATCAATAACTTTCTTTTACACCGTGTATAGCTGACGTGGCGAATACGTTTCCCGACTGACAAAATAAATATCTGTCTGTTAATATGCGCTGGCACACACCTTTTACGGTTCTCTCGTCATGGTACTTAACATCTATGGTGGGTGTTACTTAAGCGTCTAATATGGGTCCCCGGAGGGCCCGAATACATTAGGAGCAAATAAATGAAACACATCCTGTCTCGTATTGTTTGTAATATAGGTTAGAGAGAATGATTATTATTATAAACTTCAATAGTTACGTTGCTGCTCCATAGAGCATTTCATGTTATCAGCCACTGACTTACTCATCGCGAGATCTCCATAAAACTATACGCCCGATTGATTTGAAATTTGGTACAGTTACTCCTTCCTCGACTTAGACACCCACTAAGAACGACAAATCCTATCCAATAACGGATATTTCACCTACCATCATATACTATATGAGTTGTCACGTGGATGGGAGTGGATGGTTGCGTAGATGGGAAGGTCAGTGTATTATTTCCAGAGAAAAAGGAGAGAGAATATGTGATGGTAGGTGATTTGGATAGGATTAGCATAAAATCCGTTCTTAGTGGGTGTCTACGCCGAGAGAGGAGTAACTATATGCTAAATATTGGGATCGCATCCGTGTTTTGTCTCAATCGCGTGCGAAGCCGCGGTTAACGGCTAGTGATAACTTATATTTCTGCCATGCGCCGACAGGTTTTGTATTAAATACTGCACGTGACAATAATAAGTTTACACTATAACGCTTAATTAATGATTGTAATTATAGCAATTAACAATCTGAACGCGTTCCCGCGGAGCGCTCTATATATAATGACGAGTCTATCATAGTCTTGCCTCTTGGCAGACATTCTTCGTTTGTAGCAAAATATTGTTGGATTGATTGCTTTTTAATAATTCCAATTAAGTACTTCTTTTTTAGATCATTATATGGATTTGTAATTAATGAATCAGATGTCGTATGCGATTTAAAAAAAAAGTTAATGGGATTGAAACTTTTCTACTTCCTTTAGTGAATTGGTTTTTACCATTCCATCTTCACAAGAGGATTATTTTTTTTACTTGAGGTCCCCGTATAGTGAAAACATTTTTATTTTTTCACTTTGAGAATAAATTTCGCGTTTATCATTTCATCTCTTCTGATTTAGCCAGAGTACATCAATTTAGCTCAAAAGTCGCGTGAGGAATCCCTGGCTTATCGTGTATTTTCGCTTTAAGAATAAGAAGGCTTTTAAATCAGTTCAGTAGTTCCTGGGATTACCCGCCGTAAACAAACAAACACATTTACAATATTTTCCTCTTTTATAATAAGTATAAAGATAAAGTTGGTGTTGAGATATCTACATGCAAATTTTACTGCAGTCTAATACGACTTTATTGGACTAAACGGTTTTGAATTTGTATAATAAATTGTTCAAAAAGACTTTTGCATAATTTAATTTAGAAATAAATGCGATAAAAAAAATAATTTTAGTGTATTATTCAGTCGGCTTTTTCTAAAGTAAGTAGGAACGACGTTCATCTCAATTTGTTACTTGAGATTAGGTAAGTTGATGAAGTACCGCTATCTTCACTATGTATGTTTACAGCACTAGTGTTGAATGCGTTATTTCATGACCGCTATGCAGGCATGAAAAGCAGCTAGTTTATAGAGGAGTGCGCAAAAATATGTTTTTAATTAAAATGTTCCAGCGTGCATAAATTGAACTTTTTAAAACATATCGAGTTCATTTATTTATATACCTACTAATATTATAAACAGAGAGTACGAATTTTGTAAGTTTGTGTACATGCGGAGGGTACACTCCGGAATCACTGCACCTATTTGAAAAATTCTTTCACCACTATTTAGAGTGAACCTTCGAGATGACCATAGGCTATATATTATCTCGTTAAAATAAAAGCGCTTATTGGGGAGCCCAATTTTACAACGGAAGTCGACGGAAAACGGTAGCAATCTACTAATTCGGGCCGCTGATTGCTAATAAAACAGAAATTTAAATCTTAGATTAACGTCTGAATAGAACTCTTCAAATAAATAAAATTATCGACCAATTTTTTCAGACTGTATATTGACAAAAAATTAACGTCATCTATTGAATTATTATTCTATATTTTTTTATGAAGATTGACTCTATTCAATAAATAAATGATGAGTATTTGGAAGGAATTCCGTGGCATAAGGATCGAAAATGAAGCAATACTGAGATTTTTTTAAACTTGCATTTAATACTCTGAAGATGATACAAAACGTATCGAAACGTTAGTATTAAATGCAAGTTTAAAAAAATCTCAGTATTGCTTCATTTTCGATCCTTATGCCACGGAATTCCTTCCAAATACTTATCATTTATAATTTTTTGTCAATATACAGTCTAAAAAAATGGTCGATAATTTTATTTATTTAAAATAGAAATTTGTTTTGAGATAAGTTTTTCGATTGCGAAAACATCAATCTTAAAAGATTTCTTGATTGATTGTTTCAGCACATCGAGTCACTTGCGGTGGTTTATTTAAATTGTGTTTAAAGATTCCATTAAAAAAACCCGGTTATTATTTAATTATAACTTTATATTATCAAAGTTAATACATGTTTATTAAAGGTTTTAAATTAATTTTTTTTAACTTATGCATTTTAAAAGCGGTAAACGCATACAATTACGTTATGTTTTTATGACGTGATATGAATTAAAAAGCATTTTGGAAGGTGAATTAATACAGGCATATTTTTGGCGAATACACATTGGGCCAGATATTGAACAAAAGTTACCGAACTTTAAATTTTACGAGCTCCGAATTTTTGTCACGGTTTTCATCTGACTTACCGTGAACAAGAGTGGCGTAGAAGCCCCCGCCCCTGAAATATATAGTATTTTGAAAGGATCAAAAAATGAATGACATAAGTAGGGACTATAAATCAACTATTTTATAGGAGATACGTTCAAAAAATGTAGTATAATTTCGCTGCAGCTCGTGTTACTTACTCTCCAAAAATAAGCTTCACCACAACCTAGATCAGAGGTTCCCAAACTTTTTTGTCTCGTAGACCACTTGCCATGTTTTTCGGTTTTGGGTAGACCTTTTGCAAATTCATTAATTTCAAATGTATTTTTGACAACCGGTATAGTGCTACTCACTTTGAACGATTTAAATTTATAACGGTAGTGAAGTGTAGTGTGAAACATTTAGTTTTATACATTTATTAATTAGATTCAAATTAAACGAATCAAATTAAAATTTACTTTCTGTTACATAAAATAACTAAGCAAAAAAAAATGCTTTTAGTGTGAGGGATGAACCTGATGTTTTAATAATAAATTTTGAACATTTGGCATCAATTTAGTTAGATTTAATTTTAATCTCTTCGGTTAACGATGTCCAGTTTGTTTCTTTTTTTGTTAGGAGATTCACTATCGTTGACCCCCATTTTCATTTTTTTTCCCGCTGACATGGACCCCTTGCAAGTTGTCGTCGACCCCTGGGGGTCGATATAGACCACTTTGGGAATCACTGACCTAGATACATAATTGCATTAACTGCAAATACACTATTTTGTGACAGAGTTTTGCACTGCGACTGGATTTTTGTTAATGTTGTATGTTTGTCTACACTGGTTTGGCTTGTAATTTGAGATATTAAAATACCCGACGTCTGCCTTAATTTGCTATAATTAATTGAACTTTGTTGAAATGTATTTTTAATACCTTTCCGAAATGTTGAAATATTGTGCATTATGAATATAAATGCAAAACGCTGTATTTGTAAAACAATTTTAATGACATACAAAACATACCTGCTAATTAATAAGGTAATAAAGAAGATTAAAATGTGATTTTAAGGTGTGTTTATATTCTTACCTTTGTAGGTACACGTAGGTATACACATATTATGAAAATTCAGATTTTTGTTAAGATTGCACGAACAAAAATTTAGGTTTATTATTGTTTATTTTGACGCGAATTTATGCTTTTTGTTACATAAAAATATTTTTGTTTAAATGAGTAGGCTGAAGGCAGTAATTAAAATTGACTGTAGGTTTTATTTTTAAAGATTCTGTATCTACAACTGTTAACGAAATACATAAAGGTTAAATATGCATTACTTACAAATCTGACAAACATATCTTTTCAAATAAAAGGAGAAACGTTTTGTGACTCTGTTCCAGCCTCTCTGCGAACAATAACAGAACCGTCAGAGTCATGCGCAGTAGCTAAAGCGAAACGGTATCGGTTTTGGAACACGTTTAGCTACTTCGCATGACTGTGTACGGTTCTGTTACCGTTTGCTTGGAACATAGCTTATGTTTGAAATTCTCTCACTTTTCAAAAGGCTATACTTCTTCCTTAGTAACACAGGCTGCGTCTTATTACGTTAGGACAAATTTGTCAAGAATTGGTCAATGAAGAACTAACAGACGGACAGACAAACAAAACAAATTGTCAAACGCTTCGTTTTCTGTGTCAGTAATTTGTTTCAAACAAACGAAAACCTTTCGATGCTCGGCAATCAAGTCTCGATAATTCTGAGAAACTATTTAGTTAACTTTAAAATCCACCGAATATAAATTACACAATTTTATAGCGTTAATATTTTGTCAGCCACGCCCACGCAGTATCGTTTAATAAATTGGTGAAAAATTATGTATGCGTGAATTTTTACGACATTTCCGTTTTCAAAAGCAAGTAGTCATACGTTCTTAGAATACTTAAAAAACACCTTTCATTCATGATTTTTGGGCGCGTCGATGCTTTTAAACACGCGTAGAGAAGTATTTGGTATTAAAATTGTGAATAATAAATATGGTTTATTTTTCGGTGATTTGTAAAATTTTTCTTACACTTTCTATAACGATATTTAATTAATAGAGAACTTATCTTCGGCTTATTATTTAGTGCTCGACCTATTTTTTGTTTAATTTATTTTTATTTGTCCGAATCTCAAGTAATGTGTATTAATACAAAATAAAAAGCTCAAAAATTAAACTCAATGAACACATCATAAAATGTACCTACTATAAAAAAAAAATCTAAACAAGAAATATTTTTTTTGTTGAAGTTGCATATTTTCCAGACTAACATTTTACATTTATTACCAACTGGTCATCGCGCCTACCTTGGATATCTACAAATAATATGGGATCAAATGGCAATTGCGAATGTGAGGTTAAATAATATTATTATATATTTATAGCAGTGTTTGCTATTGTTGTTGTCTGAAACATACAGTCAATGTTACAGTTAAAATGCTATATAAGAAAAATTTACTTTCCAACAGTATCACTGTCTGGACTTAGCTGAAACCTGCACTATCGCGGCGGATGACTTAATAATATTATACCCAAATCGTATTTTTGCGGTGAGTGTATACAGTATGCTACAATAACGGTAGTCCCTTATATTATTTTTTTTAAAAATGATAAATATTGCATAAATATCACACAGTTATCCTACTTTTTGTATCACGATTGCGCGATTAAGTTGCTATAGTAGATCGTCAGATACAGCTGTACCGTCAGAATATCACTATTCGCTGAACTACACTAATTATGTGTCGCGATTGTGCGATTGTCGAACACACTTCGCATGGTGTTCGAACGAGAAATTTTGAGTAGCTAAGTAATAATTACATCGTTTGCTATGCAAATCGCCCGTTTTCGTTACAAAAATGGCGTGTGTGACTGTGCGCTGACCCTAATTAAATATAAATAAAACCGCCAAAAAAACTAATGTATTTAGTTCTAAATAGGTTTTGATAATTTATGTAAATGACATATTAATTTATGTAATATACAAATATTTTGAAAACGTCTCACAGGCATAAAAAATAACGGTATGGTACCCACTAAAAGATTGAGCATTGCAGATTGTTGTAATCTTTATTTTAAAACCTATACAGAAGATGAAATAAATTTATATAGACACATCTTTATATTAATTAGTGAGTATAATTTAAAAATTACACTTGTACTGTGGCAGATCAGCCTTGATGTTAGGTCATCACATCATACTAACTGACTACTTTATCTGTTAGGGGAAAGTTGGGCGAAAGGAAGGCAAGTAAATAAACTAACTATTGAATCCGTCGATGTTCAATGAGAGAAATGCAATCGTTCAGAGGAAGAAAATATAATCTATATATAAATACGGGAAGGAAAAAAAGAGTGCGGTGCCGATTTGATGAAACATACATTGTTCCCTTTATTTTAATGGGGGGGGGGCTGTGTTCATCAGCGTCTCCAAAAAATTGAAACTACCCTGTTTGTCGGAGTACCACCTACCTATATTTTCTGAACCACAAAGGACCCCACATAAACGTTATTTGGTTCTCGTTTAAATTGATCGAAAATGATTTTATTCAACTCATGCGCGTTATTCATGTTTTATCATGCCTAAAAACCGAACCCTAAATAGCCATTTACCGACTGGTGACAATTACTTGTCATAACTCAATGAAGATTCCTACTAGCTCGGCCATTGTGGAGTAATGAAAATAAACGTAACTATTTTCTGAGTCGTAACGAAATAGTAGGTAACAACAACTCCGTTGTTACCCATTGAGACTAAAATTGAGAGGCCGAATGTTTTCGACATGGAGTTTATTCATAACCGGCTAACCTCAAACTAAAACATTGAATCGTGCTGTTTGGTGCTGTTAGTATTGACAGTTTTTTTTATAAAGAAATAAATAGATATTTACAACATCTCATTATAATTAAAACATGAATAACGCGCAATTGTTGAATAAAATTATGGGCGCAACTTGTAGGCTAAGTCATGACCTGTCAGCGCGATGAATGACTTAGACTACTAGTTACGCCAATAACTATTATTTTATAGTTTAAAGGTCACTAAGAAATAGGCGCCAAGTCCAATAGATTTTTAGCTATACAGATATGTTTAGCGAGATTTTAGATATAGACATATTATATCCATTGAATTTACAAACATGTTCCATGTTCAACTGCTGTGCTTTTTTTTTAAATAGAAAAATAGTCGGAAACTAGGTAATGTTGGAAGGTATCACCGTATATAAAATAATAATGTCATATTCGGATTCAGCGCACTCGAAAACCTATTTCTAGAGCTCAGGATTTTTTAAGATTGTGAATTCAATGGTTATCCCTATATCTAAAATCTCGCTAAACATATATGTAGCTAAAAATTTATTGGTTTTTGGGCTATGCGCCCATGGACACTTTTTCTTAGTGACCTTTAAACTATAAAATAAAATCATTTTCGAATAAATAAAATTGTCGACCAATTTTTTTCAGACTATATATTGACAAAAATAAAATTATAAATCAATATTACAAAAGATGAAACGTCATCTTTTGTAATATTGATTTATAATTTTATTTTTGTCAACATATAGTCTGAAAAAAAATTAGTCGGCAGTTTTATTTATTTGAAGAGTTCTATTCAGACGTTAGTCAAAGATTTTGAAATCATTTTCGATTAATTTAACCGAGAACCAAATCCCATACGATTTGTGCCTTCATATGACGGGAAATAATTTTTTTGACGGAAATGACATTTACACCGCCGTGGAATGACAGGTTTCATTCAGAGTTGTGGACTGATTTCTGAATGAAAAAGAATATATTAATTCATAATTTGTGAGCGTAGTCAATTGTTATTTAATTTGCCTTATTAACTCCACGTTAATCAGACACAATGTGAAAGTCCTTCCATATAATTTACGGTTATAAGAATGAGAAAGAACAATATAAAAAGAATTATGTAAATTGATTTAGACAAGTAAAAAGTGAGGTGTCGAGATTATTTTAAAATAATTATAAGAGCTAGTTAGATAATTGTTAAGGGGGCTCTCTCACTAACGAATAGACGCTCTCAGCCGTCGAGCGTCAAAATCATTTCTCACACACAAAATACCGATGAAGCGATTCCAATTAGTGATGTGTCCACATGACTCTTTATTGGGAGCTGGCTCCGTGCGCTCCGCTCACTAAAAAGAGTCGCTCAGAGCTAGTCGTTCTAAGGAGCGACACTAGACAGTACGCACTACACAAGAGTGCAGACTGCAGAGGTGTGAACTGTCATCATACATGCTCAGGAGTCATATAGCATTACACAATGCACAGCACAATACCACACACTCAGCTCTAAGTCCATTTTAATATGATTCTGATATTATATTATTCGCATTTCGGATAACTTATAAAGTATAATAAAAGCTTAACAATAATGTTTATTGTTACAATATTATATCTTTGTCAACGACGTCTGACCAGAAATCTATAAAGTTTTAGACGTAAAGAAAAGAGACGAACCTCTCTTAAAAACAACATTACCCAATGTTAGTTCGCACATTATAAAATATGGGAGCATCTTCTTGTTTCTATGTTCTATTAATTTATTTTGAATAATTTACCGTTCTCGATGATATATATCAGCGGAGTTGTATTTATTTTTTATGTAATTTGTCTTCCATTTATTTACCCTGACGTTGAAATATTCCTTAGCGAGAGTATGTAATTCATTTCGAATTCATTAACTCAGTTTCAATTTATTAAAAGTAAATGTATTTCTGGATACTGTCCGGAAAACTTCAAAATTATTTTAAAATCTTTAAATAAGAATACGTCGAGAAAAGTTCATATTTTAACACATTTATTTCACTCAATCATTTTTATATTAGAAAGCACGTTGGAAAAAAATTACGATAATATCTTTGAAACTCCCCTGGCTTATTGGGCCCCCTCAAATTAAACCGACGTTTTGGTTGGTCCAAAAATTCTATGTAATATTCTTATTACTTTATAAAAAGTCTCAAAAAATAATTTTAAAATATGTTAATAATAGTAGATAAAAAAAAATCAAAATATATGATTGCTTATTTAAACAAAAATATTAGTTATTTGTTTCGCCTTAAAATAATCATAATAATTTTTAATCTGCCTATTTTAGTTTGAGTCGTTGGTGGGCCTAATTAATTAGAAGAAATCACACCCTGTATAAATTTGATATCTTTCTTTTTGACTGATGATTTACTGACTTCAAACTGTGAGATATGTAAACGTTACTGGTGTGTATCGTGTTTACCGATCGAGAAATCTACACACACAAACATTAGGGATGCGAGAATTCATTTTTTTCGTAGCTAAAATTTACCGAATTAAAATAAATACATTTGTAACAATTATTATTATTTTATTCAACATATTTATTAACGTAAGATTGTAACATGAATATTATTTAATTCAACATATTTATTAAAGTAAGTTTTTTAACATGAATACTACTTCCTAGTTCATACGCTCCGCTGCCATCTTGCCTCTGTTTCTTCACATTACCACCAGAGTTCACCAGTGGATGCGTGGCTTTTTAAGACATTGACATTGTATTTATAAATAAATCGCTGATAAAGAGAAAACTTCAGTCTATTAAAAAACATTTTCATTTTCATTATTACAGTGTGAAGCGACACACTGTAAGACTGAAAAAGCTTGAAACTTGTACTTTTTTATTTTGGATTAACATGAATATAAAAATTAAATCGTTTTGTCTAATTTAAAATGATAAATTGACAGTTTCAGTGTTTTTGGGCATCCCTACTACTGTAAAAATCAACTCGCAACATATATTATGGTACAGCCAAAAAGTCCTTCTTACCACAGCGCACACCTTCAGACTGTTACAGAAAATTACCGCACACTAACCAGACAAACTAGTCCCATCTTCTTTTTCACACGTATATGGGTTCAAATCCGGGTTCAATATTTTTAAATACTGTATACATACAAAAAAAAAACGGACATTAGTTGAATAACTTTCGATGTGTAACTCTTATATAGATTTATAGACTTCAAAAAATATTTTAATTTTTTTAGATAGATACTGGTAGACGACTTTTTTTTAAACAGAAATTGGCCACATGTAATATTTATATTTTTCAATTAAATTTATGATATTTTATGCATGTTTAGATAATTATTTTCCCGGTCCTGCTTCGGTGGGGTAGATTTTGATTCACTGCCCATTCTTCTTTTGTCTTTATAAATACAATTTGTATCTATACTAATATTATAGAGACCGAGCGGGATGGCGTAGACTCGCATTCGGGAGGTACCGGGTTCTAATCCCGGCGGAGGCAGATGTGGCTGCGAATTTATCCTGCTGCCTCTCGCCGAGAAACGGTAATTCCTGTACCGGCCATCTTGTTGAGGTTTTCCATCGTTTCCCTTAATAATTCCAGAATATCGAGATGGTTGCTTATTCAAGGCCATGACCGATTACCTGTCAAACTCCTATTCTCAAAATTTGCGTATCTTATCCAAATTTTCTAAAAATTCCTTCATTCGCCCATTGCTATCAATTAAGTGGAAGTTTAAAAATGTAGAAAATAACGGGAAGTGTGATAGATGGAAGGTAGTAATGGTGCGAATGGAGTCTGTTATGACATAAAGTCGAGAAACAGACGTTAAACGCGTTATTATTATTATTATATTTATATTAAAATCACTCCACCTATTTGAAAATTTTTTTCTTAGAATTAACCTTCAGGATGAACATAGGCTTTATATTATCGCGTTAAAATAAAAGCGCTTTTCGTGGAGGCCAATTTTGTGACCTAACGGTGGCAGTCTACAAATTCGGGCGAAGCCGGACCGAACCGCTAGTTGTTTTATATTTATTTTCCTATGTGTAAACAGATGGCATTCTAAACGACTTTTTTCAGATTTTTTTTGAAGATACATATTAAGTTCTGTTGAAGAACCTCACAAGTCGCAAAAATTTGTTAATTTTATAAGAAACGGTTTAAACTTATGATTAATTTTGAATGGTGCTATATTTTGCCGTTAAATGAATTCAACAGTACTAATTATTTGATTTCGATTGCGTGTAAGTAAAACAGATATCTGTAATTAATACGATATGATATTATAAAGCCGGGACCCCCCGTCGTATATATCATATTATGCGCGTACCACTTACAAGTACAAGAAGTGTTCAGTTAGTAATTAGTTAATAATAATTAAAGTGACAGTTGAATGTCGGATGCCGTCTCATCTTCAGGTGCTCTATGATTACAACTCGTAAGCTATCACTTCTCGAGCGCTCTTTTATTATTTATCAATTCAAATCGTTCAAAAAAAGTTTAGATTAATTACGGGGATATACAGAGTGTTTCAAAGTTAAATGTATTACACTATTGATAACTTTGATAATATTGGAGCTACGAATTCATAATGGACATTATTGGTGTTGTTTTTTTACATTAATTACGGTGGTGGAAAACAAAACAAAAAACAATCGTGCACCGAGTTTTATAGTGATTTTATTTACTAACCTAATTTTTGAAATGGAGCAACATTATGAACATAAATGTTAGAATTTTTTTTTTTAATTTGACCTTGGAATATTTGTTTGCATTGTTCAGGATTAATATTCAGTTAGAAAAAACTTTTAGATTAATTTCAAAGTAACTATTTTTCACAAATAATGTTTATATAAGTAATAAAAATCAGCAAAAGGTCACAACAGAGTTTTTTTATTGCTTAAAACAAGTACTATAAAGTAAAATATTTTTGTGCAAAAGAACACAAACTTTTGTTGATTTATATATAAATATTTTTTCTATCTTGACTACTTGTATAATCATAGAAGTCGTGATTCGCTTTTTTCTTGTATTTACTTTCGGATTTTTTTAACTCAAATAGATTTTCATTACGAAATGTTTTCATTTGAAAGCTGACACAAATTCAAAAAAAGAGAAATGAATGTTAGGGTATACAAACACCGAAATAATAAAAAAACATTTTGAGATAATAAAAATTGTATTTAACTCAATAATATTTCTTTGAGTTGTGTTTAAATCAGTTAGACATTAGATTGCTCCTAATGTTTGGAAACAGTTATTGTATGATTACAATCTAAGCTCATTGTCAAATCAAATTTTTTGACAACCCGTTCTGCAACCCAACATAAAGTCTTATTCGCTGTTTCTTTTGTTGCAGCAAGCTGATGGCCCGCCAGTACAACTGGAACCCGTTGACCTCAGTGTCAAGGGTTCAGCTTCAGTTTCACCGACAAGGACCCGGATGATCCAAGGATCCGCTCTTTTCCTAAACAATAACAACAACAACAACAAAACAAAATCCGTCCATTATCCACCCCATCACAGTCATCACAATAGTCAGTATAGCAGTCATTTAGCCATAACGCTAGCCCACGCGCATGCGCTCACGACAAGTCCTTCGTATCGCCATAGTCACACGAACAATAACCGACGAGCGCACGATAACAGCCGAAGAACGAATCACGATGTTACGCGACATCCGACGATTGCAGGCACGAGTCCGTCAACGCCGCCGGTTGTTTTGCAAGTTCCGAGGTTTTCGCCGAATCAACGCAATCCTGCGCAGGCGCGACCGAAATCGCCGAATATAAGAAATTCAGGTCAGTGATACTTTTTTTTTTAATTTGATAATGGAAAATCTTAACACGTGTGTCTGTCAGCTCCGACGCACGACTGGAGTTTACTCCTTTGATACGCTGTGTAATGTATTCCATCTCATTCTTTCGCACGGTAAATCCTACAGATATATGTATGTTTGTCTCTATCCATATATATAAAATTAGTCTAGCATCGCACAAGTGTAATGTATTCCATCTCATTCTTTCGCACGTTAGCTTACAGATATATATGTTTGTCTCTTTTGAAGCGGACGAGCGTAACGCCACACTTGAAGCGATGGAGCGTAACGCCTCACCAATTGATTTTACTACTCATGAAATTTCTGAACCGGGTCTTATAACTCAAAATCGTTCCATAAGGAGTAAATTCCAAAAACCTGATTTTTTTTGCAAAAAATAGTATATTACATCACAAGGGCCGAAAGTTGAATTTTGGCCCTGCGCGTCATGAACCCGAGGCGAAGACCGAGTTTTCAACTTTTAAGACCCGTGTGGTGTATACGATTTTTCGTCATATCCGCTCGAAAGTACGTACTTTCGTCAGCAGGGATGAAAGATTGACATTACTCCCAGTGAGAACGGCGGGAGTAAAAAATTTCTCATGCGTATTTATACTCGTAACTAGGGTTACCGCTGTCGTTTAATATAATAAATAACAGGGAGTAAATGTCAAAATTTCGTCCCTGCTATAAGGGACGAAA
Source organism: Xanthostigma xanthostigma (assembly GCA_963575645.1). Lineage (NCBI taxonomy): Eukaryota > Metazoa > Arthropoda > Insecta > Raphidioptera > Raphidiidae > Xanthostigma > Xanthostigma xanthostigma. Next base: position 18,702,248 of record OY754474.1, read on the forward strand.
GTACGTACTTTCGATCGAGGTATGAAGAAAATGTTATATTTGTCCTCAAAAATGCGATAGATAATTTTTTTCATTTCTGCTGCTCGTAGAAAGTATTTTCTCAAAAATGTGTGACAAGCTAATAGCGAAAAATATTTACCAAACCCTGCACTATATTGCTGTACTAAGTCTCTTCGGATCGTATATTAAAAGATAATTTGTCAAAATTAAATATGAAATGTTTTTTTTGCACGAATTGTCTGTCATATTCTAACAGTAAAATGTTGATAATTAGCTATGTTACTTTAACGTTTTCACCCATTACCATTATTTATTTACGTACATATTATGATAAATACAGTTTTCGAACATATGGGTAATGTGTACTTAATTTTAACCGACTTGCTACGAGATTTGTTTAAAAAAATTCAAGCCAATTGGGCGACGGGACCTTTCCAACAGTTTTTTTTTTTTACCAAACACCGTCATAATTCAGCCATTTTGTAAAAAACATTTACAAATTTTATACAGAAACCTTCCTCGTTTATCGCTCTTTCTATTATAGTGAAAACCGTATGGAAATCCGCTCGATAGTTTTTTAGTTTATCGCGTTCAGACAGACAGACGTGTCTTCGGCCCCGAGACAGGCCCTCAGGAAGGAGGCTGCCACAAGTGGATGTTCGCGTTATAATAAAAACAAAATTGATATTTAATACCTGCAATTTGTTCTTGTAAATTAATTAAGCCTTGCAGTTAAGAACAACTTTTGAACACCTCTAGTCGACTCCATGAAATGTTTATTAATTTAAATATGTTAATTAGTATGGTTCACTAGGTTAAAATATGTTTTCTAAAAGAAAAATTAAGAACATAATATTCTGTACAATTTCTGTGTGATTTATGGATAGCCATAAATTATTTTTGCAACATGATTTTGCTGAGAAATTTTGACAGATTTCTTTTTAATTTTTTGATTTATTTATTTTTATTTTCGATTTGTTGGTTTATAACAACGATTTCTAAAGATAATTGGACTTTTTTTACTCGTTTGTCAGAAAGAGTATACATTTTTTTTTGCGTTGGTTTTACGTCGACGCCATTAATTTTAACAAAATGTCGATTGTTTTCAATAAAAACCTTTATTTGGAATCGATTTCAAAACGTTTAATTCGATATAATTTTCTATTTCTAAATTTTGTGGCCACAATTATTCTTGCATGCGAGCATATAATATATTATTTCAGTATCAATTCTTTCTATTAACCTTTCGACAGGTTAGTTCAAACCCCTAATTAAAACTGTTTCCGTAACGTTCCGTAATGCGTGCCTTGAAAACAGTGCTGTACAATAACGTTCAGAAATTTCCATTCGTTTAGAAATTATCTCGGCAATGTACAATTTTATACTAATGAAGTCATTACAGTAACAAAATTGAGAAGCGTGACTAAAGGTCACCTCACACGAGGCTGGTTTTGCCGCTAGATTCTTTGCTAGATTTGACTGCTATATTTGAAGCGCGCTGTTACGCTGGTTTTACGTGTTCGCTTAACACGATGCGCGTATTGAAGAATGCTGTGTAGACGGGCTTGATGCGCGCGCAGCGACAGTTCGAACGTTTATTGTCTCTGAACAGAACCCACACTACGACGCCATGTTTCTGGGTGTTAATCCACGTCACCCACGTGACAAGATACTGCTTCCCTAATTGGTTCCTGCTCGAAACAAACGCATTTCGATCCTCGCAGCAACGATTCCAGCGGAGAAACCAGACTCGCGTGCAGCGGCACGACGTATCGATGAATTGTTGAATATATAAGTTTTTGACGGCGACTGTACTATTGATCTAAGATCAACACGTAGATCATATTAATCTACTAAACACGTCAATAGTTTAAAAGTAAATGCGCTAAATTATACACACAGTGTACTTCACATTCTATAAATTTATGACCTGTTCGTACGGTCGGTAATTTAGGTTTTTATTTCAATTTTGGTCGGTAAATAATATACATTTAGTTGTACGGAACGAATTAGTAATTGTTCCGTACTTGTTTTCTGATACTTTACTTCTTTTTTCGAACATTCATTTTTATCTCGTTATTGCGTTAACTGTACATGCCGACCATTCACGTTCTAAACCCCAAATTGTATTTTATAAGCATATGTTCATTGAAAAGACTGTGATTATGTTGGGGGAAAAAATGTTCCGACCGGTTGTTAAAAAATAATTAAATGGAAGCGTTTTTTAATATTGTATAAAAATATTGGTTAGTTATTATTTTGGTTAAAAGTATTTTATACCTTAAAGCATTTTTGTGTCGTGTAGTTTGTCAGAATGGCGACTTGTTGCAAAAGTGTGTGAATTATTTTTTGCGTTGAATATTTCTGCGAAATTTTGGCTGTACTTAACCCTTTACAACCGATTCTATATACGGGCGTAAGTATCGAAAAAAAATGTTTTTGCCGCATTTTGAACGCAATTTGCACGGTTACTTCATGCGGGTTATTTTCACAATTTTTGTTATTAATTTTTCTAGATTCTTTGGCCCCTAAATAATCAAAAACAAAAAAAAAAAGTTTCGCGGATTGTAAAGGGCTATAATATAGATTTAAAAATATTTTAAACTATTTTTTTTATCAATACAAAAAAATCGTAACTATGTATTTTAACCTTTCGGCGATACCAAAAACTAATTAACCATTTTGTGTGTGTATTTGTATTTGTTTGACAAATTTGTTTGAAAATATTTTGTCTTCAAATCTTTGATTAACGTCTGATTAGAACTCTTCAATAAATAAAATTATCGACCAATTTTTCAGAGAATATATTAACAAAAAAATGTATAATTTATACATTAACGTTTCGATCCGGATTTGGATCTTCTTCAGAACTGATCTTAAAAATATAAAAAATAATTAATATTTAATTTCTAATTAGCTTTTAATAAAATTCTTTCAAAATTATTAATTAATATCAAAATAATATATTTTTTTGTCAATATATTGTCTGAAAAATTGGTCGATAATTTTATTTATTTTGTCTTCATTTCAACGAGAACAAAAAATGATATAAAAATTGAGATAGTCTGCAACCGAGTTGAAATTTTCTAATCATATTATTATCTGTTAAATTCAATAACAACATTTTAAAACTCTTGTCCAGACTTCAGTACACTTATGTACTGTCAGCTCTTGGACTGTTTGTTATTCGAAAAAAAAATGTTTAGAATATTTAATCGATTTGATTTCGGCAGTCGGTCTGTTTGTTGAAATTTATGAAAAGCATTTCCATTCTTGTTAAAACAAAATCGACGATTTGTTGTTAAATATTCATTCAAAGTTTACCGTTCGTCCGGAAATTTGATACAGTCGAAGTGAAGTTTTTATTTGAATAAAATAGCATCGGAGACGAGTCGATATTTGTGGTGGGATGCGATAGCGCGGTCGAAAGGGGCACACACCGTCTTTTAGATCGACCACCTACGAGTCAGCAGGCAATAATTTATAACCTCAAACAAAATCAGAATTCATGGCGCGTTATAGAGACGTGAAATTGATGTTAATATATTATTATTATAAATGCATAATATGTGTTAATTTTGGTTCAGTGCAATGCTCATGCTTCTTATATGATAAAAGTGACGATGTCTTAGTTTTAAGTTACTGCAGGGGTTCTGCGGAAGATTTATTTTATGCACACCCATGCCTCGAATTTGTTCCGGCCCTCCCAAGTCCCAATCGGGGCCGGCTTATCCGCTAACCATTATTTGACACGATTCCAGTATAGTACGCGCCACGGATCTAAGAGGTTCGGAAGTTAGTCACAAACAGCGTCGCAAAGGCACATTTTAGAGTCGTTAATACTCCCACCACCTCTCAGATACTTGCACGGAACGTGCGCTCGTCGGTGATTGGCCGTGATCTCTCGTTGCCTTTGTCACTTGTCGCTTTCCTGCTTTAAAGTACAGTAGTTGAGCTGCGAATTTGTAGTTTTTCAACAGACTGTACAAGCACAAACCTGCATTCGCATCTAACTTCCGGGCCTTTTAGATTTGTGGCGCGTACTATAACATTGTAATTCAACAACACTGAACGCATATATCCTACTATCGGTTCCGCCCGGTTTCACCCGGGTGCAAAAGAACGAATGGGGGGAGGCACATGAGTACGCACATTCATCTTAGTTGACCGAGATGAATGTTGTGTCCAAATTTCATGATGATCGGAGTTACCGTTCAAAAGTTTTTATCGAACGGACAAATTGTGAGTTACATTTTGCAACATTTTTCATTGATGCTCCGTTCCTATTGGTCGTAGCGTGATATTATATAGTCTATAGCCTTCCTCGATACATTGGCCAGCCAATAATTTTATTTTTTTTTTCAATTCGAACCAGTAGTTCCTGAGATTAGCGCGTTCAACCAAATAAACACACAAACTCTTCAGCTTTATATATTTTTATAGAAGATAAGTAGTTTATGTATCGAGATTATAATGCATGTTTTCTGTGGAAAAACGAGCGTCAGCCGTAAAAGCGTTAATAATTCTTACAAGAATTTGACTACTTGATGTGACAATTATTTGTTGAGATTTGAGAGGTTTGCCACGCCTGTTGTGAAATAAAAGTTGAAAGGCGTTTGCAATGAATCTTGATGTATTCACTGTCTTTTTAATTTAAGTATTTATTTTTTAATAAAATAAAAAAATATAGTTAAATGTTTTAATAAATTCGGTGAATATTTAATAGAATATTTTTAAGGTGTAATTATTATTGAAGTAGATAAATAAACGCATATAATATTGATAAAATAACCGGAGGTTAAAATATTCCGATATATCAGTGTGTATGCAGATATTAAAAGCCGTGCTTTTCGATCTTCACGTGTCAGATCAGACGTGCGCGGAATAGTCTTCGTGATCTGAAAAGCTGAGAGCAAAAACAGAAAGCTCTTTTATTTTTTATACGATTTTAAAAACTTTTTTGCACAACCTTCGACAGTATGTAAACGCGTAAAGTGCACATAGGGAAATTAGCATTGGGAAAAAATACTTGGATCAGAGTTAGCCATGACTGCATTAATTGTTATTTCAATGAATTATCGTGGTAATCTTGAGGATTTCTATTTTATTTTGATTTATTTTTAATTTTATTTTACTTGGCTTTTTTAATAATAAAAAGCTCTTATAAATCATTATTTTAATATTTTTGTACAAAAATAAAACAAAAAAACAACTCCATCTGTTTGGAAACATTTCATTCAAAAATTGTCTGACTGGTATGACGTATGCGCGTTGGTAAATCAGTGACCCAATGTCTTTAGGTTCAACACGAATAGGCGGAGATATTTGATCTCGCACCATATTTAAGTATTTTTGGAAATTTATTGTCCCATTAATAAAAAAGTCCGATTATGTTGCAATCATTTGAATATTTTCTTCGGTAGTATACACATTCATTTTGCAAAAGAATATTATCTGTCAAATTGAAAAACAAGATTTCAAGGCTCACTCTGATCCAGTCATTTTTTTCCCAATGTTAATTTCCCTATGTGCACCTTACGTGTTTACATACTGTATATAGCGCACGCAATATGACCCGTTTAGCACTAGTGGGTAAAGCAAAACGAAACAAATTCGCTTGTCTTATAAAAAATCTATATACAGATAAAACATAAAGTTAAGTGTCTGTCTGCAATGTCAAAATAACAGCTTTTTTCTAAATGCATATAGAAAGTATATACGGTACTTATAACAAAAACAATTTTTAAAGTTTTTGTCTGCCTGTCTTTCTGTTTGTTCCGCCGGCTAATCTCAGAAACGACTGGACCGATTTCGACGGAACTGTCACTGGGAGATAGCTGATCTTATAAGGAGTAACACTTAGGCTATAAAAAATATAGGGAAGTCTTTTTGTAAACTCTGCGAACTGAACAAACATATTACACGCGGACGAAGTCGCGGGTTACAGCTAGTTGTCAATATTTTCTAAATTTTGTTTCGAAAAGCTTCTTGCAATCGATATTTTTCACTCCACTCGGTACTTTTGCTGTATACTCTGCGACACTCTTCGGAACTACTGTTAGACGCGAATATAATTTTTTCGAATTTTGTAGTTGTGATTTATACTGAGTAATAGAGCTGTAAAAGTAACGAGAAATTGTGTACCAGTATGTATTCGTTACTTAAAGAACCAGTACCCGTTACTTTCGTATCGTTACGTTACTCGTTACTTTTCATACGACATACAATCGTGTACTAACAGCATCAAGCATGTACCATCGCATCGAGGAGCGTCGCATACGTGATACGGTAGGACTTCGTTCGTATAACGTATAACCGCATCAAACGAGTCGAACTGACGTGGATACGACAAATGCGAGTAACGAAATGAATTTGTAAGTAACGATTCGTTACTTCGAGTCAGACGATGTACCCGTTACTCAGTAACGAATACATACGGTTTGTTACAGCTCTACTGAGTAACAAAAAGGTTACATTATAATACAGGGTCGTGTTCTATAAAGGATGAATGAAGAAAATATGTACCCAAATCTTGGATTGTTGGAGAAGATGGACAAATATGTATTCATTTTTCATATGATTTGAAATATCGGAACATTTTTTTCATCGTTCAGATGTACGAAGAGCACGTTCTATACGTAATGTATTGTAAATCACTAAATAACTTACATATACCTATCTGGAACAGTGAGGGGTAATTATTTTTAATTTTGGACACAATAATTGCTTCTCACTGGCAAATATAACACATTAAATCCGTGCATCGTGTATATCCAATGTTGATTAACTTGTATATATCAATTATATTATTGATAAAAGATTTATTTGTTGCTGGATTTCAAAATATATTGCTGTTAAACAATGCTATTGTTTTGACACAGATGTTTATCGCGTTTTTTTACTTCCGAAAGTGCTATTTGCAATGCGTTGATTGGTCAAAGTCACAATGAAAATTGTGGGCTCGTTGATCGCCGTCAATGTCATTTATTCATCAAATATTTTTCAAATTTTTGAGCCTCTGTGAATTAATTCATGTACTATTTTTCTGGAAGGTTTCACGTTCTATAAAATCGAAACCATTTTTAACGTTCGCTGCTGGAACTTTTATTCATTGTATTATTTTGAAAAGTGTACAAAAAACTTTTTTTACAGTAATTTTTGTTTCTAAGTCTTGTTCCGTGAAGATACAAAAAAAGACTATTGATGTGTAGGATATTTAAATAAATAAACAACAAAATTATCCAGTTGTCAAGGTCATTGCTAGGCTACTTTATAACAGGTTAACCATTATATTAATTGATTTATTATAATTCATTTGCATAACGCAAATTATTATTGGAGGGAATCTGTTCCTTTTATATAATATCTGTATTGGATTTTTAATTCGGCTTTAATTAATAGGTCTATTTAAACATTAATCACATTTTTAAGTAGATGTTTAAATAAAGTAATCTTAATTTAATTATAATTCAATATTAAGATGATTTATGATCATTGCGTGGTCAATTAACTTTTCTTGGGCGTAAAGAAGTCGAAATTATTATTTAGTTTTTTCTAGAATACCGATTACGACAAATTACGATTATTACGATTTTTAAGATTATTGGCATTTTTACGATATTATTATTTTATTCAAGCACATAGCGTAGTGGCCAGGCTTTGTCCGGGTAGCAACAAGATAACCGAGGGCAACAAATTTCTCATAGTGTGGCCAGATCATTCCAATTTAGCTCAGAAAATTGCATCCCTATGTTGTCTTAGCGTAATACTATATCTTATAATAATATTTATAAAGATTGTCTTACTCAGAAAGAAATGAGCTTTAAAACGGTGATAATAATTTTTCAAATCGACACAGTAGTTCCTAAGATTACTCACGACTAACAAACACTAACTTTTAATCTTTACTAGCAGCCCGGATTTGTAGAACAGACAGGCATTGTCGTATATTTATTAATAATAGCCGTTACCAGCGGCGTAACACGCGATTGAGACGAGACACGGCAGCGACAATAGTAGTGGAACCTTCGGCTCCACCGTATTATAGTTGAGTCTCGCGAGGCAGAGACAACAGTAGTGGAGCCATTGTTTTTATAAATTAACATTTACGGAATAATGTATAATATTTGTCTTTCGATGAATCTCTAAGGGTTCCGTAGGCGAAACAGTTTTGAAAACGCTGGACTGTATAGTAGTGGCATTTTACATCATAAAGCTCAAACATTTTTTTTTTATAATGGTGGTTGGACCGAATCTTGTCTTTGACCAGTTGTGCTCAAACGTTTGAAATACGAACAATATTTACGAAAACAGTCTAAATATTCAGTTAGATAATTTCTAAATACTGTTCATTGAACATAAAAAATCGGTTTTATAAAAACTGTAGGCCGCATGCGATTGTTCATATAAATTTTATTTGCCAAATGTTAAAATAAGCGTCGATACGTCAGGCGTCTTACAATTAAATTATCTTACACTTCATAAAATTGTATGTCTTCAGCATAAAGTAGTGTTGATCCAATAGAATGTTACGATGAAGGAAGGTTTTGGTTGAGGCACATAAATAAATAAGCTTTACCAATGTTACGCTAATGGCCAACGTTTCGAAAAATTTATTTTTATCTTCAGGGCCTCAAGCTGGTTATAATAATATGATCATGTATATTGTTTTAACAATTTACTAACTTTTGACCAGCTGGAGGGCCTGAAGATGAAAATAAATTTTTAGAAACGTTGGCCACAAGCGTAACATAGTTAAAGCTTATTTAAATCTTTGATTAACGTCTGATTAGAACTCTTCAATAAATAAAATTATCGACCAATTTTTCAGACAATATATTAACAAAAAATATCAATAATACATTAACGTTTCGATCCGGATTTGGATCTTCTTCAGAATGGATCTAAAAATATAAAAAATAATAAATAATTAGTGCCTATTTATTTTTAATGTAATTCGTGAAAGATTTTTTTTATTATATATAAATATCGAAACGTTAATGTATTATTGATATTTTTTGTTAATATATTGTCTGAAAAATTGGTCGATAATTTTATTTATTAAAGCTTATTTAATTATGATCCTCACCCAAAACCTTCCTTCATCATAAAATTGTATATCAAACATGTTTTTTTCTTGTTTGCATAATTAAACAATTTGCGTGGAAAAACGTAAAGACGTTAAAATATTTTTAATGATAATGAATTTAAAATGGGGTTTCGCGTATCCAAGTGCATGCGTTTTTGGAAATAATGTTTTGAAAGTGATAAACGTGAATTATGTTCCACCTATTTCGTACCGCTGTATCTTCATTTTTGAAACTGTATAGGTCATAGCAGGACATCAAATCCAATGTTATGCAACACAATATAAAATTTATACCTGAATAGAATTAGTCAAACATGTACGCGATGGGACTAGACTAAAGGCTTCAGTTTAAAAAAAATATTGTGTTAGTCGGTTGAAATATATAGATAAATTTATTTGTTTTCATTACATATCTTGAAAAAATTTCGCGAAAACTTTTCGAACGGTGGAAATTAGAGTTCGGGTAACTACTAACATCGTGTTTTAATAATTAATTTGTTTCATCTCTTATTAAAAAATGTGTGTGTAAGATTTTAAATCGTGAAAATGGAGGAATGGAAGATTGGGTACCCATATGCTCTCAGAAATACCGTAATAACTCATTTCTAATTTTCGACAGTTGTGTTTGTGTATAAGAAAAACCGCGAGTTTGTCTGTTAATTTGAGTGACTTTGTGATTCTTCCGTTGATTATTCGTCTGCTTTGACCCGAACCACAGATTATTTCGCCGACTACGAAACGATCAACTGGTCAGCACTTTTTTCAGTCTAAGGCATGTAAGTTTTTTTTATATTAAATTTTCATACAAATTCGATACGCACGTTCGTTAATTGCAAATAAATGTCGCCTCTAGTAATCTCACATCACTCATTCTGTCATCTACAGTACTCCCAACGTACCACGTATTTACGTATACAGGGTGTTCGATGTATCACCTCGCGTCGTTTTTGTGTGAAATAGTTCGACCTTTCCTTTTCTCAATATTTCTTTAATACTCGGACTATCTATATTAGGGGTGGGCAAATCTTTTGATCGTCGGGCCACAATGCGGATAAAATTTTGACCGCGGGCCAAACAAATTCTTTTTCTAATTTTTTTTTTTTTTTGAAACAACAGTTTTAAGTCTTTAAACACTATTTAATATTTTTCTAAAATTCGTTTTATGCGTTAATTTATATCGGCAAACAGTAATATTTTTGCGTTTAATAATTTATAAAATGTTTCTTTCGTGGGTCGGATCCGGGGACGTGTATAAGAAAAAATTATGGGACCGTGTATAAAAAAGAACTACGGGGTCGTGTCGATGCGATTGAGTTTTTTTACACAGTGAAAAGGGGAGGGCGTTTGGAGGGAGTTCTTAGTAATTCTACACCAGTTGCTATGACGTGTACCCATATGTGATTTCTGATTGGTTAGATAAGTTAGATTCAAAAAATGACAGTAAAAGACGAAAAGTTTTTATGGAAATTTGTGAATAATCCGCAGTTTTTTTTTTGAACGTCAAAAGTTTGCGTTTTCTATGACAAAAAAAAAGTCAAAATTTGGGCACATCGAGTTATCGTACTTTGAAATCGGTCCAAAAGTTTTCAAGTAGATCGCAGCGTGAAAAAGAAAAAGCCATTTTTCCGCGTACCCTGTATAAATTTCAGGTGTAGCCGAGTAACGCGGTGTCCATACCGTGTGTGCGCCGTGTTGCAAATTTCATACATAAGCGGCGGATCGTACTTTATAATTAAACAAAAACCTGTCACCGTTATAAATAAACACAGTCACACGTCACATACAAATATTGTTATTGTTATTATTTTGTGCGCATGTCCTAACATTCTATTGTTTGCCTTTCAGTTAATTCTGTTGTGTAAATCGTGTTTAAATATCCATCATCTTTGAATTAAGACGAATTACAGCCATCCGATTAGCCAGTATTATTTATAAAAACATTTTAACAATTCCTCCGAGTGTTAATAATGTTGTTTATGGTACGGTTGTGGATTTCAATTGTTTCGAGTGGCACGAATTAAGAATGAAGCTTTTTTTTTGTTTAGTTAAACAATTTATTATTGATATTCTAAGTTATTGTTTTAAAATATACTTTTTAGATAACGAAAAATATTTTGATTTCTTTTTGAAGTGAAAACTTCTTTAGCGGCGTTGTACATTTTTTTTGTAATGGGTAAAAAATGTTAAACTCGCGTCAGATTCAGATTGATAATTCGTAAGACCTGATCGAAAATGCGTAAGACAAAATTCGTAAGACGAAAACTTTTTTGTTTTTTTTGCTTAGCTATTTTAAAATAAATACAAAATGTAATCACATATTTTAATGGAGTAAGCAATTGTCTTTCAAATGCAAGAAACAGTTTTTTGATTTAATAAATATATTTTGACAAAATCAAATGTTTGTAAAAACAATTCTCACTAGTAGTGGATTTCTGAGTAACGCTAAGTATATATATACGAGTTGTTGCGGCACGTCTACCGTACTTGCTTCGGTAGTACTTATACTAAAATTGGAATGATACAGAGAAGATTCAAGTTTTCACTTCTGCCGGCACTCCCGGAGTGCAACCCGTCTTTTTTTTTATTTTTCTGTAATACGCATCGGCCTTAAAATACTTTCTTTCAAATATTAAACAGTTATGTAATCGTGATGTTGCACGACTGTATAATTGAATTAAGAGTCGTAGTTGTCAACTTTCAATTTATAGATTGTATATTAAAGTGAATCTTCGTTTTGTTATGCGGGTCAGTGGTGCCTCGTGAAACAATAATTATAGGCATTGAAACAATAAAATTATAAATTTCCTCTTACACCGTAAAAATATTGTTTGATTTTGTATGTGTTATAGGTATTACCTATAACAGTACTAATTCTCGAGCATTAAAATCATTTTTATCAATCGTATATTACACCACAAGGGTCAAAGTTGTGGTATGATGCCTGAGGCGAAGCCGAGAGCATCATGGCGCGCAGGGCAACGATATCGTATTTTCGGCCAGTGTGGTGTATACTATTTTTCTTCATACCTCGGTCGTAAGCACGCTTATTAAATACATTAATTAATTACTTATTAATTACATAAAAACACAGATAAATTCCATGCAAGAAGCTTTGAGGTTATACGTAAAAACACGAATGACAGCTGTTCGCGACCATTAGCTAAAATGTAATAGGGTTGCTATGGAAACAACATCTAAACAACAGTAGATTGGTTGTTTTTGCTTTACTACCGCCCAAACGTACGAACTTCCCGCATTGCGTGTAATGCCACCAAGGAGTATATGTTAGACTTTCTGCCTTACAATTGATGCCGAAAGTATGCACTTTCGATCGAGGTATGAAGAAAATTATATATTCCTAAATTAAGCTTATAAAACAAGACACAATTTTTTTGATTTTACGAAAAAATAATACAAATTTTGATTAACTTGAAAATCACAAATTTAATTATTATTTTTATTTATGTGGTTATCCAAAACTAACAATTTATAGCTTTAATTTATCCAATATCGTCTAAATAATAAAAAATCACTAGACCGACGCCGCAGGCAGTTAATTTGAAAAAAATGGCAAAATGATTTTCAATGAGCTGCCACTGGCGCGTCATTAGTCATTACTCATTACCATCAAAACAAATTACATGACCAAGCAGATTTATTATTTGTACATCGGGACTCGTGGTAGGCCACGACTAAAATCTAGAAAGTTGCAAGCGCATTGTTTAGCTTCCAAAATCGACGAGATTTTGAAAAAATAATTTTTATAATAAAATATATTACTAAATTCATAACAAAAATATTAAGAGCACTGTGGTTTGAATCTAATAAAAAATAGAGAATAGTTACTTCTTACCACAACAAGTTTATTAGTGGATGTACATTTCGAGAGCTATGCTCTCATCTTCAGCAATACACTAAACTTTTGACACTAAAGTTTAGTGTATTGCTGAAGATGAGAGCATAGCTCTCGAAATGTACATCCACTAATAAACTTGTTGTGGTAAGAAGTAACTATTCTCTATTTTTTATTACTAAATTCATATTTTTAAACTTTGTTATTGATAAAAATTATTGCCTGAAAAAATATTCTGCGTAATAATCATATTTTTGAAATTGAGTTCTGTTTTCTGCTTGGGGAATTTCTTATTATATCGTTTTGTTGCGTGTGTGGTAACACTGATTTTATGTCTTAATTGTGTTTTGTGAACGTAATAAAAACACGCTACTGAATTTTAAAATTTTAAGAGAGCAAGTATTATACTGACACAAAAAGTAATAAAAAAAATGAACACGAGAAAAATATACAGCAATTACTCGGATGACAGTAATTTCAGACAGCAAGTAATTCATTGACGTTTCTAGTCGGTTTCTTTCCGTGCTGCAATGCACTGCAGTTATTGGATCGTACACTGTGAAACAATTGAGGCAAACAAATGCATGCTTGTACCTATATTGGATCGTATAATTTACTAGCGATCCCGTCCGGTTTCACCCGGGTGTAAAAGAACGAATGGGGAAGGGAGGAACATCAGTACACACATTCATCTTAGTTTACCGAGATGAAGGTCAGATAACAGATCGTAGTGTTGACGTTGTTTCAAAATTAAAACCGTCAGATGGCAGACGTTGTTCAGCGTTGCTGTATTTTAATTAATTTACAAAAACAGAAGCAATAATACATTTTTTAGTTGTCGATGTCAGTAGAGCAAGCAATTATCTGTAAAACGATATATAATTTATGTGGAGAAATTGTGTGGTTTTTTCTAAAAAGGGAGGCAAACATCTTTAACCTTAGCGTATTAATATATATGGTTTTTGCTTTTGCAGTTCAAACATCCGATTTCTTAAAAGATTCTTGTGAGTCCAACCATGATCGAAATTTTAATTTTAAGACTAATTGCTGTACTTGGCGTACGGGTTTAGCTTGTAAATCCAATAAGTCCATTTATGGGCTTCTCGGAGATGAGTTTTAATAATTTCTTGTCGTCATTCTTAACACATTCATACAATAAATAATCATTTGTGATGTTTGAACGTCAATAATAACTTCAGTAATTATTTGGTTGATTTTTAAATCACGAAAAATAATTTAGTCTCGATGGACTTTCTACAGGTAATAATTATTTAGATGACGTTCGAATTTGACTGATGCACATTGCCTGTGACATTTAAAATGGCAATATTAATTCTTCTCAATTGTTTTTTGACTTTCGGAAATAGTGATTGTTAATAGGAGCTACAAATTGAAATCTTCATTGTTAATATCACTCAAAATTTCAAGGATCTGAACACAGTAAAACTCACGTATTTTCATCATCACTGAGTCACTGTGTGGCTGTCATGTATCAATCAGAAAAAAATGAGTGTGCCTTAGACCACAGAACTGAAGTAAAACTTCTTGCTGCTATAATTTGTTATTATTCACCCGAAACTTCACAAAATATTAACTTTAAAATGATTTTACAATTTTATTCACTTTAAACGTAGAATATTTAATGTATTGAACAAAATTTTAATTTATAAAATTGTTCAAGGACGAAATGAACAGTCTATTGTAAGAAGAAAGAAATATAAACATAAAGATAATGAAAACAAAAGTAATACATTGCAATTACTTAGCTCTCGTTGGATTTTAAGCGTAAATCTTTATGAAATATTATTTAAAGTAGGTTTACAAAACATTTTTCTGTTCCCGATAGCGCTACTGGCAAGTAAAGTATGTGTGATTCTATTGTTATATTTTCGGCCACCTGGTGGCGCCACTAGCCAGTGAAGTATATTTGTCATCCTCTTTCTATCTTCACTAACTTATATCTCCCTCTCAACTTCCGTTCGCCTCGCCCGATCACACTTTCCGTAAATCTCTCGTCTTGCATTCCACCAGCTTACTCCCCAAGTCAAGCGTGCCTAAACAAGTTTTACTTCAAAAAACCTTTTTTATTTTGAGGTAAAGCGTAGGAGGAGACACTTTGCACATGAAGTAAGAACTAAATATTTGAAAAAGTGCGAATAAAATCAATATTGAAAATAGCTAGCGTTGCGAACAAACGACTGTATTAAAAAAGTAATCACACAATATCAAAACACACTTACCCTGTCGAAATTCATTATCTTATAAATAGCGGCTCTGTCTGGCTTTGCCCGAATTTGTAAATTGCCATCGTTTTTTCGTCGACTCTTGTTGCAAAATTTTATTATTTTAACGCGATAATATATAGCCTATGTACATCCTGTCATTCTAAATATCGGTGGAAAAATTTTTGAAATCAGATGAGTAGTTTCGGAGATTACCTCCTACTTACAAACTTTACCTCTTTGTAGTATTAGTATAGACTCTGAATTTTGTCGAGTACACTCCTGGTTATATTATTTACAACAACAAAAATACAAATGTTAAATGAAAACTTGATAATAAAATTTTATAGCTGTGCAAAATTCGAGTTGATCTACAATAGGGTCCTCTATAATGCAGGTGAGGTACGAACACATGAAATTTAATGGGGTGACTGACTTGCTATTTGGTGTTGCTTGCAACTGCACGTATAAATGATAGCATCTTGAGCCATTTATTTTTATGGCTCCAGTTTCATCAAAATAATTGGCTCAACGACAGGACCGCACACATAACTACAAACGTTTAAAAACAAATCGCGATTGGCGGTTGACTTGTCAAGTCATAAGTATGTTAAAAAAATTCAGCCAATCGGGCGACAGGAACGTTCCGACATCAAAAATATTGACATTTGACGTATTATAATACAGAAAATAAAATCAAAACGAAAATAAATTGTAAAATTTTGACCTAAATTCGTATTACTGAAGTTGGAAATAGTAAAAATATATTATTGAAGAATCGCGTTAGAGATTCTTTTCTGTGCTAAATGCCGACGAATCTCTAATAGATTCTTATACATTGATTTTGCCTGTCTCCCATATAACGCCGTGTATAAGAGGCTAGTTTCCAAGTTTAACCCTGCCGCACATGCACACACTCGCACTCGTTCACGAAACTGCGCCAATGTGGCATTGTCACTGGTGGGCACGTGTGTGTCCGCAGTTGCTCACACGAATCGCACATCAGTCAGTGCCTCAAGTGGCATTCGTAGATGGGAACAGGATGGATGCGATTGATTTAAGTTCAGAATCCGACAGTGATAACGAATTTTTAAATACATTATTGTTAATAAGGAAGGCATCCGGGGAAAAAATTGGAAGAGCTCTTACATGTCCAAAAGGAAAACACATGGAGACATTCAGACGAAAAATTCAAAAACTATTTTAGAATGACTATAGGAACGATTTCAAAGAAGTACATGCAATAATTGCTTCGTTTCCAAATAGAATCTTTTAATGTTCATGTAATCTGGGTGTTTTACATCTTATAAACATTTTTTGCTACAGCTGCAATTAGTTCCTCCATCTTTCAAACACTCGCGTCACTGCCACTCGAAATTAGTGTCTCGATCACCTAGCCAACATGCGCGTACACGCTCATGTACGTACCTGCGTCGACACGGGAGAGCAAATGCGGAGTTGGGTACTGTGCCATAGGTTTTAAATTTTGCCACTCGCACGTGACTCGTGACGACCAATGCGAGTGTGTGCATGTGCGGCGGGGCTTATAGTTCTGTGACTTTCGTCTTACCAAATTTTCGTATCACACATATAGTGCTTCTATACAACAATAATAGCAATTTACTGTTACTGCCCGGTGGCCGAGCTGTTAAGACGTAAGGCCAGGGTCTAGGGTTCGATTCCCGCCAACATCATTGGAAATTTTTTTTTTTACATTATACACGTAATAATTGATAACCCTTTTTTTAAAAACGGTTAAAAATGATTCGATATTATAGATTGGTTGGGGATTAAAATAATATTTAGCTTGACAGTAGAGGCGTTAATCCGGTCCTGATCAGGGAACAGTGTGGTGAGTGAAGTTTATTGTTTACGGGTCCGGTGACGGGCGGTCGACGTATTCCGTAGTAAATGTGTAATTGTATACAATCGTGATTTTCAATCTACGTACATACTATATAGGTGCATAAGCCAGCCTCTAGTTACTACCGAGTACTAACTTCTTATTACATATATAGTAGGTATATATATTGTTCATGCGCAGACAGTAGTTAGTCACAGCGAAAGACCTCGATCGTATCTAAATACTACACCTATTACCTATTTGGCTTATTACAACAATGGCTTTGTTGCGACTTCAATCGATAGACTTGAGAAAGTTTACCGTATGATAGAGTTGGATTTGAATCAGCGTTGCCAACTTTTTTTTGCCAAGTCGGGATTTTGGAACTCTTTGAGTGAAAACAGCGGGATTCTTTCGTCGAAAGCGGGACATAGTAAAAAAATGTATAGGTATAATCAGAAGTTTTCAAATACCTATTTATCTTTTTATTTGAATTAAAATTACGTTTACGTGACAATAGATAGCAAAAATAGCCATAGAAAATGTATTTTAATAAAAATATAATATTTTAAATCAGATTTACCTTATCGTTAAATAGTTGAGTCTTATTCGTCTTCAGAATATAAAAAAAAAAACAGAAATCAAAATCAAAAAAGTTTATTCATTAGAAAAATATGGCGTTTCAAACAATAGTCTGTGGAGTGAGTGTTACAAATTGCAACTTACAATAAGAGAATAATTATTTATAAGAATTACTTATTCATGATATTTCTGTGAAGATTTAACTTCTTTTAAAGTTATCCCGAGTTATCCCCGAAAAGCGGGACTGAGCCTGTCCCGCGCGGGACATTTAATTTTGATTTAAAAATAATGACGTCCCGCCAAAATCGGGACGTCTGGCAACGCTGATTTGAATCAATGATCAAACGAAGTAATGATGGAAAATATGTCTCACCCTAGGCGTAGAGGGTACATTCAAGGAACGGAAATTATCTTAAACTAGCGGCACGGTCCGGCTTCGTCCGGATTTGTAGACTGTCTGATTAAAGATAGACATATTGTGCTATATCGGACTTTCGTATAGAACAATAGCTGTATTTACAGGGCCTTATCATATATTTTTTAATAATAGCCGTTGCTCGTGGCTTGGTTGGCAAGCGATTGGGTCGAAACACGGCAGCGATAAAAATATTTGAGTCTTCGGCTCCACCATATTTCGAACCTATTTTTTGAGCGCCTCGAAGACTGCGATTCCAAAAGAAGATACAGTTAAAATAAATAGGTTTATTTAACAGGAAGAACCTATTACCATAGTGTCAACAGCTATATTTTACGAGAAATTATAATAATAAACGTAGACAAACAAAACTTACTAATTTTTATGTGTTGGAAAACTAATTTGTGTTGTTTAAGGAAATGTAGTTTAATATATTAGGTATATAGTTTAGTAATCGTACAGAACCCTCGATGCGCGAGTTGCACTCGACATCGATCGTTTTTTCTATGTAAATAAAGTTAGACATCTGTATTAGGGGCTCGTAAAAAATTTATTTCGGCAATAGCTTTGTTGACTTTCACTGGTGTAATTTTTTAAAAATTGTATGTGTTACGGTAAATGTGCACTCTTGGGAAATGTACACTTTTACCGTAAAATGTGCCGGAGAATGTGTACATTAAATGTAGATATTGCGGCAAATGTACACATTTCCCGGCACATTTTACGGTAAAAGTGTACATTTCCCAAGAGTGCACATTTACCGTAACATATGCACATTTTTGTGAAGAATTTCGGGAATTCTACGATTGTGTTTTAAGATAATTCCATCGGAATTATTTTTCATATAATATAAACAACTGTAATAACTTTTATTCTGAGACACTTTTCCCGTCGAATTGCGGTGGGATGAGTTTTCCAGCAATTCGTGACCACCGTGTATAAAAAGTCTTGAGTGTGCTAGCAGGCCAGCAGGTTTTAATTAAAGTAATTAAGACAGTTCAGGTGGGGTTTCGCTGATAGACATCGTTAATGAGACGACAATACCGATTTCAGTTGCAATGCGTATAAAAAAATACCGAGTCACTTGTAGGATATATTGATTGCAAATTAACATACAAGGAAGGACACCGGTTTTAATCATACGTGGATATTTTAAGCTTCTTATATCCTTATGCCGGGTTGCAGAAAACATTGTCAGAAAATCTAATCTGACAGTGACCAAAATCAAAATCAAAACATGGTGGCATTTTAAATCGATCCTACACGAAAAATAATTGACCTACTGAAAAGATTTTTTTTAAACTGTGTGTGCTATCTAAGGGAGTACAGTAGTAGACTCTTTGAGGTATACAAACATGCTTTTTTATTGGGGATACTAATTTTTTTATTATTTGGAGTACATAACTGACATTTTGCACCAAGAATAACAAAGGTACACACTATTGACCACTTCTATTCACGGTGGACACAATTGTGTCCATGGTGGAGAGAATCTGTAACGTCCTTCGTAATAATGAAAAACTCCCTATAACGTCGACATTTTTACAATTTGGTTGGTTTGCCTTAAAACCCATACATTAATACCCTCTTTATAGCGCAACAGCCATTCTCTATTACGAAGAAATATGTTCATATTTAGGCATCAGCAAATATTTACAGACGTAAAGAGGACGATTCTGAACCATCACCAACTATTCAACAAGCACTTGATGCCGCTAAACTTATCGAAAAATTCCTATTGTTTAATGGAGATGATTCCACGACATCCCAAGCCATTTATAAGATACTTAATAAAATACAAAACAAATATTGGCATAGCAAAAAACGTCAAGCAAAGTTAACAGACTCTATGCGTTTGGAATAAATTAATTAGATTAAATTTGGTTATTTTTTTTTCTTCCCTCCATATAATGAAAACTCTTTATAACGAAAAAAAATGCGCGGTCCCTTGAGATTCGTTATAATGAGGTTACACTGTATTTGGTTTTGTCTGCGTACAATCTAATGTTCTACATGGCAGGGATTTTCGCAGTGACTTTAGATTGTAAAATTACTGTCAATCAAATTTTTGACAAAGCTTTCTGCAACCCGGCTTTATTGTATATTATAACCTCCAAATAGTCGCAACTTATTGCGTTAAGTCAATATCATATTTTTAACCGACCTAAAAAACAGATTATTAATTCTATGTGTGTTTGCCGTAATAGAACTACTCGACCGATTTGTAAAATTATATATTTGAATCATAATAAATTATAAAGACTTGTAAACACTCTTAACTTGTTTAAATTAAACTGAATGTAAATATCAATCAATCGATAACTTTATAATACGATGTTAAGTGATATTTATTATTACTGCTTTGTGGTGACATCGAAACGTCTATAAATTACAAAACGAAGAAAATAAAAAAATAAAATGTGCCGTTAAAAAGCGTTATAGGTTTGGTTACAATACATTCGTGTGAATAAATTATTGCACTTGATCAGCTGGTCGATTGCATATCATTAATGACGTTGAACACCAAACCGTACTGATTGGGACGCCAGAATCACTCAACTGGCTGCCTTAGGTTCAAATCCAGCCTTGAAGAATTCCGCTGGCCGCCATAAAAAATAATAATTTTTAATCCGGAAAACTATTCAATAAATAATTTTGTTTGGCAATAATTGTATTCCACTGTTCGTTGTGGGTTTCGTTCTTTACGCACCGTTGATGTCTCCATCGTCAATATTCAATCATTTCTTCTTAAAAATTATTATTAATAATTTTAAAATATTCTTAAAAATGTTGACAATTTATTAAGCCAAAAAAATTGATTTTTTGAAAATTTCATGGGTGGTGTAACCCATTAAACCATAGAATAGTTAGGACTTCTATCCTCGGGAAAACATATTATGATTTCCGTTAAAATAACCGAGCGGGGTGGCGTAATGGTGAGAGCCCTAGACTCGCATTCGGGAGGTACCGGGTTCGAATCTCGGCGGGGGTAGATGTGGCTGGGACTTTTTTCTGCTGTCTCTCGCCGAGAAACGGCAATTCCGTCTACCGGCCATCTTGTTGAGATTTTCCATGGTTTCTTTCAATAATTCCAGATAAATGTCGAGATGATTCCTTATTACCTGTCAAACTCCTGTGCTCAAAATTTGCCAGCTTACCCTGATGTCCAAAAACTCCTTCATTCGCCCATTGCTATTAATCAAGTGGAATTTTAAAAATGTAGAAGATAACGGGTAGTGTGATAGATAGATAGTGTAACGGTGCGAATGGCGTCTTTTATGACATAATGTCGAGAAACGGACGTTAAACGCATTATTATTTTCGTCAAAATCGATGTTTCATACTGACTAAGTATGAGGCGTGAGTTTGGCCGCTCTTTGGCCACAACAACCGTTGTGGTTAGGGGGCGTCCGGGCTCACGTCTCATAATTGGTGTAAATCTTAGTTTTCTTGATATTCATATCATACTTACCTTTAATTGATCTTATGTTTACGCATATAGCCTTAGTTACTGAGCGTTTTATATTTAAACTAGTGTGACCTGTGCGAGTTATTCGCACTAAATAAGTATAATAATTATCACTTTACAAAATTATTTTTTAAATATGATTGCAGGTATTCAATTCGTTTCTAATTTTGCACACTGCTTATAACGTTCTTCTTTTTGTTGTATTACAATATGAAGCTCAGATGACAGATCGAAGAAATATTTTACTAAAATTGTCATATAGGGGCGCAAGTAGCAAAAGCGTTGAGATAAGTCGTCAGATGGTATCATGCGGCATTGCTGTGACGTTGTTCAGCGTTGCTCGCTGTTTCAAAATTAAAGCCGTTAGATGGCAGTATTGTGCCTGTTGTATTACAATATGAAGGTCAGATGACAGATCGAAGTGTTGACGTTGTTTCAAGATTAAAGCTGTCAGATGGCAGACGTTGTTCAGCGTTGCTGTATTTTAATTAATTTACAAAAACAAAAGCAATAATAATTTTTTAGTTGTCGATGTCAGTAGAGCAAGCAATTATCTGCAAAATGATATGTAATTTATGTGGAGAAATTGTGAGGTTTTTTCTAAAAAGGGAGGCAAACATCTTTAACCTTAGCGTATTAATATTTATGATTAAAAAAAAATCGATATGTCGTGCTGGAAAAAATGGCGTTTGTAAGCAACGGCTGTAGTAGTTAATAGTCCTTTTAAAAAACGTCCTAAAACCCTTCTTGTGTTTTGAAGACTAAGACTGACTACAAAAGATACCAGTTATCGATAATATTTGGTCGGTTGCGCGACATATAATGTAAGTTATTAGTGCATACATTTAATTCGGCAAGTCGTTTGATCTGAGAAAGATCCGACTTTATGTTGAGACATTGTAATTAACAAAACCTGTCATTGATGTTATTTTATCCTACACATGTGTTAAAGCATGTATACTTTATACCAGCAGTACCCAACAAAACAAAATCCTTTAACATTTTTTCTTTACATCAAATGAAGATCGGTCATCTGTCCATATTAGAGCTGTAACAAACCGTATGTATTCGTTACTGAGTAACGGGTACATCGTCTGACTCGAAGTAACGAATCGTTACTTACAAATTCATTTCGTTACTCGCATTTGTTGTATCCATGTCAGTTCGACTCGTTTGATGCGGGGTATACGTTATACGAACGAAGTCATATCGTAACACGTATGCGACGCGCCTCGATGCGATGGTACATGCTTGATGCTGTTATAGTACACGATTGTATGTCGTATGAAAAGTAACGAGTAACGTAACGATACGAAAGTAACGGGTACTGGTTCTTTAAGTAACGAATACATACGGGTACACAATTTTCGTTACTTTTACAGCTCTAGTCTATATATTAAATTTAAATGTAAATGTTCGTTCGTTCAAAATCTTAAATCTCCGAAAGTTCTTCACCGATTGCATTGAAATTTTGACACGATGCATACGAATATGCGCGTGTTTTTACATACCTATTATATACAGTGTGTTCACCGAACAGTAAATAATTCTACTAGAACAAATAAAAAACGTTTATTGTTCATTTTTTACAATCGGTGTACAAAAACGTTTTTGTATCTAGTGAGATACACGAATTATTCACTGTTACCACTTTCGTGGAACACACTGTATAATGGTTTCGTTAAACAAAATTACGTGTGATCATTTTGAAAACTGCTGTTTTACGTCTTGTAAACATATCGATCGATTTTGTTGGTACACCTGCAGTATGCCGTGACTCTGTTGAATCCATTTTATTATGTTGGCAGTACATTATTTGTCGAAACAAAATGTAGTGCGTCGTCTTTTATTTTTATAATGTCCGCACGACAATAAATATATTTTATCAAAACGAAATTTATTTCTTTGTCGTTTCGACAATTTTCCTGGTTAAAAAATAAAAAAATTACAAGATCATGTAGTACACACCGTAAAATAATAGAGAACGTTACAGTTCGACCGGCGACGGGCAAACCGTACGAACGCCTTTCAGCAAACGCTGATAAGTGTTTCACTGTATACACTACAGAAGTAAAACTTGCTTACGCAAAATCTACATCTAAACGTTATAAAGCATTTGCTGAAAAATATAATACCTACCTAATATTTGATATAAGTATATACCGTTAGCGTTAAATATTTAACGCAAACGTTAAACGGTCCAAACATGCGTAAGAAGATTCTATACAAATGAATTGAGATATATCCATTCATTGTTTTAATGGAATTCTCTTCCTTTTACGGCGAAACACTTTTTTTAAAGACCACTAATATTCTTTAAGAATGAACTGATCGAAGTGTTAAGAATATTAAGTGGTTATTTTGCAAAGTTAATTAACAAATAATTCAATGCATCTTGTTTTTTTTTACATAATAACTAATTGCTATCCTTTTATGTAAGACCAATGAACCAGTAGCACTGGATTTGGTAAGCTACTGGTTCAAAACGCAGCATGAATTTGTATATAAAAAGTATATTAATGATGAGACGCGGAGTTCACCGATGCCTGTTTTAATAATAATGAACAATCGTATACTAACCTGACGATATCTTTATGAGACATTGAAAATAAAATGCAACGCATTTAACGATCGTCGACTTCTTTTTTTAATACCAACAAAGACATAACTGCGAGAGAGGGTAATCGCTGTCTGACAGAAGGTGATTTTTTCATTCGACATCAAAACTTCGATTTGTTTCCGATTTGTTTCATCTTTGGAGCTAGTCATATACTTTTTAACCGACTTCAACAAAAAGGAGGAGGTTCTATGTTCGTCTGTATATATTTTTTTTATTTTATTTTTTTTATGTATGTTCACCGATTTCTCCGTCAATTATGGACCGATTTTCAAATTTTTTTTTTATTCGAAAGAGACACCTCAGAGGTGGTCCCATCGGAACCAAGTCAGGATCTAATGGTGGAATCCGGAGAAATCGAGGGAAACTCTCAAATTTCAAAGGCACGCATAATGTTTTTTATGTATGTTCATCGATTTTTAGTGTTAGATTAACACTAAAAAGAGAAAAATAAAAATTTTTTCACAAAAAAATTGAACCGACTTCACACTAAAAAGTAAAAAATAATTGCGTATTGAAATGTTTTGGAGTCGGTGTAGTTCTCAGAATAGATTTCATTTTGGCTGACACCGACTCCAAAACATTTCAATACGCAATTATTTTTTACTTTTTAGTGTGAAGTCGGTTCAGTTTTTTTGTTAAAAATATTTTATATTCTATACTGAGCATAGAAATAAAATCGCAATCGTACCATTAGGGTGCAAACATATACTTCTGTCTTTTTTTACGCCGTAAGCACTGGCGTATCCAGGAGGGCAAAACAAGCACGAGGGCCCCGGCTTAATAAATTTCTATTTGCGCCCTCCTAGGCCAAAAGCTCGGCACGCCCATGTTAACGTCTTAGAAAAAGACAAAGTTTTTGAAACTGAGATACTTTATTCAGATTGAATGCAAGTACATCAACCAATCGTATCATCGGAGAAATCAGAGAATTACATCGAAGAAAGAGACGCAGATATATTTTCGATACACTTTGTTGCCTTCGCTCACCGCACATTGACTAGATTATAGACACTCGATATCTAAGATCATTAGCGTATGTGTCAGCATCAATCTTGTTTGCTTCACTAATGAAACCTGCTACACAGTCGGGCTTGTGTATTTTCAACTGATTTTCCTCACACGTATTTTCAAGTTTTTAGTTTGCCCCTGCTGTGCTCAGCCAATGGAAAAATGTTTGACACCGTTTAACCTCAAATTAATAAAGGTTTCTTTCTGATTGGTCTATGATTGCCACGAAGGTAGAATATAGTACACGCCACGGATCTAAAAGGTTCTGAAGTTAGTCACAACCAGCTTCGCAAAGGCACATTTTAGAGCCGTTGATACTCCCACCACCTCCCAGCTACCTGCACGGAACGTGCGCTCGTCCGTGATTGGGCGTGATCGCTCGTTGCCTTTTTCACTTCTCGCATTCCTGCTTTAAAGTACAGTCGAGTACGCCATTGTCAAGTTAGTATTGTTATTTTAGTTTTGTTGAGCTGCGAGTCTGTAGTTTTTCAACAGACTGTACAAGCGCAAGCCTGCATTCGCATCTAACTTTCGAGCCTTTTAGATTCTATGCGCATGCGTAGATTAGTTCCGCCATTGTTGAAAATACATAAGTTCTGCTGTAGCTATTCGGTTTCAAGATATAAAATTTATTCGAATATTTATTTCCATAACGTTTTGAATTGCACAAAACGTACGTAATGTATTAAAACAACTCATTGCTACTGTAATTATTATCAGTGAGACTTATCCATTAAGTTAATATTCCCAACAAGGTATGGAATAGCGTTGCGAAGCGGAGTCTGTACAATCGACGCATCTGCCCGGTGCAATGTTGTCGGCATTATTATAGCAACAGTAGAGAGAAAAGACTCCACAACACCAACAACGGGTCACCAACAACATAATGCACTGTCTTTTGTGCTGTGGCAAAGTATACCCCGATGCACAATACGCTAGATTACACTTTAAAGCGGTATTCCTGAAGCGCTTTGTCGTTTTTGACGTCATAACTCTCGGAATCACGGGTCGTGGGTTCTAATCCCGTCCACGCCGAAAAAAAAATTGTTTTTTTTTGCAGCAAAATTTGACAATAAATCGAACTAAAAAGTGGAAAGTAAATATAGTTAAAAAAAAACTAAAAAACACGCTTTATATCGAACTAAAAAGTAAAAAATATTTTTTTTAGAATAAGCTTAAAACAATAATGAATAAAAAATACAAGTATTATTGTGAAAAAAGCGTGGGGCGCTTTGTTCCACATTTTCGTACATCGAGCGCCCCACGCTTTTTTCACAATAATACTTGTATTTTTTATTCATTATTGTTTTAAGCTTATTCTAAAAAAAATATTTTTTACTTTTTAGTTCGATATAAAGCGTGTTTTTTAGTTTTTTTTTAAACTATATTTTCTATTTTGAAGCGTGTTGTGAACGTCGCGAATGTAAATGAAGAAGATTCTAAACAACGCTGCACATAAACATCGCCAGTGAAACATTCACTGTGTTTCCTGATGCAGAGTTCTTGTGATGTGTTCTCACTGGTAGAATCGTAGGATTTATTACTTCACATTATTATATATTCACATACCGGGTGTTCGATTTATATACGTACTGACCAGGCCCTGACTGGAGCTTAAAACCGGCCCGGGCATTTTAGAGACGGTTGGTCCTCTATCCCCACTAGTAATGTGCCGGATATCCGTATCCGCGGATATCCGAGGGAGAAGAAAGATGCGTATCCGTTAGTTTTTGGCGAATCTTTTACCTTATTAATTTTCAATTCATAGATGAAATTTTATATATATATAGGTGATTAGGTAATAATGAAAACCTGTTAAATTCCATTCAGATTATTTTTTATTTTTTTAAATCGTATTTGGCACCTTTATATTGCAAACATTTATCGTAGTGAGTACCATACTAATACTTAGTACATAGCTCAAAGGTACTAAATCAACTATCTTTATAATGAGATATTGCACATCGATCTTTGGAAAGAGACAATCTTTTATGAGAGTTAACTCTTAAAGAGGTCAATAACTTTTTCCCATAACAGATAGTCTCTTTCCAAAGGTCGATGTGCAATATTTACCGCCACGTACTCTAAGAAAGTTAAGATCCGTATCCGCGGATCTTGAAACCAAAAATCCGTATTAATTATTAATTAATAAAATTATTATTAATTAAAATTAAATAAATCTAATTAATAGCTCATTTGAAAACTGTTACAACTATAGGCACCTATAGCTATATAAAAATAATTTTCCTACAGTGTTTTCAATTAAATATTTATTATATTAAAAGAAATTTATTACTTAAAAAAAGTATAAATACTGCTTTTTAACGACAAAAACTTTTGAACGGTAACTCCGATCATCATGAAGTTTGGACACAACATTCATCTCGGTAAACTAAGATGAATGTACGTACTGATGTCCCTTCCTTCCCCATTCGTTCTTTTGCACCCGGGTGAAACCGGGCGGGACCGCTAGTAATTCTATAAAAAAAAGTCCGATACCTCAAAATAATGTCAATGTTTAATAGGTAATCCACAAATCCGGGCGAATTCGGACAGGACCGCTTATAAATATAAAACGAAATGCTGTAGATTTTTTTAAACAGTCTGTATATTCAGCGAGGCTACATAGACGGTAAATACGTTGTCTTTGTATGTATTTATGCGTATAACAGGGCGAGGTGGTTCCCAGAACAAACCTTATATACAAAGTTATGCAGTTGAGTGTAATCATTGCTTAGCAAAATAATAGCTGTATTTTATTAACACGAATAACTATACTTTAGCCATTAACCAAAGCAGAATGGATGACTTGTAATTTCAGAAACGATGGAAACTTTAGTAGACTCATCTACATTCTATAACATCTTCGGCGATTCAATATTCAGTGAGCGTTTTATCATAATTCAACGTCGATACCAAATTGAGTACACCATTCGGTACTTCCACAGAATAATCTAGCGGCCAATCTTCTGGAGAAAGTCAATATTTGCCGACTAGATCCAGTAATACGCCCAAGAATTCTTATAGATGGTGTTGCATTTTTGGAGAATCACCTTAGATAATATATTTCAATCTTTGATACTTGTATTCTCATTTTATAAAGTTCGACACCATCGGAGCTTTTGAGGAAATTTTAGAGACACATTTCAATAAACCTACATTTAGTAAAGGGTTAAATCTCAATTATTTTAATTGCTTCCGGATCCATATGGCACAGATTCGCTTTTAAAAGTCATAGCTTAATAAAGCTTGGACCAGAATCTGCTCCCGGTTATTCACTCGTTCTTAATCATCACATATAGGAAGGTTTCAGCCAGACAGACAAAAACTCTATTTTGAGTTCGGCAAAGTTATTGATATATAAAAAATAACAAAACCGATCTTTAATTTTCAAAAAAAAATCTCTAAACGTTAAACTTGACTTCTATCAGGCGCTATAATCTTGGGTAATAATAATATTATAACGTTAAATTTATGAATGTTTATTGGCAGTTTATTTTAATCGTCCCCTTACTATCTGAAGGTTAATTATTACTCTGAGGTTTGAAATGACAATCGTTGTTTTATGAGACTATAACTTATCAACGATAAAATAACATTTTAATCGCGAACCTTTAACTAATGATCGTATTTAATAGATGAAGAGAAGCGATCTTCTAATAATTGCTATTCTTATAGTCAAGTCACTGCACTTGTAAAACAAAGATAATCTATTTATACTAATATTATAAGGTGTTGAAGATTGGATGTAGGAGGTAATCTCCGTAACTACTCATCCGATTTCAAAATAGTTTTCACCAATACTTAGAACGAACCTCGAGATATTATCGTGTTAAGCACTTTTCGTGGAGATCAATTTTGAAATGGAAGTCGGCGAAAAAACGGTAGCAATCTACAAAATTCGGACGAAACCGAATCGGGCCACCAGCTTCAGGTACTGGAAATCTTGGATAAACGGCAAAAAGCATTGATAACGGTCATTTCTAAAAACATATTTATATCGGTTTCTTCGGCTCAGTAAAGACAATTAATAAGTAATTAATAAATTTAATCAAATTTCAATCACGCTGTTAATTAATTGCCACCACGTGATTGCTTTTAGAAGTGCAGAATATTTTTAATCGGTATCTTATACTCATAATCACCTTTTATGACTGATATGATTTATACTTGGGCGTGTGCTGATCATAATACCCACCTGTATTTGCATCATTTCACCTGTTTATTGTTTATCACCTGACCTGATCACCTGTCGATTTGTTACCTCTGTGCCTACGTAAAATGCACTTATTGTCTCAGTTCCATGTAGCATATACCTACTTTTCATACATCTCCGATATTCGATACGTCATTTATCGAATGTTCGACTTACTATTCGATATCCGTCGTTTTTAATTTGCTCTATAACACGAGCCTCGCTATAAGTGGAAATTCTCTCTGCAATAAAGAATAACTAGTGGTCGCCAAGTGGTCAAAATCCGACCGTAATTCAATAATCAAATCTTTGATTAACGTCTGATTAGAACTCTTCAGTAAATAAAACAATAAATTTATCGACCAATTTTTCAGTATGTTAACAAAAAAATATATATAATTAATACAGTTTAACGTTTCGATCCGGATTTGGAACTTCTTCAGAACGGATCTAAAAAATATAAAAAGTAATTAATTAATTTTTAATGAAATTCGTTGAGTTTTTAATATTGAAATATTGAAAAAATTATTATTATTTATGTTATTATTTTGTCAATATTTCAATATTAAAAACTCAACGAATTTCATTAAAAATAATTAGAAACTAAATATTAATTACTTTTTATATTTTTTAGATCAGTTCTGAAGAAGATCCAAATCCGGATCGAAACGTTACTGTATTAATTATATATATTTTTTTATTTATTGAAGCGTAATTCAATAAGTTTGAACGTTATTGACGTTTTTACTGAATCGATTTTATCTGTGTTAATTCGTATACACATCGTGATGAAACATGTAGTGTGCACTCTCCGTCATTAAAACGAAGAGAACGGTGAAGGTTTCATAACAATACGTGCGAATTAACACACTCGAATCGGTACCACGACTTTAATCCTTCCCGTATTTATATGTGATCAGGTGTATAAAGAATTTTCTTTCAAACTTCTACAAATAATGAACCTCTTTGAATATTTTTTAATGATTTTGGATATATATGGTCTTTTTTAAAATACATGAGAGCCACGTACGGTTTTCCATAGTGATTTTTTTTATACCTGACAGGTATTTTTGAAAGAAAACGCTCTGAATTGAGAGAGTTATTATTTTTTTTTTTCAAATAGGAATTTCATTAGTGATGCGGCTGGCGTTTAATTTCGAACACGTGTCTCAAATGATTTTATCTGCAGCTCTAACGCGATTTGTTCGACCCGTTAAGGTGTTGTCTCAACGCTTTATTTCTTTGTATAACCAAACTGTAATAATATCTTCTGATGTATTCTTACACTAGTCTTGTCTGTATTATGAATAAATGAATAATGGATTACAGCGTAAATTCAAATGTTATTTTTAATAGATTTCTCACTTGATAAATGGTTTTGAATATATCAAATCCTCACAGAACTATTTAGCATTGCAAAACTATACCGATGTCTGTTTAAATATTTCGATTTATAATTAAAGAATTATAATACATTATAGTAGAGTCTTTTCTT
This sequence comes from Xanthostigma xanthostigma, assembly GCA_963575645.1. Taxonomy (NCBI): domain Eukaryota; kingdom Metazoa; phylum Arthropoda; class Insecta; order Raphidioptera; family Raphidiidae; genus Xanthostigma; species Xanthostigma xanthostigma. The sequence continues at coordinate 18,733,038 of OY754474.1, forward strand.
AACGACCATCACTTCCAAACGGACACATTTCACAGTTCAACACAGAGAAAGACACTGTATTTTTAAAAAGAGGTGCGTCGTTTCCTGAACACACGACGGAAGCTGTGCTCCTGACTCAAAATATTGGGATCCGGCATAGAACGCCTGGCAGACTGTCAACTGATCATATACCGTTGATTTTATGCGGTTTCTCATTCATATATTTTGACGTTTGCATACAGAAACTAACAAAGTTAACCTTATCATTTCTGTGTCCTTCAGTATAATTACTTTTTGAAGGATTGTTATCACTCCCGACAACAATTTTCTTCCTCGTAAATATACATTTTAAATAAAACATCAAAACCTCGTATGTCAGTGCAAACGTTTCGCTGATAATCTTAGATGTCGAGCGTCTATATTCTACAATCTAATCTAGTCTCGCGTAGGGCGGCTAATATTTAGAAATGGGCTCTCCGCCTCCAGGTTAAAATTCCAATAGTAGTGGAATCTTTTTTTTTTTTGGATGGTGTGCAATAGTGCAGTCTATTGAAACTGTACTACTAAAAAACATTATGCTGAATATATTATAGAGATATAAGAGTGTGCTATGGAGGTAGTTGTGATCCGCCTTTTCCGACATCACGAACTTGAACTATCACACGGTCCTGGCAGGGAGGCGGCCGTGCTTGTGCTTGTGTGTCCATGGCTTACTTCATTCGATACTGCAATAGAGTTTACTAAACGTAGTCAAGTTACTAGGTTTGATATTAATGGCACGCTGCACACTAGGCTAGAAACACTGCTTGGAGTTCTGCTGGCCGGTAGGCTGGGTACGAAGCTGGAAATGACGTCACTGCGGGCTGACCTGCTAGCTCACAAGATAGGTTTTAAAATTAGAACAGGAGCTATTTTCCCTGCTAGATCTGCTGCTAGGTATGAGCAAGAACCAATCAGGAAACAGTATCTTGTCACGTGGGCACTTGAACAAACGCCCACAAACCAACATGGCGTCATTATGCTCAGAGTCAGACAACAGACACGTTTTGCTCTGTGTTTATATTCGAACTGTCACTGCGCGCGTACCAGATCTATCCACAAAACAATCTTGAAAAATAGTCTCGTGTTAAGCGAGCACATAACAGCAATCAAGAAAACTAGTAGGCAAATCTAGCAAGGAATCTAGCAGCGTTTCTAGTAGCGGCCTTTACAGTGTAAGTTAAAATTTTTATGCTTGTGAATCCATATACATATTACATAATATAAAACAAAGTCCCTATGCTGCGTCTGTCTGTCTGAACGCGATAAACTCAAAAACTATCGAACAGATTTTCATACGGTTTTCACTGATAGAAAGAGCGATAAACGAGGAATGTTTCTGTATATAATTTGTACCTACACAATGGCTGAGCTATGACGGTGTTTTGTCAAAAAAAAAAAAACTGTTTCGCACGCTTACATGGCTAACGCTGACCAAATCTTTAGAGATACATCAAAACAATAAACTTTGATAGTTCTGTTGTGTAGATGGAAAGGTCAATATAATATTTCAATTTTGTACCCGGGTGAAACCGGGACGGGCCGCTAGTATTAGTATAAATTGAGTAACCTATAGTAACTTCGGAGGACTCATCTTCATTCGCTATCTCTATTTAACTATCACTGTCAGTATACGTCGGTACTACAGCAGTACTCGAGTACTGCATATATAGTAACGGATTATCACATTTATTTATACCGTCTCACATTTAATCTCCCAGCTGGATGTACGGTTCGCATAGTGTTCTTTCTAAACACGTTAGCCGTACAGGGTACTAAAAATTACTAACAGACACTCTGTCTCGGCGCTCAATTCAAACAATTTTATTTATTTTTATTCCACATTTGAAAGGTTTATGCAATAAACATAGCTTCCCGTTGTGAAACACTCGCTTAAGCGTTCGATTGTATATTAATTTAACATTCGAGTGGGGTACTGGATATGATATACATTTCCTGCAGTATGGTATGGGAACAATTATTCTCATTGAAACATTTTCTCATACGCTGAAGAATCTGCTTCTATGCTACTTAGGAGGTTGATCCGTTACAGTCCCAATCAAAAGTAAGTCGAATTCTAAATGGGAACTTTTCCATAATTTACATAATTTACAAAAGGTTGTAAGTCGATGATACCAATAAATTATTGTCATAAAGGCATAAATAAATATTTTCAATATTAATTAATTATTTCTTACTTTTGAATTTTTTGTACAAAGTTAGGTTAAAAAAGTAAATTTATGTAAATATCTGTATTTTACATATTTTTTGCAGTAAATAATTAAAAAAAGAAATTAGAAGTAATAAAAATTAAAATTAAAACATTAAAAAGTTGAAAATTCAGTTAAAATTGTTAAAATTGTCAAGAATAAAAGTCCATAATCGAAAAGTGCCAATGTTTAATCATTTTTTTTATTGTTTAAAAGTCTCCTAAATAAATTGGACAAAATATTAAAATATGCGTAAGACATCGATGCTTTACATAGTTAGTTTTCGGAACTGCTGACATTATTTGGTTATTTGCAAAAAATTAAAATGAACAGTTTGCATGCTAGGTTGACATTTTTTCCATAAGACTACATGTAAAAGTTTTTTTTAATTTTTAACTTTATAAATCTCCTAATGATTTTGGATTTTTACAGAAAATTTTGTCATAAAAAAATCTATTAAAAAAACTTTATTTCAGATTTTTTTCATTATCTTCGTAAAACGGCTCAACCTCCTTAAAGGCTCAATTACATTGAGCGAGTTTACAAGCTGCTCGTTGGCAAGTTTAGAAGCAGGCGAGTTGGCTAGTGAGATACGGATGATGACACACAAACTTCTCACTCGCTCACTAGCCAACTAGCTAACGAGCCACGTATTATGAATTTATTGTTGTTTTCCTTTCATTTCCGTTGAAATTTTGTGGACACTAAAACCAGAAACTACCAAGACGCATCTAGTTCACTGGCAACTATGATGACACACGGCTAGTTTACTAGCTAACAATCTCAAACGCCAGCGAGTAGCGAGTAAAGTTGATCGGCTTTCAACTTTACTCGCAGATAGTTTACAATCTGCTACTTGGCTAGTAAACTGATTACTGTAGTGTTGGTGGTTAATCAGGTTCTTTTAAATTAGTAAAACTATTGAATTTGATTTAATAATCATTTATTTACAATACCAACGTCGATCTACGCCAGCTCGCGCTGGCATAGCCACGTGCGTCCACCACCTGACTTCTTCCTTCCTTCCAAATACACATATATTTATATCATTCAAAATGCAAACGTCGCGTTATTAACTCGAACGATTATTACTAACCGTTTTAAATTAACATATCTTGCAGTTCTACATTTCAAATGATATACGTAACTATATCCTACTTACTGATGTATCTACTACATTACACTGAGCGAGTTTACTAGCAACTATCGAATTAGCCAACAAGCAGCTTGTAAAGTCGCTCAATGAAAGGTTCGCCACCCCTGTTCTACATCTATTCCGTGGTGCTGTATATATATTTTGTAACATAACCTTATCGTGTGTGAGATACAGGTTGATGATGCGAACTTCGCATGCTCACTCCACGACCCAAAGAGTTGATCGTGACGATTCATGGCACGATAAGAATGTAGTACATTTCCAGTATGATTATGCCGGGGTGCACTTTTCAATGAACTAAAAATACAACATTGTTCGGCTCTGGTCTCTCTGGATAACAAGTATTTATGGACGTTGATTCAACGAACGGTAATCGTTCAACGAATCGATTATTTTTGGACTTAACTAGTTGATCATCATATATATTAATGCGCTAAGGTTTATAAAAAACTTCACAATTTCTCCACATAAATTATATATCATTTTACAGATAATTGCTTGCTCTACTGATATCGACAACTAAAAAATTTTATATTGCTTTTTTTTGTAAATTAATTAAAATACAGCAACGCTGAACAACGTCTGCCATCTGACGGCTCTAATTTTGAAACAACGTCAATACTTCGATCTGTTATCTGACCTTCATATTGTAATACAACAGACATACAACTGCCACCTGACGGCTTTAATTTTGAAACAGCGAGCAACGCTGAACAACGTCACAGCAATGCTGCATGATGCAATCTGACGGCTTAGCTCAACGCTTTTGCTACTTGCGCCTCTATATGACAATTTTAGTAAAATATTTCTTCGATCTGTCATCTGAGCTTCATATTGTAATACAACAAGAACGTTATAAGCAGTGTGCAAAATTAGAAACGAATTGAATACCTGCAATCATATTTAAAAAATATTGTTGTAAAGTGATAATTATTATACTTATTTAGTGCGAATAATTCGCACAGGTCACTCTAGTTCAGACTATTAAGAAAACGCAATGAACTCCTTCAACCAATCTATTCTACATGCCTTCAACGAACGATACGAAATCGACATCATACGCGAACCAAGGGCGTAGATACGGGGGGTACAGGGGGTAATTCTCCCACCAGGATTCATCAGGAACACAGGCACCCAGTCTCAACAAACGAATAAAGACCGTTTTATTGCTCTCCAAATGTGCACACTGCACAATTTTGCTAAATGAAGGTCATTCGTATTAATAAAACTTGCAAAAATATTGATTTTTTGCTTTAAGAAGAAAAAAATTATCTACGCCCTTCACGCGAACCACAGCAACAGTTGTTAATCCAACAGATACGCACAAAGGAAACAAATAGCTATCACTCTGGTGTGTTCGTTATTTAAAACCAACAAAATACAGTTTTTTGCTTAGCGTTCTTTATGTTTAGTTTATTACCCATATTCTGCTATTTGTGTTCTAATTTCTGTTCTTACGTAATTTATAAGCACTGTTTGTAATCGCTAATGTTTAACATGCTATTTAGGTAGGACACTTTGATAAGCAAAATAAAAAGCTAACAAAAATAATTACCCAGAGTGCTTATTTTGATATACACTCAATAATCACAGTGGTTATCAATATCAGAATTATAACGAAATCAGGTGATTTTTCAACTAGTTGACTTGATGGTTAACGCTTTCGTTTCGTTTACATCAAGATCGTCAACGACTCACCACTAATAACGAGTAGTTTCTTGATGGCATTCACGTCATGATTCTGACCCGCGTTTGTTTTGAACGCCAACTTCTGTGAATTTTTTTTTATATGCTGAGAATATTGTGATTTATGGTTAGAAAATAGTACATATAGTCTAGTGGCCTTCGGCAATTATTAAAATGAATAATTATGACAATGGAGTAATTAATTAATGAGGGATAATAATATCAGATGATAAATTAATAATAACGGATCTTTGAAATATATACAAATTTGCAGTTATAAAAGATTTTGTTGTAGTTAATTAGCAAGAGACATTTACCTTGATTATAAAATTATTCACAATCCTTTCTTGGATTATTAGAAATGTCACTAATAATAAATAATTCCCATGGTTTTCAATTTTTATATCGATCTTAGTTGCAATAAAAGTCGTGTGTTTTGCAAGAATTTTGCATTCTCGAGATTAACGTTTTGTTTTATTGCATTTATAATTCAATAATCTCGATGTTTACAAAACTATTTAAATGTTTCGTAATGTTTGGTTCAATTATATTATATCGGATGACTGCTAATCTTCCCGAGGATCTGAAGAATATCTTAAAAAATGAAGAACATAACATTACAGCTCTATTTAAATACCTAAAAGAAAAAAACAAATATAAAGAAATTTAATAGAAAATTGAAAATAGATAATAATAAATTTATATACATACCTACATATAAATTGTACTTACCTGAAATCTGAATATGTTACTTATTTAATATTTATACTTATTACTTACCATATTATGTATTTGTTTTTGCGATAATGGCCTTAGTTGCTGATTCGCTTATTTTGTTTTTTAAAATAAAAAAAAAATTATATTAACGTTTAGTCGACAAATTTGCTACAACATTTTATCAATCTATTTTTCTCTTCGTTCCAGAAAATGCTATACTAATATTATAAAAAGGTAAAGTTTGTAAGTTTGGATCTAGAAGGTAATCTCTGAAATTACTCATCATTTAAACATTTTTTCACCAATGTTTAGAACGAACCTTCAGGATGAACATAGGCTAGATATATATTATCGCGTTAAAAAAAAGCGTTTTCGTGGAGACAAATTTTTCAAAACGTAAGTCGACGAAAAAACGGTGGCAATCTACAGCGAAGCCGAACCGAACCTGTGCTACTGCTAGTATAATAACCTGACACGCAAAAGTTCATTTGTTAGAACCAAGCTGGGAAACCGAACACGAGTGTTCCTTTATAACCCCAATTTTTAACCCAAGTTGTCGAGTGTCTATAATCTTCAACCTCATCTCTGTGTTTTTTACAACCAATTTTTTGTGGAACTCGTTTACGATGAGTATTTTTTTATACGGTAATGGTTTTTGTTGCTGAGCGTGTATAATCCACATCGCCTCTTTTGCTTTCAACTCGTAGTAAGTAGGTACGTACTTTGTCATTGCGCAATCAATAATAATAAATTAATGGCATTTGAATATTAGCAATTGTCTGTGGGAACTTGATAAATAAATGTATAAATTTGTTTGTAATTGCGCTTCAATTGACATATATAAATCAGAATAAACATTTTTATGGCCTTAAGTTGATTCCAGCAAACCTTCTCTGTTCGGAGACACCTTTCTCCATTAAATATTAAATAAAAACAGTACTGACTTTAAATATAAAGTACCTATGCTATGACCGACTTGCAAAATAATATTATTATTTGCCAAGTGAAATAACACTGATCTTTTACCAGATACATTACCTTTAGTAAAGGATGGGGCATATTCTCCACTTCTACAAAAACTTGTTTTATTTTTTTAACATTATATCCTGGATACGTATCTTGTATAAGATACAGTTTCCTCGCTCAAAACAAGCAAGAAAAATAGCCCCGGTTCTAATTATGAAATCAATTAATATGTGACCTCGCACGCGTGACGTCATTTCCATCCCAGCCAGCCGGCACAAATTGCAGCAGTAATTCTAGCTACAAAACTAGCTTCGTGTGCAGCGGCCTAAAGTTAAAACAAATCAGTTATTGAGAAGGCTATAATGTACTGTTAATAATGACAGATGACCACAATAAAATATATTGTTTGTTGACATCGGTACTAGAGATAGTGATTGATAGTGTATGATCAGTGATGAGAAGCACGCATGCGGTACATCCCTAGAGAGATCAGGCACATCGCCAATGACTAGGAGGTATCACAGCGTAACGTAATGGTTCTTACACATAATATACAGGGAGTGGTCCGTGGGAAACTAAATCAAATCAGAATCACTTTTTAGATCGGTGCCCCGCAATCACTCGAGCGAAGAGGGCTACTGTTGTTACGCATTTTGAGCTTACGAGGGTCAACACAACACCGTCTCTCAAAATACCCACTCACTCTTTGAGTTCCGCGATCAAATAGGCTTGCGCAAAAACAGTTCCAAAGACGAACATGGAACGTAACCGATTAGAACTGCATGTAACTTCAAACCATTTTGAGAATGGAAATAGAATACGCTGATGATTACTGAACATGTCCGAACTGTTCGAGGACCAATTCTTACTGTTTTTGGTTGCCTTGGAGGAAAGAATAGATGAGTGTCCGTGGATTGCGGAGCGATCTCGTTTCACAGTTCTAAAATCTGGACGGACAGGCGTGTAACATTACTGCAGACGCTCGGAAATGAACGAATACTCATACTGTGGCCATTGTTGGACTTGGTGAATGGCGACATATTTCGTGATGAAATCGGATTATATGCCCGAAGTATTTACATGTTAAGATGCGTTGTAAGGAAGGATAGAAAACAAGAAAAAGAACACTGTTCCTGAAGTTATACGGGTTAAAAACTATCCAAGACTAGAGTCAAAGAATGAGTCAATATTATATTCCAATAGTGAACGTAACTCTCACCCAATGGGGATATTGTAATAAAATATAATTTCAAGGACAATGGAGTTCCGTTAATACAACAACTGATTATGGGGCTTTTGGAGAAGAAAACGTTGCCTTAGAGAGCTTACTTTAAATCAAAACTGTTAAATCTATTTGGCAGTGTCATCATGGCGTGCAGGAGTGGGGATTCGTAACGATCGAAAATAGTAAGGGGCGCTAAGAAGAACTAGAAGTTTTCACTTAACTAGACCTGAGAATAGTTCACAAAGTTAAAATATTTGGGTCCATCTCAAACGTGTGGGATACCACTAGCTGTAAGGTGCTGTAGCATTCTAGGAAGCAATGGTGGGGATAAAAATAGAGAAGCGGTGGAAGCATAACGAAAGAAGAAAAAAGTTCGTAGTTGTGTCATCTGTGAAGAAAAGAAAACTTCGATTAAAAAATCATTATAGGGACGGCTAGCAAACTGGCTAAAGAAAATAGATTGTGTTTTAAAATAATATTAATGAACGGTTTCTCGTATAAAAATCATTGTGCATAGAGATCGCTTCTGTGGTACAACTCTTTACCTTGTGTTCTGTTAGAGACACTATGTACTACACTACATAATATATCATGTTACCTATATAAAATAGACTTCCCATTCATTTACCGATTGACCAAAACGTTTTGTTGTTGTGAGTAATCAGTCGTGACCATGCATTACACACACCGCTAAACACAGAACTGACCATTCTTACGTACTGTGTCCCATGCCACATTAAATAATATCTTTGCTTTATAGCATATAGTATACTTTTATTCTATACATAGGAATAAAATCGCAATCGAACTATTAGGGTGCAAACATTTACTTCTGTTTTTTTTTACGCCATAAGCACGGGCGTATCCAGGAGGGCAAAACAAGCACGGGGGACCCGTCTTTAGAAAATTTTAATTTGCCCCCTCCTGGGCCAAAAGCTGGGTACGCCCATTTTAACGTCATAGAAAAAGACAAAGTTTTTGAAACAGAGATACTTTATTCAGATTGAATGCAAGTACATCAACCAATCCTAACATCGGAGAAATCAGGGAATTCCTTCGAAGAAAGAGACGCAAATATATTTTCGATACGCTTTGTTGCGTTCACTCACCGCGCATTGATTAGATAGGCAATGATTCATATAGTTAATTAATAGATATATGCTTTATAGACCTTTTAAGGCCGCTGCACACGAGGCTAGCATTATCCGCTACATTCCTTGCTTTGGCTCTGGCTTTCGTGATGGCTTGTGTGTTCGCTTGCGTGTATCAAACGTGTATCTACAAAAGCAAGCCTTGTAGATGGGTTTGATGCGCGCGCAGTTCGAACGTTAACAGATCGCACGCTATGACGCCGTGTTTGTTTTGTGCGCGGTTGCCCATGATACTGTTTCCTGATTTGATCTTGCTCGGAGCAAGCAGACAAACATATGCGAAAAATAGCCCCGGTTCTAATTTTGATTCCGGCAGCAAAACCAGCCTCGTGTGCAGCGGTCTTTATTACGACTGAGCTTTTATGAATATGAATATTTATTTGTAAAAGAGACTTACAAAGAGTCTATTACATTGTCAATAAAAGTAGGTATAAAATAAAATAATCACAAGTCATTAGGACTATAGCAGTTTTTTGCTAATAAAAATTTTTTTAATGCGCACGCAAATTTTTTGTGATCTTTTATTTTCATTAAGTCATTCGGGATCATATTGTGCACTCGTATTATGGCGTTAGTGATACCACGATTTATGCAATAACCTGCCTATATTTAAATATTTTTTTGAAATGTATTACCGGTTTAGGTGTCTTGTTTGTAAATGAAGGTATTTTGATGAGGAAGTGACATAAAGTAGGGGGGAATTAAAAAAACCCTGAAGAGTTTACTGAAAACTTTAAAAGTAAAAATCACTAAGTTCATTTACCCGAACCATGTGCGTTATGTGTGTGTGTATTGACGGTTATTTTCTAGTTAAACATTAACAATATAAATACGGTTTGCAATTAACTTATTGAAGTAATAGACTTGCGGTTTTATTGTTATTATGTTGGCTGCGAGCATTAAAGCATCTCATTTTTATTTATCCATGATTCATTTATGTGAGAAGTTAACTTTTGTATCTCTCACAGTTTATTTTGTGTTCAAATCGCTTAAAAGTTGCGCAAGATTTTATAGATTAATGACAAAAAATGACAAATATTGTGTGTACATAACTTCAGGGCATATTACAGGGTCCGACATAAATTGTAGTTTTTTTATCTCACCAAATATCATAACTCATAAGTAAATAAATTCCGCCGCACACGAGTCTGGTTTGGCGTTGAAATCGTTGCTGGGGACTTTCGCTTGTTGACGCGCTGGCTGGGAAAATGGAAATGACGTCACTGCCGGCTCGCATGCGTGGTCATAAGATGGATTGTAAAATTAGATACGGAATTATTTATTTTCTTTTCTTTTGGGCATGACAAACTAATTCTGTAATTATTTTGCCGAATTTTCACGATCCTAGCCTAGATCAGAGCTTGATCTTGTTTCGGCATCATTACCATTACTGAAAATAGCGAAGAAAAAGTATAATTTTGTGATGTAGAGTTTTGCAATTTGGAAATCGCGTTGTAGGGAGTGGAACTTTAATATATTTTAATAGACGAAGAAAGAATATGTTACGATTTCCATATCGAAATGTCATTTATGTTAGTAAAGAAAAGTCAGGACGTTGTATGGAGCGTTTAGCAATTCAAATTATAATTGTATAGGAGCGGCATCTATTTTTAAACTGGATCAGTTACATACGGTTTTATATCTGTAATTAAACAAACACCGCCGCAGTATCAATACATATACAAAATAATTATTCGGCATCAATTGAAAGCGGCACAGTTAATACGCATGCGACGGTTATGCTTTATATTGTTTCATTGCTTCGCCGCTCCATTCAGCGAACCGTACTATTATGATGACTCGCTCTCTATTATTTCAAAATCGTAGTATATTTACGTTGCTTCTATTTTTTTATTTATTTATTTATTTTTTTATTATACAATACAATACAATATTTATTGAGTTTTCCTACCCAACTTGGCAATGCCAATTTATATATTATATATTTATCTATTCTATTTTTTTAGGGATATTCCCAAACCTGTTTATAAAAATTTCAATAATTGTGTCGAACCCTGTGAGGAGTTCTAATTTGACAGCAAACAAATTTCTTGTTAGTCATTTTTTTCCTCTCTAGCAAACCACACCCATAATTGCACGAAAATTGTGACAGTTTTTTTTTCGTATGAAAGAAGTTACTTCTGTTTAGTTTGTTTAAGACTGTTTAAAATTTCGCTCAAATATCGTTGACGCGATGCAACAACAATAACGATTTTTTTAAAAGAGGAGGTTCTCAATTCGACTCTGTGTGTGTTTTTTTGTGAATGTTCATTAACATTATTTGATCGTTTTTAAAGATAATCTGATTTCGTTTTTCAATCAAATTTGAATGATTTATTTAATAATTTTATTTAAGGATAATTGATAATATTTGTACTTTAATCTATATAATATGCGATATCAATCATAACTATTTTTTTTAATGAAAATAGTTAATTTTCATGTTAACCAGTTTTTTTTTCAAGTTAATTGAAACGGGATAAAAACAAATAAAATATAGCATGATTAAATCTGGGATTTGTATTCAACCTCAATTAATTTGTATAATTCAAAAGTCCAATTTAATTTAGGGTATGACATTAAAATGTATTATGTATATTTTTTAATAATTAGATAGTTTTTTATAGTAGCCTTGAAAGAGTAATTAATATTGGAACACATAAAAAAATATTTAATTACGGTATATAAATCAATACAATTACTTATTTTAAAATGATAATTAAAACCGACTGCTCTACTAAAACAATTGAATGTTGCGAATGTGAGGTCAGGCATTTGTTTTTCAATATATTGTTAACCGTTTTTTGTTTCGAATACTTTTTTTTTATTCTGATGGTAACGCTAGTGGGTAATTTATACATATAATTACACAATATTTGCGTTTTGTAAATTGCGCACGTTTAATTTAATTAATTAATATAAATCAAATATATTTTTTCTAAATCTATTACTAATGATACTTTAGAAAAAACAAGTATAATTAAGATAATTTGTTTTGGTGTTTTCAAATAAGGTGCCGGTACCTTTCTCCCAGTTTTTTGTGTGTCGTTTAGTTATTTATTAATCTTCGATTGAAATATTCTGCCAGAAAGAAATGTTTTTAGTTGCAGCATAAATATAAAGTTGCAAAAATATTACCTAAACTAATTGCTTTAAGATTAATCTTTTTACTTGAATTAACTGCGATGCAGATTTTCATTAGCTGTAAAAAGAAGACCCAAGTTGACCTAAAAATCCAAAATATAGAAATAAAATACGAACAGGATCCAAGAACTGCTATTTTGGATTCAGGAGATTTGAAATGTAAATTCTCCAAAAGCTCTGTCTATGGCAACCTTTTGAGACGGAAGAGCCAAAAGTTACAATTTACAAAATTTCCCAGAATTTAAAGAGCCACTAAACATTTTCGGTTCAGTATTATAGTATTTGCTTTATATAAGGTATAATATATATATCCGAGGACAGCACGTCGTGACGGGGGCGGTGCGGGTGAGACGCGAGTGGAAATGGCTGAGAGATAGACATGGTGCTCAATCATGGATCGATTTGACGATTTTTAAGGGTTTATATAATAAAATAATTATTTTTTGCGTATGGAACTGGAGAGCCGCAACTTAACATCAAAAGAGCCGCATGCGGCTCGCGAGCCGCAAATTGCCGACCCCTGGTCTATGGGAATGTAGAAATAATTCATGACAAAAATACGTACATTTTGAAAGACGGTTTTGTTTCTTTTCCAATTTCAAAAAATATGAGGTCAAATTTCTTATTGAATCAACAATTCGTCGCGCGTGGCAACTGAAAACAATTGAATGTAAATAAGGAAACAGAGTGAAGCAACATATTTTCGATGACCTGCCTTGATGGCTGTATTCCTTTTATGTCTATATTTCGAGGACTTTCTTTTCTTTCGATTTAAAATCAGCAATCTCTATTCAAGCGGTATCATAATGTACGACATTACTGAATGACCCCGATGACCTACCTACATAACTATAAAATGTAGGTAGTTTGTAACATCGCCGCATGCCCGTAAGACAAGTGACCGTCGCGAGTACAACCTAACCTCACTTCAACTGTTTAATGGATGTACTGACCATTTGCACTTTTGTACGTAACTCAAAGTTTTATTGTTTCTAACATAACTCATCTAAACATATGTCGAAATTCTTCTGGTAACTCAATAAAATGCAATATGACGGTACATTACGTAAAACTGATTAAGGCACTTTCAGAATCTCAAAAACTGCTGAACCGATTTTGATCGGACTGTAGAGATCAAGACATAACGCTTCTACTAAAGACACCAAAATCCACGTTAAAACATATACTTTTAAATATAATATACCAAGCATAGGAATAAAGTCGCAATCGAACTATTACGGTGCAGAATATATTCCTGTCTTTTTTTGTCGTAAGAGCTCGTTGATTCCGATTGGCTAACGCCATAGATAAAGATAAAAAACTTTTGATAAAGAGAGATTATACTCCATGCTAATATATTGTCGGAATAACCAAGGATTACCTCGAAAACAGAGACGCAAATATATTTTCGATATGCTTTGTTGCCTTCACTCACCGCTCATTGAATAAATAGGCACTGTTTGATATAGTAATTATTATATATGTGCAATCTTAATATATAAAAATTACGTGTCACATGTTTGTCCGCGATGAACTCCTAAACTACTGAACCGATTTTAAATTTGATTTGCACACCGTGTGCAATTCGACCCAACTTGAAAGACAGGATAGCTTACATTTCAATTTATAGTCGCAATATTATTTTATCGCAAATTATTTGTCTATTCCTTGACAGTCATAATACAACCATATAAGATGGCGAACCTGTTGACTGGATTGAGTGAATATTCAATAGATGGCGCAACGAACTTAACAACCATATAAGTTGGCAATACCTGTTGACTGGATTGAGTGAATATTCAATAGATGGCGCAACGAACTTAACAACCATATATCTAGATCGAGGATGTAAAAAAACTGAATATCGTTTAAAACTGCTCGGCACGACGGCGCAGCCGGAGTGCTCGAAATAGAGCAAGTGTTTTAAAGACCAGTTATCCACGAATACTTTACGCTATTTTTTTTCGAGCACGACGGCGCAACCGGAGTGCTCGACATACACACATATATGCCCATGTATATTTTAAAATAGCTAGCAATTAATAAAATAGATAGATAGATGTTCCAATTAAATTGTTTTATTATTTCACTTTATACGTAGCGAAGCACGTACAGGGCCGCTAGTAAATAAATAAAATAAATCTTTATTTAGGCGAAACCGCGGATAAAAGTAAGAACTATTTATAAAATGAAAAACCGGTTTTTGAAACAATACTTCTTTCTATAAAACAGATTATTTTAATGTGTCTCCATAATCGTTATTTAAGATTTATGATTTACGGTTATATTTTACATCTACCTATAGACATAGAAGTTTCATATTATTATGTCTACTGTGTCGTGTGTTTATTATCCAGTGTACTGTCAGTGGATAATAAACTCGACTTCATCTACATAGGTATAATAAATGAATTACTATTTTCTAGCACAAATCCGGAATAAGTTATATGCACTTTGTTGTGCAAAACAATCGTTTTTAAGTTTAAATAATAAAAAATGTTGCGTTTTATTTTAAATTTAAACGGCTTGACTTTGAGTATTTTTTTATTACTCATGCGGGAAAAGTGGTATGTTTACGCACGCTTTTACGGTAGAAAACTAGCTATTTTCATTTGCGTGCGGAAACTTTATTTGTCGCACTCAAATTATTGTTTGCCGCACGCAAATTGAGCGTTACCATAGTTACCAATACAATAACAATTTTAACTGAATTTTCAACTTTTTAATGATTTGATTTTAATTTTTATTACTTCCAATTTCTTTTTTTAATTCGTAATAAAATTTTAATTTCAATTTAATTTAATTCGTAATAAAAAATAGTATGCGGCATTGTCGCACTAGTTGCACAATATACTATTTTTAGACGTTATAAGCAGTGTGCAAAATTAGAAACGAATTGAATACCTGCAATCATATTTAAAAAATAATTTTGTAAAGTGATAATTATTATACTTATTTAGTGCGATTAATTCGCACAGGTCACTCTAGTCTTAAATAATTTGCTATTAAAAAAATGTATTTTTATATTTTGTTTTCTTTTTGTTTCAGGTAAGCAAACGCCAAATTATCTAAAAGGAAACAATTGCAACCCGAATCCTCCAGGGCTGTACTATTTGCACCGGCAGCGGACATTTTTTTAAATACGTGAGTTTTTTTGTAAATATTTTTTTAAGTTGTCAATTTCTACGTCTAGATTTTCTGACAATGCGTTCTGCGACTCACCATAAGGCCGTCTAACGCGTGTTTAAATTTTGATCCTCGATTAATTTGCGATTAGTTGTATCAGCGAGTCCATGCTATTTAACGAGACGATGAGGAAAGCCGTCTTAAATATTTTGACGCCGAGTGTACACTGACGTTCGCATGTGCCATTTCTATTGTTTAACATGCCAACTAATTACTCTTTGTTACCAATTAATGAGCGTAAAATGTAATTCATTTTGTTTTCCACCCAAGCATCTGTGGTTTTGTTTAATGATTTTTGCGGTAAACGTTACACGGCAAACGCCGACTTCGTCGAAGATAGATTGAACTGTATTTTGTACTCCTTTAATGCGTTGCGTAGTTTTAGGGATGTGTGAAATATACTCATTCTTCAAAACTAAATTGCGAATAAGGCTGGAGAGCTTGTTTGTTTGAACGCGCTAATCTCAGGAATTACTAATTCGATTTGAAAAACCATTTTTGCATTAGATTATTAGATAGTCCTTTTATTCAGGAAGGCTCTAGGCCATATAATATCATGATATGACCCTAAGGAGCGGCGGCTGCTCATTAAGTTTAGGGCCAGCTAGCCGCACGACGAGACTCGAACATTACCGAGAGGGACCGAACTGTGAATACGCAGTTCAGTGAGGTACCGCTCGGTCGTGTGATCGGCTCCTTATGCAACGGTTATGATTCAGCGAACTTATGTTTTTGGTTAACTTAATTGAATAATTCTGTGCGTTTCCATAATTGACAATCTACAAATCCGGGCCGAGTCGCAAGTAAATAAATAAAGTCGAAACGAAATTTTGACTAGAACAGTTTTGAATTAAAGAAAGCTTCATTGAAAAATGCCAAAATCTATTTTTTAACTTCTTTAGCGACGCATCTATTTTAAATTTTTGTTAAAAGGGAATTTAAACGGAAACAATGCACATCCCTAATGCAACAGAGTGGACTCTACCGTAAATAAGATGATTTACAGACCGAAATTTTGTTTTTAGAATGAGACAGAGCGATAACGTTAACGTGTTACAGAATAGGAGCACATTAAAGGTGTCAAAGATCATGCAACACATATTTTTCCGCGTCCAGTTCGTTTATGATATATTATCGCAATTCTGTTAATTATTTGTTGTGCGTTCTAAAACGGGTTCTTATTATTAAATTACCTTTTTTGTGGTAAAACAACCTACGTTATGACGTTCCATAGAAAAGAATTAATAAGCGCGTTTGATAATTAAAAAGTTTGTTAAGTATTAATTTAATTGTTTGTAGACTTGTTATAGCAAACACTTAACTAATAAAATAACATTAACGATTCTCATTGATTCCTTATATTTTAATTGCGTCAACTATTATTAATTAAGGACAGTTTTTTAGGGTTCTAGAAACCCTTTAAATGTCATCATGTACACACGTATCACAGTTCCTGTAGCTCCTAAATTTTACAATCGATCTTGATAAATTTTCACGGCAGAGAGGTATCTTGGTTTACATGCTCGCCTTAAAACTAGATTTAAATGTTGAATCTAGTTTAAAATATTATGTTTTACATTCCAGAGTTTAAAATATAAGTTTATATAAATATATTACTGTAACAGGGACAACCGAAACAGCTGTATAAAAAAACTGTTTTTGACACATTCTAATATACGAAATCTATATAGAAATTTTTTGGAAGGAAAACAATCATAATATAATAATAATAGTAATGAGTTTAACGTCTGTTTCCCGACTTTATGTCATAACAGACGCCGGTCGCACCATTACTATTTTCCATCTGCCACGCTTTCTGTTATTTTCTACATTTTTAAATTGTGAACAATAACTAATAATTTAGAGTAATGATGATCCTGTTTAAATGTTGGAAGATTAAAGGATGAATCCTGGTGGCATAGGATCGATGAACTAAGCAAATACTGAAGGTTTTTTATTGCGTTTCGGCAAACTTTATGCCATCTTCGGAGAATCAAGAAGATTTATATATAAAAAGTTTTTAATTATTGTTGTTACTGTTGTATTGTTGTTACATTTGTAATCTTCAGCTTAATTAATAGCGCTGAGCGAATGAAGGAATTAAAAAAAATTAGGCAACTGTTTGACAGCGGCTTGAATAGAAATATTTATCTGGAAAACTACAGAAAACAGCAGCAAGACGTCCTGTGCAGGAATTACCGTTTCTCGGCGAGAGGCGACACGATAAAGTCCCCGGCCGGGATTTGAACCCGGTACCTTCCGAACGCGAGTCGAATAAATTCTCTCGCCACCACGCTACCTCGCTCGATTTTTTTTTAAAGGAAAACTGTGGAGTTACTTAGCGGAAATCTATCTTAACACCAATTTCGTTTAAATTATTTTAGAAAGGAGTGCAACCAACAGCTCTTGATGTGTAATATAGACAGGATGATTACTGTCCGAAGCTCATTAGCGCTCAGTGAATGATGATGACGAACAAGTCATTAAATAATCAGTAAAATGATGTTTCTCTTTTATTCTATGACCGGCCGCTAGCTCTAGCCTCTAATTGTTAACACAAATTTTCAATTTTTTACAGGAATACTATTTTTAGTGTTCAGGACAAAACCGAACACTAGTGATTTGGCATATTTTGTAGTTGCATAGGTAGTGTATTTCTTATCATTAATTAATAAAAAAAAGGGTGTGGGCCGATTTGAGTGCGTTAATTCGTGATGAAACATACATCGTTCTCGTCGTCTTAATTAGAGGAACTGCGCAAATATATGTTTCACCACGATGTGTACGAATTGACACAGTTATAATCGATTCAGGAGAAATTCATATAAGAACCTCAATAACGTTCAAAACTTGAAAATTTAAATTTTGACCGCTTGGCGACCACTAGTTAAACTGATTTTGATATAGATTATGTAGAAATGTTTTTGAAATATCTTTAAGACACTCGATGTCCAATATTTTTTAGTATAATTACTTAATTTAAAAAATGCCATCACAACAAACTTAATAACCAAATATAATTTTAGTTCTGCATACATAAGTAACTCGAGTCGCTGAAGGTGCCAACTGAAAAAATACAATGTTAACAACTTTTTTTTCACACGGTAGCAGCTCCAAAACGTCGCCATATCTCGCAGCAATATCGCGGTAATTTCAATGGTCGAATAGCATGCAAACCCGCGGCGTTTAGATCGATTAACTAAAACTGAAGATGTTTGAGATTTCCATGGCAAGTTTGATATAATTTCTACGATATAATTGTGCATACGCAGGTATATTTAATAGAAGTAAGTTGTATGTATGTAGTCGTTGTTGTTTTTTTCAACTCAATGATTGATCACGAAGTGAAATAATTTAAGATTATGAGCATTAAATTGCGCGATTGCTAGTATTAAAGCTTTAAGTACATGAATACGTACGAATAATGAGATCGTTTGCGGTTATGTAGTTCTTAACAGTGGCGTAGAAATAATTTTAATGCGAGGCACTCGCTGGTTTTCTAAAATATACTGGTTCTGATTCTCTTTGGTTGCCATTTTGTTTGAGTCTTAAGTCTTGTAGTAGAAAAACGTTGGTGGGACACAGTCGTTGTACTCCTGAGGTCTCGCGTTTCATTTAAATGTAAGATTATACAAATTCATTGTTAGTAGAAGTTTTGTTCCAAAAATATGTATTGAAGGAGATTTATTTGGTTGAGGAACAATTGAAAAATAAGCTTTACCAGAGTGTCGCTTGTGGCCAACGTTTTCATCTTCAGGGTTTCAATGCAAGTCAAGATGGTATTGAGGCCCTAAAGATGAAAATATGTTTTTTGAAACATTGGCCATAAGCGATACTCTGGTAAAGCTTATTTTTCAATTGTTCCTCAACCAAATAAATCTCCTTCATTACGTATTCATTTCAACTGCACCTAAAATATTCGACTGATTCTGATCTTGCTGGGTTGCAATTTGGTTTAAGTCTCGAGCCTCGTAGTAGCAAAACTTTGGCTGAACCTTTGACTATTTAATAGAAATGGACAGCTATAGTTGCACCACGATCGTCTGCAACTTCTTCCAACTTTGTTGGTACATTGCACGTCACCCAGTGTTCCAAAAAATTTAAAATACAAAGTTTACCAGATGATGGATAAGTGATCTTACCGCCACTGTCTTTTGTAACATTCTCCTTTTTCCACTGATTTCATAATTATTACCTTTTACAGTGTACTCTTTCATCTTTATAATTAAGATATTTATAATTTACTGCTACGTTATCGCGTTTTATAGCAATAATTAGGGTTTTGTTGCGTTTAAATATTTCATTATATATCACAAAAAGTCGACTTAATTTTTTTTAAATATAGAAAGATTCACAAATTATCAGCGTATTAAATACGATGACAGGCGTTACGACATATTCGCTTAAAATTAATGTAAGTGTATGTTATTTTTTTTACCTAATAGTTTCGAACTTTTATATCTTTCTTTTTTGCAAAATATATTTACTTATGTATATCGTTGACGTTGGTACTAATAATAATAATAATAGTTAACTTTATTGTTAGCAGAACACAGTGTCTGCATAATTGCGTCAAAAAATACATTTAGTTAAAAAATTAAAACAATATAATATACTTAAAACAATAGATTATAGTAAAAAAATTAAGATAAATATTCATTTAGATCGTAATGACATCTGCTTACAAGGTACGATTTGATGTGATCGGGAATTTTATTATATATTTTTCTAATGTTATTAGATGCAGCAGTTGAAATTGTATTGATTGTGGTCATTATTCCTGAGAAGATAGTAAATTTTGGGTCAAATGGTTCCGTCGCCTAATTGGCTGGAATTTTTCCTTCGGGCTTGATGATGAAAATATTTTTCACCTCTCATTCATCGTTAATGATTGTAATTGAAATGATTTACAATGATTAGCAGTGGAAAAAATAACCAAGAATTACTATAAGTGACCAATCAAAAATATGCGCTGTATTGGTGAGAATATTCATAATACTTCGTATCCACTTTTTTATAGCACAACGAAACTAGTTTTTGTTGAAATTAAGTTTTCTTCTCTCAATGAAAGTTTTAAAAACTGTATTTTTATCTACTCTAACACTGACTGACTGGCAGATAACGCATAGACTAAACCGGCGGGTCTAAAAGCAAGCCATTTTGCACATGAGTTCCTTATATAACCTAGGTGAGCACTAAGAAACGATGCATGAAGGAAGGTTAAATATTTAATCTCTAAATTTAAAAAAAAATATATCAAACGTTGGCTAATTTTAAATTAAACTAAAAACTGCAGACATCCAATAAATAGCCAACAAATAATATTGTATTCCGCTGGAGCCGTCTACAATATTGTTTTATCTCATTCGCATGTGAAGTCGCGGGTAGTGGCTAGTGGATGAATATTTTTGACTGCTCCAGACATATATATACGATTACCTGGGATCCTGCTCCCGCCGTATATTTACGTTTTTTTTCAAAAAAATGGTGGCAATCCTGGTTAGAACACAAATCCTAAACATTATTGCGGTTTTTTTTTCTTTTGAAGTCAGTGCATGTGTCACTGCTCCAGACGTATCTATACGGAATAGACGAAAAAAGTGCGCACACAGCATGCGCAGTGAAAAGGTTAATACGGAATACTATTTATTAGTTTGTTTTTAAATCAGTTACTGAGACAGGAATTAAAATATGTAACGAATTCTCCAGGAATGGTATTTATTTTTCGTGTTTGAAAT
Organism: Xanthostigma xanthostigma; assembly: GCA_963575645.1. Lineage (NCBI taxonomy): Eukaryota > Metazoa > Arthropoda > Insecta > Raphidioptera > Raphidiidae > Xanthostigma > Xanthostigma xanthostigma. The sequence continues at coordinate 18,754,235 of OY754474.1, forward strand.
AATTAATTAGTTTCTGTATATAAGTTGTTTTAATTGACACATTTATTGCCAGTCAACATAATTAACTGATTGGTAATAAACACGTCACTCGTTTGATTGATTTTATCATTAATTAATGGGTTGGGGATGATATAATTAGCGCTAATCACTTACACTTGTTACTATTAGATGCCTTTGCTTGCGATACAGAACTACCTTACGTCTAAATGCCACAGTTTTCTGTTACATAACTGTCTGCATACGAGGCAACGCAAAAGCAATTAAAGTCTCTGGGTGATATCGCTGATCTGAGCAACGGGGCATCCTGCACACGATGCAACATTTTAGACTTGTGCCAAGAGAACGCGCAAACGGGTGTAACCTGACAGTTATCTGGTATGTTAATTCATAGTTCCAGTTTGTCCCGACATTATAGCTCTTCAACATTATAGCTCTTCAATAGGTAGATCAATTTTCATAAACATGCTTGGATGTGTTGGTGATGGTGTAATGATGATGATCGTTTCTTTATTAATGGGAGTCGGTTGTCATCGGGAACGCCGGAGCCTCTGCGCTTAGTCTATCTCCCAATCTCTTATGTCACCCGATCAAGTACCCAGTGTGACCAGATTCAATATTTTAATACTTTTTCGCTATATTCCATTGTCTTTTCCGATTATCAGTATTTATTTAGGTATATTGGCGGAAGTCGGTATTTTTGGGTATATTTTGGATAAAATCATAAACAGTTATGGCAACACCGTAGCGATCGTCTCTGCGAACTGGCACGAACATTGAAGCACAGGGGATTTCCCGGATTTAGTCTATAATTTCATTCAAGATCAAAGATCAGTAAGTTACAGAGAGGACATGACATCACCCCTTTTTAGTGAACATTTTGGGTGAAAATTTCTAACAGTGATGGTACATTAAAATACAAGAATATATTATCTAGTTTCAGTACTTATATCTCTGTTATGTATACCAGTATCGAATGCTGCATGCGAGCGCATATTTTTATAGATAAATTTAATAAAAACACAACAAAGAAACAGATTTATAAACAAAAATGTATCTGCAGTTTTAAAAACAAAGCAAGGTGTAAAAGATGAAGGAGGTTGTGTTAATTTTAATCCTTCAAATAGAATGTTAAAATGGAATTTTAACATTTATTGTGATAATGAGTAATTAAAACATGTTTTGAAAATCAGTATTTTTATTGGTATATTTTCCCTGTGCAAGTTGGTATATTTCAGTATTTTTTTAATGTGCTTCGGTTTTTTTGTAAAATTTAATCTGGTCACACTGCAAGTACCCTCGTTACTTATATTAGCTTGTACAGTCCGTGGACTGGGTGGCTAATACAATCTTCTGGACTCATGACGATCTTTAGACACGTCATAGTTTCCAGTAAGACTTCATAGTCTAGATACCTGTTTTGCAAATGTACTCTTTAAATCAATATTATTCTGTTCCTTACACGCAAAAATAATATTGATTGATGTCTGGTAATAATTACAGGCCAGTCAAGATTTTTGCCACGTGAACATTGCGTCCATTTTAATGTTTAAGAATAATTATCAATACACACAAATAAAGTGGTAGCGCGGAATCTGTGTCTAGAATTTTAGGTTAGCTTGTTAACTGGATGAGTGAACGCGATTCCAGAATTTTTGTCTGTCCTATAGAGAGAGAGAATATTTTTTGCTGGGCAACACTCAGGTCAAGAATTAGTTCCGCCTAAACCGAAATTAACACCAGCGAATTATTATATTTTAATAATTTTTCCACGCGTCCCGGAAGCCTGCGTTGACTTTGGAACTTTATACACTTACCTATAAGTACGGGGCACGCGACAGAATCTAACGGAATCTGGTCAGCAGGTTATTATCCCGAAACGACCTTCAAAAACCTTAAACACTTATTTTATTCTTCTTCTAAGGTATGAAAAACATTTTGGATCCTGTCTAGCGATGGTAGTCTTCAATATATTAATCCCAGTACAGTGTAAACTCTTTATAACGAAACTCAAGGGACCGAGCATTTTTTATCGTTATAGAGAGTTACCGTTATATGGAGTGAAGAAAGAAAAACAACCAAATTAACAATAATCTTCAATGTACTGTATAATCTCTTCATAACGAATTTTAAGGGACCGAACATTTTTTTCGTTATAAAGAATTTTCGTTATATGGAGGGAAGAAAGAAAAATAACCAATTTTCACAAAATTAATTTATTCCAAACACATATACAAACACATATACCTATAGTTTGGCGTCATCAATTGCTTGTTGAATAGATGGTGATGGTTCAGAATGGTCCTCTTTATGTCTGTAAACATTTGCTGACGCCTAAATATGAACATATTTCTTCGTAATAGAGAATGGCTGTTGCGTTATAAAGAGGGTATTAATGTATAGGTTTTAAGGTAAACCAACCAAATCGTAAAAATTTCGACGTTATAGGGAGTTTTTCGTTATAACGAAGGACGTTATAAAGAGTTTACACTGTATTTTCAAACAATAAAATTTTTTAAACAGAACTTAATTTTGAAAAAAAAAATCTTTCGACAAGGAGTCCATACGAAATATTCGACTGACAAGATTTATTCGTTGTTGCTGTTTTATATTAAAGTTTTTTGCGTAATTTATGTTTCCTTTCTTTTGAAATCACGTTATCCAACCGTTTCATTCACATTATTCATCCGTACATTCGGCCTTCCTTGATCCACTATCCGTCCTTACCCTAAGTTCGAAACGTCATCGTGTTGCCATCGTACAGTATGCAATAATATTCATTCTATAAGTCGCAAAACAGCGTCAGTCTGAACTAAAGCTAAATGCAATCTGAAGAAGCAATCGCAATGACTTCTTTTAGTTCGCTTTTGTTCATTTGTTTGGTTATTCAATTTTTTATATCCCGCATGTCTTGAAAAATACTAAGCGATGTTTTTTTTGGTTATTTTTTGCATCGTTCTATTTTTATATAAGCTGACGTTACCGGATCGTTTTCCTTCCCGTATTTATATATATAGACTAGCGGCGCAGCCCGGTTTCAGCCGGGTGCGATAGATAATTCTGCAAAATGTATTTCGTTTGCGGCCCGGCGTCTGAATTAATAGCTTTGAGCGAATTCTACCAGATTTTCTTCTGAAATAAGACACGGTATAGATGTAAGGATAGTCTCTCTCTCTCTTCATCTCTCCCTGTTTCCTGCAATAAAAAAAAATAAAAACTATCCTATGTGTAAGTTGTACCAAGCAAGACACATTTACAAAATTTCATTAAAATCGATTCAGCGGTTTCGGAGATTAGCGCCGACCAACACCGTGACACGAGATTTTTATATATGCCACTGCTTCTCGGTAACTACTACCGTGAACGATTTCTATCAAACTATGTTAGTGCATCTCCTGATGATATTAAAGAGGTTATCGAAACGTACGTTTAGATGTTTTGTGTGGTTACTTTGAATATTTATTTTCTTGACACCAAAGGTTTCACTACTCTTCGTGGATAAGCAATTCGAAATAAATTTATCAAGCACTTGTTCCCAACGGCTTCTCAACACCAGAAGACACTAAATTTTTCCATTCGCAGCAATTATGCTGCTATGATAATGTCGAATGAAAAAAAAGAGACAGTCGGTATTTACGTCAAACACGTTCGCGCGCTTTTGTTTGTATGCGTGCTCGTATAAAGTATATAGGATGAAGGGGATACCCACGCAAGGTTATGACCTGTTTGACTGTCGTTTCCACATATTACGTAATGTTTACGTACAGTTACCTTAATTCAGCCATGTATTAAATGATAACTTGTAGTTTTCGATCTTCAGAAATTATTAAGAGTTGCCGGAGCTTCATATACAGTAAGGTGCACATAGGGAAATTAACATTGGGAAAAAATGATTGGATCAGAGTGAGCCTTGAAATCTTGTTTTTCAATTTGACAGATAATATTCTTTTGCAAAATGAATGTGTATACTACCGAAGAAAATATTCAAATGATTACAACATAATCGGACTTTTTTTATTAATGGGACATTAAATTCCCAAAAATACTTGAATATGGTGCGAGATCAAATATCTCCGCCTATTCGTGTTGAACCTAAAGACATTTGGGTCACTGATTTACCAACGCGCATACGTCATACCAGTCAGACAATTTTTGAATGAAATGTTTCCAAACAGATGGAGTTGTTTTTTTGTTTTATTTTTGTAAAAAAAAATTAAAATAGTGATTTATAAGTGCTTTTTATTATTAAAAAAGCCAAGTAAAATAAAATTAAAAATAAATCAAAATAAAATAGAAATCCTCAAGATTACCACGATAATTCAATAGAAATAACAATTAATTTAGTCATGGCTAACTCTGATCCAAGTATTTTTTCCCAATGCTAATTTCCCTATGTGCACCTTACGCGTTTACATACTGTATAACTTACAAATAAACAATACTAAAGATTTTTTTATCTACTTCAAGCTCGACACGCTTATAGTAAACGGACGTTGAAATAAATGAAATCAAAATAAACCTTGGTTTTGCTAGGTTTCAAGCGTGCTGTGACGCTGGGTTTCGTGACGGCTTTTGTTTTCACTTCATGCAACTCTTGTCTTGAAGTTAGCTTTGTAGATGGGTTTGGTGCGCGCGCAATGACACAGTGAACGCTCATTGTCTCTGAACAGAACACAAAAACTACGACGCCTTGTTTGTTTGTGCACGTTTGCTCATATGTCGCCTACGTGACAAAATACTGTTTCCTGGTTGGTCCTCGCTCAAAACAAGTACGGAAATAGCCTCGGGTCTAATCTTAAAATCCGTCTTGTGACGTCGGCGAACACAAGTCCCAGCAGTGATTCCAGCGTCCAAACCAGCCTCGTGTGCAGCGGCCTTTACGGATGGCAGTGTAGACAGCGAACCTTTGACACAGAGAAAGGAAGAGTTATTAGGCAGATGCTGTACTGTATCCGCGTTGTGCTGTGGTGAATCTTCATTACTTGTATTCAATAATAATATTATTATTATAATCTATACGCAGCGATGTACATTTACCTGTCTGTCGGCGCCGATGCAACGATCAAATGATAGGTATTTTAGATAACGGAACAAAGTACGACGCGCGTTTTATACTTACGTAGGTATCTTTTAGTCAGCATATATCACGATGACCACACACTTTATGTACGGGTGGGTCATCTGCATTAATGGACACGGATGTTGGAAACAAGAAGACGTTCTCCGCTGAAAAAATAGACTCATAGATTATGTTGAAACAATAAACCCTAGAGGTTGAGGAGACAATCCGACTCCCGTTAATTAAAAAAAATTGGTTGTCTGTAAAGTCGGTTTACGGACGATAGTTTTACGTGATAACGTCATAAAGAAACATTGAAAATTATTAAGGAAATCAATTACAGTTATTATAGGTATTTCTATACACACCATACTCGTAAAGTGTTGAAAACTAACTTTTTTTATTTTTCACATTATACGTATACGTTTCCAAACATTTATTTTTACATATTTAAATAGTAAAATTAGAGTTCTAACCAACTGTAGAAACGGTTTTTAAATATAATGAACCGTTTTCAAAATACACGCAGTTTTAATAAACGAACGGTCGGGTGGTGTGGATTTTTCACTCCCTGTAAGTATATATACGAGCGAACTGTGGAAGTCTATTGGAAGTTTGTGTCTTGTGATCTTTAATAAATTTTTGTAGCTGTCAAACTGGGGCACATCGTGCCTCTATCGCTTATATCGCGCTTTCGCTTGCACGCTCAGGCGGAACGGACACTTTTCGGAACGTTACATTTTTTCGTGCATGCAGCCGGTGTTTCATCAATTTATAAGACGTTATCACGTCAAAAAAAGAATGTTGAAACAATAACGCATCGGCGTGAATGTGATGGCCTCTGATCACTGTTTAATGTGTATTTTTAGTGTCTCAGAGATTGCTTCTTAATTTTTCGGTTTCTGTACTTCAAAATAAACAATAGCTACTCTAAAATTGACCAGCCTTATTGTGTATAATAATAATAATGCGTTTAACGTCTGTTTCTAGACTTTATGTCATAGCAGACGGCATTCGCACCATTACTATTTTCCATCTATCACACTTTCCGTTATTTTCAACATTTTTAAACTTCCACTTAATCAATAGCAAAGGATGAATGGAGGCAAATTTTGAGCGTAGGAGTTGAATAAGGAACCATCTCGATATTTATCTGGAATTATTCAGGGAAACCATGAAAAACCTCAACAAAATGGCCGGTACAGAAATTACCGTTTCTCGGCGAGTGGCAGCAGGAAAAAGTCCCAGCCACATCTGCCCCCGCCGGGATTCGAACCCGGTACGTCCCGAATGCGAGTCTAGTGCTCTCACCACTACGCCACCCCGCTCGGTTCTTATTGTATATTATAAACCTGAAGACCGATGATACGAGGCTGGTATTCGCGTGCATAGTCACAAGATGAATTTTAAAATCAGAACCGGGGCTTGGTTGTCTGCTTGTTTGGAGCAAGAACCAATCAGGAAACAGTATCTTGTCACGTGGGCAACGTGACGTCATAGTAGGTGTTCAGCTCAGAGACGTATTTCGTTAACATTCGGGCTGTCACTGCGCGCGCATGAAATCCAACTACAAAGCCTGTTTCTTCAATACGCGCATCGTGTGAAGCATAAACATAAACCCAGCGCCTGCACGGCACGCTTGAAAACTAGCAAGGAACCTGGCGGCAAAGCTAGCCTTGTGTGCAGCGGACTCCGACTGCAACGACAGCTTGTAACATTTTGTAAATTATTTATTGGTCACTAAAGTGTAAATTGTCACAATTAATAGCATTAGACCAATGTTAGAACGTAGAGCACACACGCCCCGGTCGCGATGTCGGTACGTAACGACGTACAGAGTTAGACACATAATGGTTCATTTCCGGGATGATGATACGCGATAACGCAGTACGTGTACCACACATATTATAACCAATACACATGCGCTAATAGACCGCGAGCTACTGAACTTTTTGAAAGCTTATTTAGGCATGGAAGTAATGTAGTTTAATCAGTGTAAACAACGAGAATATCTCATGTAAAATTTCGATCGATTTAATTGATTTCAAGAAAAATAGTAATTTTAATACCCGTTGATGACATTTTTTATTTTAATTTATTTTATACATAACAACAATACTGAGAAAACAGACAGCATTTTATTTATTTATTTTACTTCCAATTTTTTAACTTTAACAATAACAACTTTAACAACAATAATTTTAATAATAACAACTGTAACAACAATAATTAAAAACTTTTATATATAAATCTTCTAGATTCGCCGAAGATGGCATAAAGTTTTCCGAAGCGTCAGACAATAAAATGCAATAAAAAAACCTTCAGTATTTGCTTAGTTCATCGATCCTATGCCACCAGGATTCATCCTTTAATCTTCCAACATTTAAACAGGATCATCATCACTCTAAATTATTAGAGTTATTTTTCACAGTAAGTATATAAACTTATATAAAAAATATTTAATGTTTATTTCTCACTTCAGTGGGGGGAAATTACGGAAGTAAACGAGAAAATATTTAATTGAAGGGTTCGAGGAGGGGGTGTTCTGAATGATAAAACATCTTTTCAATGAAATGCAGTTGTTGTCAATTACATAGTTCACATTAGCATTAGCAACTGGTGTTGTTTGGTGATGGTGTCTTTGTCAAGGAGAACCTCTGTTGTTTGTTGTTACGGTAACGGATGTGCTCTTAGAAAATTAGATGGCTAGAATTTATATGTGAACATATATTATGTATAAATATAGTGTGTCCCGTTTATCGTCGCAAAATAACAAATCTAAAGTATATTTTTATCAACAATATAAGATTCATTAACGTCATTAATTTTCGTTTTTATAGCCTTCCCTAACTTGCGAAATGAACGTTCGTCCCCTATTTCACCCCTTTCAAACAAATGGTAGCTTATGTCCTTCCTCGGGATCTCCTTGCCAAATTTGATCGAAATCTGTTGAGCAATTTAGGCGTAAAGAAGTAACAGACATACAGAGGTTACTTTTGCATTTATAATACAGTAGAACCTCTGAAAGTCGAGACGCCACAAAATTCGAGTTACAAAGTTTTCGACTTATCAAGGATTTCAACATAGGCGGATTTTGTAAGGGAATATTTGACTTGTAGAGGTTAAGATTCATTCTAACTAATTTGAGATTGTAAAATCAAACATTACTATGTTCGAAATACAGAGATCCAATTAATTTTTTCGAGTTATATGTACCGAAATGGCTTGTAGGGACTCTCTGATTATTTCGACCTTTCGAGAATTTGAGTACAGTACGCGCCATGGATCTAAAAAGTTAGGAATTTGGTCACAAACAGCGTCGCAAAGGCATATTTTAGAGCCGTTGAAACTCCCACCACCTCCCAGCTACCTGCACGGAACGTGCGCTCGTCGGTGATTGGCCGTGATCGCTCGTTGCCTTTGTCACTTGTCGCTATCCTGCTTTAAAGTACAGTCGAGTACGCTATTGTCAAGTTGTAATAAATAGTTATTTTAATTTTGTTGAGTTGCGAGTTTGTAGTGTTTCAACAGACTGTAAAACGCAAGCCCGCATTCGCATCTAACTTCCGAGTCTTTTAGATACGTGGCGCGTACTGTAATGAAGGTTTTGCGATTTGAAGGGAAGAAAACAAAACATTTTTTTCGAGTTTTGGAGGTTTTCGACTTAAAGAGGTTCTTCAAATAAACAAAATTGTCGACCAATTTTTCTCAGACCAATATATTGACAAAAAATCATCTCTGAAGATGATACAAAACGTATCGAAACGTTAGTATTAAATGCAAGTTTATAAAGTCTCAGTATTGCTTCATTTTCGATCCTTATGCCACGGAATTCTTTCCAAATACTCATTATTAACTTCAATGGATCACAGTTACTCTATTTATTAGTCAATCTTCATAAAAAATAAAAAAATTACAAATCAATATAACATAAGATGACGTTTCGATCCGGATTTGGATCTTCTTCAGAAAAATATAAAAATTATTAGTATTAGTTATTTTTTTAAATTTTTTGTCAATATATTGGTCTGAGAAAAATTGGTCGACAATTTTATTTATTTGAAGAGTTCTATTCAGACGTTAATCAAAGATTTAAAGAGGATCTACTGCAGTAGTTTTTTGTCTAACACAAAAAGCATTCGCAAGTAATTCACGTTATGTAATAATAAATTTGCAAAAGCGGATCAGCTCTCATAATATATAAGTTAATGGTTAATAGGTAATGTATTTAAATCAAGTTTCTTGTTGGATGACATTTAAAAAAACTAAAATCACACAAACATAATCTTCATACACACACGCGTTCATAGATAGAGAGAAACACGACGACGGTCATAGTGTAAAGCCTACAACCGTTAATGTATCTTTAATGAGTGTGAGAATTAGAATGGTCTTTCATAATAATAATCTACTGTTAGCATTAATGCTCCACTATACACTTCGAAATTAATTCATATCGCTCCATTCGCTGTTGGCACGAACTATATTAATTTGTTTATTTTCTTTTACAAGCGTTGAATTTGTAAGCCTCTCGGTTCGAATCTAGTCTGAGGAAAATATGATTTTCAGTACTGTCCGTCGTTCACAAACGTTTATAGATGATAGCGGTCCCGTCCGGTTTCACCCGGGTGTAAAAGAACGAATGGGGAAGGGAGGAACATGAGTACACACATTCATCTGAGTTTACCAAGATGAATGTTGTGTCCAAATTTCATGATGATCGGAGTTACCGTTCAAAAGTTTTTGTCGATAAAAAGCAGTATTTATACTTTTTTTTAACTAATAATGTTTTTTTTAATTAATTAAATAAAATTAAAATAAATTTAAATGTAAGCCTTAGAAAAAAGCAATGTAGAAAATAAAAAAAAAAATAAATTGATAGTCGTGCGCTCTACCGATTGAGCCAGCCGGCGTTGTATTCTGGTAACGCTAATATGAGTATATTTAGTTAGTGCATTTCACCTGAATGGAAGATTATTTTTGAGATACATTTTGCAACAATTTTCATCAATGCTCCGCTCCTAATGGTTGTAGCCTGATTTTATATAGCCTATAGCCTTCCTCGATAAATGGGCTATCCAAAATTTTTTTTTTTTTATTTGAACCTTCCTTAGATTAGCGCGTTCAAACAAACAAACAAACTCTTCAGCTTTATATATTAGTATAGATTTTCGCTCCAGCCTATATGCGGAATAGGTTTGCAGCTCAATCGTATTTTTTTATACAACCGTTCTTTCGCAAAATTTTTAAGAACATGCTGCAATTCGCTGTTATTAATTTTATTTAGGTGCAGTGCACTCGTCAACGAGCACTGCCCAGCAAACCTTTTCTCGAAACGATTCGATCTCGATAACACTTCAGGTCTGAAATGTTCAGGATAGAAATCATAGAATGGAGTCATCAAGCTTTTGTAAATGTAGCATACCAACTTTCATTTTTTATAGCCGTGTTACTTTGAATTTTAAAAATACGCAAATCTTTAGAATACTTCCCGCAGTCCTATAGGAAACTGAAATTTCGTATGAAGACTTGGGTTTCGCGTACAAGTAACGAGAAAATTAAAAACTATTTTATTTTCTCCCCTCCAAACAAGATGGTATAGATTTCTATGGGTATGAAAAGTCAGAAGACATTGATTTTTAATGTTGATGCGTTCACAAAAAATAAAATTAATAAAAGACTCGCAGGATTCATATTGGGTACCCATCTACAAGACTTATTCTTCGAGCTGCACGCCTAAGACTACTAGTTTCGTATTCAAAATGTAGACGCATTGGCGACGAGCAGCCAGTGGCTTTTTGTAAACATTAAACATGTCAGTGTTACTCTTGCATCTTAAGAGATGGGGTGGGCGCTTTCTTTCTTCTTTACTGTCAAATACTGAAGATAAAGGAGAGTAATAATATCGATTGAATTTATACAAGTCCTCGTGCGAATATGCGGACGTAAAAGCAGACGAATTAAACAAATTATTGAATGGGTTTTTATTGACAGCTGTTGCTCACGATTAACATAAATAAAATAGGTCAGTATATTATTAAAATATCAAAGAGTTAGAGTATTTGCCTCTCGCATACATGTGGGTACGTTGAATCCTTGAAAATATATAGGAGAAAGGAGAATCCGTGTTTGTCTGTTAAATAACAATAATAAATAACGATGATAATTGTACGGCGGCTAAACATCTCTGTTTCGATAAATAGCTGTTACAATAAATGTAACTGTAACTTTGTAACATGATATTACATATACATAAGTAATATAACATGTTGTGTGAAATACATTATGCATTAGCATATTTCATAATGCACACGAGACTGAATCGAAACAGAAGATTCTCGTACGGTTTTATGCAGTTGGCGCTTTTTTTTTTATATAAACACTTCGAAAGTTGAGTGCAGCATCTAATAATATTGTAACAAAACTGTTCTAGTTCGTGGTGCAAAATATTTATTTACAATAGTGAACAAAACAAACAAACGAAAAGTACTTCATTATAGCGTAACAAAAACAAAACAATAGTTCTAACTAATAAAATCAAAGAATAAGTAATAAAGAATACTTTGAAATTTATATTATTCCTCCTTGGTCACCTGTCAAAATGTTTAAGTTAGAGGATCGTTTCTGAATGTTTAATCTCTCGTATACATTGTCCGGAACGCGTATTCAGCGGGAAGCATCGTTGCCGCCAAACAAACACGATATTGTAATACGCAACGGTGACTCACTGTTTTTTCGACACGCGGCTACCACTCGTTCGATTCGATAAGTTTTCGTGTAAAACTAAACGCTGTACAACCGGATACGACACGAAATCTGTTTAATAGGTCACAGTCTAATGGACGTCCTTCACCTATCTTGCTTTGTGCGTTGATCTTAGACTATACACGCCGACTAAAACCGCATTTTGCATGACCTGTGGCTTCATAATATCATTCGTATTTCTCACGACCCACACCTATGCCCGAGGCGACTCATAGTCTAAGCGATAACGTAGATATGGGAAATTATTGCCGATGATTATTAGAATGTGACCATTTACCTACGTCAATTTATATAGATATTCAGTCGATTAAACGTTTTCGCTACATGATATTGACTAATAAACGCATTTGTATGCGAAGTGTTCGTTTGTGAATCTTTAGATGCGATTATATTTATAACTTTTTTTCCGTTTGAGTTACGGCGCGGATACACGCTGCTCGACTATACAGGGTGGCGACTTGCTCGATTTCAATTCTTATTTTTGCAAATTTTTGCTTTCCCTATTGCAGGGGTCGGCAACCTGCGGCTCTTTTGATGTAAAGTTGCAGCTCTCCAGTTCCATACGCAAAAAATAATTATTTTATTATATAAACCCTTAAAAATCGTCCCATGATTGAGTACTATGTCTATCTCTCAGCCATTTCCACTCGCGTCTCACCCGCACCGCCTCCGTCGCGACATGTCGTCCTCGGATATATATATATATATATATATATATATATATATATATATATATTATACCTAAATACTATAATACTGAAACGAAAATGTTTAGTGGCTCTTTAAAAACTAGGAAATTTTGTAAACTGTAACTTTTGGCTCTTCCGTCTCAAAAGGTTGCCGACCCCTGCCCTATTGATGTAACTAAAGATAAAAGCCATCACGAAACCCAGTACCACAGCACGCTTGAAACCTAGCAAGGCGGCAAAACCAGCCTCGTGTGCGACCTTTATACTGTCAGAATTACCGCAGTGACGTCACAAAGACCGTACTGTCAAAGCTTGATGTTTTCTGACATTTTCTAAAGACAGATCTATAATTATTTTCACAGATAATTATGTTACAAAAATTGCACAATTTATCATCGTTTTTTTGCGGTATCGTTACGGATTTGGTGTATGTCACACCTTTAACTAGGATTGGTGTTGTAAATCTTCTTTATTGCCTTATATAAAGGTGATCAATAATTTCCGAAACGTTCGTAACATATTGTATAGAAAATCTGGGGTCGCAATGCCAAAACCTTGCCGACAATATAATGTATTAGCTAATACAGGTATTGTGGCTAATGTGTTTTTATACAAAAAACTGTATCCCTTAATAAATCTCTCAAAATAATTTTTTTTTCTTAGTTGCGATATTTTTGTCAATTACATCCTTAAGATATCCGCAATCTACTATTTTCATTACATTTGTAAGTCCGGTCCTGTCGGGCTAATTTTATTAAAACTTTAGCAGCACATTTTAATCTTTACTAGTAAGCTAAATTTCAATTTTGAAACGATTCTGACAATTCGTTCGATATTTTTTTTTCAGCCCCTAAAAAGTACCCCTAAAATGACTCCATTTTAAATAAGTACTGCCTGATATATATCCATTTTGATTTTATTTCATTGTCACAACGCATTGAAGAATTCAACATAAAATTTTCAGAATTATTTTTCGAACTTTGGCCCAACGTGGTAACAATTTCTTTCAATGCATTATCCACTTACAAAGGTGTAGTATTTTGTGTTTCAACATCGAACCCACTGTGCTATATCACTGTATTACGAACAAAATACGGTTTTTGGTGACATATTATCGGATCATCTATGTGCATCAATTGCACAGTGGGCCTCGGCACTATTAAGTGTTGTGTTTGATAATGAGACTCAACCCAGTCGGTACTATAAACACAGAACCTGTGCATCCAACGCCCTCTATTATAGAAGCCGCGGCTGACATTCTATACACACAGTACAGAGAGTGGGCTAGTTACGTTCCCATAGTACAAAATGACGATACGTCTTTTTGTATTGTTGCACCTTGCTTATAACACCCTCGATAATATAATAAACTAGCTGCTCCCCGCGGCTCCGCACGCGTGATATTAAGTCGTTAGAGGGGGAAGCAGCAATATTGTTGGAAAGTAAATTTTTCTTATAATATAGTGTTGCAACTGTAACAATGTGAAATCTAATTATTGACATCAATTTTTTGACGTGATAACGTCTTATAAATTGATGAAACACCAGCTGCACGCACGAAAAAGTGTAACGTTCCACCTGACCCTGTGCATGCAAGCCAGAGCGCGTGATAACGTCTTATAAATTGATGAAACACCAGCTGCACGCACGAAAAAGTGTAACGTTCCACCTGACCCTGTGCGTGCAAGCGAGAGCGCGTGATAACGTCTTATAAATTGATGAAACACCAGCTGCACGCACGAAAAAGTGTAACGTTCCACCTGACCCTGTGCGTGCAAGCGAGAGCGCGTGATAACGTCTTATAAATTGATGAAACACCAGCTGCACGCACGAAAAAGTGTAACGTTCCGTAACGTTCCACCTGACCCTGTGCGTGCAAGCGAGAGCGCGTGATAACGTCTTATAAATTGATGAAACACCAGCTGCACGCACGAAAAAGTGTAACGTTCCGTAACGTTCTGCCTGACCCTGTGCGTGCAAGCGAGAGCGCAGTAATGTATTATTAAATATGATATTCGAGAGGAATACGTTATCACGTAAAACTATCGTCCGTAAACCGACTTTACAGACAACCAATTTTTTTCAATGCGAATGTATTTTGACGAACTACAGTTTTTAACATTAGCTATCTGCAGTGAATGTCCCGTCAAAATCGGTCCAGTCGTTCAGGAGATTAGTCGGAACAAACAGACTGACAGACAGACAAAAACTGAAAAAAATTGTTTTTTTTGTTATAAATACCGTATATACCTACTTTCATATGCATTTAGTAAAAAGTACTTCATAAATGGATAAAATAATTTTTCTCTTTGGAAATGATGCAATCGCGGTCCAACTGTAGCTCAGTATGAAATGCAGGATGAAATCTATTGTATTGTATTAAGTATAATATTATTTAATGGTAATGATGATACTCTTTTAGTAGAATGTCACGGTATTTAAATAACCTAAGCGAAATGTCACTCAAAGCATGTATTTTTGTCCTCTGAATAGACTTTTATACTCACTGTTTATAATATGTAAATAAAAAAAAACTGGAAGGAATTCTTTTTTATTATATTCTTGCGTGTGGGCTGAACTTCATTCAACCATCTCAAATATATATTTTCTTGTTCATAAGCGTGGGTGTAATTTTGATTTTTTTTTTTCACTACAAATTCAGAATTCTAATTAAGGGCGACTAACGTTGAATAATTATTTTCTAGTTTCCTATAGGAGAGCGGTACCGTGATATAACGACTGTAATATGACGGCGAACCAGTCACAAAAAAACGTATACATAGAAGTAATTGAATGGCGCTTTTTTACTTCACTGGGGTGCCGCCGCTACCGAGAAAACCAAATCCTTTTATCTCCTCCTCATTGTTCTTTACTAGAGCTCTGAAACGTTTAGGAATTAAAACATCAATGTTGTTATTTTTCTTCGAGTTTTCAAATCACCAAATCAGTACAATATAGAGTAACTTACTGTAGCCATTTATGGTACCCCGTTTGTTGGGCTCTGAGCCTCTGACACGGCATATTGTGTGAAATCTTACAACTTTCATTGTGTTATTCTAGTTTATCGTTGTCAGATTTGATAGTATATAAAAACTGTGACGGATATATTATTAGGTGGGCGGAAATATGAAGGCACCTTATGATTTTCTGTTACGTTTTTTAACCGATTATTATTATTATTCAATGTTACGATTGTTACACATGTTTTATTAATTCTCGATCATATATTTTAAAAGACCATAAATTATTGGCTATAAGAAACTAGTTTTGCAAGACACAGAAAAATTGATCTTTTTGTGTAGGATAAAAAACCAGGAATCAGTAGCAAATATATATAATAATCGAGCAATCCTTGAGGGAAATTTTTACTAATATGTGTTTATTAAATTTTTATTCACTATCTGAAACTGTATACTTTTTTCAACTTCTGTTGACTGAGATGAGAAACTTTGGTAATCTGTCGTAATAAACCGTTCTCATGGCTTTTTGGGAATTAAAAAAAAACTGGTAGAGCCCATGACTGTAGCTATTTTACACCAAAACTAGATTTCAGATCCGTATAAGAAATATACGTAGAACGTTGCTGAGAAAACAAAGAGAAAAACTACTTTTGGATGAATGAATGAATTTTTGACGAGGAAACAATCAATTATTATTTATTGTCTAAATATTTTTAACTATTAAATTAAGGTTCATAAATTGCCAATGTCAAATAATTTAATAATGCGATGAAGAACACACTGAAACAAAACATTAATTATCTACACTAAATTTCACCTGATAATATTTGTCGGACGGACTAATTTTGAGATACATCGTGCAACATTTTTCGTTAATGTTCCGCTCCAATTGGTCGTAGCGTGATATTATATAGCCTATAGCCTTCCTCGATAAATGAGCTATCCAACAAAAAAATTTTTTTTCAATTCGAATCAGTAGTTTCTGAGATTAGCGCGTTCAATGAAACAAACAAACTCTTCAGCTTTATATATTAGTATAGATTTGCGATTTTATTGTTTGATTCAAGTCAAGTATAAATGATTGTGCCTGTTTAAAAAAAATCCCTTCTTGTGAACTCAATACATAGGTAGATTAAAAAATCTAAAAAATAAACGCGAAATGGCCTTATTGCTCAGCACCATTTAAAAGTAATTAAAATCAACAATGCCAAATGGGCGGTATTTCAACAAGGACTAACAATGATGGATACAGAATAACAATCACTAATCTTATGTTTATATTATGCAGAGATAGAATAGGGAACATAGAGTAGAATGACTTAAATTATGATAAACTTGGTTTGCAAATGTAATAAATAATACATAATTACATAGCAAATATAGCTCGAGGATCAGCGGGATCCAAAGTACATATTATTATGTTAGAATATGTGGGCAAAATGAAGATATTTGAGAATGTAGCTCATAAGTCACAAACCTTTTGAGAAAGTTTGCCCTGAAACTCATACAATAACATTGCGTAATTTTATATGTTGATTAGTACGAGGCACAAACTTTGATTTGAAGCGTAACTTTTGATCTTTGAAGTCCAGTTAAGTTTTACGAACAAAATTTTACGACCTTCGATTGTTCAGTTAATTGTATGCTCATTGAAATATGTACCTTGTTTTAATATACAACACAGTAAAGGTTCCGTTTTGGTACCATTTCGGTACGGAATTCTTAAAACTATATTGTAACATCACGTCGCCACTGGTGTATCCTGGTGGTCATGTAGAGAAACAGAGGCAAGATGGCAGCGGAGCGTATGAACTAGGAAGTAGTGTTCATGTTAAAAAACTTAAATTAATAAATGTATTGAATTAAATAATATTCATATTACAAACTAACGTTAATAAATATGTTGAATAAAATAATAATAATTGTTATAAACTGGCGCCCAACGTGGGACCCAGTTTGTATACAATTATTAAAAATTATTAAAAAAAAAAAATATTTTTTATTGTGTTACCTGTCTTGACGATTGATCACATTAGTAAGTTGCGGGGAAATCCCGGTCGAAGTATTGTAAAAATTACTCCAGCCGTTTTTGTATGATTCCCGAACAGAACTACCATTTCATGTACGCTGAAAAAGACTTGTTTTTTTTAAATTTAAATTAGAGCAGAACAAATAAAAAATATACCATATCATTTTAACAAAACAATATGCTGTATGACCATGAAAACCTGTCCAAAATAAATATGATTTATGAACAATTTTGTATGTTAAGTACTCAGTTACTACAATTTACATGAGTAACTGTGGTCTCGTGGCGCACGACTATTATTATTAAGACATTTATTTTAACACCAATTTCGCCAAAGGGTTAACCGTCAAAATGTTTGAAATCTGCACAATGTTTGAAGTTGTTTGTAAGAAGGAAGAAATGTATAAAATACTGCGTTTAGTCGCTGAATGATGGATTACGTTATTACCGATTTTTTAACGTAAGATTTTCTTTACTGACATTTTTTTAATCAATTAAAGCACCAACAGGATTTCTGTGTGTCATTTTGCTTTTTTTCATCCCACTTGATCCGGACGACGCGGAATAAAATATAAAAGGACACACGTTTAAAATGGAACCGACTTTAAATGAATTTTTCCCTTCGTTTCAAAATCACCTTCTACACTACTTAAATAGAATTCGACGTAAATAAATCACTATACAGGGTGTCCCATTAAGAATGGGACATAGAACAACCGCAGATTCTCCAATTCAAAATAAAACGATTAAGCGAAATATGCTTAGATAAAATGTTACTCGTTTCCGAAATACGGGGTGTTGAAGTTGAAAACTGAAAAATTATTAATGTCCATAATTTTTTTAATACACCGTATAATTTTACTCAAATCGGTACACTTGTTAAATATCATAAAATGCACCTAACAATAAAAAAATTCGTTCAGTACGCTCTACCAGTGGCGTACGGCACGAGTAAGTAATGCTTGTACCCCTTCTAAATGTTACGCCGCTGTCTAAATTTTAATTTTGACTATAATTTTAATTTTTTTATATTTTCTAAGTCAATAATGTACACTTGTTAGTTTGTTGTAAAGTCATTGGTTTTCGAGATATTCGCAGTTAAAGATAGATAGACATGTACTTTTTATTTGTATTATTATTAATAATATTCTTTTTTACAATTTTGTCTTAAAAAAACTGCGAATATCTCGAAAACTAATGACTCTACAACAAACTAACAAGTGTACATTATTGACTTAGAAAATATCAAAAAAATTAAAATTATAGTCAAAATTAAAATTTAGACAGCGACGGAACATTTAGAAGGGCTACAAGCATTACTTACTCCTGCCGTACGCCACTGGTAGAGCGAGTAACATTTTATCTAAGCATATTTCGCTTAATCGTTTTATTTTGAATTGGAGAATCTGCGGTTGTTCTATGTCCCATTCTTAATGGGACACCCTGTATATATAATCCGATCTATTTGAATGTAGGTACGGCCGGTGATTGTAAAAAGAAAAAAAAAACAATATTTTATCGTGTTTTTTACTCTGTTCAATTTTTCTAATATTATTTATTTCTGTCACACAATTAAACAAAGAAAGTTCCATTAATTTCTAATATTCTCTTATTTCTGTTAAATATTCATTATTCATGATCACAAAATTTACACAACGCAACATTTCTTGGGAAACGACTCTTACGATTATGTTAAACAGGTAAATCAAAATTAATTTTTATTAATTAATAAAGAAAGACACCTAAAAAAAGGCCAACGCGAATTGACAAATTGAAATATGTGGGATTGGTCAAAAGATCAGTATGACAAATTGCAAATGATAAAATTCGCCAGTTTTTCACATTCAGTTTAAACGCACTTTACCATACAAGGTGGCACAAAAATAACTTAAATTTACTCTTCAAGTAGATTCGTCGTACAGGAACCGAGTAAATGTTAGGGGAAAAAATACAATTTTCACGGGTCATATTTCTAGAACGAAACATATCTGAAGAAGGCTTTGGAATCACCCACTGCTGTTCCTACCTCTTTTTTAACCATCTTATACAGGATGTCCCACGACATGACTGCCATAGCCTGGGACTGTGTTGCTGAGGTGATTTCAAGTCAAAAATGTCTAATGAACATATACCCGGAACGCTATCCTAACTGAGCTAGAAGCATTTGAAATTTTAAATAAGTAAGCCCACTAATGCAGGTATTAGGTTCGGCTGTTGGTTTTGTTATTATTAAAAAGACCAGGTGGTTGTGAATCACCATTAGTATTTATTCGTGCTGATCCTGAGACTCTTCGCAGAGCTACCACTTCAATTCTAAGAAGAGCTAAACTATGTATACAGCAACTGGGTGAACATTTGGAGCAACTAATTCAATAAAGCGATTTCTTTTTAAATAGTAGGGAATTCCTACTACCTACTACTTACCTAAAATTTCAAATGCTTCTAGCTAAGTTAGGACAGCGTTCCGAGTATATGTTCATTAGACATTTTTGACTTGAAATCACCCCAGCAACACAGTCCCAGGCTATGGCAGTCATGTCGTGGGACACCCTGTATAAATAGTAAATATTTAATAAGCTTTTAAAAATACCTTTAGTGCAATCATAAGTATTTATAAATATTTTATGTCCCACTGGCGTCAGTGTAAAAAATGACATGTTAATAATATGCATAATGCTTAACGGTTTGTGGCAGCACCCACTAAAATTATGTATGTGGGTATTTGAATTATTTTTATTGTTGTTTTTTTCTTCTCTCAATAGTCACTTACAAGATTCAGCAGAAAGTTAGTTGATATCGGTTTTTACAATCTTTTTGTGTACCTGCTAGTTAATGCCAAGTTCTTGATAAAATTTTGACCCATATTTGATTGCAAACGTACATAGCTCCGATGGCAATACAATATTTTTATCACCAGTTCATTAGTCATTAAAACTGTAAGTATTCCGTCAATTGCTCTATAAATGTTTCGTTTCTTTCGCTATTTTATTGCTAAAAGTAAATATTATCTTTATTCATTGAGGTGGCATTTTACAAAAACTCATGTTTTGAATCAGCAAAGTCGTTGTAGTTAAGATAGTGAAATTATTGGAAGTTGATTGGCCAAAAGTTCAAATACTTGATTATTGATGATCTTACACAAATGATATATCAAGCATAAGGTACAGTCTTTTGGCATGAGTATATTACACTGTTTTGTGCATGATTTCTACAAGAAAAAGTAAATATTACTACTTTTATAGATATCAAGCGTAGAATCTCTGGTTGTCGAATTTTTTAATCAAATGTTTACTTAAGAAACCTGGTGTTGATGAATTAACAAAGCGCTGATTATTTTGATTGCTGTTGTGTGCTCGCCCGAGACGTCTTTTCAGGCTAGTTTTGTGAATAAATCTGGCGCGTGCGCAGTGACTGTTCAAATATAAACACAGAGCAAAACGTGTCTGTTGTCTGACTCCGAGCAGAATGACGCCATGTGGGCGTTTGTTCAAGTGCCCACGTGAAGATACTGCTTCCTGATTGGTTCTTGCTCATACCTAGCAGCGGACCTAGCAAGGAAAATATCTCCTGTTGTAATTTTGCAATGACGTCATTTCCAGCTTCGTACCCAGCCTACGTCTTTTCATTTTTCAATTTTCGTCACGACAAGCAGGCAGTAAGTAGAAAGATTAGTGGAGTAGTGAGTGTCTCTGCGCCGGAGTGTTAAACATTGTGTACTGTAATTAATTCTTAACTAAAATACTGTTTCTAATTTGCATAGACAGTATGCTTATATAAATTATCAGACATACAGAAAGAGAGAAAAAATTATGTTAAAATAGTCATAAAATGTAAACGGCGGCGCCTGAAGAATTAAGTTTGTAACATTGACATAAACTTAACGGCAAAAAGGTGCAGCTATTATTATTTTCCGTTGAATTGGCAATACTTATAACGCGAATATGGATTGAATATTTAGGTATATCTATTTTTTGTTTTTGTTTTAAGAGAATGTATTGCAATAAACATTTTAATATTCAGACAAGTTGTAGAATTATGATTTTTTTAATGATCTGTTGAATATATAGAGAGATTGAAGGATTTATTTTTATGAGCCTGGTAACAGTGTTTTAAGTACCGATGCCCCCAAAAATTTTACGAGTTTACGTACAGGTCCAGACTAGGGAATTTTGATCTGATTGGTACTCTAAAATCTGGAATACTAATTCTAATTTAACAAATCTAATAACATAGTGCAGATTTGATTATTTCACACCTGCAGTTTTCAAATAGTGTCTAGACACTAAATGAGTTCAGTGACCACAGACTTCACTAGTTCCGTTTATGCAGATATTGATCTATCGATCTCAACTGATGCATACCGAATTTGATGAACGTACATCGTACTTCAGTACAGTGGCGTAACAACCAAACATTTTGGAATAGATTAGAGTTGGGGAATAAATAACTTCACGATGAAAAAATCACTGTGACCAGGCCGTCTAAAGTGATCACTGTGATCTGACAAGAAATATCTACGTTCCAAAGTAACGTATCGTCGTTGGTTCTGTAATACCTCCTATATGTGCAAAAAGTAAATATTTGCAGGAAAGGCCAAAAAGTAGTTATTTCAGAGGTATATTACTAATTCATACTTATCTTCACTATACATGTTTAATTAAGACGAAGTCTTAAAAAATATTTAACGTTAATTTCGGATGCATTGGCATATGGGAGGAATTTTTTGATACAACTTTTCACATAAGAGTTATTTCCCCTTGTTGGTTACTGTAAAATTAATTTGGAGGTATTACTAGTGTATAGAGCTTCGTTTCCTGAATCTTTTCATCTAAAAAACGTAAAATCTACCAACTATTCACATAGAAGCTATTACAGAACCAACGACGGTATGTTGTTCTGTCACCGCAATCACGACGGTCGCTCCGACCGAGTATAGCGGACGTAACGTCCGACAAAGTATTTGCTCGGTCGGGATCGACGTGACAAAGTCATGATGTGATTCGTAATTTAATTATCTCCCCTTTATTCAGAGCCAGTGTTCAGAGCTACCTTCTTAACCCTGCCGAACACCCATTTAAAATTTTCAAGCGCCACCACTGCTACGATACTGACCGAGCGAGTGAAATAAATCATCGATCGAAAACGAAATCGTTTCATTTTCAACGATGATGAAGAGTAACGTTCATGGCTCAGGTGTTTTTTTTTTTGCATTAAAACAGTTTTAATCCCAATGTCGAAATATCTGTTATACATCATATTAATTTAAGATGACCTTTGTGCAAAGCTGTTTATGGCCGTTCTTAATGTATTTTTGAAGTTTAATGATTTATTCGCGCATGGATCCTGTTCTTAAACAGGTCCGGCAATGAAATATAACGCTTTTCAAAGAGCCAAGAGGTCTGACGGGAACGAAGAATTTTGAACAGAATTAGATTGAAAGTTTTGTCGAATCCGGATGTTGAATTTATTGAATTATTGAATGAGGCGAACAGACACAACCTCAGCAAACCGTGAATATTAAAACAAATACTAATAAAAAATACAAAAATAGTTCTACAGGTTTGAATTAATTTATAGTTTCTTTAGGACGAATAACTACTTACGATCAGAGAATCTGTCTGACTATTTTTTTTTTTTATGAAATAATATGAATCAGCATCTTTTTACTAAGTATCCGTGATTATTTATTTCATAAAGATTTCTCATCAATTGATTAATTTGTTTTCTTTGTACAGCGATGTTGTAATTTGTTTAAAATTTACGTATGCTCAAAATAGCAACACAATTATTAATTTTTTTATTTGATAAATGTTTTAAAAAATGTCTTTTATAAAAATAAAAAATAAAATAATTTGCGCGAATTCTATAGAGATTTAAATTTAAGAGGTTGACATAAATAATAATGTGTAGACGACGTAACAACCACGGATGTCCCTTCACATGTAGAATAGACCGGTCTGAATACAAGAATATATATTGTAACAAAACTGTTGTAGCCCGTGGCGGAAATTATTTATTTACAATAATAAGTGTTTAACAAAACAGTAAAACACACAAACGAAAGCGTACTTCTTTAACTTAACAGAAATAATAACGTTAACAAAAACAAAACTAATAGTTCTAAATAATAAAATAAAAGACTAAGTAACAGAGAATATAGTCACTAAATTATGTATACAAAATATTTACAACACAGGAACACAACACAAAGTTTATCAGCACACTTGTCTATTAACTATAAGATTTATATATAATTGCACTCTCTAAAGTTTATTTATTTTCACAGTATAATTTTTGTCGTTATGCCAGAGCACTAATTGTCAACACGAATAACTGACTGACTTCACTGAACCACTCTGCTCGCATTTTATAGTTTCGTCCCACGCTCTAGAATGTTCTCGAAGTTCCGAGATTCCTTCCTTTACATGTATTGGTTTCTCTGCTATTGCAAGAAAGGTCGGGTCGTTAGCTGCCTTCGATTGTTATTGTTGTTACTAGAAGATTCCACAGAATACATAGTAGTTCCAACTAGGGGCACGCAACAATATCATCAGCATCAACAACAACTACGTATGTGCTCTTTGTTTCAATGGTCTGAACAGAAATACGTATGTCGTTTCGATCGTTTGTTTTTCTCCCTGTCTTGAAACCTGCGTTAAATTGAATATATTTTGTCGTACTCTGCATATTTTTGAAGTTTTTAAAACAGTAGCAGAGCAATGCATTGAAAACCAATTAAATGGCACATATTAGCTATAGAGAACCAAAACTGTCATCCGGTGCCGCGTTCGGTTACAAAAAACACGGCGCGCGGTAGTTTCTTTGTAACTGTTAAAAGAATGGCAATAAATAGAACAGCGCAGTCTCCTTTTAAAATGAACCAAAACATGAAGCCGCGCGGTTGGCATTAATAAATTATTGCAACGTTGTTTGACTATGTCGTCCCTCATCCTTCACGTTTCTTCGCAATCGCTTCTTGCTGCTACACCTTCTTCGTGTACAATATTCTTGATTCTCTCTATTACTCTATCATTCTTATAAACGCGTTAAAATAAAAGCGCTTTTCGTGGAGACCAATTTTGTAACACAAGTCAACGAACAAAACGGTGGCAATCTACTAATTAAAGAAGTGGAAGAATTTTGTTATCTGGGCAGTGTAATTAGCAATGATGGAAGAGCAGGAGTGGGTATAGACAGTAGAATCAAAAAAGCATCCCAAGCGTTCAGAAGTTTAAATCGTATTTGGCATTCAAACATGGTTTTTGAAAAAACGAAGTTACGTATTTTTAACTCGAATGTAAAATCGGTCCTTCTATATGGATCTGAAACCTGGAAAGTGACGAAAGCCATAAACAACTAAACTGCAAATTTTCATAAACAAATGTCTCAGAGCAATCCTCAAGGTGAAATGGTACGAACACGTCTCGAACAACGAACTTTGGAAACGTACATGTCTTGAACAAATCTGTGTAACTATAAAACGTAGGAAATGGAATTGGATAGGACACACGCTACGAAAGACAGATGACGCCATAGCGAAGAGAGCCTTGGATTGGAACCCACAGGGATACCGAAAAAGAAGAAGACCAAAAATATCCTGGAGAAGAACTGTTCGTGAAGAAGTTATAGAACAAGGAACTATCTGGCTTCAAGTCAAAAATATGGCAAAAGATAGGACTAGATTCAAAATTTTCGTAAAGGCCCTATGCTCCACTTAGGAGTTAAAGGAATTTATTATTATAATTTGTGTCAAATGAACGGATATGCCGATTAATGCAGTCAAGCAAACTTTTAGGAGAGAAATAGGAATGAAGATATAACGCTTCCTTTCAATTTCTCAAAACATGGGGGGTTTGGTGGGCCATGCGACTCGCTGGAACTCAGTGTTATGTATCTTTTTGATAATTACAGTAATCATTTTATCAAAGAAATACCATTATTCAAACCATTTTGCAGGGAAAACATAGTTAACCTGGTAGTGATTTTCAGACGAAATTAAATATGGAATAGACTTTCTTAAATTATTAAAACGTCACAATAAGCCATGGGAATCTCTGTGCTCGTTGAGTTAACGAGCAAGGTGAAAACGGGGTTAATGCCAAATAAGGAAGAGAGAGACAATCATTCACGTTGTGTCCACGATTTGATCACAGCGGTAGGTGTACGTTTGTTTAGAGTTGAAAGCAGTTGTTTTCTGTATGACAACAGCAAAGCGCTGGTCAGGGCGTGGTGAAGGTCGACTGTGAAGATGAACCCGTTGGGCCGGTCACATCTTCCACTCCCTGCGACCCCACCTAGTGCGCACCGACTGTTCTTCGTCTCTCGGCGAGCACGGTTCGAACTAATCGTTGACTTAGAGAATGCACTGTGCAGCGGGCAAGAAGTAGTGTCGCTCAGAAAAAAGAAATATGCAATGATGCTTGTCTCTAAAATACTGTTTTGTATCTTAAGGCCGCTGCACACGAGGCTAGAAACGCTGCTAGATTTGCCTACTAGTTTTTTAGCGCTGATTTTCCTGATTGCTGTTGAGTGCTCGCCTCACACGAGACTATTTTTCAAGCTTGATTTGTGGATAGATATAAACACAGAGCAAAACGTGTCTGTTGTCTGACTGAACAGAATGCGACACCATGTCGGTTTGTTGGTGTTTGTTCAAGTGCCCACGTGACAAGATACTTCTTCCTGATTGGTTCTTGCTCATACCTAGCAGCAAATCTCGCAGGGAAAATAGCCCTTGTTCTAATTTTAAAACCTATCTTGTGAGCTAGCAAGCCAGCCTGCAGTGACGTCATTTCTAGCTTTCTACCCAGTCTACCGGCTAGCAGAACTCCTAGCAGCGTTTCTAGCCTCGTGTGCAACGGCCTTTAGATACTTACAAAGAAATTTAGTAATTATAATGCTTTTACTTCATACCGCGATCAAAAGTGCATACTTTCGGCATCAATTGTAAGGCAAAAAGTCTAACATGTACTACTTGGTGGGATTACACGCACCAATGCGGGAAGTACGTATACGTTCGAGCGGTAGTAAAGCAAAAACAACCAATCAACTGTTATTTGATGTCGTTTCCATAGCAACCCTATTACATTTTAGCTAATAGTCGCGAACAGCTGTCAATCGTGATTTTACGTATTATCTCAAAGCTTTTTGCTTGGAATTTATCTGTTTTTATGTAATTAATAAGTAATTAATTAATAAATGTATTTATTAAGCGTACTTACGACCGAAGTATGAAGAAATATAGTATACACCACATTGGCCGAAAGTGTGATATGTTTTGTAAACTTGCATGAGCAATATAGCCAACAACTTTGTCGTTTGGCAATTTTATATAAAATAAATTTGTTTATTTGTAAACACAGCTCATGTAGGCGTTTTTTTTTTTTTACCAAATCGGAAATCGCAAAATTTGCATATCAAAGACGTTTTACGTGTAACTGACTATGAGTAATATAATACGAATTTTATTGATTATTAATTCTGATGACCCAGTAACGAGTAGCCAAAAAAACAGATAGGTTGTATAAGAAAAAGAGTAATCGATTATTATTAAACATTTTTGTTTGCATTGAAAGCATAGCGATGCATAGGTCCCAAATCAATAC
Organism: Xanthostigma xanthostigma; assembly: GCA_963575645.1. Taxonomy (NCBI): domain Eukaryota; kingdom Metazoa; phylum Arthropoda; class Insecta; order Raphidioptera; family Raphidiidae; genus Xanthostigma; species Xanthostigma xanthostigma. Next base: position 18,781,339 of record OY754474.1, read on the forward strand.
CTCGGAAAATTTCGTTTTTTCTCATTTTTGAAGTGAAAACTTCTTTAGCGGCGTTGTACACTTTTTTTGTAATGGATAAAAAATGTTAAACTTGTGTCAGGGTCACCTGTCCTGATCGAAAATGCGTAAGACGAAAACTTTTATTTATACAACGTTAGACATCCAGCGTTGAAATATCGTACATAAAAATGCAATCTATGATACAAACTATTTTGATCGAAAATTCGTAAGACGTTAATATTCAAGTTTTCATTTCCGCTGGGTCTTTTTTTTCGTTACGTTCATAGACAATAAATTAAGCCACTTCATGTAAAAAATGTGCCAAGCTGTTTAGACTGATGTGAAACGTCGAAAAATTTTGATCCAACTCCAACCTTTGGGTCCCGTCATCCGACTGACACCAATACACTAAACATAAATAATTTCGTACCAGCAAAATAGACCTAAATAAAAGAGTTAAAACGTTTTTAGTAACTTATTTATTAATTAATCAAATCTTTGATTAACGTCTGATTAGAATTTTTCAATAAATAAAATTATCGACCATTTTATAACAACAAAAAATTAATACATTAACGTTTCGGTCCGGATTTGGATCTAATTCAGAACTGATCTAAAAAATATAAATATTGAAAAAAAATCGCTTTAGATTTTTGTTAATATACTTGTCTGAAAAATTGGTCAGTAATTTTATTTATTGAATTATTTATTAATAATTAATTAATTTTATGTTCAAAGCGATAAGTTACGATTGGTTTTGTTTACATACAAGAAGACATCAGTTAATTATGTGAGCTCAAAATGAGCAAAATCTCATCAAATCTCGTTTAAGGGGAGAGCGGAGGTCACTTAATATCTCACGTCAACTTAAAATTCAGATCATATATTTTTATAACAGATAATCTTTTTTCTTCTCTTAATTTACGGAAAAAATGTTGAAAACTTAAGGCTTCGGTTTTTAGCGATATGTATATTATAGGATATATCTCGCCAGAGGGGTAGAAGGGTCCCACTACGTTTACTAAATCTCATCAAAGGGGATGATTTTAAAAATACACTTCACCTACTTAATCGATGTCCATCAAGTTATTGAATTGTATTTTGAATCTTAGTTATAATACGCGCCACGGATCTAAAAGGTTCGGAAGTTAGTCACAAACAGCGTCGCAAAGACACATTTTAGAGCCGTTGAGACTCCCACCACCTCCCAACTACCTGCACGGAACGTAAGCTCGTCGGTGATTGCCCGTGATCGCTCGTTGCCTTTTTCACTTGTTGCTTTCCTGCTTTAAAGTACAATCGAGTACGCTATTGTCAAGTTGTTATTGTTATTTTAGTTTTGTAGAGTTGCGAGTTTGTAGTTTTTCAACAGACTGTACAAGCGCAAGCCCGCATTCGCATCCAACTTCCGAGCTTTTTACATTCATGGCGCGTATTATTATTGTATTATTTTTTCTCTCCTGTAAACTATCATATTTGGACTTACGAGGTATTGATTTGGAACCATCGATAGGTAATTCAGTTTTCACTAAAGATGTGACTTGTCATAAGGAATAATTAATTTAAAAGAATTTAACTTTTATTTGTTCGGTTAAACATTTCTTTTTTAAGATAAAATAACTTTTAATTAATTTGATTTAAGATATCATAATAAAAGTGCCGGATAACATAAATCAGATATTTTAGAAGCTCATTTGTTACGACTGTTGATAAAATATTTTTTATTCGTCATTCCATTTCTATCTACAATATTTAATCTTTCTATAAACTTTTGCAACGCCGTTTTCTACTTGATTTGAAAGTTTCTTTATAATTTTGATAACATTCCGAAATTGCGTATTATACAATAATAAATGAAAAATGCCAAATTTTTATGACTTCCGCTTTCTAAATAATTATAACCATTAAGCCTGATTATTTTAAAACTTAAATAAACTGAAATTTTTATCATAGTTCACGGAGTGCGCCGGCCAAGTTTTTGAACTATTTCCATCCCTTTTGACCCCCCTCTATCTTCAAAGCTAGTTACGTTACGGAACTGATTTTTTCAGATGGATTAACGTTGCCATAAAGAAGGTACTATTCCAAATGTCATACGTTTAGGTAAAATAGTTTCCAAAATATACGTTTTAAAAAAAACACGATTTTAGACATTCACTGACTGATTGATTGACAATCGTCTAGCCGGCACTGAAACCACCGACCCGAATGCATCCGAAGACTATTCGTGTCTTGTCTGTGTGATACGAACTCATTTCCACGGGAAGCGTGCAAAAAAGCCTTACATTGACGAGAATTTAAGCAAATTAAACTGTTTTATCGATGAAGTGAAAATATCGTGTACTTGTTACAAATTTCAACGCGAAAAGAAACATATGGACTTGTTAGTTTCTATGGTCAGCCTTGAGCCTATAATTTAAGTGTCAAAAAGATAAATGGCTGCATGTTTTTCTCGAAAATATTCATGTAAAGATTTTTATAAAAGCTGCGTTGCAGACAATGATATATTCTGGTTCAGTTTATCCAAAAATAAAATTGTTATTATTTATAAAATCACCCGAAGGATAAATACTAATTCAAGAAGCCAAATTGCCCGAGGATTTTTCTCATACAGAAATTGAATATCATTAAAGTTAAATGGTAGAAATTTACATTTTAATGTTCTCATAGGGTGTTCCATATTTCCGGTGTCCTTTGTCGTTGTGATTTCATGCCATAAATCACAAATGTCTATATAATTAAAACAATTTTGGTGCAGAAAACTGTCGGTTAGCGCAGTACAAAAAAATAAATCAAATATATTTTGTGCAAATGATTAAAAACGAGAAAAATATGTGCCAACATTCACTTTTCGAGATACTGCGGTATAAATGAACATAATTTTTGAAGAATGACAAGAAAATCATCTTCGTCTATATGCAGAGCTGTAGAAGATACTTCTAAAAAATCAAGACAATTTTGAGAAATTGAATGTTTAGTATCTTAATCTAGATTCTAGATGTAAAATACTAAACAGTCCATTCCTCTAAAAATACAAGATACACATAATGCGATTTTGCTTCCCAAACTTAACCTAAATCTTGTTCGAAATAGCCTTGAATACACTGCTTTAAAATACTACAACTGTCTTTCTACTGACATGAAGACATTGCCATTTCCCAAAATTTAAAAGAGAGAGGCTTATTTATATTCAGCTAATGGTTTTACCTGATGTATTTTTTAATTGTAATTAATTGACGAATCCTGAATATAGCTCTATGATATTTCACATCTTATTTTAGATTAGATTCTTCAGAAGTATATTTTAGATACTTTTGAGAAATACCTTTATTTTCCGTTATATATACAGAAAGTATTATAGATATACAAGATCACGTATCTAAAGTCAATAAAAATGTGTATAATTCCTCCAAGAACAGTTTGTCGAAATTAAGGTTTTTTTCCCGCCCGGGAGTAAATTTTGAAGCACCCTTTAATATATATTTTATTATTTAAATTAGTGTTTTAAATATGTACGTTATTAAATAATACATTTATGAATTAAATACAAACTTCCTCTTATAATTTTTATCTGATTAAATTATATCATTTGTAACACTTGCAACCAGTAATTATTAGGTTGGATGTATTTATTTATGATCTTCTATTGCTAATATCGATTTATAATACCTACGTTATTATATCATGGGAACATTTTCTTTGTAAAAATCCACACTCTATTCACACTACAAAATTATTACCAAGGATATTTATTTTAGACTTAAACTAATCAAAGACTACACTGAAAATGGTTTAGTTCCCAAGAGATGAACATAGTTCGCCCTGAGTCTATAAAATTTAGGTATATATTCGATACTGTCGGCCCGGTCCGGCTTCGCCCGAGCCCCGAATTTGTTGATTGCCACCGTTTATTCATCGACTTACGGTGCAAAATTGGTTTCCACGCACTAATATATAGCCTATGTTCATCCTGGAGGTTCATTCTAAATATTGGTGAAAAAAATTTTGAAATCGGATGAGTAGTTTCGGAGATTACTTCCTACTCACAAATTTTGCCTCTTTATAAATAATATTAGTATAGATATCCGTGGAGCCAATTTATTTTTAAAAAAACCACACGAGCAAAAGTCTAAAGAGGTATCCTTCTCGTAATCTCAGGGCGCAACAGTAAATTTCATTTCTGCCAAGACTAGATTAAAATACATCTGGCCTTAACCCAAATTAAAAATTGTAGTTGTTTATTCTCTTGAAAATAGTTCATAGAAAACAAATCTATGTTTTAACGATAATGGGAACTACTGAAATTGTTATTGTGTTAGATATCATGTCCATCGAGATAATAATTAATAAGAAAAATCGCAGGATTGTGGACAAATTAGATTTATTAAAGTCTAAATCTATAGACGAAACGTCTTACATTAATAAATCTAATTTGTCCACTATCTTGCGATTTTTCCTATTAATTGTTATTGTGTTTTAAAGTTCGATAAAGGTCGTAAGTAAACTATTTTAGAATCTATAATTTCGTTCTCGTCTTGTTCTAAGTATTAATAACGATAATACAGTAATTTACGTGCTTATATAAATGGAGTGTAGACGTTAGAATGTTGTTGCTATATTGTTAACTATTTATAATTGTAATATTAATTAGATGTATATGGGAATAATTAAGCAGCGATTCCGGTTTACAAATGTGCATACAATGTTTAATAAACAAGTATTTATTTACTTTAAGAGCCCAACATTAATGCACACACCTTTTACATCGCGTATTATCTCTTGAGGAATGACACCGTACCTATATACCGAATGTCGACTAAAAATAAAAGTTTAAAAAGTCAAATCGGACTACGTCAAAAAAAGCAAGCTTCCGACATGACAAAGATATTATTTTAGTTAAATATTTGTAGCACAAGAATAAATAAAAAAAATCCTTCTCTTTCGTTTAAGACAGATTTCGAACCGATCTGATTTAAATCGAGCTAATTACAAGCAAAAAACATCGTTTTTTTTTATTTACTCCCGTCTGGGACCAATATTCAAAAATCGGGCGACGTTAGGATTTAAGTGACCCCGAGACGAATCAAACAAAAAATAGTTTTTTTAAAATCGGTTAAGGCGTTTCGGCTGTACACTGGATACAAAAAAGCGTGACTCACAGATTCACAGAGGTACAGTCAAAGCTATATTGTTTGGGTCGCGCCTAACCAGAAGCGTGACTTGAAGGCGGTACGTTTGATGTGTCTACCGACGGATTCGTGACCGTTGTTCTAATATCAATTTAAAGATGAAATGTTGTTGCCCAGTCGATTTACATATTTAATTTTTTTTTATAAGCTTAAAGTAACGAAGGGTCGTAAATTTCGTGACACCCCGTATATAAGACACGATCTCCAATTGAAAGGGTATTAATTAATTTTATACTTAATTTGATTTTATACTTAATTGAATTTGTGCATTTTAATATAACTGTGTTGAATGTGTACAGTTTATCCAACTATTTATGCGAATTGTTTAAAGATCGGGTATTTTCTAATCTCAAATATTTTCATTCAGAATACTGAGGATTTTTAGAGAGTTGGTTTTATACAATATTATTAGTAGCTACATATTATACACTTATCTAATGTAGGTATGTCTGTCTGACTGTTTTTCTAAGCCCTCCAGAAGGCCCCCGTTGGCCTAGGAGGTTGAAACCTTGTACATTTATAGTACAGGACACGTAGCAGAACCTAACGAAGCCAGATTTTTTATTTTCTCCTCGAGGATAGAATCAAATGTCACGGAATCGCGTCACGGAAGTGATTCTCGAGATTATCAGGGGACTCGTTGTTTTTTAAGAACAGTGTCACTTACTTTTGCGAGGAGATGATAAAACACATAATTTTAACTTTTCATTATAACAAAATGTATAATAGCTTTAAACTGTTGAAGTATTTGTATTATTTACGATCGAATACTTGCTTTTACATAGATCGTCCATTAGTTTTACTATACTTTATATATGTCGTATGCTCTATTAGTAATTCTCTACAATAAAACACCGAACAAAGTATATAATCTTAAATATTGCTTTTAAGGTTATGACCGCTAACATATTTCCTTACATCTTGTATGTTTTTAAAAATGAGTCAGAAGCTAACTCGCGCTTTAGGGTTTCCCAGGTTTGTGAGGCATCTTTTTTTTATAAATGCTGAAGGTTAATAAATTTGACGACGAGTTTTTGTTTTATGAGCACGCTCTAGAAATGAACAAACTCGTTGATAAAGTCGAGGATTGTAGGAACTTGTATTTTTAACCCCAAAATTTTTTTAATCTATATACTATTATTATAATATATAATGGTCGTAGCGTAATATTATATAGCCTATAGCCTTCCTCGGTAAATGGGCTATCCAACAAAAAAAAATTTATTCAATTTGAACCAGTAGTTCCTGAGATTAGCGCGTTCAAACAAACAAACAAACTCTTCAGCTTTATATATTAGTATAGATATAATCTCCGAAACTACTCATTCTATTTCAAAAATTTTTTCACCAATATTTAGAATGGAGTCTCAGGATAGACGCGGCTATATATTGTCGCGTTAAATTAAAAGCGCTTTCTGAATTTGGAGATTTCCACAATCTCCAAATTCGTGACAAAGTACACTCAGTTAGTAGGTTCTAGTTTGAAAGCTAAAGTATGTCAACTGGGTTTTCAATTGATTATTAATTTAATACTAGTGTGACCTGTGCGAATTATTCGCACTAAATAAGTATAATAATTATCACTTTACAAAATTATTTTTTAAATATGATTGCAGGTATTCAATTCGTTTCTAATTTTGCACACTGCTTATAGCGTTCTTCTTTTTGTTGTATTACAATATGAAGCTCAGATGACAGATCGAAGAAATATTTTACTAAAATTGTCATATAGAGGCGCAAGTAGCAAAAGCGTTGAGCTAACCCGTCAGATGGCATCATGCAGCATTGCTGTGACGTTGTTCAGCGTTGATCGCTGTTTCGAAATTAAAGCCGTCAGATGGCAAACGTTGTTCAGCGTTGCTGTATTTTATTTAATTTACAAAAACAAAAGCAATGATAAATTTTTTAGTTGTCGATGTCAGTAGAGCAAGCAATTATCTCTAAAATGATATATAATTTATGTGGAGAAATTGTGAGGTTTTTTCTAAAAAGGGGGGCAAACATCTTTAACCTTAGCGTATTAATATATATGATAATGCTAGGTCCACGTAGGTAATCTTGATATTTTACGATTTAAATAAAAAATCTGAATAATATACGGAGTTAACTACACGTATTAAAATTATATTAGTTTAGATAATAAATTATGAGTTGTTATTATAATAATGAATTCAGCTATACTTGGTATAGACGCGGACGAACATTTTTTCTTCAAGTGACTGTACATTTTTATATTAATGTGTCCATATAAATTTATCAAACTTTTATAATAGTCCATTGGTATATCCATTAAGGGGCATTAGATCAATAAAGTTTATGACGACTTTGACACATTTAAAAACAACGTTGACGTTTTTTAACGATTCAACTTTTAGTGTATCTTAAATACGGGAAATCGAACAATCTTCAAACGGGCAGGCAATTCGTTTATTGCTTAGTTATGGCCATTTCCGCCATTTTATTGTTCATTTATTTGTAAAATATTTCAATAAAAATTATAGATAAAAAACACTATCCGCTATTAAAATATAGATGTGCGTTATTGTCTTTGCTTTGATGTCTTCGAATATAATAGAGTAAAAACTAAGTCTACATACACACTAAAAAACTTATAGTATTAATAGACGATCGAACTTGGTACGGGCCGACAACGGACATGGTACGGCGGTTCAAGTTCGCTGGTTGCAACAGACGACCGAATCTGTCAGTCTCCTTGTGTAATCATGCCTCCGGGCTCCGATTAAGCGCGCGAAAATTGCGATCGTTCTAGCGGCAACGTTAATGCCGCCACAAACAACAAGGAAGAAAAGAAAGGAGTGGGCAAAATTCTATTTGAAAGATCGCGATGAATTTAGTCATATGAAGTTAATAAAATCGCTTGATAGTGAAGATCATATTTTGAATAACACTTCCGAAGAATTTCTAGAGCGTTGTTACGCGCTTCTCTGTTATAATATAACTTATCTGTCAAAATTTCTGTCATGTTGCACAACGTTTTGAATTACAATGACGTCGTTATACGGTTCTATGTATAAAATTCAATCGTACTTGTATACACACGCACGGATATAAGTACGAACCGGACCAAGTACGATGTGCATCCCATCGAACCGCGCGGACACGCAAACTACTGTCTAGACGAGCAGATTTGGTACGGAGCGGACCATATCCGCTGTCCGGCCCGTACCATGTTCGATCGTCTATTAATACTATTAAGTTCGCTGCACACGAGGCTGGTTTTGCCGCTAGATTCCTTGCTAGGTTTCAAGCGTGCTGAGTTTCGACTTTTGAAGTTGGCTAAAGTGTGATATCTTTGCCATTCGCAAGAATATCACAATTTCGGCCCTTGTGATGTAATATATTATTTAGAATCGTCCAAATAGAATCACGTCATGTCTGTGTGCTTCAAAACATTCTGTATAGATAGAAAATCCACAGCTATCGGCAGTACAATTATTGTTATCGAAACAATCTACCTATTGCATAAATACCATAGAGGTACTGTAATTTAGTAGAATCGATCCTGGTGCGTGTGAATTGCAACCGAATCAATAATAAATAATGGTGTTTTATTGTGACAATATAAACGGCCTATTGATAATAATCAGCCGCTATCCGAGCCGCAGTGTAATCGCAGAGATAGGCAGAATAAACAATACCTATACGTACTTATGCCAGGTACATGATATGCAAAGCATCTTTTACGATAACAACTTGTGTTCAGGGCCGGACTTGGCGCTAGGTATCGACCGATACGATTTTTTTCGCCGATATTATCGGCCATAGAAAATATTTGTAACATCTTGCAGCTAATGTTAGATTAATCAAATGATTAATATGAATAAACAATTAATAATTCAAGAAAATATATTTAACATCGAGTTACTACCCACGTATATACAGAGAGGCCATAGAAATACACAAACACACAAATGATTAGTTTCAGCCGGAAAGATGAAGGTTTGAATCGAAGTAAAACCTGGACACCAGCACTGTGCAATAACAACCCACTGAATGGAACGACCAATCACAGCATACTACGACCGAGTAGAGAACACGAGCACGCTGACTATAAAAGACGGAAGTACCACACTTGTCGACACACTTACCTGTGAGCAGCCTAGAAGGCCCCCGCTACCACACAGCCTTTGATAATGTCTACCGCAGTTGTAGACGAAACGTCAAGTAGTAATACCAATTTACCACGGCATACAAGCCCGGAAACCAAGAAGATTGTGAAAATATCTGTTCCTGATTTTTACCCAATAACGTTAAGAATATTACCCTCCGCAGAATCATAATAATAAAAAAAAAAACTGAAATAATACCTGACTAAAAAATAAAATTTAGAAATACTTCTTGGAAAAAAAAAATTGTAAAACTGTTTTGTGAATTAATATTTGGATTGATCTTCCTTCATGAGTATTCTTGTGTGATATTAAAAAATATTGAGTTTTTTTTGCTTTACCCCTCTCTGAAAAAATATATCTACGCCCTTGGCAACGCTGATTCCTTCATCCACGGTTATGACGCCATCTATAATAGAAGTTGAATGCTTCATTGTTCAACGTATTGTGGGCACCTTTACTGTGAATGACGCGGCCGTATAAACTGAAGATCGGCTTTATCTCGAACAAACAGTAGCCGTCGTATAAACTATAAGAACACTAATAATAAATTACTATTGACTGTATCTTCGATCGTCGATTATTGATTACAAGGTTGGTTGCCTGCAGTACATCGCCATGGGAACGAGAAATTACTTCAACACCCGGTATTTAGCGACGAGATTGCGTACAACGCGGCGATTATTATTTTTCGGGTGCTCGAGAAAAAGTCGAGCGCACAGCAAGGAATCTATCTTAAATATATAAAAGTAAACCGTGACTGAATGACTGACTGACTGATCTATCTACGCACAGCTCAAAGCACTGGACGGATTGGGCTGAAATTTGGCACACAGATAGTTATTATGGCGTAGGCATCCGCTAAGAAAGGATTTTTGAAAATTCAACCCCTAAAAGGCTGTAACGGGGGTTCAAAGTTTGCATGAAGATAGATACATCAATTCGAAAATGCGCAGGATTATTCCTGTCAACAAGTAAATTAACGCTGCTTTTTCAAAAACAACCCCTTCAGAGAGTGAAAAGATGAAAATAGTCTAAAAATCAACATAAGTGTAATTTTCAATGTTTATCATCAATTTATATATTTATTTGAGGGGTCTAAGTCGATAAAGGAGTAACTATGCCAAATAATGGGAATGCATCCGTGTTTCCTTTCAATGGCGTGGGTAACGACTAGTTTGATTATATTTGATATATTACAAGCCCTCACACAAAGTAAATACGTGACCTTTGCACTTGTGTGACAGTAACAAAAAAACAATTCCATCTGTGAACTCGAAATGTCAACAGTGTAGATACAATTGACTGGATTATTTCTATTTCTCTAATGTAATATTTTGTAGCAATGTGGACTAATAAGTAAAAAATAGTTTTTAAATGTAAAGATTTTGTTCAACAGCGATAGGAAGTGCCCCAACTGTAATTTTTTGAATGAGCTTAAAATGAGAACAGCTTATTAAAAAAAATTAAATTTGTTGAGGAACTTCCTATCGTTGTTAAATAATATTTAAATATTCCTTTTTAATTGTTAGTCCACATTGCTAAAAAAGAGTGTTTTTTTCCAGTTTTTTTAAACTCTAATTTTAATTATAACCCTAAAAATCAACACTCTAACGACTATTTTATATAAATTATTATTTATATAAGTTATTGTATTTTCATGGGTTCTTAATAAATGTACATCTAATTTACTTACAATTTTCTCACGTAAAAACGATGTATCAAAATGTTCTGAAGATGTTAAATCAAATAAAAAATTAAAGTTTTACTTACCTATACCTATATAAATTTATTTTGTTTCAGGTCAGTTAACCAACTCATATCCAATTCTATTTAGGTAAGTTTATTTATATTAAAAATTTCGTCGAAGAGTAGGTACGGTGAAGCCGGATTCACAACTAGTATTTTAGATTTTCTGAGAGCAAACTCTCGGTAAATCTGCTGTCTAGCAACAATTTGCTACAATATTTCGCTCTTTCTCTAGTATAACACTGTTTGCAAGCGCTGATGATCTAAATTATAATCCAACATCATCTAAAGTTAAAAATTTTCGTAGAGATGTACACGGAAAAATTAGATGATATTAAAACAATCTTGTGCAAATTGATTACATTGACAAATTAATTTAATAATTCAATTTAAAAGTTTTATTTATGACACACATTCACTAGTAAATGTATGTTATACAATTATATACACAACACGGTAACATTTTGTTACATAACTTACATGTCTGTTACACAAAGTGTGTCTGGGATTATTTACCGCCGTTTCGTGACTGCGGATAGTAAAATACATTTCAATCAATAAACACCTCTTATTTCTAGATGGATCATTTCACTGTTTACTGTTTAGGACACTTGTAGAGCCAGTTACATTTCGTATTCTCAGAAGACGCTAATTAGTAGATTGTTGCTACCCACTATTGCCTTTAATTTGACGTGTTACTATGAGTTATCGTGTCAATTTAGTCCAAAAATCTCTAATAACAGACGCAGAGCTGAGGAACCGCCAAAATCTTAGGTAGAATAGCTGCGGCTAAAGATGAAGCCACCGCGTCATAGTGACGTGAGCGCATTGCGCCCGCCTACTAGCTTGCTATTAGCTGTTTCGGAGATCCATGTGCGTCGAGTGTTTATTTTTATTCTACCGCTATATCTATCGCTATAAATGGATATGTCGAATTTATTCCACACGCCACCGTCTTCGGGCAAGTAGGCGTTCACTACCATATTATTGATGTCGTGCCTGGCTTCAACTCTCACCGCGGGCACTATAGGTACTTCATATTTTAAGAATGAATTATATTTTCATTATTTAACCGATATTTATTGTCAGGAAACAGTAACACAATCAACGCTGAAGTTTAACAGGCAGACCACAAAACTCGTGCGTGTTCTGTGTGGCAGAATTTCAGGCGCTGTTCTGCGCTTCCAAGCAGCTCATAAAACGTTATCATCAGACACGCTCGTTGTACACCGTGAGACTCGTGATCCACAAATGACAGAGTATATCGTTTAGATCTGCATTTACCGTCAGCACATTAAAAAAAGTTGTGTGGTTTTAAGAAACCACGACGCAAGTGAAACTTTTATTGGATTGTAGGCGTTGGATTGTAGACACTTATCCATCACGATTAATTATAAACAACAATATTCACATGAATATACACGAATAAAAACATGTAAACACTGTACAGCACTTTCCCGCATGACAGACTGACTATGTGTTATACATACTACACGGTCAGCTGATGCTAACCATGGGCGCCGCCATATTGGCCTTGGCTGCTCTACCGAGCGCCTACTCCGAGCGCCTTTCACTTTACCCCTACTCCGCCTGTAATGCGACATGCAACAGACGGCCAGAAAAATTCGGGGCGATAGAATAAAAGTTTCACTTTAATAAATCTATGTCTCAATCGCGTGCGAAGCCGCGGGTAACGGCTAGCAACTATAATATTGTTTGCGTGTCATTTTACGTGATGTTAGACGCGCAACTTGACAACTTTTGTGCCAACACTTCGTATAGACGCGGGAGAGAATGCGATGATTTTTAGCCTTACAACAGTTTTATACACGTGTAGTGCAGGGATTTATTTTATTGTCGACATACACGCGATATCTGCCCAGAGTAATTATAACGACAGCTTCTTTCATCAATTTATTATCACGCACTTTAATAATCCATATATAACACTGCCGCACCGCCGTCGCCGCTCGTATCGCTATAAATCACTCTCCGCTGTACCTCGTTTTTGTCGGCTTCGATCCCGAAAAATCATATACGACTTGCAAGGATGACGAAACTGTTGGCTTTACAAAGCATTATCACAAAATTTGGGTTGTTTTTATCGGTTTCGATCCGGAAAAATCGTACCATCGATGACAAAATTGTTGGTTTTAAGGCCGCTGCACATTAGGCTGGTTTTGCCACTACTGGGACTTTTGCTGGCTACGAGGCTAGAAATGACGTCTCTGCGATCTCGACGAGGTTACACGATAGTAGAGCTGTAACAAACCGTATGTATTCGTTACTGAGTAACGGGTACATCGTCTGACTCGAAGTACCGAATCGTCAGTCGTCACTTACAAATTCATTTCGTTACTCGCATCTGTCGTATCCATAACCGCATCAAACGAATCGAACTGACATGGAGTCAGTTCGATTTGTTTGATGCGGTTATACGTTATACGAACGAAGTCATACCGTATCACGTATGCGAAGCGCCTAGATGGGATGGTACATGCTTGATGCCAGAGAGAGAGAACATACACTTCTTGATGCTGTTAGTTCCCGATTGTATGTCGTATGAAAAGTAACGAGTAACGTAACGATACGAAAGTAACGGGTACTGGTTCTTTAAGTAACGAATACATACACAATTTCTCGTTACTTTTACAGCTCTACACGATAGATTTCAAAATTAAACCCGGAGCTATTTTTCGTGCATGTTTGTCTGCTTGTTTTGAGCAAGAACCAATCAGGAAACAGTGTCTTGTCACGTGGGCGACATGGACAAACGCTCAACATGACGTCATAGTGTGTGTTCTGTTCAGAGACAGTAAACGTCCTATTTCATTAACATTCGAACTATCACTGTGCAAACCCATCTACAAAGCAAGCTTCAATACACACATCGTGTGATGCGAACACATAAAAGCCACCTTTACAAAGCATTGTCACAAAATTTGGGTATTCTATACTCCTTTTTTATCGGTTTTGTTCCAGAAAAATCGTATCCCTTGCAAGGTTCCGAAGTATTTAAGTCTTCTCTTCTAATTTATTTTTTATCAGTCACGATACCGCAAAAATCGTAACAATTGCAGGGATGTGAAAATCGTGCGTTTTACAAAAGCTATATATCATATAGATAACGTGACGTTATTACATTATGTAACGTACAAAAAAAAGAAGTTATCGTTTACCAAAACCAGTATCGGTCAATTAATAAATGAGTTAAGAATGTGTAGAGCGTTATTTATTCACGTATAAGCTTTTGATATTACTAAATTATGTATCCAATAAAGAAATACAGTTTAATTTGAATATGGTTCGCATAATTTTTGTACACTCTAAATAACAAATTGCAACAGTTATTGCTCACATGCTAATGTGAAATATCAAATTCACATTTATAATAAATAATACCTATTATGAAATTATTTCATTATATTTACAAATGAATCGTAAATGTGTTGTCATTATTTTTTATTCTACCCGGCACCTCCACCATTGTTTTAGTAAAACCATTTTTTTAAGGAAGTTGAGCCGTTTTACGAAGATAATGAAAAAAAATTTTATGACAAAATTTTTTGTAAAAAATCCAAAATCATTAGGAGATTTATAAAGTTAAAAATTAAAAAAAAGTTTTATATGTAGTCTTATGGAAAATATGTTTACCTAGCATGCAAACGATACATTTTAATTTTTTGCAAATAACCAAATAATGTCAGCAGTTCCGAAAACTAACTATGTAAAGCATCGATGTCTTAAGCATATTTTAATATTTTTTTCCAATTTAATTAGGAGACTTTTAAACAATAAAAAAAACATTAAACCTTAGCACTTTTCGATTATGGACTTTTATTCTTGACAATTTTAACAATTTTCACTGAATTTTCAACTTTTTAATGATTTAATTTTAATTTCTATTATTTCTAATTTCTTTTTTAATTATTTACTGCAAAAAATATGTAAAATACAGATATTTACATAAATTTATTTTTT
Organism: Xanthostigma xanthostigma; assembly: GCA_963575645.1. Taxonomy (NCBI): domain Eukaryota; kingdom Metazoa; phylum Arthropoda; class Insecta; order Raphidioptera; family Raphidiidae; genus Xanthostigma; species Xanthostigma xanthostigma. Next base: position 18,796,385 of record OY754474.1, read on the forward strand.
CTAACCTAACTTTGTACAAAAAATTTAAAAGTCAGTCCATTAAGTAAAATACTGAAATAATTAATTAATATTTTAAAAAAAATGTTTATTTATGTCTGTATGACAATAATTTATTGGTATCATCGACTTATAACCTTTTGTAAAAATGTATTATGGAAAAGTTCCCGTTTAGAATTCGACTTACTTTTGATTGGGACTGTAACGGATCAACCTCCTTAATTAAAGTATTGAACATTTCGTGATGTAAGAAGCGGGATGTATAACGACGAATAATTTGGATAAGATAAACTAGTTCGTGACCCTGAATTTTTTTTTAAGTTATACTTTTTTTGGCGCGTTATGAAAAATGATGAGAATGAATGTAACGTCAAAATCAACAGGATGAAGTTGTTCGCGGAAAAAGGTTACCAACAGAATAAAAGATACTGACTGTTGACTTACACTTATGGACATGCCTTCACCATATATGTTTGTAATTTGTTTTGTCGATTCATTGAATGGTATGGTAGAGACCATGTACGCATGCGTGTAGCGTTTCATAACTCAATTTATGCTAATCTCATTCCAGCCTTTTTGTTATTTTATGTCAATAAATAAATTACATGCAAGTTAAAATTTGGTTGTTGAATCGCGCCAAAGAAATATAACTTTTTTATTTCAGTTTTAAGAAAATCGTATCAGATATTGAAATTTCCAAATTCGTTGGCTCGAAACGTTACGTCGTGAGAGCGTTGGAGATAATTATTGTTAGAATTGACATTTCGAACGTCCTGTATGCGGTCATGTGACCACGTAACAACAACAAGACAGGCATGTGGTCTTTGTGGACATGACAACACGGCACGATCACAGTCTAGTTTATCGTACATATTTTGTGTATCGAAGATGTACACGAATAACCACACCTCTCAGGCCATTTACCATATATTAAAAACATTAATATTGACAAAAATGCACGACCCACTCCTGGTGATGGGGGCTTTTTTTTTGGAATTACAACGCGTTCGTATACCAAACTGTCAGCGTCGGAATTAATTTTTTGATGACGCTAGTTTTTTTCTTTTTGTTGTTTTGGTTCTCAACGTAAGATCTCGACTTTTATTATCATCGTCTTCTTTTAAATACGTTTGTTTCACTTTCTAAAGTTTCACTCTTCATAATATTAGATCCCGAATTTGTAGATTGCCACCGTTTTTTCGTTTACTTACATTGCGATAATTTATAGCCATCCTGAAGGTCCATTCTAAATATTAGTGAAAATCATATATCTATTAATTAACTATATGAATCATTGCCTATCTACTCAATATGCGGTGAGTCAACGCAACAAAGCGTATCGAAAATATATCTGCGTCTCTTTCTTTGATGTAATTCCCTGATTTTTCCGATGATAGGATTGGTTGATGTACTTGCATTAAATCTAAATAAAGTATCTCTGTTTCAAAAACTTTGTCTTTTTCTATGACGTTAACATGGGCGTACCCAGCTGTTGGCCCAGGAGGGGGCAAATTAGAAATTTCTTAAACCGGGTCCCCCGTGCTTGTTTTGCCCGCCTGGATACGCCAATGCTTACGGCGTAAAAAAAGACAGAAGTATATGTTTGCACCCTAATAGTTCGATTGTGATTTTATTCCTATGCTCAGTATAGAATAAGGCCTAGTTTATATGAGAGGCGTTCAACGCGCGTTGGCCCAACGCGCGTTGAACGCTCTTCATGTGTGCTAGGCCTAAAAGTATATGGTGAAAATGTATATAGATGGGTAGTTACTAGTTTCCGAGATTACTTCCTAAATCCAAACTTAAAAACTTAATCACTTTATAATATTAGTATAGATTACTGTTCTCTATATACTTTTTTCAATTGTTTTAAAAATCGTATTTTATCTTGAATTTTGCGTCATTTTTTTTATGAACGACCTGTAAATCACAACTCGCGTGAGCATATCCAATAACAGTGCAACCAACTGTCAAATTTTAAATATTCCTTAAACAATATTATAAATTATTTACAAAAACGGTTCGATTACTGGTTTACATAACATATACTACCGCTTCTTGTTCAATAATAATCGATTATTTGTGTTCAGAGCTGGAACACTAATTTTTGTAAAATTGTACATTGCTTTTTTTTGGCGTTCCATTCAACTAAATTTAGACACTAGGGACACTGTACATGGTAAAAAATATAAATAAATGCCACTTAAGAATAAACTAATAAACCGAGAGAAAGATTCAAATCTTTGATTAACGTCTGATTAGAACTCTTCAATAAATAAAATTATCGACGAATTGCATTAAAAATAAATAGAAACTAATTATTAATTATTTTTTATATTTTTAGATCCGTTCTGAAGAAGATCCAAATCCGGATCGAAACGTTAATGTATTATTAATATTTTTTGTTAATATATTGTCTGAAAAATTGGTCGATAATTTTATTTATTCGAGAGAAAGATTAATTTACTGTAGTATCTATTCTTACAATGGTTAATGATAATCATTACGATTAAATTCCAAATTGGTTGTTTCGGGTTCAAGTCCTGACAGTGACATTTAAATTTTTCTTATATATAAAGCCTTCTAAAAAATATTTATTAGGACGGTAAAAAATCGTTTAATATTATGCTTTCACTAATTCAGTGATAAAATATACTGTATTTGGAATTTAATCGTAATGATTATCATTAGCCATTGCACTTACGAATAGCCTAGCGCCTTGCAATGCCGTTGTTTCTACGATGATTCTATGAAAATAATATCAACTTTCAAAGTACTTTTAGCACAGAACTAAAGAAAACTGTTCTAAATTTCAGTCGTGAAGAAATATTCTTACGCAAAATGTAATACCTAAAACTAATTTTGCCGAAATACTGCGAATTGCCTAGACACTTATGACCTCGCTGAGACTAATTTATAGAAAACTAAATTAAAATATAGATTTTAAATTTTTATCGGTGTTTATATTGAGGTATGTAAAATATTGCTAGCTGAAAATAATTAAAAAGAAAACATTGTTGTTGATCATTAGTGTAATTGTTCATTTAGATAAGTTCACTAGTGTATAATTCCAACCCTGGGCAAAATTTAATCAACATTTTTTAAGGGAAAGTTGTAAAATATTATTGTTTGCTTTATTTATATGGATATTATTCCAGTTTAGTCACAGACTTATCAATTTAGATATCTTGAACGTTTGGCATTTTTGTCGATCCGTTTGTTTGTTCCGTAATTACTAAGCCAAACAATTTTTTTGTTGAAATCTGCATTTAAATAGATTATGAAATCATTTTTTGGAAGCTTTTCCTATAATAATGAAGTTCCCAAAAGTGTATTTTCAATAGAATTTTAAACAATTTTATCTTCAAAAGATAGTTTATGTGATACAATTTTATCTCGATTTTGTTCGAACTTTGTAACTTAATTCAGTCAAAAGGCAAGATGAGGGAGGGACACTTTTAAATTATTTTGATAAAACGTCTGCCATAGTTAAAAGATTGGTTAAAGGTTTATAGAATATGTTTGAAAATGACAGAAAACAAGCAAATACCTAGTAGCTTTAACATGTTTCATTTCAAAGGGTCAACAGGGATATACATATATAATTGTTACCAAATTAAAATATTAACTAGAGTGACCTGTGCGAATTATTCGCACTAAATAAGTATAATAATTATCACTTTACAAAATTATTTTTTAAATATGATTGCAGGTATTCAATTCGTTTCTAATTTTGCACACTGCTTATAACGTTCTTCTTTTTGTTGTATTACAATATGAAGCTCAGATGACAGATCGAAGAAATATTTTACTAAAATTGTCATATAGAGACGCAAGTAGCAAATGCGTTGAGCTAAGCCGTCAGATGCCATCATGCAGCATTGCTGTGACGTTGTTCAGCGTTGCTCGCTGTTTCAAAATTAAAGTCGTCAGATGGCAGTATGCAGTATTGTGTCTGTTGTATTACAATATGAAGGTCAGATGACAGATCGAAGTGTTGACGTTGTTTCAAAATTAAAGCCGTCAGATGGCAGACGTTGTTCAGCGTTGCTGTATTTTAATTAATTTACAAAAACAAAAGCAATAATAATTTTTTTAGTTGTCGATGTCAGTAGAGCAAGCAATTATCTGTAAAATGATATATAATTTATGTGGAGAAATTGTGAGGTTTTTTCTAAAAAGGGAGGCAAACATCTTTAACCTTAGCGTATTAATATAATATATGATGATTTGTGAGACATGTTAGAAAGTAGGTGTACTAAATTCTGTTACGTTAAAATTTCTTAAAAAAAAAACTCAAAACAATAATAATATCAAGAGAACCAAGTATACTAGTTATATATGACGGACATTTTGAGAATCTGTTGATAAAATTTCCACTGAAATCTGAAGCCGGCAACGTTCCCCACCGTTTTGATCTTCAACGTCGAAGTTATAATAATTTGTACGACTTATTTATGTTCAAATCGGCAACCTAACTGGTAATTATAGACCTAATGTATTCCTGTATTCAGATTTGGGCGCGACTTGGAGCCACACTATTGAATCTGCGCATGCTCCGACTACAAAAAAAATATGATTGATAGCTTATTCTATGTTTGACAACTTAATATTTTCGTGTACTGTTTTCAATACGCAGCGTTTGATATTAAAAATGAATTAATTATGTTGGGAAATTTACATACCTATACAAAACAGATTAGTTCGTTACTCACCTCGCTATTATTTTTTGTATTGTTTATTTCAGTACGGAACTTGGAAGTAGTGATGTGTCGCTCCTGAGCGAGTCGTTCATAATGAATGACTCCTTTCACGGAGAGGAGCGAGTCGCTCTTTTTTTGTGAATGACTCACTCCGAGCACCATTGCTCTGTGCTGAGCTATTCTGTACTGTTGCATTCGCACATTTACAGAGCACACACAGCGCAGGCCACAGAGGCACTAGTGAATTTTGCACGTACGGAGTTATGTTTGCTGAGTCATTTAATGATGAATGACACACTGTAAGTGCAATAGTACTAAGCTTACAGTGACTTAAACCATTCACATTGACGTCGTTGACAAAGATATAATATTGTAACAATAAACATTATTATTGTTAAGCTTTTATTATACTTTATAGTTTATCCGAAATGCGAATAATATAAGATCAGAATCATATTAAAATGAGCTCAGAGCTGAGTGTGTGTATAGTGCAATGCTACATGACTCCTGAGCATGTATGATGACAGTTCATACCTCTGCAGTCTGCACTCTTGTGTAGTGCGTACTGTCTAGTGTCGCTCCTTTGAACGACTCGCTCTGAGCGACTCTTTAGTGAGTGGAGTGCACGGAGTCAGCTCCCAATAAAGAGTCATGTGGAACACATCACTATACTTGGAAGTAAAAATAGTAAGAAGTCTCTGTTTGTGGAGGGATTTTTAATTATTTTATCTGACACCTAGAATTTGTGTCTGTACCGGTTCCGATTATTGTAAAGAAAGTACGGGAAATTGATAAAATACTGGACTGTTTTTATATATACAAGACGCGTCTATGTACGGAATTGTTCTTTTGAATACTGGATGGCTTACATTTAATTTTAATATTGAAAGTTAAATTTGTATGTAACAATTATTATTAGTAAGTGTTAAAATATGTTTCGAGATTGTTTATTATAAAAAGTTTATTAATGGGTATTTCATATTTCAATATTTTTATGTCGAAATTTTGTACTTTATATATTATATTATTAAACCATGGATGTGCCAACACGTTGTTATAATATTATAATCACTATATCCGTTTTCTGAAAGAACATAGGTGCACTCTATGCGCAGATACCAGTATTGTAATAATAAGGTTACATAAGAAAATATTCGAAAAACACATTATCAACTTATTTTTTAAACACACACTAATACTTATTTATCATAGCACTTCACATAATATGTGTAAATATTAATAATAAATATTACTGTTTTTTTAATCAATCAATCGATAACGTTTTCCTCGAATATTTTCTTATGCAACCTTATGAAAAATTTATATAATTTTACAGAGAAAAAACTGGAGATTTCGAATTTGTAAAAAAATATATGTAGAGCTTGAAGTATCTCGGCAGTTTAAGATAGTAAATTTTGAGTTGAATAAAAAACTTTCAAACTTTTTTTGTATCTAATAGGATACAAGAATTATGTCACTGTTATATTATATAGTGAACACACTGTATGACAATAATGTCCGGAACTACCCAAGTCTAAATTGAAAAGCGAAATGTCTTTTGGACAGCTGACGCGATTTTGATTAGTTCTAAATTTAATCGCAATTTAGCTTAGTTGCCAAATCGGTTACGGTGTTCTTTGGCTCGCGGTTTGAATTCTATAGAAATCTTCCTCACAACCCTGTAATAAATTGAGCAGACTTATTCAAGTACTTATTTAAAATGTATGTTAAATCATTACATCGCGTCTTGTATGTAAATACTCGCTTTTACAAACGTGTGGTGTGTACGTATCTCGAGCAAAAATCATTTATAATTGCGCAGGCAGCACCCGATTGAATATTAAAACTTGTTACGTAAAAAAAATACGCTTACACACATAAATGCCCAATGCATTCAGTGGCGTACTGTCAAAAAATTCATATTTCTTGTTTTATTCGCGTCTAGGTACACTATAGTGATGTACCGACGTAACGAATGTCAATTTTTAGAATGCGATTATCTGTCGAGGAATTGTATATTCATTGTTTTCAAATTCGGTGTAATTATTAGTTATAGTACGCGCCACAAATCTAAAAGGCTCGGAAGTTAGACGCGAATGCAGGCTGCGCTTGTACAGTCTGTTGAAAAACTACAAACTTGCAAGTCAACAAAACTAACATAGCGATAATAACTTGACAATAGCTTACTCGACTGTACTTTCAAGCAGAAAAGCGACAAGGGCAACGAACGATCACGACCAATCACCGACGAGCGCACGTTCCGTGCAGGTAGCTGGAAGGTGGTGGGAGTATCAACGGCTCTAAAATGTGCCTTTGCGACGCTGTTTGTGACCAACTTCCGAACCTTTTAGATCCGTGGCGCGTACTATACATCCATGGGTGTGTTCCGAAATAGTGCTAATGACGTCATGAATCGACGCCATTCCGAAATATACATAGCTAGCGCGTTGATGTATTATTATTTCCCTCGTCCACCAAAAGTAATTGTTTACTTTATTGAGAACACATTGTTATAAATAAAAAAATAAAAAATCCCACAAAGCTTAATGCACGCACGTCCGGTTAAATATGCCACGTCACACCTGTCTCACCAGTACAATAATGGTGTCGGATTCATGACGTCAATAGTAGAGCTGTAACAAACCGTATGTATTCGTTACTGAGTAACGGGTACATCGTCTGACTCGAAGTAACGAATCGTTACTTACAAAGTCATTTCGTTACTTGCATCTGTCGTATCCATGTCAGTTCGACTCGTTTGATGCGGTTATACGTTATACGAACGAAGTCATACCGTATCACGTATGCGACGCGTCTCGATGCGATGGTACATGCTTGATTCTGTTAGTTACACGATTGTATGTCGTATGAAAAGTAACGAGTAACGTAACGATACGAAAGTAACGGGTACTGATTCTTTAAGTAACGAATACATACGGGTACACAATTTTTCGTCACTATCACTGGCCAGTATACTGGGGTTATATTTCGGAACATCATATATATTAATACGTTAAGGTAACATGTTTGCCTCTCTTTTTAGAAAAAACCACACAATTTCTCCACATAAATTATATATCATTTTACAGATAATTGCTTGCTCTACTGACATCGACAACTAAAGAATTTATTATTGCTTTTGTTTTTGTAAATTAATTAATTATTAAAATTACATTAAGACACAATACAGCAACGCTCAACAACGTCTGCCATCTGACGGCTTTAATTTTGAAACAGCGAGCAACGCTGAACAACGTCACAGCAATGCTGCATGATGCCATCTGACGGCGTAGCTCAACGCTTTTGCTACTTGCGCCTCTATATGACAATTTGAGTAAAATATTTCTTTGATCTGTCATCTGAGCTTCATATTGTAATACAACAAAAAGAAGAACGTTATAAGCAGTGTGCAAAATTAGAAACGAATTGAATACCTGCAATCATATTTAAAATATAATATTGTAAAGTGATAATTATCACCTATATTTATTTAGTGCGAATAATTCGCACAGGTCACACTAGTACCCTATATTTAATCTAATCATGCATATTGTCCAAAAAATTGTATCTACAGCACTGTTTACACCCGTACATTTTTCATGTCTGTTTCAGTGCTCACACCTCGTAACTGCTCACATAATACACCGCGTTACAAATGAGTCATAATAAATCAAAACAGTTTACCTGTTGCGATCGCCTCCATGATCACTTATTATCGACAGCTCTCTTTAAATTCTGCATAAAAATACGAGCAGTTAACCGTTTATTAATGTAATTTTTAAAGGACCCCGCACGGAACATATGGGAATCGGCCCTCGGTTAAAATCTTCAATACTCGGGGATATTATCCAAAAATCGACGCTGATCAAAAGTCTCCATGGGCACGAAGTCCGGAAATGCGATCCCGGGGAGTTACTTTTATATATGTATATTACATATGTATATACTGTATATGATATATCTATGTGATGTAGATATGTCTATAATAGAATATCACAAGGAGACGGGTGCATTTGCTCATTTTCCCTATTTTTTTTTTTTTTTTATTATAAACAAAGAGAAAAAAAAGGTGTTTCGACTCGAAGTCATTAGCACAAAGATACATATTATGACATTATAACAGGTAAGATATACAGGTAAGTATGTTTCCCTATTTTGATTTCAATAAAAGTAACTCCCCGGGATCGCATTTCCGGACTTCGTGCCCATGGAGACTTTTGATCAGCGTCGATTTTTGGATAATATCCCCGAGTATGGAAGATTTTAACCGAGGGCCGATTCCCATATGTTCCGTGCGGGGTCCTTTAAATTCTGTTACCCTGATACCTCTTCATGCCAAACACGACTATTCACTTCATTTTCTGTAGAAAGCATTGTCAGAAAATCTGATTTGACACTGACCTTATTTCACTATAAGCTTTGTAGAATTTTAAACGTTGCTCAATTTGCACTTCGAAACAACATTTGAACAAAAAATTAGATTCAAAAGCGATCTTCTGTGATGTTTGTTTTTCTGTGAGTACAGTCTAATGTTCTACATGGCACGGAGTCCTGCGTCTAACTGTAATTATAATGTGGCAAGTATTTGTTACATTAATAATATTGATAATATTACACTAGAGTGAGGGAGTTAATGTTACAAAATACATCAGTAGTTACGTTGAAGAGTCTGTGATCCTAATATTTTAGAATATACCAATTAGTTTCATTGCGGGTCCGTTTAAAAAAATATATACCTACATCTGTCGCGGTCCGTTTACTATATGATGACTATCAATGAAAAAATAGAACGAAAAGAACTATTTTTTTAGTAAGGACACATCTAATTAAAAAATAACAAAGTCAGTACGTAATATTAATGCGTGACATTTTTTACTCTGAACATTTCTGTCTGAAGTCTGTACTTAAGTTGTTGCAAGCTATTGCCATTAAATCCTGGAGCTGGTCATCGGTAAGAATAGATCGAAATTTATTTTTGATGAAGTTAATTTTCTGGGTCCGCCATTTGGTTAAAGAAGTTAATCAGAAGCCTGAACCGAAGGAGTGACGCATAGATAAATACTTCATGTTTAATTTTTTGTTATTTTTGCTATACGGCACATATAAATATAGTTATTTAAATTTTTTTTTTAATGTGTTAATATTAATATCAGCATTATTACTAATAAAGATATTAAAGATGAATTCTTTATGGGTTAACAATTTTATGTTAGTTCACGTAACATTCTTTAACCTGCTGATTAACATGTTAAATACTCAGGTACACAAACGTTTTAGCGTGCGATGATCATGATGATTTTAATGATTATGACGATGATGATGATGATGATGGCCTTAAAAAGGTCTGCATTAATCAATTAGTACGATGCAACCTCTCCGCTCAACGTTTATTCAAGGTACAGTCTCGACAATTCAACCGATACTCGGTTTTCAACCACTACTTTGTTACAATGAATGTTAGAAAATCAATAGTTCTACAATAAATGTGTTATTATTAACCGTCGGTAATAGGTGTCTAGATCTTTTGATTGGTAAAGAAATTAATAAATGCATAAACATGTTTAAAATCTGGTGCCATGTTTCTGCTATGACTTTCAAAGGTAAATCTACTTTTAAAGTAGGTTTCTGGTAGATCTATCCTCGGTTTGTGAGACCGAATACTACATTTACTTTCAAACACAGTACCTAATTCTCAGTACTAAAAATTAAAACAACTTTCCAAATACTTAATAATTAGATATTAAATTTGAAATGACAAATATTATTTTTTAACTTAGGTCATGTGAATATTAATTTTTCTAACGTAGTCAGCTTATTGTTCCTCAATTCACAAATCTCACATTTGATGTTGTCCTGACCTTTAAAATACAAAAATCTAATTCACTCCCCAACCATAGAATCAATATATTGACGGTTTTGTTTAAAAAAATCTGTTTTATTATCGTAGCAAGTATACAATTTTAAAATGACATAAAACAAGTATCTAAATAAAATATATTATACCGTACAACACTCGAGACGATACATCACTGACCGTTTCAGGATAGTATCTCAGGCTAACTGGATAGAATAAAGCGCGTAGTAGACAGTAATTGTACTTCCGGTTATTTATTATTCTAGTGGATTTGTGTCGGGGAAATAGGTTATGAACAGTTATTATAGTAACTTTTAATATTGATATGTAAAGTTATATTGGACGAGCTATGCCTTACCTTACCTTTCTTACTATGCTCTATATGTGCATGCATTTCCTTATTGCGAAAACCTGCCAATCACGCAATACTTCAAGTGCGTGACTTACACGCCTACGCCTTCGTGTAAAGGCTGGTACTCTTTTTAATAATCGAAGTCGCCATTGCATTTCCAAGTTGATGCCGCTACACACGAGGCTGGTTTTGGCTGCTACGATTTGTGCTATGGCTGGCTACGTGGATGGAAATGTCACTGCTGGGATCGCGTGCTTCTGTTAATCTATGCTCCCGATTTTCGATCAACGCCAAAGGCAGAAACCTCGATACAATTTCACAAAAAACTTATTTCATTTTGCAGCCGAGGCATAACTTCCCAAAATCATCTTCTTTATTGATTTCGTTGATGCAAATTTAAATGTTTTAAAAAAATTACGGTATCGGATAGAAAACAGCTGTTTTAATTTTTTTAAGCGTTAAAAATAGGTATTCACGCGATTGGAGCCGCGAGCAAGAGTTAGTAAATCAATATTATATACTCGATAACTTGATAACGACGAAACGGTAGTTCTATAATTAATTAAATATGATTACTGACAGGTATAGTAAAGCATTAATGAACTTTTAGATATATGTTACTTGTAATAGTGATTTTTTACCATTTGTGGTGTAAAAAACACGTGTAATATTAATTAAAAATTGATCAAGGTAACTGGTGCAAGTATGTACAGTATGAACAATTGAGAGTGCCCTAAAAAAACACTATTGTTAGCCGTATTGACTCAAACTTATCATTCTGTGATATTATAAGGGAAAAAACATTTAGGCTATATATACAGTATGTAAACGCGTAAGATGCACATAGGGAAATTAGCATTGGGAAAAAAAACTTGGATCAGAGTTAGCCATGACTGCATTAGTTGTTATTTCTATTGAATTATCGTGGTAATCTTGAAGATTTCTATTTTATTTTGATTTATTGTTATTTTACTTGGCTTTTTTACTAATAAAAAGTTCTTATAAATCATTATTTTAATTTTTTTGTACAAAAATAAAACAAAAAAATAACTCCATCTGTTTGGAAACATTTCATTCAAAAATTGTCTGACTGGTATGACGTATGCGCGTTGGTAAATCAGTGACCCAATGTCTAGGTTCAACACGAATAGGCGGAGATATTTGATGTCGCACCATATTTAAGTATTTTTGGGAATTTAATGTCCCATTAATAAAAAAAGTCCGATTATGTTGTAATCATTTGAATATTTTCTTCGGTAGTATACACACTCATTTTGCAAAAGAATATTATCTGTCAAATTGAAAAACAAGATTTCAAGGCTCACTCTGATCCAGTCATTTTTTCCCAATGTTAATTTCCCTATGTGCACCTTACGTGTTTACATATTGTATAGAAAAAGTATCGGACACTAGAATTGAACGCTTCAAAATCTAATGTTGGCTTGCAGAAAGGATTGTCAAAAAATTGATTTGGCGATGAGCTTAAATTGTTTGCATACATCTGGAAAGGCGTCTCTAGAGAATGCTTACTACATACTTTTGAGACATTATGTTCCGAACACTCTGTACACGCAATCAAGATTACTGTCCCTTGACAAGATAATTTATATTGTAACTTGAGCTGTTTTTTTTATTATTATTTTGCTTTTTTTGTATCCTTACGCTGTTTCTACATGAAATGCAAAAGCCGATGTAATTATTATTGCAATTCATTAACTACTTACAGGGATGTCTTGTCGTAGACAATACATCCGTAATAGCTAAGTTATGTCAGTTTTTATATCGACTTTCAAAGAAATATTAACTCAGAATCTATATATGTATATAATTGAAATATCAATCATTGACTCACTGACTCATTACTGAGTTATCATTAATAACTGTATATTTTAACCTACGTTCTTATTCCGTAATGAAACTATTAATTTAATATACAAAGTCATGTTTTTGTAAATGCAAAATTATCCTATTACAAAATTTTCTCGAAATGAAACATTCTTTGATTTTTAGTGATTGATTCTGGCAGAATTTGCGGTGTGGGAGAGTGAACAAGTTATTTGCATATCAAAACTGTTGCAAGTTATCTAAATATATAAAAGGAAACCGTGACTGAGTGATCTATCAACGCACAGCTCAAACCACTGAACGGATTGGACTGAAATTTGGCACACAGATAGTTATTTTAACGTAGGAATTCGCTAAGAACAGATTTTTGAAAATTCTTCCCCTAAAAGGGTATAACGGGGGTTCAATATTTGCAAGGAGAAATCATATCAGATAGAAAATGCACAGGATTACTCCTGTCAACAAATAAATAAACACGTGTTTCATGCTTTTTCAAAAACAACCCCTACAGAGGGTGAAAAGAGGTAAATAGTCTAAAAATCAACATGGGTGTCATTTTCAAGGTTTGTCAGGACGTTGATCGCGTGAATGTCATCGATTTTGAAATTTATTAGGGGTCTACGTCGAGAAAGGAGTGACTATGCCAAATAATGGGAATGCATCCGTGTTTCGTCTCAATCGCGTGCGAAGCCGCGGGTAACGGATAGTTTGTTATTTAAAAGTGGACAATATCAATTTTACGGTGCGTTTCCGTCAACGAAACTTAAGTGATTTACACAGCTAATGTCGCCATTTAAAATTAGTTATTTGAGAATATTTAATGAGATTATTTATTGTAAACTATTTTTTACTTGGACACGTTTTTACATGTGAATAACTTTTGCGCCACATCTAAAAAAAATCACATTAAATTTTATTAAGTAATCGAACCAGTAATTCTGATAGCAATTAAAAATTATTGTCTTGCGTGTTAAGTGGTTTGGGTAGGGGAATGTCGACTGTTCGTTTCACGTCTATTTAACCTTCAAAATTGCTAAAAATTAATCTACCGAGATTGATGGATGTAGAAGGTAATCTCCGAAACTACTCAATCAATTAAAATTTTTTTTTTCACCACTATTTAGAACGTACCTTCAGGATGGGCGATATATTATCGCGTTAAAATAAAAGCGTTTTTTGTGGAGACCAATTTTGGAAACGAAAGTCGACGAAAAACGGTGGCAATCTACAAATTCGGGCGAAGCCAAGCTGGGCCGCTAGTATATCACATATCTTATTACGGTTCAGATAGATTAGTCTAGACGGAATCGTCGTCGTCGCGTTTGAAAAATTATTCGAATTCCGTAATTTTTCTGCAGAATCATAAAACCACTCATCATAAATATACATGTGATTGGTCCGTAATCTGAAACAATTGAGCAACATTATTTTTATTTTATTATTTATTCTTAATCCATTTACAACAAAATATGTTCAATGATTTTTAAAGTTAGTAGTTTTCGAGTAATTTTTTTTTTAATTCGAAAATGCACGAATTTGACTATTTTAAACTCCTTAACGTCAAAACCTATATTATGTCAATTTATTTTTGAAGCAATGTTTCGATAATTTTGAACACCTCAATCGGTCAACGGGAAATGGATCAAATTTCAATGACTAAATTTGAATTTGGCCCATATACGTGATTTCGAACTAGAACCTTTAATATAATTGATTATTACACATTGTCTAAAAAATCCACTTATATTTCAAGTTTCTGTATTTCGCAACAAAAGAAGGCAGAAATCCCTATTTGTTTGTTAAATCAGTTGTCGATTTTATTTAAAAATATTTTGACTAAAAAAAGATTAACAAATTATGTAGAGGAAAGTGGACTATTTCGTTTTGCTTTTAAGTTTTTTCTTTATTTGCCTTCACAGTCGCTAAATAGATAGTTAATAGTTATTTAGAGTTTAAAGATGTAATCGGTTAAAACACCTGTACTATAACAAATAAATAGTCTAATATCTGAAAGACCGATAGATTTTTCTGTTACTTCATATACAAATCGTAGTTAAAATGCATAAATGAAATATTAGGGATGTGCAAACAGTGGGTTTTGTATTTAAAAAGTTCGGTTGGAACACCCCGACAGACTACTTTGAACATCCCTTATCTCGCCCCTTCATGGCAGCCTGCTGGGCTGTTCCGACCGAAATTTTGTTCTACCTTTTTAAATACAGTTTAGAAAACATGTATTTGAAATACTCGGCCTTGCCAAAATGATTTGGCGTTTTCAACCCTACTAGTGCATACTTAAGGGTTGATTACCCCTAAAAACGACTGGACTAGGTGACGTGTTATTTTCGTTGTTTACATTATAAAGTAATGCCAAAATCAGCTTCCAAAAAGTTCAGTAGCTCTCGGTCTATTAGCGTTGCAAGTTATATAGTGCCCGCGGTGAGAGTTGAAGCCAGGAACGTCTTCAATAATACGGTAGTGAACGCCTACTTGCCCGCAGACAGCGGCGTGTGGAATAAATTCGACATATCCATTTATAGCGGTAGAATAAAAATAAACACTGGACGCATATGGATCTCCGAAACAGCCAATAGCAAGCTAGAAGGCGGGCGCAATGCGTTCACGTCACTATACGCGGTGGCTTCATCTTTCGCCGCAGCTGTTCTACCAGAAAGCGCCGGCACTTATTCTTGCAGCCTACGCCGCCCCGGTGTAGTCGACGCAACGATTTTCGGGTATTTTTTTCCTTTACGACTTCGAATATACGATATTTGAAACGAAAAATTCTAATCAAATATTTTATTATTCTCTCTAAAATAGTAGAACCGTTTGAATATATTGCGCTTTGTGAACATTATTTACTTAACATTTTTCGTAATTTTACGAAATAATAATAAATGTTTACAGGCAAATTTCGCAATTATCCGAGTTTTTTTTTCTGCTGCGATTATAATTAAAATATTCATGCAATAAAATATTGTTGTCAATAAATTAATAATTTTATGTGACCGTATCTTTTATTGCGATATGTTTGTTACTGAAACCTGGACGTTTTCGATGGATAACTGGTATTTTTTTAATTTACTATCTTTTTAATTTTCTTTCTAGTATTTAAAAGTAATAATCGTTGACAACCTGCCCATAAGGTCACTGCCTAGGTGTGGTCTCAAATATATGTAAATATTAATATATAAATACCTGTTAAAATACGATTATCACTTTCGTGTCGCCACCACAAATATTAATTGTGTTTTTTCCCACTGTACTTTTGATCATAAGGCCGCTGCACACGAGGCTAGAAACATTGCTTGGACTTCTGCTGGCCGGTACGAAGCTGGAAATGACGTAACTGCGGGCTCGCTGCTAGCTCACAAGATAGGTTTTAAAATTAGAACAGAGGCTAGGAAACAGTATCTTGTCACGTAAGCGACTTGAAAAAACGCCCACAAACAAACACTATGCCATATAGTGTGTGTTCTGTTCAGAGACAATAAACATGCACTTTTGTTACCGTTCTATCACTGCGCGCGCACCGAATCTACCTGCAGAGCAAGCCTGTAAAGACGTCTCGTGTGAAGCAAGCACATAATGACAATTAAGAAAACTAGTAGTGAAATCTAGCAAGGAACTTAGCGACAAATCCAGCTGCGCGTGCAGCGGACCTTTTACGGCTGGCAGTCGATAATTTAAAAAAATAAAAATAAAATCATTTGAAAGATAAAAACGTGCTTAAAGGCAGCTGCAAGTGCGCCTGGTTTTGCCGCTGGAATTGTGGCTAGAACTTGTGCTGGCTCACTTGCGTGCTGGATTTCAAAATTACATCACGTCGTGATGAAACACGTTAAAACGAAGAGACCGATGTGTGTTTCATCACAATGTGTGCGAATTAACGCACTCAAATCGGTACCACTGATGCAAGCCATTGATTAAATGATGCATTCTCAATAAAAACGTTTTAGCTATCTCTTTTTATCCAAATAATATGATCATAGAGCTGTCTCTGTGTTGATTTAGTCTAATTGTCGAGGCGGTGTAACATTAATGGTGTTTTATTAGTCAATAGTTTATGATGTACAACAGCAACAAGTAGGTAGCCGCCAATGTCACGTTTTTCCCATAGAAGACTAATTAATGTGTAATCAGTAATTATTTATGTCATTAAAACAGTTGTTCGATCTTAGATAGCCGACACAAAAGGCGGGACCACTAATACTAAACAAAACTACTTTCAATAATAAATTCAAATCTATTCATTGCATTTGTTTTTATTGTAGATACCAACCTCTGAACGGACAAAAGTGTTTTGAATAAATTTAAATATCTTTGGTCATTGCATTTGTTTATTATCACCTCTATCGATAAAAATTGTAACTAACAATCTTTTACAACACTTTTTAAAAAGAGTGTCCCATTTTTAATTAAATAATTGACATTCGTTTTGATAATTTATTCTGAATGCAAAATTATATTATCTATACTAATATATAAAGCTGAAGAGTTTGTTAGTTTGTTTGTTTGAACGCGTTAATCTCAGGAAGTACTGGTTCAAATTGAAAAACATTTTTTTTTTGTTGGATAGCCCATTTATCGAGGAAGGCTTATGGGCTATATAATATTACGCTACGACCATTAGAAGCGGAGCTTTAATGAAAAATATTGCAAAATGTATCTCAAAAATAAGCTTCTATTCATGTGAAATGCACTAACTAAATATACTCATATTAGCGTTGTGAGTACACAACGTCGTATGGCTCAATCGGTAGAGCATGCGACTGTCAATATCAGAGTCGTGGGTTCGAGCCACACGTTGGGCGAATATATTTTTATTTTTTTATTTTCTACATTGCTTTCTTCTAAGGCTTACATTTAAATTTATTTTAATTTTATTTAATTAATTTTAAAAAAATTATTAGTTTAAATACTGCTTTTAATCGACAAAAGCTTTTGAACGGTAACTCCGATCATCATGAAATTTGGACACAACATTCATCTCGGTAAACTAAGATGAATGTATGTACTCATGTTCCTCCCTTCCCCAATCGTTCTTTTACACCCGGGTGAAACCGGACGGGACCGCTAGTATATTATGAAATACCTACCTGTTTGTATTTAAAAATTATGTTAGTTTGCTTATAAAAATAATTTATTAAATATGAATAATAGGTTGTATATCTAAGGCGTACTGAAATATAGGTATATTTTGCCCATATTATCTTAAATGAGAGTAAGCGAATTGAACAGTCACGTGAGTCAAAATATGCACCGTGTTTTTTCTTATGAAAACAGCCGTTATTTTTGAAAATTACTTCCCTTACAGCAACTTTGCGTAAACGTCTGGCCGGTATTACAAAATTTTTCATAAAAAAAATATATCTACCACATAAATTGAACTTAATGAGTAAGTAGGAATAATGATGACTTAAAGGTTAAAATTTGCAAAATTATGTGAACGTGACATTAAAAAAATCAATTTAATTAATAAAAATAATTATTAAATATTGCAACATTTCAACTGTTTGTATGCATAGCCAAAGACACCCACCCAAACGGTAATTTTTTTTTTTAGATCAATAGTGGACTCAATCAACCGAATCTCATAATAATTACATTTGATTTTATTAATCCATAAAAAGTATTAAAACCAAATCATTCTCATTAATAACATTTTGGGCGGTTTCACATATGACTTTTAGACTGAGAGCCCACCGTCAGATTTTCTACGTGTCGCAAATTTTCTTTGTGAATTAGCATTGGAGTTGATAAACAGGGAGCCACAAATATTATTTTTAATGACGTCACCTAGCCTCGTAATAACAGTTGCAAATTGCTTAAAATATTAGAATTATTGCCTGTTAAGAATGTCCGCCGCGATAGTGGAAATATTCGGGGTTCGTATCCAGCACCGGGTCTACGATTTTTTCAAACCGGGGCAGAAACTTGATAAAACTCACATTTTTGGCATTTTTCGTGAACGGGAAACCGTCATAAAACAAGCAAAAATCGGAAAAAGGACAGATTGGTTGTTGATTTTCAACCATATTATATTATGATTTTGTAGCTCGGGGCGGATACCCCGGTTTACCCTCCTTCAGATCCGGGGCTGTTCGTACCCCGACGTTAGCAGTGTTTGAAAAATATTTTTTTTTCAATAAAGCGATGTAACAATGGGTGTTTCTTAACAATTGTAGCAAACAATAATTATATCTGCATTGTTCTTCTGCAGGATAATGGAATACTGATGCTACTTCCTGTGATTTTTTGGATTGTCTTCTTATGTCATCATGTACATCAATATGTCGGTCTCAACACGTACTTACATATCATCATAAGGTGCTAGAGCTCATCCCCTTAGCAGCCCCAATTTTTCATTATCCAAAATGAAAAAAAAAATTGGTTGTCTGTAAAGTCGGTTTACGGACGATAGTTTTACGTGATAACGTATTCCGTAATACATAACCTAAATTCTACATATAATAATTATAATAATTCGAATCTATGATATTGCATCTTTCGCTTCAAATTTAGGTTAATTTTCTGTATTAAAATACTCACCACCTATAATAATAATGTTTTTTTTTAACTTTCTTTCTTTCGTATTTATTTTAAGTCCCAAAGATTAATTGTCATAATATTTTGAAAACAATTGTTTCATTGTTTATATAAAATTCCAAAACCTACTTACAATATTTAAGTATTTTCATACGTCAAAAAATTGATTTTTATAATGATAAAATTTGTATGAAAACGATTTTTTCGAGAGATGTGACCTAGCTAAAACGATTTTTTGCCCCCCAAAATCCGTTTTCAGTAAATTTCATCCAAATCGTTAGGGCCGTTTTCGAGAAAAGCACGCACAGGGTCAGGCGGAACGCTAGGAACGTTACACTTTTTCGTGCATGCAGCCGGTGTTTCATCAATTTATAAGATTGGTGATTCATCAATTTATAAGACGTTATCACGTCAAAAATAATAATTATTATGACACGATATTTGTTCCAATGTTAACTCCCAGAGACAAAATTTTCTGTGTATTCAATATCCAGGAAATCCGACGGCCGGCTCTGGGACTGTTTGCATTATGTATTTTTCTCATGGTTTTAATGATATTACTTTGAAATTTTAATTTTATTTTTTAACGCTATTTGCATGTTAAAAAGTTTAAATTGCCTCCTCAAATATTCCGTTGCTTTGAATTCAGAGAATTAGGTTGAAAATTTTGGATATGTCATTACGGCGTGAATACACAAGTAACTAATGTCACAAATTTACTTGATTTGATCTAAATGGACTTGTTCATCTAAATATAATCATCGACTATCACGCTATGGTACAGAATATAGACTAACCGGGACGCATATTCGTAACACCACGCACGGCCGAAGCTGCGTAACCAGTCGAAATGTTACTCACCCGTTAACTCGTCCGCTACATCTATATCATATACTTTTACTATATCAGTGTCCCAGAAGTCACGCACTTCCTCGTAGGGATCGAAAGAGAAAATTATTCTGAGACGAAAAGTCCTCAGCCATTTTTTAATCAGACGCATAGATAATTAATTATTAATTAATGAAAGTGACCAAACAGCATTGCGATTACACTCTCCATAAAGGATAAGCATCTCAGTAAAGTCAACAGACGTATAATGCTGTTGGAGATGACGCTGTTCCATAATAACGTCGTTCGTTGTCAGAAAATTCAGAGAATTTTTTTTTCCGGTTTGTTGGCCCTGATTTTAAACCTTCAGCCAGTATTCGAATTAAGAACTTTGGTTGTTTGGCTGCTTGGAACGAACTTTATATATCGGTAGAATTAGATATGCAGGAGAAAGAAAGAGGTTTATAGTCAAGGGAATAGTAAATTGTTAGTAAGTGTGAGGGTTAGACCACTGAAATATAAATAAATATACTGGAACGGGCACTGAGCGGCGGGAAGCGAGCCGAGAGAGAGAGTAGATTTGTGGAGAGTCTGTCTTTGTCGTACAGTCAAAACCAAAAACATTTTCTCCTGTGTTCACCTTATGGTAGTGGCTCAAGGGACCCGAGACAAGTAGAATTACTATGATATTAAGCTTACATTTTTTTTTCTTAATATTCAATTAATTACTATAGGCGCTATGGTCATCACTTCTTCTAATAACGTACTACAACAGCACTGCGAAAAAAGGAATAAATTTTTGAGATGGGGTGTAACGCATGCGATGTGCTGTATTGTGCGCAAGCGCACAAGGAGAGAGTGAGACGGACTCTCCACAAATACTCTCTGTCTCTACCGCGTTTACCGTGCACGGGCCAGGCATGGCAGTGCCCCTTCCAGTATATTTATATTTCAGTGGGTTAGACAGATAAGTGATTAATCCAACACCATGATGGTTTGTCAGGAGTACATCCAAATTGATAGGTTTAACGAACAAGTACGATCATGAACAAACACGAACATGCTGACCAGGAACATCCAGGTAGTTTGTGAACTTCAGCAGACGACTGACAACGGAAGACATGTTATCCAAGATACGGGAGAAAAACAAATAAAATCGGATAACAAATCAAATCGCTCCTGATTGGTCACTTTCATTAATTAATAATTAATTATCTATGCGTCTGATTAAAAAATGGCTGAGGACTTTTCGTCTCAGAATAATTTTCTCTTTCGATCCCTACGAGGAAGTGCGTGACTTCTGGGACATCCTGTATATACCGAGCATAGGAATAAAATCGCAATCTAATCATTAGGGTGCAAACATATACTTCTGTCTTTTTTAAGTCGTAAGAGCTTGTTGGTTCTGATTGGCTAACGTCATAGATAAAGATATATATGACTTTTGATAAAGAGAGGATATACTCAATGCTAATACATATTGCCAGAATAACTAAGGAATTATTTCGAAAAAAGAGACGCAGATATATTTGACCGCGCAAATAGTCAATGCTTCATATAGTAATTATTATATATATGATCTATACTAATCTAAAGGCTGGTTATTCCGCTGGAATCGTTGCTGGAACTTTCGCTGGCTACGAAAATGGAAATGACGTCACTGCGGGCTCGCGTGCTTGGGTTACAAGTTCGATTTCAAAATTAGAAGCAGGACTATTTTTCGTCCGTGTTTCACCGCTTGTTTTGACCAAGAACCAATCACGAAACACTATCTTGTCACTTGGGCGACATTAGCAAACGCCCACAAACAAACACGGCGTCATAGTGTGTGTTCTGTTCGGAGACAATAAACGTTCACTTTTGTTGACATTCGAACTGCGAACTGCGCGCGTACCAAACCCATCCACAAAACCAGCTTCAGAACGCGCATCGTGTGAAGCGAATGTCCAAAGTTTCATCCCAATCGGAACTGTGCTCATAATTTTTGATAGATTTCAATCTACCGTATACCCGTCGATGTAATTTACCAATGTAGATATCAAGCAAAACTTTCTCAAAGACACGAAATCAAAAACTTGCTCCGGGCGCCGATTGGGGACGACATTGGGGGCCAGTGTCAAACACTTGACCAAAATAATTTAATGTTGAGGTTAATAATTAGATACGTGGAACTTTTTTTTAATTTACATCCAAAATCCGTTAATTAATGCAAACATGGATTGTCTGCCACAATAATTTAAGTCCAAAGACATAATTGGTGCCGTACCGTTGTCCAGTTTTCAGATTTAATGGCACTCAGACATGTCATTTGGGTGATATACTATGATCCGGGTATATGTTTGCAATACAGTAGACTCTTAATTATAACTAGACCCGTCGGTGAAAAGATAAGTTTTTTTATGTGTAATCTCGAAATTTTAACTTCTTTGTTCTTATAACCCAAAACACAGAAGATAGTGCTTTTATTACGGGATTAAATTGAAGAAATTCCTTCAAAAAAATTAATTATCTCATTTTTTCCACTGATTTTAATTTGTTAACGTTAAAAAATGTCGCCAAGAAAAATCGAGTATATACTTGCACAATTAGTCTTCCGATAGTTCTCGTGTTATATGGAAACCAGCGACCTGGTCTGGCTTCGTCCGAATTTGTGGATTGCCACTGTTTTTTCGTCGACTTACGTTGCAAAATTGATCTCCACGAAAAGCCCTTTCATTTTATGCGATAATATATCCTGAAGGTCAATTCTAAATATTGGTGAACAATTTTTGAAATCGGATGAGCAGTTTCGAAGATCACCTCCTACTTTCAAACTTACCAACTTTACCTCTTTATAATATTAGTATAGATAAACAATTGAAGTATATAGTGACCACATGTCTTCTGAACCGAAAATAGTAAATGTAGACAGGACTATGTGTCACGGACTACGCATAGAACCTGATCATCCTGAAATATTGATTAACGTTTCGTGGAATTTCAACGTAACTACAAAACATCTGCGTACATTGATCACAATCCTTCGATACCGAAAACTAAACAAGATCTACTGTAATACAGCCGTTTAATCTTGAGTTATGATAACTTTTTTCTTACGTACAGATCAAGTAAATACTTAGGCAGTTAATTTAAATTTCGGCAGTCTAATTATGTGAATATTTGGGTGTCATACTTAAGTATTGCTCTGTCCAAACTATGCATTAGTCAATGATCCATTGAGATAGATAATGGCCGGTATACATGTGTAAAGGTAATTAAGACGATTTTTTTTATTTTTCAATGAAAATACTGTTCTGTATTTACATTTAAATGGACAGTCGCAAACGAGTTTTCGTTTTAGCATTAAGTAAGAGATTTAGCTGTCATAAATATTACCAGAATCTAGACTACAAGATATGCCTGTACTATTTTTTTGCGGGCCATTTAAATTACATAATTGGTGGTATTGAATTAAATATTAAGTTACCAATCATGTAAATTGGGTATGAATTAATCGAACTAGAAGGTTGTTTATTTGTTCTTAAAAAAAGGAATAAACAAAGCCATTTTTTACAGATTATAAGGATTTAGGTAGGTTGGTTTTCGTACTTTAATTTACGATTTTAAACCATGCAAATTAAAGACTTTTCAATGAAACTAATCCAGCAGTAGAATTTTAGTTTTTGATACTCCACAAAACTCAGTGGCCTTCCTTTATATTGAACTAGCGGTCCCGCCCGGTTTCACCCGGATGCAAAAGAACGAATGTGGGGGAGAGGGACATGAGTACGCACATTCATCTTAGTTTACCGAGATAGATGTTGTGTCTAAATTTCATGATGATCGGAGTTACCTTTCAAAAGTTTTTGTCGGACGGACTAATTTTGAGTTACATTTTGCAACATTTTTCATTGGTGCTCCGCTCCTATTGGTTGTTGCGTGATATTATATAGCCTATAGCCTTCCGCGATAAATGGGCTATCCAACAAAAAAAAAATTTATTCGAACCAGTAGTTTCTGATATTAGCGCGTTCAACCAAACAAACAATCTTTTCAGAATTATATATTAGTATAAATTATAGAAAAGAAGACAAGTTTTCGAAGCAAAGCAAGTATAGTCTAGTAGTCGTAGAGGAGTTGGTAACATGTTGGAATGGGGTAGTAGAAGGAGTTGGGGAGAGTTTTCTGGACCGTGAAAATTCGGCAATGCTTTGAAACGGAGCTACGGGAACGACTGGTGTATAGGGTATATTTCCTCCATTCACTTGCATCGGTAAAATTGATGATTGTGGGAAATATTCAACTCTCATTTTGAGGTTAAGGGTTATTTTTACGTATCAGATAAAAAACCCCATTATCGTTCAGATTACTGTGTAATAATATATAATATAACGTTTATATCTGCTTTTTGATCTTTGTAATACATACGTGAATAAACTGTATGATAATATATAATGTATATGTCAGTGGCGAACGACTCCAAGACACAACTGAAGCAGTGCCTCACTGATTTCATTAGAGTGAAGAAAACACAAACTTGACACTTAAAAGACTATTCCGGACACTATACAGTATGTAAACACGTAAGGTGCACATAGGGAAATTAACATTGGGTATAAATGACTGGATCAGAGTGAGCCTTGAAATCTTGTTTTTCAATTTGACAGATAATATTCTTTTGCAAAATGAATGTGTATACTACCGAAAAAAATATTCAAATGATTACAACATAATCGGATTTTTTTTATTATTGGGACATTAAATTCCCAAAAATACTTAAATATGGTGCGAGATCAAATATCTCCGCCTATTTGTGTTGAACCTAAAGACATTGGGTCACTGATTTACCAACGCGCATACGTCATACCAGTCAGACAATTTTTGAATGAAATGTTTCCAAACAGATGGAGTTGTTTTTTTTTGTTTTATTTTTGTACAAAAAAAATAAAATAATGATTTATAAGAGCTTTTAATTATTAAAAAAGGCAAGTAAAAAAAAATCAATCAAAATAACTCACGATTACCACGATAATTCAATAGAAATAACATTAATACAGTCATGGCTAACTCTGATCCAAGTATTTTTTCTCAATGCTAATTTCCCTATGTGCACCTTACGCGTTTACATACTGTATATATATTTTTTTTAATAATTAACAATTACATTTCAGGATATTGAATTATATTATATTTGGTACTAACAACCCACTCCGGCTTGGCCCGGATTTGTAGATTACGATTACATTTATAGAAAACAATCAAAAATTTATTTTTTTTATTCAATTTAAAAGCATCTTATTAAAGTATTTACTATATGAAGTAAACTGTTTTATTTTTTTATCGACTATTTACAGTCACTTGATGACGTCGAGGCAAGCGCTTCCTCGAAGTTGGTCAACTCCAATAGTTGAACGTCAACCAGGAACTCCCTAAATTTTCTACTTATTAGTGCATTTGAAAGATTCGTAAGGAAAATCTAGAGAATTGACGAATTCGTCGAATTGAACGAACCTTTCCTTTGTGACATCTCTTCCTCAATATCGATAGCCAAAGGTTTTTAAGATCCCGTATTGTTGACTTGCATCGCGTTTCGAAAGACACATTTAGTAAATCACCGCAGCCAAGAATTACAGTATTTCTAACCATGAGACGGTGTATCGTTCCATTTTATTGCGCTAATTTGTAAATTGTAAGCCACTGTGGTGTATATAGAATACAGTGTGCATTACAAACATCTTTAAAGATAATAAAAGTGGTTCATCGGTAATTTATGGACTTGCGCTCAAGTGTTCTTTACGTGTATATAATTTACATATCTACCGGATAACAATAGACTGGATCATAGACTTGTTTGCATAAACATAGGCGTCAGAAACATAAAAATCAACAAATTATCAACTTTAATAATGCGTTTTAAATAGGCGTTAGAAACATGAAAATCAACAAATTATCAACTTTAATAATGCGTTTTAAATGTATGTGGTTTAACAATTTATTGATTTCACAGAGTTGCATAAGTCGTATTTTATTTTTCAAAACTAGTTATGCAAAATTAATCTTTAAATAACACCTCATTTATTTAATTAAAATGTGGTAATGTCATATCAGTTTTTTTGTGATTTGTCTGTTAAAAATAAGAGATTAATGCATTTATGTCATAGATATACAATAATCTTGAAAGAAATGGAGCCACTGAATATTAAAAAGTATCCAAATCTTTGATTATTATTTTTTCATTATTTTGATAATCATTAATAATTTTGAAAGATTCTATAAAAAGCTAATTAGATTTTAGATATTAATTATTTTTATATTTTTTACATCAGTTCTGAAGAAGGTCCAAATCCGGATTGAAACGTTAATGTATTAATTATATATTTTTTTGTTAATATATTGTCTGAAAAATTGGTCGATAATTAAAAGTATCACTAAAAACCTAAAATCATCAACACTTTGTGCGTTTCGTTAACACGGTTAGCATCATCAGCATTTGATTAAAACTGGTTATAATTCTCTCCCGAAGAAAATGTTATTGATTTTGTGTTACCGATTTTTTTTAATACACAGTTTTTAAATAAAGCAGTGACTTTTTGTCTCTTCTGCATCCACTACGGATTTTTGTTTTCGGATTTTTTCGAGACAAATTGTAGTGTGACATCCTAGCGGTCCGTTCTGGTTTCGCCCGAATTTGTAGATTGCCACCGTTTTTTCGTCGACTTACGTTGCAAAATTGGTCTCCACGTAAAAAAGCGCTTTTATTTTCACGCGATAATATATAGTCCATCCTGAAGGTCCAGTCTAAATATTGGCGAATTTTTTTTTGAAATCGGGAGAGTGGTTTCGGAGATTACCTCCTACATCCAAACTTCACCTCTTTATAATATTAGTATAGATGAGCAAAATCATTGGAGTCATTTAAGTTCATCAAGAAACTACCCTTAATTGGGGAACTAGGGGAAGAAGCGAATCTCCTGATGACTCGTCAATTACAAACCCCCAGTTCCCAGGTTCTAATTTGTAGTATCAACTGGTTGTCCATTTTTATTCTTAAAGAAAATGAATTGAATACGTGAATAAATGTAAATAAAGATATTGTTTTCAAGAGTTACAAATTAATTTAATGCGACTTCCGTGATCTAAACGTCTACAAACATAATAAAAAACAAAAGCTTGTTAGAAACAAAATACGCGCCATGTAAAATATATAATGTTTTTTAATTCAGGTAGCAATTAATTCCTATAACAAGCATAAGTCAGGTACGTGCTACTCATTTGTTTTCAATAGATGACGGTGTCCGATTCGTGCTTGTTTCATTATATTGAAGACAAATTGTGTACACGTACCTATCTTCTGCTGAAACTGTGAATATACCACGTCTAACAAATTAAACTGGATAAATTATTGTTAAGCTTTCGTTGCGCTTTTAAAAGACAATGAGAAATTGTAGAAAATTATTTTCTGATTTCACTAATATAATTAACATACATCAATTTCAAAAGTATTGATTAATTTTTTAAGTTACTGCATATTTCACTGTTTTCAATTATTTGACGTGGCACGGTAAACGGGCTCGTTTTATGGACGCTTGAAGTCGCCACCAACCCACCATTACTGTACATTGCGTAATCTATAGAAGTTGAGAAATTGCCTGACAATAAACAAACTATACAGTTCCCGTTTAGATATGAAAATTATATCTAAATTACTAATGATGGGTAATAAATAGATAAAACAGAATTAGAGACGGTGCCATTTTGTTGGTTGAAAGAATCACGTCGACTTTCAATGCGCCGAAACTGCCGACAAAATAATATGTATAATTTAACGAGGTACATTCCAAAAGTGCAAATATTTGATTGTATCAGCTCAATTATTGAGATTTGTTTGGTTTATTTACTTACTTTCTCCGTTAAATTAAATTAATTGTTAATTTATAAACGAGTATAAATAAAAACAACGTCTTCCAATTTGTTTTAAAGGCATTTGTTTCCTTTCTCAGAAAAACAAAAACGCGTATGTGATAATTTTAAGTACCTGTTACTTAAGATATCTAGTTGTCTATATATTAATACGTGAAGGAAAAAAACTTTGTACCTCTTTTTAAGCACATTGCGCGCACGGAGGAGTGTGAGATTTGGTTAAATTACATATCGAGAAGAACTGGAGAAAGATAAAATTTATTTATTATATGTATTACAACTACATATTAAATTAAATAAAACATACGTTCATACAATGTCGTGAATTAATAATTAATATTATATATAGATGACTAGCGGTCCTGCCCGGTTTCACCCGAGTGCAAAAGAACGAATGGGGAAGGGAGGGACATGTGTACGCACATTCATCTTAGTTTACCGAAATGAATGGTGTGTCCAAATTTCATGATGATCGGAGTTACTGTTCAAAAGTTTTTGTCGGACGGACAAATTTTGAGTTACATTTTGCAACATTTTTCATTGATGCTCCGCTCCTATTGTTCGTAGCGTGATATTATATATAGCGTATAGCCTTCCTCGATAAATGGGCTATCTAATAAAACATTTTTTTTTCAATTCGAACCGTAGTTCCTGAGATTAGCGCGTTCAACCAACAAAACAAACAAACTCTTCAGCTTTATATATTAGTATATAGATGATAGAGCGGTAAATTCGTATTCGAGATAAGGTCACGTTTTGATTACCCTTTTAAAACTGTTTTGAAGTCCCTAGTAAATTCATTAGGGTTAGTAATGCACAGTTTAGTAATAGATAAAGATTATAACGAATATATTATTAATATCTTATAAAAAGATTACATGTATAAAACGGAACAGTAGTTAACAGAAGTTCGAAACGAAAAATAAGTTTATGTTCTTTCAGGCGGAATAAATGTCCTCACTAATTACCGTCGAGTCTACAGGCTGTTCGAAAATAAAATAATAGGCAAGGTACAACTTATAGTTATATTTTTTTTAATGCAAACTCAACCGGAAGTATACATTCATTTTTTTTCAAATGGCATTATATACTTTTTTACGTTTTTTTATATATAATATCATATAAAATTTTTCATATGGTTACATAAGAAAATATTCTAGAAAAACGTCATCAAACACACAGTAATAATTATTTTTTGTAGCACTCCACACATGCGTAAATATTGATAATAATTATTACCGTTTGTTTAATTAATAAATCGGTAATGTTTTTCTCGAATATTTTCTTATGTACCCTTACAAAAATTGTATATGAATTTATAGAAGAAAAAATAGAGATTTCGAAAATATAAAAAAGTATATATTGCCATTTGAAAAAAGTAATGTATGTACACTTCCCTGTTGAGTTTGATATGAACAAAAAAATCTATTTAAATATTTTTTAGGATACAAGAATTGTTCATTGTTACCACTATCGGTGAACACACTGTATTGTGTGGAAACGTTCTTAGAAATCTAGCTTGACATACTCTTTTGAACAGTCTTTAAATATCGTTCTTGGTTACTTCGATACAGTAGTGGTTCAGATACTATATTTCTGTCATTAATTGTGATTTATAATAATTCGTTAATGTCCCGTTTCATCTATCAGCCAACAGGTACCACAAAAAATACATTCAATTAAATAATTATGCCCACGTTTTGTGTGCATAGATTACTTATAAACTCTACAGATGAAACGAAATGCCAAATGGCTGAAGCAGCGAGGACTTATGTTTGAATCAAATTTAATTTGTATTTACGATATTTATGCATAAATAAATAGTTTTGTTAAGATATTTATAATAATGATCCAAACCAGTTCAAAGATACATTAGGTTGGCATTATGCGAATCAGTAAGTACCAACATAAATAGTGTATCCAATCAAGTAGCAAGGAATCCACATTCTTGATTTTAATTGTTATTTATTGATTGAAATGTGTGTTTTTTTATGCTATGCACTTTTTATATTTTAACATAAAATGGACATCGTATTTACTGATCGCCAATTTAACGGTTGCTATTTTATTTTAAAAGTTTATTGTATCTTTCTTCTAAAGATAACTCATTTTATTGCGTCCTTTAATATTAATTACCAAGATTTACCTTGAATCCAAGCATTATTAACTAACACAGTGCCACCTCTTGAATCAAAATAGTTTTGCGTGTATATAGATAGATAGATATAGATATAGATATATTTGTTTCTACAAGTACATAATAAAAAATTTTACAGAGAAAAATAAATAATAATAATAAATAATATGGAGTCGTTTTTAAAGCATAAATATATTATTATTTTAACATCAAAATAAACTTGTAAAAACAAAATCTTTATTAGATATTAAACATAATAATCCAGACTTTAGACGACATTTAACCAGAGCCTAAAAATAAATATTATAAATCTATAAATTGTTGTAAAAAAGTAAGTTTCCCACTCAGAATATTAATGCTTTTCGTGTTTTTTCCTTTACTTGTGCTATGAGACCTAGTCTCGTGCCAAATTTTAAGATTTAACGTGAAGTATCGTATTGGTTTTGATGGATGTGTGAGTGAGTTATTGAGTCAGTATAAAAATAGATGGTTTGAAAGAACTTACCTTTTTTATAGTATTGAGTTAGAAGCTTGCTTTTTTTAAAGAAGTTTGGGGTTG
The DNA here is from genome assembly GCA_963575645.1 of Xanthostigma xanthostigma. Taxonomy (NCBI): domain Eukaryota; kingdom Metazoa; phylum Arthropoda; class Insecta; order Raphidioptera; family Raphidiidae; genus Xanthostigma; species Xanthostigma xanthostigma. The sequence continues at coordinate 18,827,108 of OY754474.1, forward strand.
TAGACTTTAATGTTTGATATTAATTTCAACTCGATACCGTAAGACGTTCATGAGAAAATGGATTTTGAAGGACATGCAAACATACGGACGATCTTATAAGGGTTATGTTTCTTCATTCTGAGGTACACGGAATCCTAAAAAACGGACTATCCCATCAGGGCGGGATTAACCCTGTCCGGGCCCCTAGGCAATGCAATCAGGTCTTTTCAAGTTGATGAAAGGATGTGAGTAACTTCCAAATGATCGGCTTCAGGCATCCCGTTACTTCAATGTCTTATGTGATATTGTAACAACATGATTACTTTGACTAGATGCTGCAGCATCGCCTTACCTGACTCGTTAGCTTTATTGAAATGGTCTTAATGAATAGGTTATTCATAGTTGATGATCCAGGTTTTTTGATTGGTCAGGAAAGAGAAATGAGACGTGACGTAGTTATTTTAAATTGTATCTTGTTAAATGCAATGAATTACAATAAACAACGAAAGAAAATAATATTGTTGTTGGGAAATTTCATACAAATTTTCAAATAAAATTTTCGTTCAATGAAAAGTTTTTTTTTCTTGGTGCGTGCACGGGCCCCTAGTTGTCTACTCTGCCTAATGATTAATCCGGCACTGTATCCCATTAAAACGGAATCTCGGCTGGTCAATAAGAGCAGTTAAAATTGTTGGTTAAAACGTTTAATCACTTGAGAAACCATATAAAAATGCAAAAATGATTGATCTCGTTTAATAGATTACAATCAGAAGTTTTAAGTAAACACACATATAATTATACAATTTTGAATTGCATCGAAAGCCGAGCCGAATGTAAGAGGATCCGATGAAGTGGGCGTCTTACAAGTATAAATGATGTAAGTGAGACGGGGTTTCTCGGATCTCGTTACATGTGAATTTATGAAATGCCCATTAATCATAACTGTTAAGATACTTTCTTGTTCTTCTTTATCGTCATCTTCTTCTTGTTCGATGCACTGTTATGCACTTGGAAGTAATCGTATATCCACATAACTTACGACATATCGTCCGAATTACAGTAATTTGTGGCGAACGCATCACGCCGTTGCCAAGTACAGGGTCTGGCAACGGAAGAAGTTTTTTCTTTTTAAGGTGGAAACAGTACTCCGCATACAACTCATTGTCCCATCGAGATCCAAGGACGAAGGTCGTTGCAGTCATGATTCCCCCTGAGCCAAATCTACTCAAAACTATTATAACTTGTACCCAGGGCCGGATTTAACTTTTCGATGCGCTAGTGAACGGTTCTCTAGTTTTTTACTTTTTGTTGTTTTAATCCGTGGCGCAGAATCTCGACTTTTATGAATATCGTCTTCTTTTAATATGTTGGTTTTACTTTTTAAAGAGATACTAATAATTGATTCAGAAGAAACGCCATCTACTTTTTTCATGAAGTGATCAGAAATGCTATAATAATAAACCTCAAAATTTGATTATAACGTTTTTAAAAGCTATTCAATTTTTTTTAATAACATTTGACAATAATTAGTATTGATCGTCTGAGAACGTCTTTAGGTTCTCCGTTATATAATACATGAAATTGTACAGTACAAAAAATATAATGAATTGTTTTTAAAAATTAACTAGTGTTGGCAAATGACGTACAGCCGTGTCACTGTAAAAATTATGCAATTACATAAGAACTTAATTTGAACTCTGTTTGATTTAGAAGTCGTTTGTTTTGTTCAGTCGTGTTTTGCGTTTTTGTGGGAACAGTGTAATCTTTTTTGTGTGTGATTAATATATCTAAAACTTTATTTTCTATTGATAAATAACAAAGTATATTTTATGTGTGTGTTCTAATAGAAATGATTGTGAAAAGATAAACATTTCTTCCAAATAGTTCATTCCAGAGGTATGTAATCAAATTGTATTTCGTAAAACATCTTAATAATAAGTTAAAAAAATACTACTTATGAAAATAGTAGTTCTGCGCTTTTTTTGGGTTCCGTACTTCGGAAAAAAAATGAAACCTCTATAAGATCACTTTGTTGTCCGTCTGTCCGTTAACATAATTTTTCTTAAAAACGGCTAGACCAGCGGTGGGCAAATCTTTTGATCGTCGGGCCACATTGCGGATGAAAATATGACCGCGAGGCAAACAATTTCTTTTTCTAATTTTAAGAATAGTCTTTATGAAACAACAATTTCAAGTTTTTAAACACTATTTACTGTTTTTCTAAAATTCTTTTTATGCGCAAATTTATATTGGCGAACAGTAATATTTTTGCTTTTAATAATCATTTATTAAATGCTTCGCGGGCCGCCATTTGCCCAGGCCTGGGGTAGACGGTATTAACGTGAAATTAAACTAGAACTATAGTTCTGTAAAAATGCAAGCTTTAAAAAATGATGCATTTAAATTCTTATAATCCTTTGAACACAAGTTCTATTCTCTTTTTTTCTGGTTATTTTTTGTTTCTTTCCCGAGCTGTGCATTGCTTTTGGTTTTTTAAAGGCTACATTTATTTTTTTCCGAGCGTATTTTTTTAGAACCCCGGGCAACGCAACATGCCCTCCGCAGATTCTATAAATCCGCACCTGTAACCTGTATCTACCAAAGCCAATATAAGGCCTATGGTGGTCTTCCAATTGACGTTGTTCTTTTCTAGTGCATTACTGAATTTTATTGTCGGACCCTGTAACTAACTGCACGCGAAATCAACCGTCCGAAAATACTTAAATAAATAATATTACGTTGTGGTATGAATATCGTAAAAAAAATGGTTCACACGAGTCGTAGGTTCACTGCGTACGATGATTTGGTGCTCAAGCACAGTAAGAAAGAGTCCTCACTTTAATTCGAGTCTAGTAAATAACGGCATATCAACGATTTCGACTAGTCTGTCCGATTTGAGAAATTGTGACAAAACTTCAGCATCCTTTGTAGGTATTGCCAAATCATCTAAAAGTGCTCTGCTTTAAAATAAATAAATCTTCCTTCATCAAATATGAATTGCAAAATAGAGTTCATTTATTTTAAGCAACACGGAAATACATCTGTGGACAAAGAAACATGAATATTTTACAAAAACAAAAAAAAACTTCAGTTCAAGATGATTTAATAACAGAGGATCGGGAGAGTGCGATACATAATTAAAATAAAAACAAACATCTGTGATTGTGTTTTGTTAAACAAGTGAAGTGCATTTACATGAAAGCTCATAAATGGGCGTTATTTTGATAAACGGTAAAGCAAAACGTTGCCGCCAGGCGTACCAATACAATTTTAAATGTATGATCGTTGCAGCGTATCAAATATTTAATGTAATTGCATGGTACCAACCGCAGCTGAGTGAACCAAATATCAGCAGTGTTGCCAACTTTTGATTTTTTCTCTACTAGATATGATAACTCGCTTTGTGACAAAAATTTATCATTAATTTTAAGTGACCTGATTTGGGGAGATTGAAGGAAACCTGCATTATAATGAAGCATTATTAATAAACCTTTTAAACGAGACGTTTTAATAAAATTTAACTACTTTCGTCTATGAGTGTCTGTGGTCTAAAGGGTCTAAAGATAAGACAGCTTATGTCATAATAAGACTCCCGTACATAAAATATGGTAACCTTTTTTTTCAACCTGAGTTATTTGGGTCTAGTTCCATCAATTCATATTTTTAATTTCATTCGTTTAATCGATGCTTTTACCAGCTGTCGGGATAGAACCTGTGTACTGGAGGCTTGTAATAGAGGAATCCTTTTGTTCTCACTGTTTTTCAGTCTGTCACAGTTTAGTTTTAACAGGGATTGAGCAATTCTTGTAATTGAGCGTCCGTCATTTTAATAATGGCGTCGTACCGGGAGAGCGTTTGGGATATCCTAAGCTTATCCAAATAGTCCTGTCTCCATGGTTATGCTTCTCAAAGAAGTGTAACTACGAAGGCAGGACTATTAGGACAAGCATAGGACATCCGTAATGGCAGTCGCATAATTACAAAAATTGCTCTCAAAACAAACTATATAATTGCGGCAATAATTAAATTGTATTATTCAATCTTTGATTAAAGTCTGATTAGAACTCTTCAATAAATCAAATTATCAACCAATTTTTCAGACAATACATTAACGTTTCGATCCGGATTTGGATCTTCCTCAGAACTGATCTAAAAATATAAAAAGTAATTAATATTTAGTTTCTATTTATTTTTAATGAAATTCGTGAAAGATTTTTTACTATTGAAATATTGAAAAAATAATAAAAAACAATTTTAATCGAAACGTTAATGTATTAATTATATTTTTTTGTTTATATATTTGTCTGAAAAATTGGTCGATAATTTTATTTATTAAATTGTATTATTATTAAATTGATGGTTCAAGCCCAGAAATATGCAATTTTTTTGTTGAACATATATTTAGAGGATTTTAGTATACTTGAAAGCAGATAAAAAGATCAAAATTAGTGAAGATAGCCATGTAGCCATCAAGTAGACATATTTTTAATTTTATTTTTTTATCCAAATTGGCTGCGTGGGGAGCCGGAAAGCCCCCCGGGCGCAATAATTATACAAATAGTACATCAGTTGTTGATTGTTTTATCTATCTCTTTTTTCTCAGTTATCACGTAGCGTTTTTGTTTGTCACTTCACGAACTTAACTTCACTGAAGATTAAAAAAAAAAAAACTGAAAGTTCGACATAAACTGTTTTGTCGTTTGACCGTAGATATGACACGTGACCGAAATGGAACCTGTTATCAGATTGGGTTGTGATTTAATTGGAAAGTAATATTAACTTTAAAATACGTCAGTTACGTATGTATAATGTTACATTCGAAACAGAACTTTAATTTTGTAATAATATTAATTAACATTAATTACTATTGGTCCATTTATATATAATTATTTATATACTTGTAATAAGTTTGACTTGTGTCAAACAGACTGAAGTGTAAAAAGTCGTGTTCCAAAATCACTTTTAAATGAAGTGGGATTTGCCCGAAATACGATACCTGCACACCTTTTTTAATTAATATTTGCCTCGTTGTCCGAGCTCTGCCAGTACAAAAGTCTACCAGGCAACACTATTTAAATATTATTATTTAATTTATTAGATGCGAGGAAACACATTAAATCGACGCCAGACTAATTCAATTTTTTGTATCGTTTTTCTTTGACAGTATCTCAAATACGACTCAGTACCACTTGATGATCGGATTACTAATTATTTTCAATTATCATTTCTTGCCGTATGAATAAAACTTTAATATGAGGTCTGCCAGGCATACAAAACTAATTGCAAAGCGGACGATGATTTTTGTAAATTTTATAACTGTTTAAATAATTTAATAATTCGCTAAAAAATAAATTGAATTAGTCTACCACCAATTTGATGTTTTTAATCTCATTATCTGTTAAATTCAATAAATAAGTAGTTCGATAGATTTTGTACGGCGGTAGCTTAGACTATCGGTGAGGGTTTTTGATTTTGGTGCCGATATTTTTCAATGAAGAACTGAGAAAATCCGTGCAGATTTTTCATATTCAATTATTTTGAAACATGAAAATTAAGTCCATAACAATTATTGTTGTATTCGAGTTTTTTGTTTTGATTGAAAGAAGTAAAAGTTCATGTTATTGAAACAATGCTATGCAATTGTTAAACAATTTAAATTAGTTTTCATTGTTGTAACATTGAAATAATTGTGTATTACAATTATCGATTAATATTCTATTTGATTATTGATATACGTTTATTCTTGACAGATTATTAAATGTGTTAACTTATGCATTTTGTTTGTTTCAATGTCTTCACACAATGTTTACACGATTCGATCGAGAAATAATGATTAATTAATCCGTTGACAATCAAACATCGTTTATATTGTTACCGCCGAACGCTCTACAATCATCATAACTTTTAATATTATGACGTGTCCTTATTTAGGACTATGTCAGGGTTAGTGCTGTAGAAATCTATATCTATACTAATATATAAAGCTGAAGAGTTTGTTTGTTTGTTTGAACGCGCTAATCTCAGGAACTACTAGTTCAAATCGAATTTTTTTTTTTGTTGGATAGCCCATTTATCGAGGAAGGCTATAGGCTATATAATATCACGCTACGACCATTAGGAGCGGAGCATTAATGAAAAATGTGGCAAAATGTATCTTAAAAATAAGCTTCTATTCATGTGAAATAAACTAACTAAATATACTCATATGCGTTGTGAGTACACACCAGGCTGGCTCAATCGGTAGAGCATGCGACTGTCAATATCAGGGTCGAGGGTTCAAGCCCCACGTTGGGCGAATATATTTTTATTTATTTTCTACATTGCTTTCTTCTAAGGCTTACATTTAAATTTATTTTAATTTAATTTTATTAATTAAAACAAAATTTATTAGTTAAAAAAAAGTATAAATACTGCTTTTTATCGACAAAAACTTTTGAACGGTAACTCCGATCATCATGAAATTTGGACACAACATTCATCTCGGTAAACTAAGATGAATGTGTGTACTCATGTTCCTCCCTTCCCCATTCGTTCTTTTACACCCGGGTGAAACCGGACGGGACCGCTAGTGAAATATATACTCAGTTTAACTTCTACAAAATTGTATACCTACCCTTTTGAGTGCATTTTTTAAAGTGCAACTTCTTTACGCACGCTAAAATATGTTCGAATCATACGATTGAAAGTGTAACCATTCATTATTTTGGAACTTGTAAGTCTTGTACAGTTTTATAATTAATGATTCAAGTTGCTGTTATTATTTGCTGTTCAATGACTTTTAATTGTTGACTAATTCTGTTCATAATATAATAATTATTACACTTTTTTGCGCTAATTGTCTTTTAATATCTATTTGACTAATTTCTTGACTATTTATTAGACGGCAATTATTCTGCATTGTTTTTGTTCAGTCGATACAAAATAAATTTACGACATCAAACGTTCATTAATCATTTCTACAATAAAAAATTAACTGCCATAAAAATCATAAAAAAATACCGGAATAAAATTAAAATTATTAGGTATCTCTAGCTATATAGAGAATGGTTTGTTTTTTCAGGGACACTTTTCAAGTTCTTTATTAAGAAATTGATCTATTTTTTTATTGATATTTTTATATCATTATTTATTTACTCGTTAAAGAGTTCAACCTTTTCACCCATTTATTCCCACGGTTTTAAACTCAACCATTCGACATACGATGTAATTTGATCTTGATCATAAACTTTTACACCTTAAGCCAGGAGCTATAACGACATTTTTTATTGAAATTGGAGGGTCTAACCAAATTAATTACATTTTTTAAATGATTCAACCCTGAAGTCTTATTAATATCAGAAGTCGCCCAATGAAGAAGCACACCATTTGAAAACTTGCAACCCAACTAAACAAAGAGATGCACCGATGTTATTGTTGATTATCAAGTCACCCAATCAAGAAGCACGCCTTTTGAACGCTTGAAACCAAACTAAACAAAGAGATATCCAACAGTACTATTGAAACTTGTCTATTATCAAAGTCACCGAATGAAGAAGCACGCCATTAGAAAGCTTGAAACCAAACTAAACATAGAGATATCCAAGAGTACTATTGAAACTTGTCTATTATCAAAGTCGCCGAATGAAGAAGCACGCCATTAGAAAGCTTGAAACCAAACTAAACAAAGAGATATCCAACAGCACTATTAAAACTTGTCTATTATCAAAGTCACCGAATGGAGAAGCACGCCATTAGAAAGCTTGAAACCAAACTAAACAAAGAGATATCCAACAGCACTATTGAAACTTGTCTATTATCAAAGTCACCGAATGGAGAAGCACGCCATTAGAACGCTTGAAACCAAATTAAACAAAGAGATATCCAAGAGCACTATTGAAACTTGTCTATTATCAAAGTCACCGAATGAAGAAGCACGCCATTAGAAAGCTTGAAACCAAACTAAACAAAGAGATATCCAACAGCACTATTGAAACTTGTCTATTATCAAAGTCACCCAATGAAATACACCATTAGGAGGCTTGAAACCCAACTACGATAATCTGAAAACAAAGAGCTATCCATATCGCGTTTAAATATACACGTGTCTATATTATATTATCTTATATGTTGTTAAACACCTTGTTAAAACACAGGTTCTTACAGCCGAGCGGACCGTCGTACCATATGCCATGATGTATGCGAATGTATTATGTAAATGCCTACACTTATAGAGCAAATAATAACAGCATATTGCTACTTGCCCCGTGTTATATGCGGTATGTCCTGTTCAATTTATGACCAGATATTGTTCTCTTCAGTGTCTTACGACCGTCTAAGACACAATACCTATTACTAACTGTAACCAGAAATTGATAATATATCGACGCATAAATCTAGTACAGAGCAACAAACCGCGACGTAGGTACTTGCTAGATATTTCTCTGGAGCAACGTTGTCAAAAATGTAATAATTGTCTATTTACTTCATATATTTAACAATAACCTATATGAATCATTGCCTATCTACTCAATGTGCGGTGAGTGTACGCAAAAAAAGCTTATCGAAAATATATCTGCGTCTCTTTCTTCGATGTAATTCCCTGATTTCTCCGATGAGGATTGGTTGATGTACTTGCATTCAATCTGAATAAAGTATCTCTGTTTCAAAAACTTTGTTTTTTTCTATGACGTTAACATGGGCGTACCCAGCTTTTGGCCCGGGAGGGGGCAAATTAGAAATTTTTAAGCTGGGTTCTCCGTGCTTGTTTTGCCCTCCTGGATACGCCAGTGCTTACGGTGTAAAAAAAGACAGAAGTATATATTTGCACCCTGATTGTTCGATTGCGATTTTATTCTTGTGCTTGGTATATAAATAAAAGTATACCTACGCAAAAATCATAATCTTTGTTTTTCTTTTCCCAAACGTTTCTTTCCTACCTATGTATGACTGTTTGATCATTTTTTAATAATAATAGTAATAAAGAAATCTTTATTTAGGGCAGAAATGAAGCCCCATAGGTACTGTAATATCTCCCTTCTAAATAGCAGATTTTAACGCTCGTAAATCTTAATCAACACTAATTTATAAAAATTTTAATGAGATCTGTTTGTACATTAAAACTATAATAACGGTCACAACTGAAGGCTATTGTCAATTTAATTTTTCTGGTAGGTATCTAGTGTGCATTAAACTAATGAATGTTTTATTTGTTGCAGGTTAGTTGAAAAAAAAAATATCAGTGGTGTTTGGTAAGTCAAATTTGACTACTATAATTAGAAAAAACAGAATAAAAATATTTTTATTAAAAATATGTATGGCGTTATTATTGCTATCTGTAAATTTATTTTTTTTCCCGAATATTTCAGTTAGAAAATGTCAGTTCCATATAATAATAATAGAAAACAATATAATAATTATTATTATAGTTCGTATCACTATCAGCCTACGTTCGAACGTTTTCTAATAATGCAAAAGGTATTTTCATGTTATTGTTCAATGTTGAAACTAAGTTAATATCGGTATGGATTTAAACAATACTGGTTTTGAATATCAGCCGACTCGAAATAAGTAGATACCGATGTCTTTCAAAGGGTAGTGTTCAGGAATGCATACAAAATTTCGATGACATCTGAACACTGATCTTGAGTTACCCGCGTGATCAGAAAAAATATGAAAGTTTTGAATCAATTTCTTTTGATGTGAAACATCTAATGGCGCGGTTGGTTGAGAGTAAAACCGTGCAATTGGCGCGACGCAGTTCATGGAACGTGTTACGTTTCATTTGCGCTTGCTGCGTAATGTGTATGGGTTGGACAGTTGGAGTGGTGAACATATGGCGTTTGTTTAATTACTAGAAAAAGCTGTTATATTTTGCACTAAAGCATAGAAAGAATCGTTTTTTAAGTAAATCTAAAATTCGGCCAAAAGTAGAGTGGCCTGGTTTGTAGTCTAAGCCTATCGATTTTGAAGCTACGCGCGGCTTAAAAGTTGTCCTCAAAAAGTCCATAACTTTTAAACTAGAAGAAATTCCGAAGTTTTCTAATTTCATTTGCTTTCTGAAATCAGTGTATCTTTTTGTAAAAGCGCGAGTAAAACTTCTTCCTGCCATAATTATTTTAAATACCTATATTTATTAAGAATAATGCGTAAACACCTCAAATTTGCTCATGTTAAATTCATAAACGAACAATAATATGCAGTCGGTTCGTCTCAAAGTTTATCGAACACAATATAACGTCACTCTGTAGCACATATCTACAAAATATAATTTTTGATTAAGTAATAGGCAAAATATGTATACCTATATATTTATTAGCATAATTTATAATACATTTAAAAAATAGTTGTTTTCATTTTAAGCGTCAAATATGTATTAATGCTCCGTCTTTGTCGCACTCACTAACGTATATCTCCCTCTCAACTCCGATGATGCACTTCCGTAAACGATTTCGTCAGGCATCGCGATGATGCACTTCCGTAAACGATTTCGTCGGGCATTTACCATCTTACTCCCCAAGGCAAGCGTGTCTAAATAAGTTTTACTTCAAAAAATCTTAACATTGTCCAGAACAAGACCCCTATATTTCTAGTTCGCTGTAAATACGCACTCTTTATTCGCAACGTATTGAGCTTGATATGGTATTGTAATCTAATAACATAAAACTTATAGCTATTACTATTGATGTCGGTAATTTGTTACACTTGCAATGTTTCTTAAAATGTTTTGGTTGCGCAATACGGCAATTCCTTTTCAGGGTAGACAAAACTGTACACTGCAGTTTGTATGTCGGTATTTTTGTCTGAAATCATTGCGTTAGTTTAAATCCAACCTGTATATGAGCTTTTCATATACCAATTTGTGTTCACTTTCAAATTAGCGACATGGCATTCTAACCTCTAATTCCATGTCACGTTTTTTCATCTTGAAATCTCCACAAAATTAAAACAAAACCTTACACTTAGAGTAAATGTTTATCATGTATTGCATTCTTACCGAAAATCGACATTTGGTTCTCGCACGTAACTAGGAGACCTAGCTTTCTATGCTTGCTGTGTTTCTGGCGTACGCGAGATGGAGCTGTTATCACTACCCGGGAAAACTTCGATTCTTTCCGCCTGTTTTCGCCATAGTTACCCAAAGTTGTTTAACTTCACAGACACTACACACATGTAAGCCATGAACGTGTGTGCGTTACCCAGTAGCTGACGCCATATTGGTTCATGCGACAGATATCGGTCCACCGCTACGCTCGAGCTGGATCTCCTGGTTACAGACTCGTGTGACTTGGCACAAGATATTACAAAATGGCGGTCCGTTATTAATTCTCATTGACTTCGTATTAGTAATTGTGATGTTATAGTTACGATGTTTACAATAACTGAAAAACTAAAAGTATTAGAAGTTACGCACAGTATTTCAAATATGCGGCACTTCTTCTACCGGAAACCGATTATAATAATCTACTTTTAATAAATAAAATTATCGACAAATTTATCAGACAATATATTAACAAAATATAATTAATACATTAACGTTTCGATCCCGATTTGGATCTTCTTCAGAATGGATCTAAAAATATAAAAAAATAATTAATACTTATTTAGTTTCTATTTATTTTTAACGAAATTCGTGAAAGATTTTTTTAATAAATAGAAACTAAATAAGTATTAATTATTTTTTATATTTTTAGATCCATTCTGAAGAAGATCCAAATCGGGATCGAAACGTTAATGTATTAATTATATTTATTCAACACGCGTGAGTAATATGTAATTTCGGGGCCCTGCTAAACGTGGGAGAAATAATATATTACTTCACTAGTGTAATAATGAATTTTCTGGCGTGGGAGAAATAATATATTACTTCACTAGTGTAATAATGAATTTTCTGGACCAATAGAAACTCAGTAGCAAGCCCAAGCGCTAAATAATGAAAAAAACTGCAAGTAGCTTCTGGACCAATAGGAACGTGGTAGGCGGTATTGTATACTTATATGAAAACAGCATCGCAATTCAGCGAAATCATGGCAATCTTGTGTATACACTGACGGTGGTACGTCAATCAATGAAGTGATTTATTATTTTTCCCTCTTTTATCAGGGCCCCGATTACATATTACTCCTGCTAGTTGAATAAAGTATTATGTGCGACTATTGATCGAAGGAGAATATTCCACTCGCGTGTGTTTTACCGCACTCGCTGCGCTCGTGCGGCAAATTTCACGCTCATGGAATCTTCTCCTTCTCTCACTAGTCGCACAATATACTATTTGTTAATATATTGTCTGATAAATTGGTCGATAATTTTATTTATTGAAGAGTTCTAATCAGACGTTAATCAAAGATTTGAATCTACTTTTAAATTAGATCTAGCGAAACCGAGCATAAATCCACTTCGAAATTCGATTTATACGTATTGTAGAACTACTGGTTTCCCGGCAGGTATTGTAAAACAAAACCTATTGTATTATAATATAACCGCGTCCATAATACAATATCAGTATAAATGCATTAACCTTACCTTGTATCGTAACACTTTAATTTTCAATGTACAGGTTGAGAGCGTATTGATTTATGCTTATGCGTATTGCTTCTTATCGCAGTACCAACTAGTGTCAAAAGGGTTAATAATTAATGACATATCTTGCTTGTCTTTATTTAATTTTATGCAGCGCCGTGTAACATCGAAAGTACGTCTCAACTCAAAGTCGTAAAGAACGCTCTTAAATTTTTCTCGTTTGTAATTTGCTTTTAAGGTTAACATTACAACCTTTTGAAGCTACAAATTTTATTACAGTGAAGTTACTGTTTGCTACAATTGTCAAGAACATCCATTGTTACAACGCTATATCAACATTAGAAACATTTAATTTTTCAAACAATGTCACCGTCGGGATACGAACCCCGAATCTTTCCACTCCCGACGGTGACATTGTTTGAAAAATTAAATGTTTCTAATGTTGATAGCGTTGTAACAATGGGTGTTCTTAACAATTGTAGCAAACAGTAGCTACACTGTAAAGTATTATAGTACCTAATCATGAACTATACTGTAAAAGAACTCATCAATCTACAAATTTTTTTTCTACTGTTTTGGTTCAATATATAAGACTTAAATAAACAAAAAAATGTTTTATTAACGATGGAAAGGTTTTAAAACAAACAGAATATTCTATTCACATAAATTCATTTAATTACTAAAATACATATTATATAGTGGCTTAAAAAATATTTTTACCATGTATAAAAAGCCTTTTTTATAGTGTTGGGGAGAATCGTCTTTTTTGAGAATCGAGTACTCTGTACTCGAATACTTTTAAGAATCGAATACTTATCCGAGTACCGAGTACTTCTTCTCATTGCATGCAGTTGATAGTCTGTCAGCTGCTTAGAATCGATGCTAACCATGCTAACCGAATACCGTCGGCTCGCACATTAGCTTGTGCTGGAAACACTGAATACTGAATGATGGTTGGCCGTGCAATTTTTATGCAAGTTAAATTGTTATAACCGAAAAATTTAGTTATGTTAATATTTTCAAATACTTATTGTCGTTAAACTTACTATATCTATTTTATTTTTTTTAATCTGAACGCTATTTTGTTTATATGGCAAAAGAAGAGTTTATTGATTTTTATTTTTTTAAAGAGTTTATTTATTTTTGTATTTTTTAATAAATAATTGTAAGTAATGTTTTTAGTTTCCTTAATAAAATTATTAAAATCAAAATAAGTAAGTAGGTGCCCCTTTTCATTATGTAAGTACGTGGCGTTGACAAAACGCCTAATATCTATTCCTTATTATATTACCTATTGTATTCGGTATTCGAGTACACGCCGTGCTAGTACAGAATCGCATTGACTGTAAAAAGAATTCAATCCCAGCACAGTGCACTGCTAACTGCAGTGTACTCGTACTGTGTATTCGAATACCAGTGTGTATTCACGCAGGTACAAAAACGCATCAACTGTAGGAAGAATTCGATTCCTGTACTCGGTCTCCAGTATTCGAATACCAGTTACAAGTACTCGAGTACAGCGAGTACTTTGAAGAATCGAGTACTGAATCGATTCTTGTACTCGAGTACCCCATCACTACTTTTTTATGACAAGATAATTATTTTGATAACTTTGTAGAGATTGTGATCCAGTAAATAGGGAAGAAAAAAGGCAATACCTACTGATGCTCAATATACCTACCCTGAAGATACCATGAAATTTCAACCAAAACGTTGATATTAAATGCAGATATATCGAACATCAATATCGTGTTACATTAATTCTTAAGCCACGAAGACGTCTTCCTTACTTACCTACATCAATGAGTGGAACTTTAATTTTCAAATAACAGTTTTGCTTTTTTATTCAAGTTTTTAGTCACAACGTCTTTATCTGTTCTCTAAACTTCCATTCGTATGGCCCTATTTCCTGCAACATTTTTCTAATTATTTTTATTAACTTTATTGGCCTAACAAACGATTTGAATAGTTAGTTATAAAGATAAATATTTTAAGAATAAATAAAACTTCGTAAAAGGGATTTGTACAGTTAGTTTTGGCACAAATTACGATATTTTTTGTATAGCGAAACAACTTTTTAACTATCAAATGCTATTTATTATGTATCAAAGTAAATGTTTTAGAATATCTCGGTCTAAATTGGATGCATTATTATAATAAGACAGAGGACTACATAGACAATAAGATAATGAGGTCCGAACCAAAGTCTTCACCAGTGTTGCCATCTCTATAACGTTGAAAGTCCCCAGTCGCTTCATCCGATTTTTTTAAAATTTCAGCTTAGTTAAGGCATTGTCTAGAACAATTTAACATGGCCTTGTTTTGGTATTTATCTAAAACTATCGGTTTCGCCCGAATTTGTAGATTGCTGCCGTTTCTTCACGAATATTCTTTTATTTTAAAATATATAGCCTAATGTCCATCCTGAAGGTCTATTCTAAATATTGATGAAAAAAAATTGTAATTGGATGAGTAGTTTCGGAGATTACCTTCTACATCCAAACTTACAAACTTTATCTATATAGAATACTAGCGGTCCCGCCCGGTTTCACCCGGGTGTAAAAGAACGAATGGGGAAGGGAGGAACATGAGTAGGTACACACATTCATCTTAGTTTACCGAGATGAATGTTGTGTCCAAATTTCATGATGATCTGAGTTAGCGTTCAAAAGTTTTTGTCGATAAAAAGCAGTAGATATTTATACTTTTTTAAACTACTTAATAAGTTTTTTTTTTAATTAATTACATAAAATTAAAATAAATTTAAATGTAAGCCTTAGAAGAAAGCAATGCAAAAAATTAAAAAAAAATAAAAATACATTCGCCCAACGTAGGGCTCGAACTCACGACCCTGATATTGACAGTCGTGTGCTCTACCGATTGAGCTAGCCGGCGTTGTATTCTGGCAAAGCTAATATGAATATATTTAGTTAGTGCATTTCACCTGAATTAAAGCTTATTTTTGAGATAAATTTTGCTACATTTTTCATTAATGCTCCGCTCCTAATGGTCGTAGCCTTATTTTATATAGCCTATAGCCTTCCTCGATAAATGGGATATCCAACAAAAACATTTTTTTTTCAATTTGAACCAGTAGTTCCTGAGATTAGCGCGTTCAAACAAACAAACAAACAAACTCTTCAGCTTTATATTATTAGTACAGTTTGTTGAGGCAAACCGTGGAAAACCAGCAAGATTACAGGAACAGGAATAACCATTTCTCGCCAAGAGCATTTAAAAAAAAGGGCTATGCCACATATGTTCTTTCAGAATTTATAAATCTTCGTCGTTTTGAGTCCCTTAAATTCGACGCGATTTCATTAAAGTTGGCAACAGTGATCTACAGCGATCTTATCGCAATGAAGATAGGTGTACATATTCTTGTTATAAACACGACATTTTATCTTTAGTTATTAGCTTGAAGTCAAACATTAACCGGATTGATTTACTTTGTACAGTCAATGAATAATTTGCGAATCTATTAACTTGACAGCTCTTTAAGATTATCATAAAACTTGTGTCTAATTATATAAGTATAGATTACATGATTTAGATAAAATATCGATTTGTTAGAATACATTACTTATTCATTTTTTAAATTGTTTTACATTGTAATTAAATAATCACTCTGTATTTTGTAAATAGACCTCGGCATACCTATTTTTTCTTAATAGTGAGTTCAGAAATTCGGATTTCCAATACGGTTAATATTGTTGACTACATTATTTGATCTTAGTCTTCGCTAACGAATCAATACTCATTTGAAATTAAAAAACAAATAGCATAAGTCTGTGTTCGGAAAAGTTGATTCGAATTTCGAAAAACAAATGACGGAATCATGTTTTCCGATCTTGAAACGCATCAGATCAAAACTTTCTTGAAAACTAAACGGGAAATATGATGTTTTGAAACTTTACTCGTGTCATGTCATCAGAAAATTTATTTATGTATTACTAGCGGGCAGCGGGCTGGTCCTTCGAATTTCTAGATTGCCACCGTTTTTTCGTCGACTTAGTTGCATAATTGGTCCCCACGAAAGCGCTTATATTTTAACGCGATAATATATAGCCTATGTCCATCCTGAAGGTTCGTTCTAAATATTGGTGAAAACATTTTTGATATTGGATGAGCAGTTTCGGAGATTACATTCTACATCCAAAATTTACCTCTTTATAATATTAGTACAGGAGTTTTCCCACTATATTTCATTGGTTTAGATAGGTTTCAAATCTTTTAAACAGGATGCTTTGACTTCCACTTTGCGTGCCCTGAAACCTGTAGCTCCAAGTACAATAAAAAACAACTTTTCATGGCAAGTGTCATTATTGCTAGTTAGATGTAATTCCAACCTATAAGAAATAAACAAAATGTGTTTAAAGTCAGACTTGTTGGTAACAATAATGATAGAGGAGGCAATTGCAGCAATGACATTTACGATCATTATTGTCGTAATTATCAACGATTACTTGCTCACAGCTTCTGGTTATAATTAACTTTTACACGGCCAGTTCTATATCAACTGTGCTCTTGACAAACTGTCAGTGAGAAAAGTTGAAGGCGGACACAATTGTATTCATTACCATAACAAGATCAAATCGAACTCCTTACAACTACAGAATGATCAACAACTTATAGGAATATATTTAAACTCCGGACATATTCGAAAACTTCCCCCAGACGCCCTGAAAAAGAAGACGATGTTATGAAGAAAAGAGGACGGATGGCAATCCTATCCAAAGGCCGCTGCACACGAGAAACACTGCTTGGACTTCTGCTGGCCCGTAGGCTGGGTACGAAGCTGGAAATGACGTCACTGCGGACTCGCCTGCTAGCTCACAAGATAGGTTTTTAAATTAGAACAGAAGCTATTTTCTTGGATAGGTCCGCTACTAGGTATGAGCAAGAACCAATCGGGAAGCTGTATCTTGTCACGTGGGCGACTTGAACAAACGCCCACAAACAAACACTATGCCACAGTGTGTGTTCTGTTCAGAGACAATAAACATGCAGTTTTGTTACCGTTCTATCACTGCGTGCGCACCGAATCTATCCGCAGAGCAAGCTTGTAAAGACGTCTAGAAAACAACTCAGCCTCGTGTGCAACGAACTTAAAACTGAGTTTTAAATAGGAGAGTACAGGAGATAAAAGTTTCAATTCACTGTGGTTTTGCTATATTTTTAGTTTTGATTGTTGCCCGTAAAAACTGAATTACTAAAACAAGATTTCGTGTCAGAGAATATCAAAATTTAACTAATACATTCAAATTTTTTTTTAATATACCTAATAAGGAATTTTTGGCCTTTGTTTACACAATCAGCCATCATCGGTAAAAACTATTATTCAAATATAAAGAGATCGCGTTTAAAAATACATATTTCTAAATAGTAATTTTGCATTGAGGCCCTGATGATGAAAATATATTTTTCGAAACGTTGGCCACAAGCGATACATTGGTAAAGCTTATTTTAAATTGTTCCTCAACCAAATAAATCTCCTTCAATACATATTTTGGAACAAAAATTCTACTAACAAGTAATTTTAAAATCACGTTTTCTTCTGGCATGGCCGCATGACCTCCGCATTGTGCAGCTGTCCTCAAGGTCAGAATTATTGGCAGGCTCCCTACCTACCGCTTCGAGTATTGTCTTAAAGCCGCTGCACACGAGGCTGGTTTTACCGCTAGCTTTCAAGCGTCCGGAGCCGATTTCAACAATAGATGCATTTGGTATCTGGTGTAATGACGGTGTGAGGATGTGTCGCTACCTCTTGATAATCCTTTGAACTGTTTGGCATTTGTTTTTCTTTTGCGAACAGATTTTAGATAAACGTTGAGACTGCAGTGCAACCGGCGAACTAAACAACTGAACAGAGGCATTGTGTCGCGCTAGTGTAATTACGACTTGTACACGGCTTCGGCTACCTGCATCGGTTGTTATTGTCCGGCAAACATTACTGTAATATCTGTTATTATTTAATCGTTAAGTTGGTAACTCATCAGCGCAGCATTTAACGATAATCGCTTATATACGTGCCACCGATTTCTGATAACTATGACAATGCATTAATTTGTTTAAAGATTCACTTGAATGTCATCACGCGGCCATTTTTAAAGTGGTTGTATTTTTCGACGTTTTCTAACTTGTATAATACGAAATCTTTCTAACAGTATACTTTGTTAAAATTTCATAGAGATGTTATCATATCATATTGATGTGATATACGTTTTGAACATTATGGACAGTCTCATTGTTGACAAAATTCAATTCAAAATATATTTTTAATACAAGCAATCAAATGGCAGTCACGTAAAGTGACATAAAACAACAGAAAACTGATAAAATCAAAAGTCATGATAGGATTAATTCAAACAATAACTACCTATGTTATGAAATATACATTTTCAAAGCTACTAGAAAAAAAACTAGAACTTTTCCCTGCACTAGTAATGAGAAAACTAATTAAATAAAACACAAATATCTCGATTTAGTAAGTTTTACATACGTTTTCAATAAGTAAATGGCAACCGCGCTTGCTCATCTCCGCTTGTGTTCTCTTGAGGGTACGGATAAGCGTCTGTAGATGGAAGTGTTTCTCTTGCACTATCCAATAGTACACTAAATGAAAGCAAGAGCGATATATGTGTTGCAATGTTGCCGATACTTCTGTCCAAGTTGAAATGGTATCATCTCTGAATAAATCTAACGTTTGTATATTATTGTAGACACCTTAATATAAAATTAGGACGCCTATATAGAGTTTTCCCCGCACCGCGTACCCCGCAAAAGCGCCTGCCTGACATCCTTAACTAAAATTCTGATCCTATGGATGGAGAGAGGCCAACGGCTTTAAAATGGTGTAGCAAGCTTTGTTACATTAACTCTCTCTCTTTTTTTTTTTTTTGTTAGTACGAAAGATTATCTGAAAATTAGTCAGAAATCTTATGTACTAACAAAACAAAAAAAAAAATACAATGGTATTATAGATTGTACGTAGCACATAAATAAATTACAGTAGAACCTCGATTATCCGAGTCGCAATTATCCGAGCTCTGGATTAACCGAGCCAATCTAATGCGTCTTGATCCGGATTAATCGAGCCACTAAAGACCCAATATCCGTATTAACCGAGCTTCTAAAATATAGTACCTATGTAATGTAAATATTTCCATTTAAAATAGTCGGGGCGATAAAATAATTTATTAATAAAAATATTTACATGGTAAAAATAAACCGTTTAAAGTAGATTTGTGTTTATTTTTTTAATAAATAAAAAATAAATCCGGATTATCCGAGTAGGGTGTTCCCCATGTTACCTCGGATAATCGGGGTTCTATTGTATTGACAAGAGGCCTCTTGGATGTGTCAGGCGCACATTTCCGCATGACAGAAAATTCTACCCAACTACCTGCTAAAAAGTTTCACTCTGAAAAAATGTACGCCCTCATACTTTTACAATCTCCTACTCTACTCGGCCGTTTAAAGTGAAGGTTTTAAAATTCGGGACTGCCCAAATGTGGGGTCAACTTGTTTGTAATCGTCTTACACTTGTCTCTGTCATAATAAGTATGAGAAACATTGCGCATTCCAAACACGTACCTACACAGTTCTATAGACAAAAAATATTATGTATTGATCATAATCTATATAAATAGATTAAAACAGTTCACCTAAAATGTTTCTAACTGGCACGTCTTTAGTAAGATTAGAACTAGAAGGAGATCTTGTTTTCAAACCTTTTAATTGTTGCTCTCTCTCACTCGAATGTAAAATAGTCAAAATTAGTTTTCATTAGCTACGCAGGACAATTAATTTTGACAAATAAAAATAATCATTCGATTACATTTTTAGAATAGCAACATTCAAATTTTCCTGCGTAACTAAGGAAAACTTTATTTGACAATATTACACTAGAGAGAGAGAGAGTTAATACAATAATACTTGCTACAATACAAAGTGTCAAACAAAGAAACACAAAATGATAGTAAAAAAATGTAAGCCGTCGTGAGATGCCTGACAGTTGTGAAACAACTAAATTTATTTATATATTTTTTTATATCGAAATGTTTTTATTTGACCGAAAAAATATATAACAACGCTCAGTAATTATTATTTACTCGCGCAAAACTACAAACACCTGTCGAAATATTAAAGCAACGCTACTTAAACGACTTAAGCATGTAAGTGTGAGACTGTAAGACAGAGCTTATTTCAACAACAATAATATACTAAAGCCTTAAATAATTCTCTAAACATAATATCAGTCCAGTAATCTTGATTCTGAACTCAACGATGCAGTACAAAAATGAATTCTGACATTTGGATTGACGCAAACGTCAAAACAAATTCGTTGATCTATAGATCGTATCTCTGCATTACTGATATTATGTTGGTACGTGTACGTAACTAGTAAATATAATGAGAGGTTGGCCCTCCTGCTGTAACTGGCTACTGTACAATTGGTACACATCTACGAATGCTATGTACAACTCGAGGACCATGAAACGTCCATTCTCTATGCTAGGCTTTAATATAAATATCTATGCAACCAAAATGTAAAACTGTTTATGACACGAAACAATATTGACGATTTATTAATCTAGTCATATATCCGTGGTCAGTTATTCATTTTTCCCGCTCCAATGTTTCGTCGAGTATAATCCGACACAGGAATCGACACAGTGTAGATTTTGCGAAATAAAGGACGAAACAATCGGTCATTTACTGTTGGAATGCGAGGCTCTAGCCTACAGGAGAATCACCATCTTTGGATACATTGATGAGAGTGGAGCAATTCCTCAGGACAATCTAGTCACAGATCTTCTAGAGCTCATGAGAAGATCCAAACTATTGGAGAACCATCTTTGGATACATTGAGAACGGAGTAATTCTTCAGGACAATCTAGTCGTAGATCTTCTGGAGTTAATGAGAAGATCCAAACTATTGGAGAACCACCTTTGGATACATTGAGAACGGAGTAATTCCTCAGGACAATCTAGTCACAGATCTTCTGGAGTTCATGAGAAGATCCATACTATTGGAGAACCATCTTTGGATATATTAATGAGAACGGAGTAATTCCTCAGGACAATCTAGTCACAGATCTTCTGGAGTTCATGAGAAGATCCAAACTATTGGAGAACCATCTTTGGATACATTGAGAACGGAGTAATTCATCAGGACAATCTAGTCACCAATCTTCTGGAGTTCATGAGGAGGTCCTAACTATATTGGAGGACTAGATCCAGGACAAGGGGGAGCACAAACATTATTTTAGGATAAAGTGCATAACGGACTATTAAGCCAATAACCCCTAACTTATTCATTCTTCCATCCGACATTTCAATTAGCTACTTTTTATTTCAAACAAAATTACTACGAATAAATGGCTAAAAATGGTAAAATATTTAAACCCACATAAAATTGTCATGGAGCATTTGCGTCAAAAATACATTGGGAGTTTTTTATGTCCCACCAAGATCAATAAGTCCCCAAAGTTTCATCCCAATCGAACGTGTCCCATAGCCGGAACTGGACCCGTATATCAATCAAAAGGGTATGCCTACGAAAAAGCATTTGAAACCGAGGTACGAATCCGTCGGTATTTTTATCTCCACGGAGGACAAACAAGCACGAAAAATAGCCCCGGTTCTAATTTTGAAATCCGTCTTGAGGGCACGCACGCGAGCCTGCAGTAACGTCATTTCCATCCAGCCAGCGCTTAAGTTCCAGCAGTGATACACCTGTGATAAAACCGGCCTCGTGTGCAGCGGCTTTAAATCACTATTTTATCTTTTGGGACATACGTCGTTTTGCCGTTTGGCTCCGGGAATAAGAGATTAATCTGATGACAACACACAATGTGTCGGCGTTGATACAGTGTCTATCATCACCTGCTCTCCTCAACATCGCCACACCTTTGCAGTTACCACTCACGCTCGTTATTCATTTGTTATAGATCAGTGATACGCGACAATGACAAATTGAGCGTTTATTTGCAACTAGATTAAACCAATAAGCGAAATGATAGAGTGATTTTTTAATTTTTTTTGTTTAGTCTCGAAATATGAGACGTTTGAAATCATTACATTTCATGTTTTCACTCCGTGGTGAGCTTCATAATTGTATTACAGCGTAGTTATTTATTTTGGTTGGCAAACGCTCGAACAAAAAGTGAAAATCTTTCATTTTCATTTTGTTTGCTGGCAATGGGAAGTGTCAACCTTTCGTGTATTAGCATCAAAAAGATCGCATCTTTCAATAAAAACATTTTTCTTTATACCTCGATCGAAAGTAGATACTTTCGGCATCAATTGTAAGGCAGAGAGTCTAACATTTACGCATTGGAGGGATTACGCGCACTTCTGCGGGAAGTACGTACATTCGGGCGTCTGTATCGTGTTTTTACGCGTATAACCTCAAAGCTGCTTGCTTGGAATTTATCTGTCTTTTTATGTGACTAATAAGTAATTAATTAACTAATGTATTTAATAAGCGTACTTACGACCGAGGTATGAAGACCGAAGATTAGATTAGATTTATTTGGGGTGATAAGACATATTGATATCTCACAAACACTGCGACCTGAAAGATCTTTTGTGCATCCCGTAATAGTATTATTCCCAGTCTGGTAGAATGCTTTTTATGAGCCTTATTACCGCTGCTCTCCGTATTATGTCCTCAGTAGGCTTTGGAAAAGGCGTGTTAAGATATAGCAGCCTTTTGGAGAGCACTGCTTCACATTCACATAGGATGTGCTCAGCAGTTTCTTTTGCTTCTTTACAGAAGCAACAGTTATCATCTTGGGTCACTGACCGAAAGCTTGATATCTTGCACTGCACGACGCACGCAGGGCAAGATATCAAGCTTTCGGCCCTTGTGGTGTACCTAATATACTATTGTTTTTTCTAACAAATCACTGAGGCTTTCAGTATCTTTAGATTAGATTGTAGATTATAAACGCTCAATATGAGTTTTGGTTTTCGACCCATCCTTGTGTTATTGGAGCAGAGATACCAATTGTAAATAAATACACTAACAAGACATTCCAACATGATTGTAAGACAACTGATACAGAATGTGAATCATTTCAGTCCATTATGACATCTAGAACACAAATCAAAATACGTCATTATTATCTCATACCGATATGTCATGGATACAAATTACTTTGTATACACAAAAAAATAAACATCTACTGCCTTTTTTTCGTATGCGATTCTGTTGCTATATGTTTATTGCACTCAATTTTTATTACAACAGTTGAATCGATATCTGATCAACTTTTTGCTCAGTTTTATTTCATTTCATTTGTCGGAATATACGACACATACCATTATCGAAAGCAATGAATTTAAAAGTGTATTTTGTTTGATACCTAGAAATAAAGCGGGTGTGCTTTAGACCACGCGACTGAAGTAAAACTTCTTCCTGCCATATATAATACATAATAATGATACAATAATATTCGATAATCTATCACCATATTTTGATTAGACATCCTGATTTAACGACACAATAAGTTCGTTCCAAGCAGCCGCGAACGGTAATAGAACCGTACACAGTCTTGTTACTGCGCAAGACTGTCTTTCGCAGTATCGTTTTTTGAGCTAGTGCGCAAATTAGTCTTGCGCAGTGACAAGACTGTGTACGGTTCTATTACCGTTCGCGGCTACTTGGAACGAACCTAATATAACCTCACTCTGTAGCACATATCTACAAAGACAAAATGTTTAAAATATAATTTTTGATTAATTAATACGCAAAATATGTATATATATTTATTAGCATAATTTATAATACATTTAAAAGGATTTATTAACTAACCTACATTATTTCCCGTTACAAAATGCAGCAAAATTCGATGAAATGTATTTTTGATACAAAAACAATTGTTTTCATTTTAAACGTTAAATAGTTGTCCAAAAAAAAAAGAATTTCGTCTTTGTCGCACTCACTAACTTATATCTCCCTCTCAACTTACATTATACGAAACGTAACTCTCTTACTATCTTCACTAGCTTATATCTCCCTCTCAACTACCGTTTGCCTCGAACGATCACGCACCGTTCGCCTCGTCCGATGACGCACTTCCGTAAACGCTTTCGTCAGGCATTTACCAGCTTACTCCCCAAGTCAAGCGTGTCTAAAAACTTCAAAAAAAATTATATTTACTCTAATAGGTATCTATTGTAAAATCTTGATCTTTCCCAAAAAACTAATTATTATTCATTGTACCGCTGTGTAGATTTATGGTTTGGTAAACCAATAATTTAAATGGTATTTTTAGTTTTCCGTACGTGGTATATTGCGGTGTTGAAAGGCGGCTTGATTCAAAGCGAACTATACATTATAATTTAGTTATATAGCAGGCATTCGATATGGACACTGGACAGTTTATATCATTGCGATTCAATATTTTCTCATTGATGATTACTATTTACAAAACTTTAAATAAGTACCTAGGAACACGAATCATTCAGTTTGAGGTTGTAATTTAGATTTTGTGTCTAGCTAGTATAAATGACAAGGCTCCTGCAGTAGTAAATTATTATCTTTGTAATAAAAAAACACGTTTGCTGAATATTAAAATTATGTTATCAATATAGCGGGTGTTTTGTTCGGTGACTTTTAAAATCGGC
The DNA here is from genome assembly GCA_963575645.1 of Xanthostigma xanthostigma. Taxonomy (NCBI): domain Eukaryota; kingdom Metazoa; phylum Arthropoda; class Insecta; order Raphidioptera; family Raphidiidae; genus Xanthostigma; species Xanthostigma xanthostigma. The sequence goes on from OY754474.1 coordinate 18,852,221, forward strand.
ATTTTTTTAGAACTTTTATCGTTTGTTTATTTAAACAGCCAATAAAAGGAGCTTTCGACCAGAGCTTATCTGACGCCCTGTTCAAGATTTTTTTTAACGCCTCGACTATCACGAAACCTAAAGGCCGCTGCACATGAGGCTAGAAACACTGCTTGGACTTCTGCTAGCCAGTAGGCTGGGTACATCAATGGCGTAGATAAGGGTGGGGGTAAAGGGGGTAACTACGGTAACTACCTCTCCCAGGATCATAATAATAAAAAAATAAAACTGAAAATAATACGAATTTCTGTCTAAAAAAAAACACTTCTTGATAAAAAATTTTGTTTAATTGGTTTAGAAATTGATATTTTGCTTGGCGCATTCCTTTGTGAGTATTCTTGTGTGATATTAATAAAACTTGAAAAAAAATTGATATTTTGCTTTACCCCCCCTCAGAAAAATAAAATATCTACGCCCTTGGGGTACGAAGCTGTAAATGACGGGCTCGCCTGCTAGCTCACAAGATAGTTTTCGAAATTAGAACAGGGGCTATTTTCTTGCTAGGTCCGTTGCTAGGTATGAGCAAGAACCAATCAGGAAGCAGTATCTGGTCACGTGTGCGACTTGAACAAACGTCCACAAACAAACACGATGCCACAGTGTGTGTTCTGTTCAGAGACAACAAACATGCACTTTTGCTACTATCACTGCGCGCGCACCAAATCTACCTACAGAGCAAGCTTGTTAAGACGTCCCGTGTGAAGCGAGCACATAATAGCGATTAAGAAAACCTGCGCTAGAAAACTAGTAGTGAAATCTAGCAAGGAACCTAGCGGCAAATCGTGGGCAGCGGGTTTTAGACTATTGGTTGTCTTGAACAAACCGACCGGAACGACTTTTCTGAAATACACGATTTTTAACTATGGTTTTGTGTTACACTTTCAATGTCCAGTCGATATAAAATTTATAAAAATAGAATTTCATATTGAAAAAGCTTGTAACATAAACCCGTTATATAATTATTATTAAATTGCTACTGGTTTGTATCAATCCAGTAACACAATACTATCTCCACATACGATCTCCACTTAGTTACTTACCAATGCTATATAAATAATAATATATTTTATTATCTATTATAGATATTTCTATATTACATTTGCTTACATTCTAAAATGTGTGATTTAAAAAACAAATCTATTACAAAGAATTTATATTCGCAAAGTATTTCGGAGAAAACGAAACGCTGTCAATAATATTTTTTTAATTTTGCACCATGTAAGAAAAAAATCCAATAATACATATTCTTGATATATTTTGTAAAAAGCAAATGAAAAATGTCGATTTTTATTTATAATAATGCACTATAAATTTTATTAATTCAATTTTAACAATTGTATTTTTTAATCTGTTCTTCAAAAATCTATACCGCTGTTCGCCATGTTGGATTCCGACGTGGCGTCACTTAGTCTATAAACTACCTAATGTTATGTTGTGCTGTGTGTTATTTTGAAGTTATTTCAAGTTATTATCACGTTTATAGACTTCTATCCCGTATTTTATTGATTTCGCATCATGGAAGATGGTTTCGTAAAAGCAGAAAGTACTAATCTACCAAGGATAAATATGTTTACTAAATAAATAAAGTTTTACTAACTTGTATACTACTTACTTACACACTGGTAATGTAATAATCATAGCAATATTAAATACTTTTAATTGTACAGTGTTACTATGGTTACTGTGCACTATTGTTATAAAAAAAATCGTAGAATTATGGACAAAAAGTTAGATTTATTAATGTACGACGTTTCGACTATAGATTTCGACTTTTTCAAGTACAATATGAAAATTCAAAACAATAACTATTGAACAAAAATAAAAGTTTCAATTCGTACCAGTAGTTCCTGAGATTACCGCGTTCAACCAAACAAACAAACTCTTCAGCTTTATATATTAATATAGATATATTGAATCGTTTAGCTTTTAGCTTCAATTTTTGTAAACATCTTAGCTTCTACTTATATATTGGTTCGTCCTTAAAAAATTAGAAGCGATTCAGTAGCGTCAAAATTTCGCTATCTGCAAACATAAATTTGCCTTTCAAAAAATTGCTGGTAAGTGTAGAACAAGCAATATAATTATAATAAAAGCTACTATCCGTATTACACAAATGCAATAGACATACATATGTGTTGTTTTCTATTATCAATTTATATACCTACTTAAAATTTTGTATAATATTATCGGTTTCTTGCTGCAGTATATACAGGCGATTGTAAAATCATTTCAGGGCTTGAACACAATCTTAATCCTTCCCTGAAAATAAATCGTTGGACTAAGTCTTTTGAAAATAAAATATAGTTTAAAAAAAACTAAAAAACACGCTTTATATCGCACTAAAAAGTAAAAAATAATTGTTTTAAAATAAGCTTAAAAAGCGTGGGGCGCTTTGTTCCACATTTTCGTACATCGAGCGCCCAACGCTTTTTAAGCTTATTTTAAAACAATTATTTTTTACTTTTTAGTGCGATATAAAGCGTGTTTTTTAGTTTTTTTTAAACTATATTTTATTTTTCACTTTTTAGTTTGAGGATCTATAAAAGAATTTATTAATCCTGGGGGTCCTAATAAGGATAATGGGAAACTGTTATCAAATTATTGCATTGTCATCGGTCCTTGATACGTATGCAAAGTTTCAAATTAATCTGAGGATCTATAAAAGAATTTATTAATCCTGGGGGTCCTAATAAGGATAATGGGAAACTGTTATCAAATTATTGCATTGTCATCGGTCCTTGATACGTATGCAAAGTTTCAAATTAATCAGACTTCGGGAAATTGGTGAAAATTATGCTCAAAGATTTAAAAGAATTTATTAATCCTGGGGGTCCTAATAAGGATAATGGGAAACTGTTATCAAATTATTGCATTGTCATCGGTCCTTGATACGTATGCAAAGTTTCAAATTAATCAGACTTCGGGAAATTGGTGAAAATTATGCTCAAAGATTCCGTTACGGACATACATACATAGTTACTTACAACCCAAGCTAATATAAAGCGTTTAAAAATATTAATGGTTCTTTTAAATTGTATATTAAATAAACTAACGATAACTAGATACTAACAAGTGCTTAGCAAAATAAGCGCTCTAGGTCACCATATTTGTCTGTTTTTTATTTTGCTAAGCAAATGACAACCTAAATCGCATCATTGATTTTGATTACGACCAGTATACTTATAAATTTTCTAATCACTGTGGTCAAATGGCACATATTGTTGTATCTTAATTTTTATACCTGCTAACTAAATAAAAAATATCTGTTCTATTGATCTAATTTATGAAACAAACTTCATTCAAACATACCCACGATGACCAATAACATTCAAATACTTTTTAACTGTCATATTCTCTCAGCCAATCATACTAAAACACGTTGCGACGGTCATTTGTTCATAGATATATTTTATTATAGAATCTATTTTTAATTGCTTTAGCGTAACTTTAAAGTAGTTAATCATTTGGAAGGTTCAATTGTCTCCACCCCTTAAAAAAAAAAAAAAACAGATGACTAGCTTCTTTTTCTAGTTTCTAAGAAATAACTACCTACCCTTGGTGCAAACGCATTTTTAAAATTGTAACACTATGATTCGATCAAAGAAATAATACAGTTCGACAACTGTAATCAGTCATATAGTTCTTCAAGGTCATTGAAGAAATATAGAGAATGTATTATTGTACAGATGGGCAGAACGAACTGGCATAACAGTCGCAATAATTGTAACAACATAACAGGTTGCAAAATTAATTGACGCTACTCCATTATAAATCTCAATAAGTAGAATACCTTGAATTTACTGTATGGTAAAATAGTATAAAGTTAGATACGCATAGGTTCTATGTCGTGCAATTCCATGCGCATTGTTAACGGAAAAAATTCTTTTAACAATACAATAATTCAGCAATTCAGCGTTTGTTCGAAGTTCTCGTTAACGTTAATTTTTTCAAAATGACAAATTCGACCTTAGGTAAACTTTATGATTAGAGGATAATGTCAATAATTTAATAAATTTTCCATAAATAAAATTATCGACTAATTTTTCAGACAAATATATCATCATATATATTAATACGCTAAGGTTTAAGATGTTCGCCTCCCTTTTTTAGAAAAAACCACACAACTTCTCCACATAAATTATATATCATTTTACAGATAATTGCTTGCTCTACTGACATCGACAACTAAAAAATTTATTATTGCTATTGTTTTTGTAAATTAATTAAATTAATTAAACTCTGAACAACGTCTGCCATCTGACGGCGTAACGTTAACACTTCAATCTGTCATCTGACCATCATATTGTAAATACTACTGCCATCTGACGGGCAACGCTGAAAAACGCTTTTGCTACTTGCGCCTCTATATGCCAATTTTAGTAAAATATTTCTTTTACAACAAAAAGAAGAACGTAAGCAGTGTGCAGAATTAGAAACGAATTGAATACCTGCAATCATATTTAAAAAATAATTTTGTAAAGTGATAATTATTATACTTATTTAGTGCACAGGTCACGCTAGTACTGTTATTATTTATTTAATTTTGATAATTCAAAACTTCAAGCAAATTTTTTTAAAAAACTAATTAGAAACTAATTAGAAACTAATTATTAATCAATTTTTATATTTTTTAGGTCAATAAAATCCGGATCGAAACGTTAATATATTTGTCTGAAAAATTGGTCGATAATTTTATTTATTGAAGAGTTCTAATCAGACGTTAATCAAAGATGTCAATAATTTAAGCTAATATTATTATAAAGACGGAAAGGTTGTAAGTTTGGATGTAGGAAGGAATCTGCGAAACTCATAGGCGTAGCAACGATTTTATCCTATAAGGGAGGCCAAATTTTCAACTCTACCTACCATTACCAGCTGACACTTTGTTTGAAAACTGTTCATAGAAGCAAAATCGATTAACACGACTTTCTGGAGAAATTTCACGACAAAGAAAATATGTTATAGATTATTGTAGATATATCTTATTATTTATACGTGAACAATTGATTTCTAGGGTGGGCCAGGCACACCTGCCCCCCCCCTCTTGCTACGCCATTGCCGAAACTTTTTTTTCACCAATATTTAGAATGAACTTTCAGGATGGACTATATATTATCGCGTTAAAATAAAAGCGCTTTTCGTGGAGATCGATTTTGCAACGTAAATCGACGAAAAAACGATGGCAATCTAAAAATTCAGGCTAGTCTTATAATCTTATCAATAAACTGCATATCTAAGTCAAAATTTCGTTAAAAAAGTATTGGCTTGTATTAGATATAGGTAACGTAATTGGTTCGCAATTTAACATAAAATATAATTGTCTGTAATTGGTATATGTCCAGAAAGGTTTTCTATGTTAATAATTATTATGCAAATACATATAAATTCTAGGAATGTTCCACGTATATCTAAGAATTCAACGATTGCTTGCATGTATTTTCCTATTATTTACAACGGTTACTTTTTATGAATCATACTAAATGTATGCATGAGTAAATTTACTACAAATAAATTTAACAATCGAAAAAAATATAACTTAGGTACTTATATATAAGTGCTTAATTATTTGTAAGATGAACCCAAAATTGTACAAAAACATGTGGCTACATTGAGAACCATCCCTGAAAGTATTTTTTCTGTTTTGTTTCAAATTCGCGACATTCGGAAAGCAATTAACAAACACACAATCAATTACGAGCGAGAAACTTCAATGCTGCATCAAGACACGAACCCGCGCGCAAGGTTCGAAATATAAAAATTCCACGATTTATTTATTTTTATTTTAACAGGTGAATTTACATAAAATATTATTATATATAATTTCTGATGGAGGCCTATATATTTGGCTATTATACTATATTTTTAAATCGTAGGTACTTCTAAATCGCGAATTAACCCCGCGGTTTTGTTTGTATTGATTGGTTTCGAATCCAAGGTCATGCGATTCCAGTTAATTGAATTCGAAAAAAATCACTTGAATTAAAGTCTAATTTAGCGTACATGAACAAATGATATTCGCGATAAGAAAACTGACAATTTGAATTGAAGTCAATTCAAGGTGTTCTACTTGACTGCAGAGATTTAATGTCAGACAATATCAATAAATTTCAGAAGTAAAGGGTCTTCCGACAATTGCTATCGCATTTATGCAGAAATATTGACAATTAAGTTCGTAATTCAACACATAAAAGTGCCATGATTATCTCTAATTATCACTAGTGTTGGGAATAATGGAATGATTTTGATTTAAGGACGTAGTCTGGTGTTCGGGTTTTGAAAAAACGAATTCATTTTTTTACATTTTTAGTAAGTATAATATATTGAGAAAATACTGTAAAAATTTTAGACCGAAATATTAAATATTTACAAAGCTATAACATATAGTCGAGAGCAGCAACGGTCTTACGGTAAGACTCTTACCTGCTCTTACCTCTCAATTGTTATCACGTTGCCCTTATACTCTCGCAGAGTAGAGCAAACAAATTAGCAGAAAATGATGCCTTTGAAGAAACGGAAGGTTTACTATACACCAGGCATATCTGATTAGTGTAAATATCCATTTTTATTTTTAACATGTATCATGTTTTAGCCCTGGGGTACTAAATTTTTTTTGCGCGTCAATTTTGCGCGTCAATTTTTTCCGCGCAACACAATATCGAGGAGAAAACATGATACATGGTTGAAATTTTTGGTTCTAGAACAGAAATTAACTAATATAGAGAATACTAAGGTCCATTAATATACTACTAGCCGTTACCCGTGTTTTTGTATTTTGTAAGAAATCTTAAATTAAAACTTTAAACGCGTTTTTCTCAAAACTACGTTTTTCTAAGCGGCGCGGGTGATTGAAACAATTGTAGGTATACAACCGATTGCTTTCAGTTTTGTACAGGGCATTCTACACAACAATAGCTCCGTCCGGTACTAGAATTACTTAATTATAAAAATTATTTCTATTTTTTTTAACCGATTTTCAACGAAAAAATCACGATTTTCTCGTTGTTTTTTTCTAAAACCCGCCATTTTGTTATTTATCAATAAAAACGGGATAGAGTCACAAGCCTACGAAACAATAACCAATTTAATTTTTATAATTCAGTTGACTCCAAGTGACGTTATCACCCGCGCAACCCACCTACCTCCATTTAAAGTTGTCTACTTTAGGTTAAAAAAACAATTATAAAATGGCGTAAAATTAAGCAAAAAAAATTGTTTTCTTAGTTTACGATGTCAGTAAAAACATGTAACAAAATTGAAAACATCGTACATTATTTTGATATTAAAAAAAAAATCTGAAATAACGGTTGAAAACGAGCCTGAACATAGGACTACGTCCTTAAACGAAAGGTTGCAACTCGAATGATTTTTATAATCGAATGATTCCTTCACACGGTGTATCTATATATACGGGAAGGAAAAAAAGAGTATGGACCCCGATTTGAGTGTATTAATTCGCACACATCGTAATGGAACATACATCGTTCTCTTCGTTTTAATGAAGGGAAGTGTATAATATACGTTTCATCACGATGTGTACGAATTAAAATTGATTCAAAAGAAATGATAACAGAACCTCAGTAACGTTCAAACTTAAAAATTGAATGAATTTCGACCACTAAGTCATAATAATAAGTTTTTGTTGGTACTATATGAATGTTTCAACTCTCGAATGAATTTTGCACTCGGTTTCGATTGTCACCGGCATACAACGTTTCATAGAACAGACTCAAATAAAAGGCTAAGTAATCGTATTCAATACTGTATAATGCAATCTGAGAGAGACAATTACGCACAGAAAAATAGTATATTGTGTTATGCAAGGGCAAGAAAATGGCAATTGCGAACGAGTGTTGCGTTCGCTCTCCAATGTGCGGCAATAGTCCGAGAGTCGTCATCATCAATTTTCCGCCCTTGTAACACATTGTACTATTTTTCATTCTGGTAATTCTTTGAAATAACTGGAATACTGATACCTATACCATTATTCAAACGGAAAATAAGTATTTGCTCAGCCGGTACAATGGCCCGCAATGCACCACAGGGGTGTACAAGCGAATTGCGTACCACGCTTTTAAATGCATCTGTTTTATTGCAGCACGACGCCATTCACTGAAGTAGTCGGGTCACCGGGTGCCATTTCAGGTGCATTCTACAATCCTATAACACATAGATAATGCACTTGTGCAAAATACTACCCGTTGTGTAGGCTTAATATTTTATTTAGTAACCTGTTCGATGGACGCATCGAAAACTGCAAACGTCCTATAGGCTGTGTGCACGAAGCCTACTAGCGCCGCTAGTGAGTAATAGAGAATTATTGAACTCACTTTTTATGGAAATCGCGACATGTTTCTAAGGTGATAAGTCAAAAACTTTAGTTGGCTATGATGTGTCAAAAAAAATGTAATAAGAAAAACTGATGTTAATTTGTTTACACTGACAGCGGAACGTCAAATTAGGGCGCCAATGGTCTTTATTTTACTTAAATCGCCATCATCGCAACAGCCCGGAACACAACAAGCATTTCCAGATCGCTTAGTTTTCCTATGTTTTCTTTGTAATTAAAAAATTTCATAAAATTATAACTATTTTCACTTTTAATAAACATTGCTCACTGGCATACGGAAAATTTGAGCTTGAAGTTTCCCCTAGTGCTCACCACAAACGCTCGCATCAAAACATTTGTAACTCCGCCTCCCTGCACATTGCCTATAAAACAAGAGAGTTTTTTTTTTAACGGGAGTCGGCTTGTCTCCGGGAACACCGCACCCTCTTGGGTTTATTTATCTCTAAATCTCTTATATCACCCGGTCTAGTACCCTCGTTCCTTGTACTAGCTTGTGCAGTCTGTGGACTGGATGATTGATATAACTCATTCTATATTGTCCATAAATATTATTTGTCTTTTACGATCCAAAGCCTCGCATTCACACAGAATATGATAAGCTGTTTCCGTCTCCTGCACTTCAAGTCCCCGTTAAACAGTCCGATTCTTTGAAGGTGTCCTTTCAGGGCACAATGTCCTGTCAGGAGGCCTACCACGCGACGAAGATTGTTCCTACTGGGTTGTAGTAGTTCTTCAAAAAATAGAAGAGATACTGAAATGCGCTTATCATTCAATTCAAATTACAATTTTTTCTCGACAACTTAAGTTAAATTTTTTAGTTTTTAATCTTTTCATTAATTCCGATATTTTCTTCCGGAATTGATATGTTGTGTACGAAATTGCTAAATCATGGTATTTAATAATTGTTTTCTTATAATAATACTAGCGGCCCATTCCGGTTTCGTCCGAGTTTGTAGATTGCCTCCGTTTTTTTCGTCGACTTACATTACAAAATTGGTCTCCACGAAAGGCGCTTTTATTTTAACGCGATAATGTCCATCCTGAAGGTCAATTCTAAATATTGGTGAAAAAAAAATTGAAATCGGGTGATTAGTTTCGGAGATTACCTCCTACATCCAAACTTACGAACTTTAGGGGAGGACGGGGTCAATTGTAACACGGGTTAATTGTAACAGTGACTATTTTAGTGACATTTACCAACAAAATGAGTCGCTGGTGACTGAATGTACATCAATGCAGTAGAATCATTTTCTCATTTTGTTGGTAAATGTCACTAAAATAGTCACTGTTACAATTGACCCCGTCCTCCCCTACCTGTAATATCTATTATAAATAAACAATTACAATTATTTCTAAGATACTTTTCAAATTACCCGTCTAATTTCATCGGGATCTGTCTAACTCTAGTGTATTATTCAAATGGGTTACGTTATATTATTCTTATTAACCGGTGCAGGTCTGTGTTCCAGACGAACAGGTTGTTGTTGAGTCATAAATACGAGCTGAGTACACGTCCCCTTATATTACGCCTATTATTGCAACTGTCACACAACAATCTAGCCATTGTTATTGTTGGACCGGTGAACGACACACGCGGGAGGTCTGATTGTTGCACACGACAATAAAATATCTTGCAACTCGCATACGATTTCGCGGTACGACCAATATCGTACGATCTGAACGAAAACGGACAAACAATTAAACACTGCAATCGTATAAAATCTAAACTCCCTATAAATAATTAATAATAGTTGTATATTATAAACGCTCGACTAACGTAAAACATAACTTTTTAAAGTGAAACTTTTATTCTATCGCCCCGAATTTTTCTGGCCGTCTGTTGCATGTCGCATTACAGGCGGCCGCGGAGTACGGGTAAAGTGAAAGGGGTTCGGAGTAGGCGCTCGGCAGAGCAGCTAAGGCCAATATGGCTGCGCCCATGGTTATCATCAGCTGACCGTGTAGTATGTATAACACATAGTCAGTCTGTCATGCGGGCAAGTGCTGTACAGTGTTTACATGTTTTTATTCGTGTATTCATGTGAATATTGTTGTTTATGATTAATCGTGATGGATAAGTGTCTACAATCCAACGCCTACAATCCAATAAAAGTTTCACTTGCGTCGTGGTTTCTTAAAACCACACAACTGTTTTTTGTTTTAATAACTTTTTTTAAAAACCTGTGAGTCTCACTAATATTAAGCTTACGTGGGAAATGAAACTTTTTTAGAGTTTTTAACTTCCATTGATGCGTAAACCATTCTTTGTTCCAAAAAATTTCCGCCGTTCAATCTTTTCCCCTTTTGCGATTCGGAACCTAAAGGAATGGTGAGACCTCTGGTGAGAAATGCACCGAACTGTCCTAAGGGGGGTTTTTGACAGGTAAACATTGATTTAGAAAAGCATGATGGAAGCTAACCTATAGCCTCCATCAATGTTTACCTTATGCCTCCATACTTGTCAAAAACCCCCCTTAGGACAGTTCGGCGCATTTCTCACCAGAGGGCTCCTGCTATATTTCCCCGTCGTTGAATCGTTCCCCTTTAACGTTACAGAAGGGGAAGAAAGAGAGGGAGGAGGGAGGCTATGTATTAAATCTTGTTTTGCACCCGGGTGAAACCGTGTCGGACCGCTAGTAAATAATATTGTTATTATCTTCTTAGAAATCAGCAGTACTTTATGCACACACCTAGTTAGGAGCTGTGAGTAACTTGATACGTAAATACTCCACCTGAATACCGAGTTCATTAAATTATATATAATATACAACGTTCTATTTTATTTATTAGGCTTATAATTGGGTATATACTCTACAACTTTATTGTAAAATATATTAAATTATTATCGTGTAAATAAATGTATTTTGATATTTTTAGTGCGGTACTTCAGACAAAATGTTACTTCTTTACTAATTAGACTTTTTACGTTGCTTATGAAACGCTACAATTAATATTCATTTTTTATGTTTCAGATTCTCCACCAAGAAGCTATAAAAGAGAAATTTCATCACCAACGTCCTTGTCAACAACGTTCTTAGCTCTACAGAGATTAAAAGATACTTCATTGTAAGTATTTTCTTATAAATAATTTGTTGATTTAATATGTCACTAGTGTACCCGTTTTCGATAAGTTTTGTTGCGTACACTCATCGCACATTGAGTAGATGCACAATGATTCATATAGTGAATTATTAAATAATGGTCCCCAGGTTCATAAATCAATAATGACTGTTTTTCTCTTTCGTCAGAGTGTTCCACAAGCGCCCAACGCCAACTTCTCCTCTGGCAAGCGACTCCCCACCATCGCTTTTATCGCCGTTTCGACAGACCAGCTTACCATTGGGCGTGTCATCGCTTCCTTTGCCATCCATCGGAGGTGCAGTTATACCAGTGTCGAGTAGTGGGGACAACGAAACGTCGGGAACGACGCCTACGACAGGAGCGGCGGTGGGGGGAGCTACGGTCGACACGCGCAGACGCAAAGTGCATCGTTGTGACGTGGATGGATGTCACAAAGTTTATACGAAAAGCTCGCATCTTAAAGCACACAAGAGAACTCACACCGGTAAGTCGCCATGCGAATAATTATAATAATTAATAGTCTCTACATTTATTTCTGCGCTTTTATCGATAATATAGTGTAAACTGTACAGTATGTAAACACGTAAGGTGCACATAGAGAAATTAACATTGGGGAAAAATGACTGGATCAGAGTGAGCCTTGAAATTTTGTTTTTCAATTTGACAGATAATATTCTTTTGCAAAATGAATGTGTATACTACCGAAGAAAATATTCAAATGATTACAACATAATCGGACTTTTTTTATTATTGGGACATTAAATTCCCAAAAATACTTAAATATGGTGCGAGATCAAATATCTCCGCCTATTCGTGTTGAACCTAAAGACATTGGGTCACTGATTTACCAACGCGCATACGTCATACCAGTCAGACAGATGGAGTTGTTTTTTTGTTTTATTTTTGTACAAAAAAATTAAAATAATGATTTATAAGAGCTTTTTATTATTAAAAAAGCCAAGTAAAATAAAAATAAATAAAATAGAAATCCTCAAGATTATCACGATAATTCAATAGAAATAACAATTAATGCAGTCATGGCTAACTCTGATCCAAGTATTTTTTCCCAATGCTAATTTCCCTATGTGCACCTTACGCGTTTACATACTGTATATAGCGACACTCAAGGGACTGTGAACTTTGTGGCGCTATTGAGAGTTGTCGTTAAACGGAGAGAAGAAATAATCAATTCATATTTGGTTTACTATAATATGTAAATATATAAAATTTACAACTGACCAACAAACATTCAAACTATCACAAATTACAAATGCGTACAGGTTATCTTTGTCTGACGTTTTTCGCTACTCCAGTATTTTAATTGTATATCTTATTCATGATCATTTTAGTCCCAGCAAACAAAAGAACGAATTTATTAGAATCTTCGGTACGCATGATGCCGACAACAAGCCAACCAAATAACAAGTTTATTGCTTAATGATGACGTATTGTTGTCGTTATTTAGAGTGGGCGAGTCGTTATTTAGAGTGTATCATTGCATGAGCCACAAGGTATACCGACTAGAGTAAAGTAATTTCGACGTTTCAAGGAATTTGTCGTTATATCGAGTGACGTTAAATGGAGTTTACACCTATGTCTATCCTGAAGGTCCATTCTAAATATTGGTCAACAAATTTTTGAAATCGGATGAGTAATTTCGGAGATTATCTCCTACATCCATGCCTTACCTCTTTATAATATTAGTATAGATAGTTGGTATAGAATGCGCATGTACAAGCAGTAATTAAAGGCAGGCTCGTCGATGCTTAATGAAATAGTAATCAGTCGTTAATGAGTTCGTTATAATCTCAAGCGATCGGTAATGACGTACACTGTCATACCGACTTATAAAAGAATGCACGATTCATAGGCACGATCTTTTGTATACGTAATTCAATTACTACATTTTATTAATCGACATAGGTACCCAGGTAATCCTTATAATGAATGTTGAATTAAAAATGTGTTCGAGATAAAATTCATTTTTAAAAGCAATTTATGTACCAGAATTAAATGGCGACCGCGAAATTAATAAAATCCGCTTCTTGTTAATGATTTTTAAACAAGCTTTCTTTATTCCGTACAGGTTTGCGAAATTTTATAGTCGAATTCTTTTTGCAATTATTGAAACATTTTTGGAATTTAACCTTGAACAAGGCGCGTACCCCTTTTATAATAAATGTATTTTCCACATATTGGTTTTGAAAACAAATTTAATAGTACTAACAGACGGTCGTACTTGGTTCGAAGCGGACAGCGGATCTGGTCCGCTTCGTACCAAATCTGTTCGTCTGTACAGTAGTCTGCGTGTCCGCCCGGTTCGATGGGAACAGATTCGGTCGTCTGTTGCAAGATCCGCCGTACCATGTCCGTTGTCGGACCGGACCAAGTTCGAGCGTCTGTTAGTACTATTAAACAAAATAAACCTTTTAATCTGATTTTTTTATTTGTTATATATACAGCGTTTACCAATAGTGATAACTGATAAGTATAACAGTGAATAATTCTTGTGTCCAACCAGTACAAAAAAAAGTTCGAATAGTTTTTTATTCAAGTCTTTACTATCGGAAACTGCTGAGGCATATTTGTTTGTACTTCAAACTCAACCAGAAGCGTACATGCATTTTTTTTTTCAACCGACAATATATAAGTACTTATACTCTTTTTCCATTTTCTAAAACTCTTTTTTTCCTTTATAAATTCATAAGAAATTTTCATAAGGTTACATAAGAAAATATTCGAGAGAAATGTTATCGATTTATTTATTAAACACAATAATAATTTTTCATAGCACTCCACCCATGTTTGAATATTAATAAAAATGTTTTTTCCATTTTAGAAAACTCTTTTTTTTCTCTATAAACTCATAAGAAATTTTCATAAGGTTACATAAGAAAATATTCAAGAGAAATGTTATCGATTTATTTATTAAACACAATAATAAATTTTCATAGCACTCCACCCATGTGTGAATATTAATAAAAAATAGTATCTACTGTTTATTTAATAAATCGATCACGTTTTTCTCGAATATTTTCTTATGTAACCTTATGAAAATTTCTTATGAATTTATAGAGAAAAAAAAGAGTTTTCGAAAATGGAAAAAACATTTTTATTAATATTCAAACATGGGTGTTTAATAAATAAATCGATAACATTTCTCTCGAATATTTTCTTATGTAACCTTATGAAAATTTTATATGAATTTATAGAGAAGAAATAGAGAGACTTTGAGTCCAATTTTGTTTAAATTTACACACATTTATGATTAGTTCTTTATAAATATCTCACGGGTATATTTAATGCAGTTAAACTATTTATTTATGTATTCCTTACACGCGTTAAAAAAAAATCTTCAGCGGCTATATATGTTATGTATTCCATGAAGTTGGTCGATCGCAGGCGCCAATATAATACAAGAAGGATGTGCCGCTCGTTGATAAAAAGATATTCGTGTACAGTATGCTTGCATACACCTCAAATTAAATCATAATTTGTTATCTCTCAATTCCGTTTTGAATGCATCACAAGCGGTCCGATTTTTTTAAATTAATGTTTTACAACTCACAATGAGTTTTTTCCACGATCTCTAATATTAAATTAATTTAAATAAATTTATTGGATTGGAATCTTTGATTAACGTCTGCAGATTAGAACTCTTCAATATATTATTAAAGTGAAACTTTTATTCTATCGCCCCGAATTTTTCTGGCCGTCTGTTGCATGTCGCATTACAGGCGGCCGCGGAGTACGGGTAAAGTGAAAGGGGTTCGGAGTAGGCGCTCGGCAGAGCAGCTAAGGCCAATATGGCTGCGCCCATGGTTATCATCAGCTGACCGTGTTGTATGTATAACACATAGTCAGTCTGTCATGCGGGCAAGTGCTGTACAGTTTTTACATGTTTTTATTCGTGTATTCATGTGAATATTGTTGTTTATAATTAATCGTATGATGGATAAGTGTCTACAATCCAATAAAAGTTTCACTTGCGTCGTGGTTTCTTAAAACCACACAACTGTTTTTTTTATATTTTTTTTGTTAATATATTTGTCTGAAAAATTGGTCGATAATTTTATTTATTGGATTGGGTTTAGAAACTACTTCCTAAGTTTTGATGTAAGGAATTTCAACAGAAATGCATTTTATTCCCGCTTTGACTTAAATTTTACAACTTTTAATGTTATTTTGTATTCAAAATTAGAATAATACAGCTTGGTTTTGATCATTTTCTGCGTATATTAAGCTTTTACTGGGCTTTTTTGATCGTTCAAACACTTCCGTCGTTTGATCTGTGCTCAAAAAATATCTTTGCCAAACTTAAAAAATTGGTTCACGTATTTTTTAGCAATAAATAGAACGAGGTAACAAACCACGGAATTAAAACTTGATCGCTTCGTTCGCTCGGTCAAAAAAGTAGTTTCATACGAATTGGTGCAGAATATACACAATTTGTATAAACTAATAGTTTTAACCTTCAAGAAAATAATATAAGACATTTTCAAACACACTGTATAAAGTATAGTTTCTATATCATTGCGATAACTGCGTATAAAAACACTTGTATATCTAAAATTGTTTTAAATAATTTATGCTGTCTTTACTTCAAAGTCTCTGTGGAATATATTTTTTCTTGTCTTATTTGTAATTGATTTTGTTAAATTATATTCTATCGGCTTCTAATGATGATTGATTTTTTTGTTTACATTTATAACGTAAACTGGTTAATTTAAATCGAAGTAACTATTAAGATCATTTATTATCAATATTTTGTCTGCAAAGTTCTAAAAAAAATCATTACCGTCCCATATATTTCTTTAAAAAAAATAATTCACTAACTTGTCAGTGCGCATAGAAAATATATATGTTACGGTCAATGTCCGGAATCCGGGCAATGTTGACAATGCCCGAGCCACATCGGGTAATGTCCGAAATCGGAGATTAATGCATTGAGATATATTGTTTAATGCTCATATTATATAAAAAAATATATATAAGTACTACCTACTGATTTTCTATACCTATTATTAAAATAAATAAAATGTGTGAAAATAAATTATACGTAGTTTTGATTTTTATTTTTATTGCTGGAATAAATGTAGAGTTCTGAAATTTAATGCATTGAGATATAGGTACCTATTGTTTACTGCTCATCTCACAGAAAAAATATAATTATTTATATTAGTAATGCCTTTCTGTATTTTTTTATTCATTAAAATAAATAAAATGTGTGGAAATAAGTTATACGTAATTTCAATCATCAATAATTGTAATAGAAAGCTGAAAAATATATTCTTCAATAGTTGATATCAGTGATAAAAATTCCATTATGGGCTAATGATAACTTATCATGATAAAGATACAATCAAATGTCAGCGTTTCATGTTTATAAAAAATCTATTTTTTGAACCTTGTCCGATTTCGGACATTGACCGTAACATATGCATTAGTTGTCATTGAAAACAGACAGTTACATGAATTTAAAAATCTACCAGATGATCCAAGCCGCCATTTCCTAATTATCAGAACAAAAGAGACCGTATATATAGTACACCATACACAAGTGCTAGTTGTGCCGACTCAACGGCATAGATCTGTCGCGGTCCAGCGGCATGAATCGAATTCACTCTACCGTGCGTGAAGAAGTTTCACTTCACAATACATTTTCGCCCGGGATCAACAACATTATAAATTCCGGCACGCCGCTGAAAACCGTAACACGTGTATTGAAGTGACATCGATGCCGGATGACACAACGACACCAGGTTACGATAAACACGTGTCTTGAGCGGTCAGTTTGTAACGAGTCGTGTTGCATACGCTATGTAATATACAAGGTGGCACAGAGCGGTGTAATAGGACAGTCACAATAGTCCAGTCAATTAAGCAAATAAAAGGGGTCAACCTCGGAATGAGAGATAATAAGCTAGAAACTTGTATACACCTTCATTTTGGGGTTCTCAAAGTTGTCTCAAAAGTCTCATAAAATTTCGTGTCTGAGTCGTAAGTTATTCAAAGTCAAACGTCACAAAAATCGATTTTTTGCAATTATCTCGGTTCCTATAGCTCTAATGATGTTAACATCCATTATAAAAATTGTAGAGCATAAAATTTGCATTAAATTTTGTTCTAAACATTTTTTTATGCGCTCAACCGTTTGTAAACTAGAGAGCGCGCAGCGCTCAGCAGTACATACTGTAATGCAAAGTCAACTATGAATCTCGGTGAATAATACCTTGTATATCGTGAAAATATCATTGACAATAAATAATTTATATTATTTATTAGTTAGTACATTGTATTTAATAGCTTTTTACATATTTCTAATATATTCATTTAATAATACTTACCTAATTTGTATTTGTCAGTTGGTTCTGAGCCATTCTGTATATACCTATATCTATAAGCCACTCGTATGATCACTTAAGCCCGTAAGCAGAGCGTCCGCCGCTTGTGTCGGCCTCTGCTGATGAAAAATAACGACTGTTTCTTGCTTCTGATGTCCCGTCACATAATGGACACGCACGCGGACAGAATATCTACATTATCGACATTTTAAACTGCGACGGAACCCCGACCTGTTGATTTCGTTTCCTAGAAAATGTTTCAGTCTTTCGAGCATTTTTTCTAAAATGTTTTCCTATTTGTCTGTATCGGCATAATTCGAGAAAAAGTGTAGAAAATATTTTTGTAAATTACACTTTAACCAACAAATGCGTAACTCACCTGCAAATTAATATTTGTAATTTCTCTTCCTTCGGAAATAGGTGGCGATGAACGACGCTATCTGTCGGAATAATTTCTAATCTTTGTCAGTCTATATTTCCAAGGTAATTTTTCATTTTTCATATCACATGTCTCCCTTAACAAAGCATGCAAAATTAATTTTGTTTGTTGATTTAGACGCTTAATTTTATGCCCTGAAACTTTTCTATGAAGATTTTTTTGCGTAAAATATTTAGGCTAGCAGGAAATTAAAAAACTATGATCATCGCATACTATTTTCCCAGTAACGCCTAATCGTTTGATAAATATTGAGATTTAATTATAATTATACATACAGATAAGGGATGTTATAATATTTTATCCGCGTCTGTACATGTATTTAACGTACCTATATACCTATATGATGAAGCTTTTTACTTTCAGCTTTTATAAATAACACCTTATATGTCGCGATAGTCACTGAGCCGAAACTGTCAACGCACCCATATTTATAGCACACTTGATTTTCATATCATGATTGTTTCTCGAGTTTTCCCTGTATTTCAGACTATAGTGCCCGGTCCGGCTTCGCCCGAATTTGTTGATTTGATTTTAAATTGTCATATACTTATAATTATGACCTTTCAATTCCCATATTTAAGTAATTATTGAAACCGTAGTTGTCCAAAAACACCTAGCGACTTTGAAAACCGTCCATGAAAGTATTTTTTCTGTCTCGCGTTTTACATTTACAACATTCGGAAAGCAATTAACAAACAAACAATCAATTATGATCGAGAGACTTCAATGCTGCGTCAAGACACGAACCGGCACACAAAGCTCGATGTTTCTGTACCCAATTCGTTGCAACTACGGCTGAAGTTATTTGTCGATAATAATAATACAACTTCTATTTATCTAGGTATACTAATATATAACGCTGAAGAGTCAGTTTGTTTGTTTGTTTGTTTGAACGCGCTAATTTCAGGCACTACTGGTTCGAATTGATTTTTTTCTTATTTGTTGGATAGTCCATTTATCGAGGAAGGCTATGGGCTATATAATACCAATAGGAGCGGAGCATCAATGAAAAATGTTGCAAAATATAAAAATATAACTCAACATTTTTCCGTCTGACAGAAACTTTTGAACGGTAACTCCGATCATCATGAAATTTGGACACAACATTCATCTCGGTAAACTAAGATGAACGTGCGTACTTGTGTCTTCCCCCACCCATTCGATCTTTTGCACCCGGGTGAAACCGGGCGGGACGCTCTAGTCATATATAGAAGGAAAAAAGTTGTACCGATTTGAATGTGTTAATTCGCACACATCGTTTTTTTTCGTTTTAATGAGGGGAAGTGTACAATACATGTTTCATCAAGATGGGTACGAATTAACACAGACTAAATCGATTCTGGAGAAATCCATATAATAACAAAAGAATCTCAACAACGTGCAAACTAAAAAATTTAATGTATTACAGTCGAATTTCAGCCCCTAGGCGATCACTAATTGCTATAAGATATTAATTTTCAATATTGGCTAGCCCTAATCAGGACAATAACGAATGTGTCTCATTCACAATCTCTAGTTGACAGTAATTAATAGATTAATTATTTATTGACAGATACGAAAGAGACGGTATAGGAAACTTCAATGCTGTCAAAGAGAGATTTCAATGCTACCGTATAACAAAAACCCACATGCGAATTCCATGTCATAATTTTAATTCTTTAAAGTAATTAATTCATCAGCTGCTACAACTAGATACTTTCAAGTTATATATTATTATTTATGAACGTTTTATATTGTACTTAGAAATAACCTGACAACTGTTGTACGATGATTTGAATGTCAGAATAAGATGAAAATATTTTTTTGTTGGCCATTCACTTTGTTGATCACAATGGTCTTATTATAAAAGGGATATTTGAATGCTTAAACGGCGGCCCCGATTCAACAAAAGACGAGATTTAACGCTTTCGTTGCAACGCTAATTAACTAAACCTAAAATTAGATCTGTACATACCATTTTATCATCATCACTTATACCTATCATTTATCATCTGTTATTATAAGATATTTCTGTTTATTTTTAAAATTGTCAAATCTAGCCTAGGGGACGTCGTTAATTACGTGAGGTGTTTTTTTTTTTTTATTTTTCCATTTATGTTGGTAAGATGTGATGAGACCCCCCCTTACCCCACATGTACTTTGTTCTATAAGCTACGTCAATAATAAGCATATCTAAAAAAATTATATATTTTTCCAAATATCGCAAATCTTTTCATGTTTTCATGCGTTTTGCAAATATGCAACTTTTTATGACACTAAACGATTTTTGGCCCGTTTGATATTAACCGGACTTATAGAAAAAGTCAAGCTGAATCGATTCCGGCAATCCGCAACCCTGTATCACTTTTTGTTTCGGAGATATTATGAGCGTTTATTCATAATACGATGAAGGAAGGTTTTGGTTGAGGATCATAAATATATAAACTTTACCAATGTTTCGCTAGTGGCCAACGTTTCGAAAAATTTATTTTCATCTTCAGGGCCTATGAATTCTATTGAATCAACACTACTTTATGCTGAAGACATCAATTATTTATTCATAATATTAGAGAAAAACTAAAAAACGCTATAACTTGTAAACGATTAATGATACAGAGGTGGGAGTGGTCGGAATCGATTCAGCGCGATTTTTTCTATATAAGAATAGCCTCAGTTGTAAGTCGTATATAAGCAACTAGCGGTCCCGTCCGGTTTCACCCGGATGTAAAAGAACGAATGGGGAAAGGAGGAACATGAGTACACACATTCATCTTAGTTTACCGAGATGAATGTTGTGTCCAAATTTAATGATGATCGGAGTTACCGTTCAAAAGTTTTTTCGGACGGATAAATTTTGAGTTACATTTTTCATTGATGCTCCGCTCCTATTGGTCGTAGCGTGATATTAAATAGCATATAGCCTTCCTCGATAAATAGGGTATCCAACAATTTCAATTTTAACCAGTAGTTTCTGAGATTAGCGCGTTCAAACAAACAAACAAACAAATTCTTCAGCTTTATATATTTCTCGTTTTTTTTTTAACGGAACAAAGTTTGCTCTGTTTCATTTGATATTTATACATACTTATAGAAAAAGTCATTCTGAATAGATTTACGTAAGATAGAATAGTAAGAATAATGGCTAAATATTAGGACATGTTATATTTCCGTATCGTACAGGACATGCGCAGTGCAATGTATTAACAGGTGTGCCTTGGTCATAATTCTCATTCTTGACCGTAATTAATATGGCGCTGAGTGACATATCGAATTGCAAATCGATCAAATTAAATATAATTATTGTATTTGTTTGATTGCGAAATGCGACTTCTTACTTCTTTTATGTCCGTACAGCACCTGTGGGTTTCACGTGAAGTCAGGACAATTGATAACGGATTAGAACTACATTGCTAGGTACCTACTAGTGATGTGCCGGATATCCGTATCCGCGGATATCCGAGGGAGAAGAAAGATCCGTATCCGTTAGTTTTTGGCGGATCTTTTACCTTATTAATTTTCAATTCATAGATGAAATTTTATATATATAAAGGTGATTAGATAATAATGAAAAACTGTTAAATTCCATTCAGATTATTTTTTATTTTTTTAAATCGTATTTGGCACCTTTATATTGCAAACATTTATCGTAGTGAGTACCATACGGTCATACCAATAGTACATAACTCAAAGGTACTAAATCAACTATATCTTTATAATGAGATATTGCACATCGATCTTTGGAAAGAGACAATCTGTTATAAGAGTTAACTCTTAACTTAAAGAGGTCAATAACTTTTTCCCATAACAGATAGTCTCTTTCCAAAGGTCGATGTGCAATATTTACCGCCGCGTACTCTAAGAAAGTTAAGATCCGTATCCGTATTCGCGGAACTTGAAACCAAATATCCGTATTCAGATCCGTATCCGCGGATATACATTTTTAACGATCCGGCACATCACTAGTACCTACTATATGACAGGGGTGGCCAACTATATAAATGATCTTTTACAATAATTTCTTTTCATTTTAATGTTCTCTGATATGAGAGCCGCACCAAGTCCGACTTCGTTTTTTTTCTATTGTAAATGCTAAAAAATCGAGACAAAAATTATTTTAAGCTGAACCCATCTGTCTGAAGTTGAATATTAAAACTGAAAGAGACCAGAACAAAAAAGCAGCAGCTGATCGATCAACCACGTGTAGTATTTTAACAATTTAGGTATCAGAGTTTTGAACTGTGCGTATAGGTAATTTTAAACCGGCTTGTATAATCAGAATATTACAGGTAATTGATTTAATTGGTTCATATATGTATATATTGATACATTAGTAACATATATATGAATACGTGAATTATTATCTACTGTTAATAATATACATAAATACCTATGTACCGCGTACCTAGTAATCAATATTTCAAATAAGTACGGAAAATTAATTGCACCATTTTACATTCTAATATCACTACTCCTATCTACCTACATGAAAAAAAATGGAAAACTCTACAATTTCATCGAGGCATGTACGTCTAAAACTCGTTTTTTCGGTATGTAGTATGGAGGGTAGATGCAAGGAGGACTTATATTTTGAATTTGAATTTATTTACTTACTTTTACATATTATTATTTTTACAAAATATCATTATATGTAAGTTTTCCTACCCAACTTGGCAGAGCCAGAGATATGTTGAAAAAGTGTCCATCTAAATGCTGTAAATAACAAAAACTGTCCGGAATGGCGCTAGCGCTGCATCCGAGTATAAAATGAATTTAAGCATATCATAGCATAGTAGTTATAAACGAATTAAGTGCGCTGAGTTGGAAAATTTAGTATATTTAATGATTATAGTCGTTAAAAACACTGCAGTATAGAAACTGTTTACGTAGTTCAAAATAATTTAATAAATATAACCTACAAACCTGCTGTGAGATAGTATTATGAGTGATTTAATTTTTGTTAGCTTTTACTAATATTTTTTAGTCATTTTATAGTTTATTCATATCAGTATAACCGTTTATTTACTGTAATAGCTGCGGCGAAAGATGAAGCCACCGCGTCATAGTGACGTGAACGCATGCGCCCCGCCTTCTAGCTTGCTATTGGCTGTTTCGGAGATCCATGTGCGTCGAGATATTGAATGTTAATTTTCACTATCAGATAATATTAACAATTGGCCTGTGCTTCCATTTTCAGCAAAAACCAATAATAAAATTGTCTTTATGAAGTGAACTTGTTTTTTTTACACATCAGTATTCTGCCCTAAAAAGGCAAAGGGCAATAAGTGACATTTGTTGACAAAATGAGTTCATACGACAGCAGTAAGTGCCTCAACAATAATTTTATTGTCTTTAAAAAATGTTTCCCCCATGCTTTGGTTTCCATAATCTAAAATTCTGGACGGTCAAGACATTTTTAGTAAATCTTAATTTACTCAAATTCATAAGTTGGTCACTTACTGCCTTTTGCCTTTTTACGGCAGTATTAATGTTGTAGCAATAAACCACAACACTTAGCAGCGTTTCTCAAAATGTGTTCCGCGGGTGTTGGAAAGCTGATAATGTTTCGTTAAAAATTATTATTAATGATATACAAGCTTTGTATGATTTTAAAATGCTCCGTCAAACTGAAAACTATTTAAAATCTATCCAACAAAATAACAGGGATAGCCCGCTATAATTCCAGGAAAAGTTTGGTGTAGTCCATAGACAGCTGTCAATTTTTCGTCAAACACGCTGTATGTATATCTACATATGTACAAATAGTAAAATACATATATATTATTACGTATGGGACTTTTTATCAGATGTAATATTTAACATTCTCTGGCCATCAATTAGAGCACCCAGTTTCGCTGTTTGTGTCGTGACTTTTGCGGCCTTTCATAAAATATACAACGGAACACGGCTCACATAATAATATAAAGCACTCTGTTCACCTCTCTGTAACAGGCTTTCAGACCTTAACAATCATTCTGCAAAATGTGACATACGTACGTATGTACGTTATGCAATGATGTTTATATCTTGAGCGACCCGCAATTCTTTTAAACATGCGAAGAGCAGTTCTGAAAAATGACGAATGGAAATTCTATACATCTCTGTAACAGGCTTTCAGACCTTAACAATCATTCTGCAAAATGTGACATACGTACGTATGTACGTTATGCAATGATGTTTATACCTTGAGCGACCCGCAATTCTTTTAAACAAGCGAAGAGCAGTTCTAGAAAATGATGTATGGAAATTCTACCTCTCTGTAACTGGATTTCAGACCTTAACAATTATTCTGCAAAATGTGACACACGTACGTACGTACGTTATGCAATGATGTTTATATCTTGAGCGACCCGCAATTCTTTTAAACAAGCGAAGAGCAGTTCGAGAAAATTACGGATGGAAATTATACCTCTCTGTAACTGGATTTCAGACCTCAACAATTATTCTGCAAAATGTGACATACGTACGTGTGTACGTTATGCAATGATTTTTATGCCTTGAGCGACCCGCAATTCTTTTAAACAAGCGAAGAGCAGTTCGGCAAAAATACGAATGGAAATTCTACCTCTCTGTAACTGGCTTTCAGACCTTAACAATTATTCTGCAAAATGACATAGGTACGTACGTACGTACGTTATGCAATGATTTTTATATATTGAACGACCCAAGAGCAGTTCGGGAAAACAACGCATGGAATTTTCAGTCTCGAATCTATTTGTTCTGTTCTATTTGAATAGATTATAAGTTCTCTCCGAGTTATCTTTCAAACAAGTCAAGATATAGTCGGGAATATACTGACGAATATTTTTATTGTCTCACTTTAGCTCCTAGTAGCGCTCCGCAAGCTCTCCAAAACGACACCCGAATCCACGCTATATTAACTTAAAGTTTTACACAAAGCGAATTGATTACCGTCACGCGCGTGCACATACGCTTGTGCGATGACGTCACGGACAAAATAAATCCTGCGCGACGAACTCGTACAGACATGCTCCATTATCCGTTGTTATTGGCGTTTCAAATCTCATATTTTGTAACACAAGGAAGTTTGACACTGTACTTAACGAGCGAATAGATGTTTTCACGTCAAAAACTAGGAAAAATTGAGAAAATTTGTTCTGAAGATAAAGTAGCCACCCTGAATTCAAACACAATATTCGTGTATTTTAAATCAGGCCAATATTAAATGCCTTTCACACATTTGCTGTAGATGCGTTATCTCCTGTCTTCAATTCATCATTATAAATTAACATTGACATTATCAAAGAAAAGTAATTATTGTTGTTAATTATTTCATAACACCGAAACTCGTTCCCATCGAATCGACTGATCTCAGTCTACTGCTATTCAATCTTACGGGTAGCCAAGTTCGTAATGAAAGAATATATAACTTAGAATTATCAAAGAAATGTTTGGATATCTTAAGGCAATGAAACGATATGCTAAGACAATATCATCATATATATTAATACGCTAAGGTTAAAAATATTTGCCTCCCTTTTTAGAAAAAACCTCACAATTTCTCCACATAAATTATATATCATTTTACAGATAATTGCTTGCTCTACTGACATCGACAACTAAAAAATTTATTATTGCTTTTGTTTTTGTAAATTAATTAAAATACAGCAACGCTGAACAACGTTTGCCATCTGACGGTTTTAATTTTGAAACAACGTCAACACTTCGATCTGTCATCTGACCTTCATATTGTAATACAACAGACACAATACTGCACACTGCCATCTGACGGTTTTAATTTTGAAACAGCGAGCAACGCTGAACAACGTCACAGCAATGCTGCATGATGCCATCTGGCTTAGCTTAACGCTTTTGCTATTTGCGCCTCTATATGACAATTTTAGTAAAATATTTCTTCGATCTGTCATCTGAGCTTCATATTGTAATACAACAAAAAGAAGAACGTTATAAGCAGTGTGCAAAATTAGAAACGAATTGAATACCTGCAATCATATTTAAAAAATAATTTTGTAAAGTGATAATTATTATACTTATTTAGTGCGAATAATTCGCACAGGTCAGACTAGTTTAAAATAATATTATGACTACAAAAATGAGCGAGTGTAACCTTTACGCGCGATATTTAATTTGTTTTTACTTCTCTCGCTTTTTGGGAAATATTCACTCAAAAATTAAATCGCTCGTAAATTAAATTACCTGGGCTATGCTTATTGGTTCACGTCTATGCTTCACTTTTCGTTCAAGATGGTTTCTATAGATGCGTGTTGATGCCGCCATCTGTCAGTCGACGCCAATTACGTTTTTTATATGTCGATTTTCTATGCTTATTGGTTCGCGTCTATGCTTCACCTTTCGTTCAAGATGGTTTCTATAGATGCGTGTTGATGCCGCCATCTGTCAATCGACGCCAACTACATTTTTTATATGTCGATTTTCTATGCTTATTGGTTCGCGTCTATGCTTCACCTTTCGTTCAAGATGGTTTCTACAGATGCGTGTTGATGCTGCCATCTGTCAGTCGACGCCAACTACGTTTTTTATATGTCGATTTTCTATACTTATTGGTTCGCGTCTATGCATCACCTTTCGTTCAAGATGGTTTCTATAGTAGATGCGTGTTGATGTCGCCATCTGTCAGTCGACGTCAACTACGTTTTTTATATGTCGATTTTCTATGCTTATTGGTTCGCGTCTATGCTTCACCTTTCGTTCAAGATGGTTTCTATAGATGCGTGTTGATGCCGCCATCTGTCAATCGACGCCAACTACATTTTTTATATGTCGATTTTCTATGCTTATTGGTTCGCGTCTATGCTTCACCTTTCGTTCAAGATGGTTTCTACAGATGCGTGTTGATGCTGCCATCTGTCAGTCGACGCCAACTACGTTTTTTATATGTCGATTTTCTATACTTATTGGTTCGCGTCTATATGCTTCACCTTTCATTCAAGATGGTTCTATAGATGCGTGTTGATGCCGCCATCTGTCAGTCGACGCCAACTACGTTTTTTATATGTCGATTTTCTATGCTTATTGGTTCGCGTCTATGCATCACCTTTCGTTCAAGATGGTTTCTATAGTAGATGCGTGTTGATGTCGCCATCTGTCAGTCGACGTCAACTACGTTTTTTATATGTCGATTTTGTCTTATTTGAAATACAGTAGTACTAACTGAAAATAATCTTAACACAAGCGACTAACCGATATTAACACGTACCTGTTACGTATAATAACATTATGTTATAGATGTAGTATTATTCGATTACCGCTCGGGCATTTCAAATAGAGCTTCTGTTATTATTTAAATGATCGATTCAAAGCATTTCCAGCAGCGTCATTGGCGGTATCTTTATTATCTTCATTTGTTTTTTTTGTATGCAGCAGTCTACTGTTTTTTACTTACGTTACTTGTAACCTGTCATTCGTTTGTTTTTGACGTGATAACGTCTTATAAATTGATGAAACACCGGCTGCACGCACGAAAAAGTGTCACGTTCCGCCTGAGCCTGAGCGTGAAAGCGAGAGCGCGGTATAAGCGATAGAGAGGCACGATCGGCCCAAGCGTCGGCTTGTACGCATTTCGCTCTCTTCTCGCGCGACGTCAGAGAGTTCATCAATGTTTCTTTATGACGTTATCACGTAAAACTATCGTCCGTAAACCGACTTTACAGACAACCAATTTTTTTAATAACGAAAAAGTCAACACCTTGGAATAACTTTCAGAAGCAAATAAAATGTTTTTAGAAAAGATTGTTTTAAAATTTGAAACGAAATATACTTTCTTGTGCAATTTCCGCTTCGAATTAACATTTTTCTAGGCACTTTAACATCAAAATAGAGTTGGGGAATAAATAACTTCACGATGAAATAATCACAGTGACCGCAGTCGTCTAAAATGATCACTGTGATCTGACAATAGATAACTACGCTCCAAAGTAACGTATAGGTAGTTCTAAATCACCGCAATCACGACGGTCGCTCCAGCCGAGTAGCCTACGTAACGTCCGACCGAGTGTTTGCTCGGTCGGGATCGACGTGACAAAGTCACAATGATTTTTCACTGTGATTTTTGTGTAACTGAAATAACAGTCACTGTGATCACATAGTAACGGCTTTTCACATGTGTTACATCAAAATTTTGCTTGAAAGAACAACGACATTATAAAAACCAATAATACGATCACAATCTAAGATGATTGTCAAGTCAGATTTTCTAACAATGAAGTAATGATTGGCTGTTATTTAAAAAACATGATTTTAAACATACGAATGTAATTCATATCACGAAATGCTTTAGAAGCCGACAATTAAATATCTTTTTAAATCAATTAGTAATTAATGTTATTCTGACGCTAGATCAAAGCCGCGCTATGATGAGTTAGCTATTTCTAGCGTCCATTTATGAATAAAACAACGATTTACCTACATCGGCGCTTTGAGAATTGATTCGTAATTTTCACACACTTGACTTGTAAAACAGATCGGGATTCAAAATTGAGTTAATCCTTGCTAATGTAAAGTTGAATTTTTTTATTGTGTTTTTTTTTAGGGCTGTCGCGAATGTACTTGTAACGAATGCGAGAGAAAAAAAAGATCGTATTGCAAATAAATATTATTTTGCACATCTATACTAATATTATGAAGAGATAAAGTTTGGAAGTTGGAGGTAACCTCCGAAACTACCTACTCATCCGATTTCAAAATTTTTTTCACCAATATTTAGAACGGACTTTCAGGATTGACATGGGCTATATATTATCGTGTTAAAATAAAAGAGCTTTTCGTGGAACGCAAGTCGACGAAAACACGGTAACAATCTACAAATTCGAGCGAAGCCGAACCGGGCCGCTAGTTCCGTATAAAATAGCTACTTTTCATATCTGTATAGCGATAGTAACATGATAGTAACTATCTTAAGTGTCATAGAAACCTTTTTTAGTGTTAGATCCTTCTAGTTAAGTCCGCTGCACACGAGGCTGGATTTGCCTCTAGGTTCCTTGCTAGATTTCACTACTACTTTTCTGTGTTGGTTTTCTTGATTGCTATTATGTGCTCGCTTCACATGAGACGTAGATTCGGTGCGCGCGCAGTGATGGAACGGTAACAAAAGTGCATGTTTATTGTCTCTGAACAGAACACACACTATGGCATAGTGTTTGTTTGTGGGCGTTTGTTCAAGTCGCCTACGTGACAAGATACTTCTTTCTGGATACCTAGCAAGAAAAAATAGCCCCTGTTCTAATTTTGAAAACTATCTTGTGAGCTAGCAGGCGAGCCCGTCATTTACTGCTTTTATACTCAGCCTACCGGCCAGCAGAAGTCCAAGCAGTGTTTCTAGCCTCGTGTGCAGCGACCTTTAGAGGCGATTGCAATGATCGCAAGCAAACTTTTTCGATTTTACTTTAAGAAATCTTGCGTTGGCTGCGAATGAACAGTAATATACAGTCAATTACAGACAAATGGATAGCTGCAATAAAAGCAGCTGGTGCACTGTAACCAATCTATAATTTTTCAATTGTCATTTAATTGAAAATATATAAAACAGTTGCTGATAAATAGTCTGCACATTGAATAGATGTATCATTATTATTCATCTATGCACATATCATGTTAGCCTACTGTGCCTACACTGCACTCCGTCTTTATATTATGTGGCTTCATGCTTGTCGCTCATATTTTACCAAATCATTTAAAAATTACTGCATATCGCGGATGGCGCCACGTCTTTTATTATAGTAGACGAGCCTTTATCGCCGACTTCACTCGCGTAAACGCTCTCCTTCAATGGAAGATTAGTTTCTGAACCTGGAGGTCGACATCAGATATACGGGGGTCGCAGACGATCACAAAAATATAACGATGTTTGGATGAAGAAATTCTTCGTAGCATAGGATAGAAAAGCAATACTATTATATAATAAATGCAATCTCTACCATAGTTTTGCTTTTTTTCTGATTCTAATCTACGAAGAATTTAACGTCATAATCAACCAAGGATCATATTTATCTCTTCGTTAAATATAACACTTAGCTAGGTATATATTACTATAGCTGCCCGGTTCGGCTTCGTTCGAATTTGTAGATTACCACCATTTTTTTTTGTCGACTTACGTTGCGAAATTGGTCTCCACGAAAAGCGCTTTTAACTCGATAATATATAGCCTATGTCCACCTTGAAGGTCCATTCTAAATATTGGTGGAAAAAAATTGAAATCGGATGAGTAGTTTCGGAGATTATCTCCTACATCCAAACTCACAAGCTTTACTTCTTTATGATATTAGTAGGTGTAGATTTGTAGATTACCACTCGTGCGTATATGACTCCTGTGACTTCACAACACTAGATATACGAATATAGTACGCGCCACGAATCTAAAAGGCTCGGAAGTTAGATGCGAGTGCAGGCTTGCGCTTGTACAGTCTGTTGAAAAACTTCAAACTCACAACTCAACAAAACTAACATAGCAACGTGACAATAGCGTACTCGACTGTGCTTTAAAGCAGGAAAGCGACAAGTGACAAAGGCAACGAGCGATCACGGCCAATCACCGACGAGCGCACATTCCGGAGGTGGTGGGAGTATCAACGGCTCTAAAATGTGCCTTTGCGACGCTGTTTGTGACTAACTTCCGAACCTTTTAGATCCGTGGCGCGTACTATACAGCTTGCGTCATACTATTTGATATAAAAATGAAGCTGTTTATTTTTGAGTGAATCATTTTATTGTTTGTAATCAGAAAGGTTTTAGAATTATTAGAGTCAATTTATGCGATCGCAGTAATAAATTACACTAATTAAAATACAGAAACAAATGACAGTGCAGCAAAACAAAAAAGGAACGTAATTAAACAAGAGAATACATTCAAATGAGTCAGGGTTGAAAGTGGCAATGGAAATAAATCAAATGAATCCCCAAGTACAGAACGGTTGGGAAAATATGCGATCTTTAAAAGAAACTGCTGTCCTCTGTTTCTGATCTCTAAGACAGATGACTGATTGATTAGTGATTGGTTGCAGATTGAATAAAACCGACAAGTGAATAACGCCGATAGTATTTCTTGTATAGATCGGACTTTATCGTATAACATTCTGTGCGTATGCGTTCTCGGAACGTGTGCATTCGATTGTTTTTTTGTTATTGTTTCTTTTGTTTTATTCTTGTATCTTCAATTGCATTTTTTCCTATTGAATTCTAATAAAGTATCGGAACATTCCTGAGCAATAAAAATTAATTGCAAAAATCAATTTTTTTATCGCGGTAGATTTCGAAGAGCAAAATGGTCTTTATACTAGTGGCTATCAAACTTTTATATGCCAAGCCTCTGTATTTCATTTTTGGAGCTTACCCCTTAAGAAACGATTTTGAGTTATAAAACCCGGTACGGAAATTTTATGAGTAGTAAAATCAATTGGCGAGGCGTTACGCTCCACCGCTTCAAGTGTGGCGTTACCCTCCACCGCTTTAAAAGAAGCAAATACAGTGGTACCTCGACATACGAGTTTAATTCGTTCCGCAACCTTGCTCGTATCTTGAATTACTCGTATCTCGAAGCAAATTTCCCCATACAAAACAATTGAACTATCATTAATCCGTTCCAACCCCCAAAATTTCACCCCAGTTTGAATAATAAAAACGTACTTATAAATGACAAATATTTATTGTACAAAAACAAAAAAGAGAATGTAAAGAAATAAATTAGATATCCTCACTGGTCTTTGCCTTTTTCGCTACATTTTTCTCGCTTTCACCTGTAGGCCGTTTAGAAAAAAAACATGTCCAAGGAGGTTTGTTTCTTCCTCCCTCTCAGAATGTTCCGGAAATGAGTTAGGCAAGTGTCATTAAACCTGCTAAACCGAACTCGTATCTCGAATTTCGCTCGTAACTCAAAGCAAAAAATACATTATACTGTAAAACACAGCGTATCTAAGGAGCTGACACACACACACACACACTTTTTTTTAATGCGTACAAAGGTAAACAATTACCGGAGGTCGTATTTATAAGTCGTTTGTCTTCAATTTTAGAAAGTTTGTTACCCATAATGTCTTATCCCCTGCATTCTTCGATTGTTCTTCAACATAAACTAAACGTGCCTTTTTTTTCTAGGTGAAAAACCGTACCAATGTACCTGGGAAGGATGCACTTGGAAGTTCGCCCGTTCGGACGAGTTGACTCGTCATTATCGCAAACACACCGGCCAGAAACCGTTCCAGTGTCATCTGTGTCAGCGTTCGTTCAGCCGTTCAGATCACCTCTCGCTTCACATGAAGAGGCATTGATAGAAAATAAGAAGTATTTCATGTATGTAGCATACAATTATTCTTTACATATTAATATTTAAAAGACAACGTCGGTTTGTCTGGCGCTATAAGCTCGGATAATTTCGGATTAGTAGAGGAAATGTTTGGAAAGAATATCTCGGGACGATGTAATTCCTTAGACTCGTTGGATGCATACGGATAATTATTAAAGTGAAACTTTTATTCTATCGCCCCGAATTTTTCTGGCCGTCTGTTGCATGTCGCATTACAGGCGGCCGCGGAGTAGGGGTAAAGTGAAAGGCGTTCGGAGTAGGCGCTCGGTAGAGCAGCCAAGGCCAATATGGCGGCGCCCATGGTTAGCATCAGCTGACCGTGTAGTATGTTATAACACATAGTCAGTCTGTCATGCGGGCAAGTGCTGTACAGTGTTTACATGTTTTTATTCGTGTATTCATGTGAATATTGTTGTTTATAATTAATCGTGATGGATAAGTGTCTACAATCCAACGCCTACAATCCAATAAAAGTTTCACTTGCGTCGTGGTTTCTTAAAACCACACAACTGTTTTTATTATGAAGTAGTACCAAAATAAACGAACCAGAAAATTGATAGTCTTAAAGACAAATACAGTCACCGAATTTAGAAAGTGGTCGTAGGATCTTCTCTGTTAGACAAAACCATCATTACCTGTTTTTATCCCCGTACCTATATACGCTGGGTGCAGCCCTGCCTACCGCCCGACATTTTTCATGGTATTGTAACACCGTCTCAAATGACACAACAACAATTAAACGAAACCTTCAATTATCGAAATTTTATACCAAGTTAAGGAGATATTATAGTGTTGTTGCACTGAAAAAAACATATTGAGTATAATTATTATTTGGAAAAATGTAAAAAAAATATATTATTCAACGTTCCCTTCCACGAATACTACAAGCGCCGCTAGCGGGCAATAGAGCGGGAGCGAACTGCCTTGTTATTATTGTTTTAAAGCGTGAATCTTCTTAATAAGCGATATGGCAGGGCGGGCGACGAAAACGGCATATGACGACCACATGAAATCATATACTCTATGCACGATTGATTGCTTCATTTAGTCCATAGCTCACGCTGCGATCGATTCACCCTGCACCCGGCCAATAGTTTGAACGGGGCTAGTTTGAGAAAAGCTACATATACTATAATATTGTAGACGAACACAAATCATAACAGAACTCGCTGCAATATTTTTACTTTATGAATTGCAAATATAAAATAAAGTTGATCGATAATCGAGTCGGTGGTGAAAAACGTTGACAGATTCCAGTTATCTGTCAATCATGATCTGTTTGACGAATTGCTAATAAAAAATTGTTATGCTATGCAAATAAAACCTGTTGATATCAATAATTAATAATAATTTACAGTGAAATCACATTTTTTGACGCCATCGCTTGCTTTTTCTTTTGAAATAAACTCGACTCTAATTTTAACAGTTTGTTGTCCGATTCAAAAATTATTAACAGAAACAAAAACATTCAAATCGGTCCGGCCATTCCTGAGTAATCGCTACATTTAAAAAACAGATGAAAGGCGCAGTTCGGGTCCGCGTCGTAGATGTTTCGTGAAATTCATTCACGCGCTTGCGCCTACTCTCGTGCAGGCAAAACAAATCCTGCGCGTCAAACACGTTCAGTTCAAGCATTATTATTAGTCTCGTGGTTGCATATATAATATATTTAATAATTTACTAAATTAATCATTGCCTATCTAGTATCTACTCAATGTGCGGTGAGCGAATTGGCAAAAAAGCGTATCGAAAATATATCTGCGTCTCTTTTTTCGATGTAATTCCTTGATTTCTCCGATGATAGGGATTGGTTGATGTACTTGCATTCAATCTGCATAAAGTATCTCTGTTTCAAAAACTTTGTCTTTTTCTATGACGTTAACATGAGCGTACCCAGCTTTTGGCCTAGGAGGGAGCAAATTAGAAATCCGCGTAAAAAAAGACAGAAGTATATGTTTGCACCCTAATGGCCCGATCGCGATTTTATGCCTATGCTCAGTATAGAAGTCAAAGTATATGCGTAGTTATTAACGATTCTAATCTAACGGTATTTTGTAACGAAAGTTCGACCGGCCTCCACTGTAAAAAGCGAATAGACGTTTTCAAGTCAAAGAAAATTCATACGAGTCAAATTGATAACCTACCTAATTTTTGAAATCGTTTAACAATAATTTTTTTTCTTCTGAATTCTCAAAAATCACAACGTAACATTATTTTTGCCTTCACTTTAATCAATCTTTTACATTACCTTGTACAATAATTATTTCACCACTATTGATAAAGTTACAAAACTTTACTGTAAACATGTCAGGTTATTTGTAATGTATAAGGTTTTTTTTTACATATTTTATCAAACAGTATATAGTTTATGTTAACATGTTTTTTTAGCAAAGCCATTTCAAATATGAAACATGAATTAGTTTTTATATCTCGTGTGCATATCCTGTCAAAGAAATAAATGATAGATACTGAAATGTTTTCATTTATTATAATCGACAAATTGTTTAAACGTTTTTGCAATTAGTAGTAACTATTTCATGTTTACTTTGCTATATGAATCTCTTCTGCATTGTTTAATATAGCCCTTAACATATAAATCCCTGACAATTGTTTTACATACTAGCCGTTACCAGCGGCTTCGCGCGCGATTAAGACGAAACATGGATGCGTTCCAATTATTTGGCATAGTTACTCCTTTTTCAGTGTAGACACCCACTAAAAACGGATATATACACTCTTTCCCTCTCTTTCTCTAAAAATATTATGTTGACCTTCCCATCTACGCAGCCACCCACCCACGTAACAGCTCACACCCATATTAAGTATATGTGATGGTAAGTGAAAAATTCGTTTTGAGTAGGATTTACATAAAACCCATTTTTAGTGGGTATCTACGTAGAGAAAGGAGTAGGGGAGGACGGGGTCAACTGTAACACGGGTCAATTGTAACAGTGACTATTTTAGTGACATCTACCAACAAAATGAGAAAATGATTCTGCTGCATTGATGTACATTCAGTCACCAGTGACTGAATGTACGTAAATGTAGTAGTATCGTGTTCTTATTTCGTTGGTAGATGTCACTAAAATAGTCACTGTTACAATTGACCCGTGTTACAGTTGACCCCGTCCTCCCCTAACTATGCCAAATTTCAAGTCAATCGGGCGTATAGTTTTGGAGATGCCGTGATGAGTCAGTAATTGAGTCAGTCAGTCAGTCAGTGAGTGGTATTTCGCTTATGTAGATATAACGAGCAGACATCTTATAAACTTCCAGAAAATGACACTTCGAGTTTATTTCTTTTTTAACCGACTTAAAAAAGAGGGTGTCAATTCGTCATGTACATTTTTTTATACTAGAAAAAGGTAAGAATACAGTTAATTATCTTGTAGTCACATAAAATAAATGCATATCAATTTTTCTGGTTCGTTCTTTGAAAAAAACAACAACAAAGATAAACGGTGAATGAATTAACTGGGATAAAAAATGTATCCGATTTATAAATTGATGTCAACTGTTTAACATCAGTTTTTTTTTAATGGAATTACAAAAATCGGTTAACAGTAAAGAGGAATAGTTTGAGGTCCTTAATTTTCCTGAATTAGTAGGAAGTATGTTTTTTTTTTTAATTTTTAATTGTGAGGGATTCGAAAGGCATTAGCCGCGTACACGGCCCCAAAGTTGTTTAATGTACAACAACAAAATTTGAAGTGGAGGAACAGCAAACTGTGGTTTTTAACTTACAAAAGAAACGTTGGAGTTAACCAATCTCGTCGTTTAAGAGATTTGGGATATTTATTTTTTTGCTAAATCAATATGGCTTCCGTTACGACTGTCAAGTGTTTACTTAATATCTAAGTGATCATAACCTCCGCTTCAAATTTGTACCACTATTTAATGTTATTATTAGACAGGGGATATTTTTGTCTAGAAACGTTACGACCGCGAACGCGAATGCCAATTTACACACATCAGTACCGTGTCCGTTCAGTGTCAGTGAAAAATGATTTCAATTGTAGCGTCTTTCACGTTCAGTGCTGCTTCAGTATCCGTGCCGTAATAATTTATATCACTGAGCCAACGGCACTTTTATACAGTTTTCACTGAGTAGTGTTTTTGATTGTAGTGAGAAAACAACGTGAAATAAAATTAATAACGAAACGACTGGAGACGTACTGGATTATGAATATGTGTCACTGACGTAGTACGTGCGTCACTGATACGGCACGGATACGGTACGGATGTACGTAAATTGACCTTATTGGTACTGAATAAGATGCGTTTGCTATATTACTGTAGTGTAGATAATTCCGTGTTTACACTGAAAAGTGTAGGTGTTCTAGCAGTTAAAGTTTAAACATCTGTCACGTGATCTATTCCAAGCAGGTAAATGTATCTCAAACGCAATAGTGTCAAAAGTGTTAGTACTTTGTACACTGGAACAAGATACCAAACACACATAATATTTTGTGTCCAGATCCGGTTTTAATGTTTTTTTAGACTGAGCTGTCCATTGTTTAATTATTGTTAGAATTAGTTTTATTGGAAAAATGCTAAAAAACCCCTAATTTTATGAAACGCATTGCCAGTATATAAATAATATAAAAATAAAATATTTATAAATTTATTAAATAATATACAGAACAAAAGTGTCTAATTTTAATACCAGAATTAATAATCGGTATTATTTAGACGAATATTGTGTACAATAATTTGTTATCAATTTTATTATAAATGTTTTTAGTAAATCAATGATTTAAATTCTATATACACTGTACATTATAAACATAAAGAGATAAATAATATATATATATATATATTTTACACATATAAATATTAAATATAAATTTTATTATTCTGTAAATTTTTAATATTAATAATTGATTAAGTAAATAAATAGATAGATAGATAGCAAATGGGTTCTAGAAACCACATTTTGACATGGTGCCAGTAATAAAGGTCTAGTATTACTTTTTAAGTAAAAAAAAATATGTAGGTCTATTAGTTTAGCGAATAATTATAACGCGTCTGGTGATGGAAATTTAAAAAAAAATGCAGGTCATTTTGACTAAGTTTTTGAATTAAAAGAAAATTGTTTTTTTTTTGTAAACAAATAATGCAATGGTTATTGTATTACGTTATTTCCATCACACTATTGAAAAGTCTTCCATTTTCTAAACTGTTTTTCAAATTTAATTATTCACTATTTACAGATTTAAAACTGTCGAGATTTTATTGATCGATATAGGTCTTGCCTCGTTATTCTTAATAAAATACAATTAATAAATTTTTTTCACAATATTTTGGCTCTAATGTTATTTTGTAATTCGACACTGTAAAATTTGAAGTGATTGAAATCTGACAAGTCAAACATTCCAGATTTATGTATTTATATTTTATACTTTAGTGATTGAAAATTATTATAAATTTGAAAAACAGGAATCAAAATCACCTTTAATAATATATTTTAGAGATATATTTATAAAAATTCCGTTGCAATATTATAGATTAAGGTTTTTATAATTTATGTTATAATATATATATTTTTTTTGTAAATACTTATGCTTATTTTTGGAATTGGGCATTATTTACTTTGTATTTAAACATTTTGGTGCTTTACAACTATTGTTATATGCAAATATGTTTAACGAAATTAAGGTCAGTAGTAAAAAGGTCAGTTATCATTATAATTATTTTTTATTTTAATATTTTTTTTTTGTTTAAATATATATTCAAATATTGCTATTTTAATTATGGGCCAGTATAAATAATAAATTTAAAGAAAATCGTCAATGGTTACAAGAACAGAAATTCATTTATTGTAGATTATAGACGCTCAACAACTGAGATCCTTATCGTAGATTCATATATTCTTAAACGATCAAATTTCAATATAAATAACCCGGTGATTTTTAACTTTCTCGTAAGTAATTATTGTGGATCATTTTAAGACATTGACTTATTATTTACAATTATTATTTATTGAATAAAAAAATATCGTAAAGGCTCGACTCGTGACTTAATACTGCCTCCAAAAATGTACATGTCTCCAAATGCAGCTATTCATACTATAGCGACGCGATTCAGCATCGCAGCGGTGCTTCGGAAAGCTTCGTGTACTGTCGGGTCGTGAGAAACGAGTATATAGCTCATTTTTTCTTAATAATATGATGGACTCTGTTTTTGTAACCATTTTGTTTCCTTTAATATCTAATAATGTTTTGTTTTTTTACAAAACATTAAGTTTTTATCTCACGTTTTGTTTTGTATTTTTTATTTGATGTTGTTTTCTTATGAATTATTGTGATTTGTTATCAAATAGTTTCATTCCAAATCTTTTCCAAAACGATTTTCAACCCGACATTGATTTAGTGAGATAAATTATTAGAACACTGATAGATTTTATGGATCTCTTTAACATAATTACCTAATTTTTTAATTTTATTTTCATTTTTTAAGTTCGCCGATATGGGTAATTTTCAAGTAGAATAAATGCTATATTTTCTGTTCCATGAGAGCCATTCGTTCAGATTTATTCGCAGCCTTCTGAATCAAAAAATAGTTTCAGGCTGAAGCCTGAAACTATTTTATTTTATTCAGTTGAAGTTTTGAACCGTCTAAACATGACGTCTAATAATTACATGAGATGGCTGTGAGTTTTACAGCAAGAAACAATAATATTTAAAAATAAATTAACGGAACAGTATACCTAATTCGTTAAATATATAATTTTATTTATAATAATCTATCATTCCAGTATCTTAATTTTGAAATTAAATGCAGGAAAAAAAGAAATATTGAATATTTCTGGTAAATATAGTAATGTTCCTAAAATATAAATGTTATACTGAAAAAATTATAATATTTATAATAAAATTATTATACGGATATTATTAAAATAACACATACGTAAACATTATTGATTGACACCTGCACTTCTTTATCTATCACACTTATATATCTATAAATTTAAAAGTTTTCTAGTTTTCAGAACACACTTCCAAAATTTCTGTCTATGCCCCTGAGTTTAAGAACAATTACTTTTCTCCTAGCACTTCACCGACCTTAGGACCCCCAAGTCACGACTGCATAATAACATTACGCATTGTATAAAATTACTTTTATAAATATCTGGGTTAAGCCCCTGGAATTCGAAAAGATAAAGAAGTGTATGTGCGATAATAAAAGTTATTTAACATAAGTGTTGTTAATTCGAAGCAGATCTGAGAGATTCTCCATATTTATAAAAAAAAGATGGTCCGTCATTATTGGGAATATTATAATTTTTAAATTCTATGTAATTAGCATATATATGTAAAGCTGGACTCTTCAAAAAAAGTCGTCCATACCTATATATTATTCAAAAGCGTCCGTAGAAATTTTTTAGTTAAAATTCCAAACGTCGTAGCTTCTTAGAAAAAGCTTCGACAATGTTTTAAAAAAATATATATACAGTGTAAACTCCATTTAACGTCACTCGATATAACGACAAACTCCTTAAAACGTCGAAATTGCTTAACTCTAGTTGGTTTACCGTGTTGCTCATACAATGATACACTCTAAATAACGACACACCCTCTCTAAATAACAACAATGCGTCATCATTAAGCAATAAACAGTGCTTGTTTGTTATTTTGTTGCTTTAGTGTCGGCATCATGCGTGCAGAAGACTCTAAGAAATTCGTTATTTTATATATTAAAAAAATATTGATGGGTTATTTCTACTCTCCGTTTAACGATAACCGTCCCTTGAGTGTCGCTATATAGAGTTTACACTGTATAAATAAATAGGATTTGTGCTCTTCTGTGACTTTCACGCGGACGCCTATGATATTATCTAAGAATGAAAATGTAGCGTGCTGCACGTAACGTACATACATTTTAGAAACTTCGATTATTCGATCTGTACTATAACTTCGTCTTTCCGAATAATCGAGGCTCTACTGTATTGCTAAGTGTACCTTAAAAAACGTGTTAAAATAAATAAATGTTGACCCTACTTTGTTTTTTTCTTTCTTTTAACGTTTAAAAATTAACCTCGTTATTTTTCACGTAGGTCAGAAAATTAATACACAAGAATTTTGGTTCATTACGAAAATAGCTACACGGGCAAAACAGCAATTTCTACCAGAGGCGAGTGAAGACCCAATCTGACTTGGGGCTTTCTTTGGCAGTGAACAGATGAACACATAAATCGCCAAAGCTCCCTTCATTTAGAGCTAGCAAACCCACAGTATCAGGATTGTGCGATAGCGTAAGACCTTTACACTTTTTTGAAAAATTTGTTATGCTCAGTGAAAACACAAATTTTGGGCACTCGATACCTGCGAGCAGACGTAGGAAAATCAAGAAGCATCCACTTTCAACTGCATTTAATTAATCGAGTGTCTCACGCAGTGTCTCCACAGTGGAGGAGAAAGAAATTTATTTTCTGTTTTCTAGTACGTCGACATAATAATAATAATGCGTTTAACGTCCGTTTCTCGACTTTATGTCATAACAGACGCCATTCGCACCATTACTATTTTCCATCTATCACACTTCCCGTTATTTTCTACATTTTTTCAACTTCCACTTAATGTCTTTTAGTGTTCCGCACAGAAATTGAAAAAACGGAACACTTTTAAGCTCACTCGGCTGTCCGTCCGTCCGTTACAAGTTTCTAAAGTCAAATTCAAATATCCTAAACTAACAACATACGAGGAAATTTATAGTTCAAGGATTGGTTCACAAGAAAATCAATAATATTCTTATGTTATAAAATAATTGCTGAACCCTTTTCTCCAAGTTTTTTGTGAGAATTAGTTTTAATTTCATACTAAAAACAAAAAAATATATGAATATTTAAAATTTAAAATAGGGGAATGTTGTATAAAGAGTTCCAACGTAATTGCGTATGAATTCAAAAGTTTTTTAACTTTAATGTTATTTTTGTTCAAATAAATAAAATTGTCGATCAATTTTTTTTTCAGACTATAAGTAATATATTGGCACAAAAAATAAAATTTTTCATTAATTTTCGATAATTGATTAACTTCATTCTATTATAAAATAAGTAGACATATACTAATTAATTTTTATACTTTTTAGATTATTTCTGAAGAAGATCCAAATTCGGATCGAAACGTCATCTTTTGTAATATTGATTTATTATTTTATTTTTTGTATCAATATATGGTCTGAAACAAAATTGGTCTACAATTTTATTTATTTGAAAAGTTCTATTCAGACGTTAATCAAAGATTTTAATTATTGAATTTGTATTGACGATAGCTGAACCCTACAACTTTGTTTATTTGGGAGATAATTTTTCACATTATGCATCACAGGATACGAACCGTCATTCGAGCGAGAGTCATTTGTAAATGTGAATCTAATTTTTCCTGTTTGTTTAATAAAGTTAAATAGAACTTTTCTGCATAGTTTTATGCCCATAAACTTCAGAAAAGCACATCAATTGCAGGTCAATTATTACCAATCTCATTATAATGTCAAATTTTTAATTACGGAACATAAGGTAATAATATATTAAATTTACTGAGCAATAAATTTGTATATTATTACGTTGCGTTCCGTTAAATTAGAATTAGTGTCGTAATGAATTATATTTTAACGAGTCGTGACAATACGAGAGCCAGTGAGTTTTAATAGTCATAATATCATCAGCGGAATTGCGAGCGTAAAGTTTTAAGACATGTTGATGTGTGTCAAAATAAAGAAAAACAGGATTTCTAACGAATAGTCTAAGATCCCGATTTGGCTGGATCTTTATCCATCGAGTCTTAAACCCTATATAACTGCAGAATACTGATTCGAAGGTGCCTGTCTACCTGGTTTTATGCCAG
The DNA here is from genome assembly GCA_963575645.1 of Xanthostigma xanthostigma. Taxonomy (NCBI): domain Eukaryota; kingdom Metazoa; phylum Arthropoda; class Insecta; order Raphidioptera; family Raphidiidae; genus Xanthostigma; species Xanthostigma xanthostigma. Next base: position 18,894,588 of record OY754474.1, read on the forward strand.
GAATCAATATGTCGACAAAAACTTTGGCATTTTATATACATATATTTTACATTCGATTGGTAATAAATTTATCTGAAAACGCGATAACTACATTCCAGAAATAAAATTAATAATTTTAATTTTTGAAGTGAAAACTTCTTTAGCGGCGTTGTACACTTTTTTTGTAATGGATAAAAAATGATAAACTCGCGTTAAACACGTGACCTGATCGAAAATTCGTATAAGACGAAAACTTTTATTTATACAACGTTAGACATCTAGCGTTGAAATATCGTACATAAAAATGCAATCTATGATACAAACCATTTTGATCGAAGATTCGTAAGACGTTAATATTCAAGTTTTCACTTCTGCCGGCACTCCCGGAGTGCAAAGGGGTTTTTTTTTATTAAAAATAGCTGTGCCAAGAAATAGAATGTCAACCAAATCAATGTTCCTTTATCAATACATTATATTATCAAAATTCAAATTTCATTAGAAAACTCGATGGATGAAGATCGAGCCAAATCGGGATCTTGTACCGATATAATAATGAGGTAAAGTTTGGGTGTAGGAGGTAATCTTCAAAACTAATCATCCGATTTCAAAAATTTTTCCACCAATATTTAGAATGGACCTTCAGGATGGACACAGACTATATATTATCGCATTAAAATTTTCGTGGAGACCAATTTTGCAACGTAAGTCAACGAAATAACGGTGGCAGTCTACAAATTCGGGCGAAGCCGGACCGGACCGCTAGTGATTAATAAATGTAGGTATCGCAGACACACGATATACGTAAAAGTTAAAGTATCGTTTTAGAAATCACACGGTATATTTCTACAGAATATTTTTTTTTGCTTCTTTAATTTTTTTGTTTTAATAATTGTAGGTACGTATATTGATTTTAAATGTCGTAATTATTTAATTGCTTTCAAAACCGATATAAAAATAAAATATCCGGTTCCATTTTTCATTGTTGTGCCTACTAGCGCTGCGGGGATAAAATCGTTTCTTAAAAATGAATTATTTTCAAAATCAACATAAAATACAGAACTGGTTTTACATTATATGCGGGTTGAATTATTTCTATATTTCCGAAAAAAACGGCTTTAAAAATGTCGTAATAAACATGTATAGCAATTTTGTTGATTTCGGTTTTTTGTTGTATAATATATTTCTTCTCATTGATAATATTAAAAATGAAGATAAATATGATAAGATGTTTAACTACGCTAGTATAACGTATTATTTGGAAGCTTTGTGTTATATTATTTATATGCGATACAATCAAAACAAACTGGACATGTTTGCGAATTATTACAACAAAATAATAAACATAAATGTAACGAATTTTCAGAAAATATTTTCTCGACACGACGCGAGCTACAAAAAACGTCTTAAATTTATCAATCAAGTTTCAGTAACTGTTGGTCTTGTTCAAGCAATCTTTACATGTATAGTTTTCGTTTTCCACTACGTAATAAATGTATTATCTGGAAAACGGCGTCGCTTTATACCTGCCTGGCACCCGTTCGAAAGTTCCAAGTCACCAAATTACGAAATTTCTTCATTTTACGATATGTGTATGGGTTTATATGTCCACTCAAGGTTGACTGCAATCCTCAGTACTTCGTTTTGTATGATCGTAATGGTAAGAACTCAATACGAGTTCTTGAACGATCTTCTGCTGAACGTTTTCGAACAGTTTGAAAGCACAGACAGAAATTCAGTGTTTCGTTTAAAGGCGTGGCTTAAACACAGCAGGAAAATTGAAAGGTGAGTTTTTTCTTTCATTTTTCAGTAAACATAGTATCTCGACGGGACTGTCGAAGAAGAAAACACAATGGAAGTCGTTTTCCTGCTTTCCACACTACAATATTATCAAGGCACGCAGGAACGGATACAAGGTGCAGGATTATTGGCTAATAGAGTTCTGGAGCATAATTATAAGCAGTATCTTGTCACCTGGGCGACATTAACATGTGCCCACAAACCAACATGGCGTCATTCTGCTCAGACAACAGACCATATATTTAAATACTCTCTACAAAAATCGGGAGAAAGACCACTACGTCTGTTTCACTTATTATACTCTGAGTTTCATGCGCATGTTCTTGAATGGATGCGCGTCAGTTTGCTCATGGAACTAAGCTGTGAAAGCTATTCCACTTACTAATTGCCCCACTACAGACGCGACACTTGCGCACAACGGGTCAAGTAAAACGAAAGAGATAGAAAACAGTCATTTGCTGTCTTACTTCATGGGGCACTAGCAATATAGAAGTTAAGGCCGCTGCACACGAGGCTAGAAACGCTGCTAGGAGTTCTGCTAGCCGGTAGGCTGGGTACGAAGCTAGAAATGACGTCACAAGATAGGTTTTAAAATTAGAACAAGAGCTATTTTCCCTGCGAGATTTGTTGCTAGGTATGAGCAAGAACCAATCAGGAAGCAGTATCTTGTCACGTAGGCACTTGAACAAACACCCACAAACCAACATGGTGTCGCATTCTGTTTAGAGTCAGACAGCAGACACGTTTTGCTCTGTGTTTATATTTGAACTGTCACTGCGCGCACACCAGATCCATCCACAAAACAAGCTTGAAAATACGTCTCGTGTGAAGCGAGCACACAAAAGCAATCAAGAAAACCAGCGCTAGAAACCTAGTAGTCACATCTAGCAAGGAATTAAGCGGCAAATCCAGCCTCGTGTGCATAGCGGCCTTTAGTTTGCTCTCTCTTGTCTCCTTTTCGAAGTAAACCCTGCTTTAAGATTTAAATATGTTTCAGATTGTTCGGCCTGTTCACAAATTACTATACCCAAATATTTAATATACACATTGTTTTTTGTATTTTCACTGGGGCTCTGTCAGTATACTTGATTTTTTTTGTAAGTAATTAACAAGAAGTCCGAAGATAAGTAAATAATAGTATATTGTGCGACTAGTGAGAGAAGGAGAAGATTCCATGACCGTGAAATTTGCCGCACGAGCTTAGCGAGTGCGGTAACACGCGAGTGGAATATTCTCCTTCGATCAATGGTCGCACATAATATTTTATTCAACTAGCACGAGTAATATATAATTGGGGCCCTGATAAAAGAGGGAAAAATAATAAATCACTTCATTGATTGACGTACCCACCGCCCTCGATGCACACAAGATGGCCCTGACTTTCGCTGAATTGCGATGCTGTTTTCATATATACAAATCGCGTTCCTATTGATCCAGAAACTATGCAGTTATTATTCATTATTGTACGGCTTTCGTTCGCTACTGCGTTCCTATTGGTCCAGAAAATTCATTATCGTACAGTACGGCGCTCATTATTAGCACTCTACGCGTCAACATGAAGTAATTTATTATTTTTCCCGAATTTAGCAGGGACCCGAAATTATATATTACGCGTGTTGAATAAAATATATTTTCTTTATTTTGCTTATTCAAAATTTACAGGTTTTTGTGGATGCGATGCTTGAAGTTCCAATCATGCTCATTGTTGTTGGAAAATTTGGTCAACTCTACTTGCAGTGCTACGCAGCTGACCACTTGGTCTCTATTGTAAGTAATTTAATATACAGTGTAAACTCCATTTAACGTCGCTCGATATAACTACAAACTCTTTAAAACGTCGAAATTACTTAACTCTAGTTGGGTTACCTTGTTGCTCATACAATGATACACTCTAAATAACGACACACCCACTCTAAATAACATCATCATTAAGCAATAAACAGTACTCGTTTGTTATTTTGCTGCTTTGTTGTCGGCATAATGCGTACCGAAAATTCTAAAAAAATTGTTCTTTTGTTTGTTGGGATTATCTTTCATATGTTTAGCTCAGTTGCTTATCGTATAAATATCATATTCTTAGTGATGGTATGAATGTTTGTTGATCAGTTGTAAATTTTATATATTAGAGTAAAAAAATATTACTGTATTGTTTCTTCTCTCCGTTTAACGACAACTCTCAATAACGCTACAAAGTGCACAGTCCATTGAGTGTCGCTATATAGAGTTTACACTGTATATACTTATTTTTTTATTATTCTGAATTGAACCTATATTTCAGAGAAATCAAATATCTAGAACAGCTTTCTCAGATGTGTGGACAAACGATTCGTCCAAGTTGGGTAGAATTTTTATATTTATGACGGCAAACTTTCAAAATCCAAAAAATATAAAAGCTTTGAAAGTGTTTGAGCTCTCCAGTAATTTTTTCGTGCATGTAAGTAGGTACAAATACTGCATAAATATAAACTATCGGCCCGTCCCGGTTTCACCCGGGTGCGGTAGATATAATTCAGCAAAATGTATTTCGTTCGCGGCCCGGCGCATTATAAATGGAAAATATTGAGCTGTGCTCAACCGTGATTGAAATATTTAAATCAGAAGTAACACACACAGAATAAAAAAATAATTTGTTTCCACGAAAGCTGTATATTTTTCTATAGTCGTTATTCCCACTGAAACGCCTCATTCGAACTGCAACTTTAATCATTATACAGCATGTCGAAAATTAAAAAATTGGGACTTCGTAATCTTCTGTATACATAAAAGAAAACCGTGACTGATGACTGACTGACTGACTGATCTATCAACGCATAGCTTAAACCACTGTGGATGAATTGTGTTGAAATTTGGCACACAGATAGTTATTATGGCGTAGGCATCCGCTAAGAACGGATTTTTGAAAATTCAACCCCTAAAAGGGCGTAACGAGGGTTCAAAATTTTGCATGGAGAAATCATATAAGACAGATGTATCAATTCGAAAATACGCACGATTACTTCTGTCAACCAATAAATAAACACAGTAGCTAAAACGTGTTCTAAACCGATACAGACAGTTTCGTTTTAGCTACTGCGCATGATTGTGACGGTTCTGTTACAGTTCGCAGAGAGGTTGGTATGTTTTACATTGAATCATTGCTTTGCCGCTCCATTAAGCGAACCATACTATAATGACGAGTCACTTCTCTTGAAATATCACATTAATATGAATGGTTTTTGAATAATCTGAGGTCAAAATGTAAATTTGTTTACTGTTGGACCTTAGATATTTTAAAAACCATTCACTAAGTCATTTAAGAGGAACACGTGTCCCCACCGTGTTGATAATAAAAAAAATAATTATTTCTTTCAGCTGCTTCGCCTATTTTACTCAACCGTAACTTTGTTGTTGCAAATGGATACTCATTAAAAAATCAACCGACTACACCAAATAATAATTAAGTTAATATTATCTTTTTTGATGTAATAATATAATTGTTGATTATGTCAAGAAACTAGAAAAATAATCATTAATAACACAGATATAGCTATCGTTTGCTACAATTGTTAAGAAACTGCATCCATTGCAAGGCCATAAGCAGGGGGGGTTGAGGGTTCAACCTCCCCCCGAAATGCCTTAGCCAACCCACCATTTTATACACGCTCACTAAATCATGTTCGACTCTTAAACTCTTTCGTCGAATTTTGTATTTATGTAAAATTATAATACACCCATCCCCCGATTTACACGGTACTTGTTTTACACGTTTTCGCTTTTACACGGTTTTCCAATTAAGTTTTTTTTTTGTTTTTATCGCACTCTACTAAATGCTACTGTGATTGAACACGTGCGCTGTGTACACATCTCACGGGGAATCCCGAGCTTATGTGCTGACTTACTGCACACGCACACTGTGTCTGTATTTCTTCGCATAAAATTAAAGTTTTATCTACGGAAAATTGTATTTGAGTGAAAGTTTCACAGTTTCAGAACCTGTCAATGCATTTTATTTTTATTTCTGTGTACACCTAAAAATATTGAAAAAAATCACAACTGTTAAATAGCAAAATTATGCATTTTCTGCAAGCTTTTCGATTTACACGGTTTTGACTTGAAAATTTTTAATTTTCGATTTACACGTTTTTCTCAGGAACGTATCTACCATGTAAATCGGGGGATATGTGTATATGTATGCTTATTTTCAAATAAAGTTATTATTTATTGTCTCTGGTCCAGAGCTCGACTCCCCCCGAAGGGAATTTCTGGCTATGGCCTTGATCCATTGTTACATCGCTATGTTAACAATGGGTGTTTCTTACCAATTAAATAATAGATAAAATAGTAAACGTTAAATTCTGGTAAGGATTCTTAAAAAAAACATGTATGGGGGGCTGAAATTAGAAATTTGCATAGAAACTTCAAAGTTGAGGTACCACACCAATTAAAACAAATAAATCAATGCCTTCGTGTGATCTAAATTAAAAAGGAATCTATATTTAACCCACACCTACTGTAGAAATGAAATTAATAAAATGTATGTAATATACACACAGTATATTTAAATTCTAATAACGTCTATTATTATAATACGTATTGATTTAAAAAAAAAAAACGTAATTGCTCAATTACTTTCAAAGAAATCAGTTCAAATTCTTACTACTGTTATACTGGCACGCTGGAGCGTAAATTTTTTAAAAAATGGATTATTTTCATGAAAATCATAAAATACAAAACCGGTTGTACAATGTTTTGGCTATGAAATTTTTCGACATATCAAAAAAACACGGTTTTAAATTTATGGTGATAAAAATTAACAGCATAATGATTGACGTCGGCTTTTTGATTTATTGTTTTTTTACTGCTACGGGCTACGTGAAATCTGAAAAACAAACAGCAAAAATGTTCAACGCTACAATATTCATGTATTATTTGGAAGCTTTGCTCTTTATTACATATATACGATTTAATCAACACAAACTTAACGATTTTGCGAATTATTTGAACGAAATAATAAACGTAAATATAACGGATTACAAGAAGATATTCGCTCGACACGATGAAAACTACAAAAGACGCCATAAATTTATCAGTAAAGTTGGAGTAATCTTCGCTTTTTACGAAGCATTATTTTGTAGCGCACTTTTTTTAAATTATTTTTTAACATATTTATTGTCAGGAAAATTTCTATCATTTTTATCTATTTGGCATCCTTTCGATGTTACCTATTCACCAAATTTTGAAATATCTGTAATTATCGATTGTTATCTTGCGGTCCACGTTCATGCACGACACATTGCCATTCTAAGCACCTCACTATCTATGATTACGTTGGTGAAGACACAATACGAGCTGTTGGATGATCTTCTGCTAGATGTTATCGAACACTTTAAAAATGGAGAAGAAACGTCTGAACACGACTTAAAGATGTGGATAAACCACAGTCAGAAAATTGAAAGGTGAGTATTTTTCATGTAATATGACAGCCCCGGGTCTGGGGAGGGACATTTCCAGCGCGGCAAGTTCCAGCGGCAAAACCAGGCTTTTTTTCAAACCATTTTCTCAAACTGTCGGTACTTGTGATGTCGTTCATAATGAACGACTACTTTCGCGGAGCGGAGCGAGTCGCTCTTTTTTTTTGTGAATGACTCACTCCGAGCGCCATTGTTCTATACTGTTGCATTCGCACATTTACAGAGCGCACACAGCACATGCACAGGCTGTGCATTGTGCAATGCTACATGACTCCTGAGCATGTATGGATGACAGTTCACACCTCTGCAGTCTGCACTCTTGTGTAGTGCGTACTGTCTAGTGTTGCTCCTAACTACTCGCTCTGAGCGACTCTTTTTAGTGAGCGGAGTGCAGCTCCCAATAAAGAGTCGCGTGGGAACATCACTACTCGGCACTGTACAACTCAATATAATAATTTTAAATATGTTTCAGATTGTTTGATTTGTTAACAAATTACTATACTCAAATATTCAATATTCAAGTTACTTTCTGTATTTTGTGTGGGGCTCTGACAATATACTTGTGTTTTTATGTAAGTAATAGTATTAAAGACCGCGCGTACACTTATCCAGCAAGTGGGGCCGTCACTAGAACATCTGGGGCCCCGGGGCAAGAAGTAACATTGGGGCCCCCTACATAGAATTTAAAAAGTGCTTTTTTTCAATGGTTTTTTTACATACAATTCTAGAGGTAATTTATAGAAGTGTTCCAAAATGTAAAAAACACCTTCGAACCCTTAAAAATTAGGCAAGGGACTCCTTCGGGGCCTCTTTTCGGCGAACCAGCACGACCAAAAAAGTCTGTTCTTGAAGATACCCGTGTTATTTAACGGAGTAGCGCACTTGCAGCCAGCAACGACCGTAAATCGGTTGCCTGCAATTTCTGCTAGCCGTGCTGGACCGATCTTTTCCTGCCTTCTTCCTCTTCACGCAACATCGTCAAAATAAAAACATTCTTCCATCGAACTACACACGACCATTTTTGCAAACTCGCTGCTACTTGGAAACTGCAAAATGTCTGCCGCACATTGAACCTGCACTGAAAGCTGCTGGTTTTTGCGATATCGCGCAGGCTACCGGTTCGTGCTGGTCCATGCTGGATACGTGTGCGCGGCCTTTTATGTCTCGCGAAATCAGAGACGAGCAGAACAAAAGCATCTATTTCATTTAAAATATATATAGGTTTTCGCTTTGCTTTATAAAAACACTTTTTCTAAATATTACAGATTTTCGTGGAGATTACATATCAAATTCCGACAGTTAGCCTCATTGTTCTAAAGCTGTTTCTACTCTACTTGCAGTGCAATGCCGCTGATAATTTGGCTTTGACTGTGAGTATAATATATTTTTCCATTAATTTGTTGATTGTGATACTAGCCTAGAGATTCGTTCTTTTGATTATTTTCTAAATCACATCTGGATTTATATTATCATAGTCCGTTTCCAGTTGGTACAAAAAAGGCTGATGTGATTTAAAGAAATTCATCCGAGCGGGGTGGCGTAGTGGTGAGAGCACTATAGACTCGCATTCGGGAGGTACCGGGTTCGAATCCCGGCAGGGGCAGATGTGGCTGGGACTTTTTCCTGCTGCCTCTCGCCGAGAAACGGTTATTCCTCTACCGGCCATCTTGTTGAGGTTTTCCGTGGTTTCGCTCAATAATTCCAGATAAATATCGAGATGGTTCCTTATTCAAGGCCATGGCCGATTACCCGTCAAACTCCTATGCTCAAAATTTGCCTACCTTATTTATTCGCCCATTGCTATTAATTAAAAAATAGTAATGGTGCGAATGGCGTCTGTTATGACATAAAGTCGAGTAAAAGGCGTTAAACGCATTATTATTATTATTATTATTTTACACCCAGAAGTGATCAGTTTCCATTGGTTAACCCTTTCACTTTCAAACGGTGCCACTGATTTTGAACTAAAAGCATAGGATACTTTTTATCCGGCAAGACATTAGACAATATGTTAATCAAATAAAATAATCTAGAATAAAATAAATGTGTTTTCTTCTTTTTGTTGTAATTTGAACTATATTTGTTGCAGAGAAATGGAATATCCAGAACAGCATTCTCAAACTCCTGGATGAAAATTTCGACAAAGCTGGACCGAACATTTATGTTTGTAATTGCAAACTTTCAAATCTCGAAAAAAATAACAGTCTTCAAGTTGTACGACCTCTCTTGCAATTTTTTCTTGACCGTAAGTTATGATAAAATTTGTTCACGTTAACTTGGAATAACTTTTCAATGATTAAAATATAAAAATAAAAATCGGCATGATACTGCAAAACCGTTGAACGACGCTCTGCAATTCCTCGTAATTTCTCGAACCACTTTCCCATAGGAACATCCAACTTTAAGGAGAGGGACTTGCGAACAACACTTTGGACACTGGTTCCCGGTAACAAACATTGGAAGTAAATGACCGCGGGTTCTTCTCCAAAGCTCACTGAGCGGGGCATAACTCAGGATTGGGTTAATTATTAGCTGGTCACGCTTCTCTGATGTGGAGGCGTCGAGAATCAATCTCTGCGTAGATTTTGCAAAATGGAGAATGAAACAGTCTCCAAATTCACTTTTGAATGCGAGGCCCTAGCCTACAACCATCTTTGGTTACATAAATGAGGAGTAAATCATTCCACATCTTCTGGAACTTATAAGAGGAGTCCAGATTGTTTGCTGACTAAATCCCGTAAAACAAAGAAAGCGCATATATCCTCATGTTTAACTTTTGGATCGAAGTAACAAACTTGAGATTTCATACTGGCGCGATCTACGACCTCATCGACGATCGTTTAAATTGGCCATTCAGAGAGGCTTTAAAATATTGAACATAGAGTTCAATGGAATATTTTAACTGTCCTGTTGTTCCCGAAACAAGAGCGTCGTTCAGCGGTTTTACTAGTGGCGGATTTACACATTTCCCAAGTATAGGCTTTTAAATTCTTGCCGCCCTCACCTTTACAATTGTCAGTTCCTAGACTATTTTATCCAACAATTTGGTTGAAATTGCATAAAAATAGTTTTTGGGTATATTTCTGAGCTAATCAAAGCTTAATCATGTACGACAAATAAGGCGGGGTAATGTATGCTTACTTACACAATAATGTACATTCGGTAAACGTAATTAAATAATCTTTATTTGCCGCCTCTTAAATCTGTGCCGCCCTAGGCTCAAACTTACTTGCTTGCTGGTAAATCCGCCACTGGGTTTTACATCAGCGGTTTTTTTACGTCTGTTAAGTCATAGAAGTTTATGTTATTAAGAACTATTAAACAGTTCTTAACGGTATAGTTGCGACACCAGATTTTGCTTTTTTATGGGAACTAACCATTGCCGTAGGTGAATTTATCGGCGCCCGAAGCAGGATTTTGATTTGGCGCCCTCAAAATTTTGTTGGATGGTGTATTAAAAAAAAAGCAATCATACTCGCATTGCTGATTGGGCCCCTAGCGCGAGTCCCGGTTGCCAGACCCTTGCTAAGGCGCGGTGGCCTCTTTTAGTTAAAAATAAATAGACAGAATTTAGTTTAACTCTATGCCTGAGCCCCTGAGGTGGGGGCACGAAGACAGCTTAATTCAAGACTTCTATGAAACTATAAGATATTTATTTCTCTGATTTTTTTATGGTTCGCACTGAGTAATTCAGGAAGGACGTGTGTCCCCTTATTTGTATTAGTAATAAAATATATTTCTTTTTTTTCAGTTGTTACGCCTGTTCTACTCAACCGTTACACTGCTATTAAATATGGAGACAAATTAAAAATCAACTTAATCTACTATAATGTCAAAAATCTAGGACATTTTTATTTATCTATTGATGCAATAATATAATATTAGTTTTAGTTATTGACACTTAAGTTAGGTTGCACATATTGCAAAAAGAGAAAGACGCTAAATAGCTAAGGCAGAGTCGGATTAATGACTATAGAGTCCCTTGGGCACTTGAGCGTGTGAGGCCCCTTGCAAGGAAATTTTTTTTAGGATATTTTCTTTGAATAAAAATTTTATTTGTTGTTTTATAATTAATTTATTGACAAATAGTTACATACATTTTCGTCTCTTCGTTACTATAACCCTAATAATGTATAACTATTTTGGGAATATATATTTATCAAATTTAAGCATTTTAATTTAGTACCCTACACAGAAAATGTAACGAGTTTTTGTAAAATATCGACAGGATTTGATGTTCTCGCTTTATAAAAAAAAAAATAATTTGAATAACATTCATATTACATAATCACATTTTAGTTCTTAGGCCTTCGCTTATAATCACTCCAGGGTGTGTCTGGAGAGACAGAGGAGGCAATTGCTCTTATAAAAATAATTAAGTATACAATAGGTACCTATTATATGTAACATTAATAAGTTTTTGGTTAATTAAAACAAGTTTTCAATAGTTTTGAGTTTTATTTTGTAAGAAATCGTGTTTCATAATCTCCCGCCCCCTCTTCCGCCAAACTAATCCGATTATCACGTACATAAACCTACAATAATTGAATTGGACCCGAGAGATTTTATAAAATTGTCTGGAACACGTATCGGATACGTTTCAAATTGGGTATGCTGATAGAAAACGACATTATAAATTCAACGAGCGCAATGAGCTAATACCCTTTTGAAGATAGAGACGTTCGAACGTAGCTTCTGTGTCTAAACAAACTTCAAATGCCCACCGAACCAAAAGTTGAGCTTCGAACGGGTCTATCTTCGAAACGGTAAGTGATACGAAGCAACGGAGGGACTCGCTGACTTCAGCGTGTCATTTTACATAAGCCTACCGAATTTGAATCGGATCCGAGAGATCATCCAAAAACGTCTTAAAAAAATCTCAAAAAAACTAAGGCTATACTAAGGGAAAAATCGCGTTTTTAGTCGATTTTCAAGATTTTCCATTGACTCGCTTTTCAGGTCCAGACGTCTTATACTAACAGGAAATGACACTCCGAATCAAAAAATAAGCTCAACTTTTGATTCGGTGGGCGTTTAAAGTGTTTTTAAACACCGAAGCAACATTAGAACGCCTCTATCTCCGAAACGGTTATAGATACTGACCTCTGGGTGCGCTCATTGAATTCAGCGTGTCGTTTTCTATCCGTACACCGAATTTTAAATGCATCCGATGCGTATTCCAGACTTTCCAGAAATGCACTTCGAACAGGTCTATCTTCGAAACGGTAAGTGATACGAAGCAACGGAGGGACTCGCTGACTTCAGCGTGTCATTTTACATAAGCCTACCGAATTTGAATCGGATCCGAGAGATCATCCAAAAACGTCTTAAAAAAATCTCAAAAAAACTAAGGCTATACTATGGGAAAAATCGCGTTTTTAGTCGATTTTCAAGATTTTCCATTGACTCGCTTTTCAGGTCCAGACGGCTTATACTAACAGGAAATGACACTCCGAATCAAAAAATAAGCTCAACTTTTGATTCGGTGGGCGTTTAAAGTGTTTTTAAACACCGAAGCAACATTAGAACGCCTCTATCTCCGAAACGGTTATAGATACTGACCTCTGGGTGCGCTCATTGAATTCAGCGTGTCGTTTTCTATCCGTACACCGAATTTTAAATGCATCCGATGCGTATTCCAGACTTTCCAGAAATGCACTTCGAACAGGTCTATCTTCGAAACGGTAAGTGATACGAAGCAACGGAGGGACTCGCTGACTTCAGCGTGTCATTTTACATAAGCCTACCGAATTTGAATCGGATCCGAGAGATCATCCAAAAACGTCTTAAAAAAATCTCAAAAAAACTAAGGCTATACTATGGGAAAAATCGCGTTTTTAGTCGATTTTCAAGATTTTCCATTGACTCGCTTTTCAGGTCCAGACGGCTTATACTAACAGGAAATGACACTCCGAATCAAAAAATAAGCTCAACTTTTGATTCGGTGGGCGTTTAAAGTGTTTTTAAACACCGAAGCAACATTAGAACGCCTCTATCTCCGAAACGGTTATAGATACTGACCTCTGGGTGCGCTCATTGAATTCAGCGTGTCGTTTTCTATCCGTACACCGAATTTTAAATGCATCCGATGCGTATTCCAGACTTTCCAGAAATGCACTTCGAACAGGTCTATCTTCGAAACGGTAAGTGATACGAAGCAACGGAGGGACTCGCTGACTTCAGCGTGTCATTTTACATAAGCCTACCGAATTTGAATCGGATCCGAGAGATCATCCAAAAACGTCTTAAAAAAATCTCAAAAAAACTAAGGCTATACTATGGGAAAAATCGCGTTTTTAGTCGATTTTCAAGATTTTCCATTGACTCGCTTTTCAGGTCCAGACGGCTTATACTAACAGGAAATGACACTCCGAATCAAAAAATAAGCTCAACTTTTGATTCGGTGGGCGTTTAAAGTGTTTTTAAACACCGAAGCAACATTAGAACGCCTCTATCTCCGAAACGGTTATAGATACTGACCTCTGGGTGCGCTCATTGAATTCAGCGTGTCGTTTTCTATCCGTACACCGAATTTTAAATGCATCCGATGCGTATTCCAGACTTTCCAGAAATGCACTTCGAACAGGTCTATCTTCGAAACGGTAAGTGATACGAAGCAACGGAGGGACTCGCTGACTTCAGCGTGTCATTTTACATAAGCCTACCGAATTTGAATCGGATCCGAGAGATCATCCAAAAACGTCTTAAAAAAATCTCAAAAAAACTAAGGCTATACTATGGGAAAAATCGCGTTTTTAGTCGATTTTCAAGATTTTCCATTGACTCGCTTTTCAGGTCCAGACGGCTTATACTAACAGGAAATGACACTCCGAATCAAAAAATAAGCTCAACTTTTGATTCGGTGGGCGTTTAAAGTGTTTTTAAACACCGAAGCAACATTAGAACGCCTCTATCTCCGAAACGGTTATAGATACTGACCTCTGGGTGCGCTCATTGAATTCAGCGTGTCGTTTTCTATCCGTACACCGAATTTTAAATGCATCCGATGCGTATTCCAGACTTTCCAGAAATGCACTTCGAACAGGTCTATCTTCGAAACGGTAAGTGATACGAAGCAACGGAGGGACTCGCTGACTTCAGCGTGTCATTTTACATAAGCCTACCGAATTTGAATCGGATCCGAGAGATCATCCAAAAACGTCTTAAAAAAATCTCAAAAAAACTAAGGCTATACTATGGGAAAAATCGCGTTTTTAGTCGATTTTCAAGATTTTCCATTGACTCGCTTTTCAGGTCCAGACGGCTTATACTAACAGGAAATGACACTCCGAATCAAAAAATAAGCTCAACTTTTGATTCGGTGGGCGTTTAAAGTGTTTTTAAACACCGAAGCAACATTAGAACGCCTCTATCTCCGAAACGGTTATAGATACTGACCTCTGGGTGCGCTCATTGAATTCAGCGTGTCGTTTTCTATCCGTACACCGAATTTTAAATGCATCCGATGCGTATTCCAGACTTTCCAGAAATGCACTTCGAACAGGTCTATCTTCGAAACGGTAAGTGATACGAAGCAACGGAGGGACTCGCTGACTTCAGCGTGTCATTTTACATAAGCCTACCGAATTTGAATCGGATCCAAGAGATCATCCAAAAACGTCTTAAAAAAATCTCAAAAAAACTAAGGCTATACTAAGGGAAAAATCGCGTTTTTAGTCGATTTTCAAGATTTTCCATTGACTCGCTTTTCAGGTCCAGACGTCTTATACTAACAGGAAATGACACTCCGAATCAAAAAAAAAGCTCAACTTTTGATTCGGTGGGCGTTTAAAGTGTTTTTAAACACCGAAGCAACATTAGAACGCCTCTATCTCCGAAACGGTTATAGATACTGACCTCTGGGTGCGCTCATTGAATTCAGCGTGTCGTTTTCTATCCGTACACCGAATTTAAAATGCATCCGATGCGTATTCCAGACTTTCCAGAAATGCACTTCGAACAGGTCTATCTTCGAAACGGTAAGTGATACGAAGCAACGGAGGGACTCGCTGACTTCAGCGTGTCATTTTCTACAAGCCTGCTGAATTTGATCGGGGGGATATACCAAAATTTATTTTTTTCAGCTGAATTCGTTGCATAGACAAGTCCTATAAAAAATATGTATCGTGTACAATACTACAGCGTATTTCATTTAGGACATGTCTATGCTAAACGACTGAAGCGCACAAAAGCACGAACTTATGGCTTTTAAGAAATTTCGTCTGAAGTCGCTAGTATACACATAGCGTATACTATCGCTATTAATTGACGGAATTTCTAAAGAACTATTAGTTCAGGGTCGGAACTCTATTCGAGTTGTGAACCGTGTCTGTGACAAGTGCAGTTGTCCACAAAAATGTGTCAATAATAATTATTATTGAAATTATTATTTGAAATAAGTTTTATAAAAGATTTGTAATTTTTACGATAACTATGAGTGATCGTATGCCAAAAGTAGACTTTAGTAGTGCTAAAGTGAATAAAACAGAAATAGATTATATGAAATTTGTTGAACAAAAAAACCTGGAACGTGCTAAAAACTTGAAGAAATTACGTCATAAAAATATTATAACTGGCTGTTTAGTCGGAGCTGGTGTCATCAGTATTTATTTTTATTCAATATTTGCCGTTAAGCAGGAGAAATTTCTGGATGATTTCGATGAACCTAAGAAGATAATTGTGGAAAATAAGTAAAAACTAGTAGCATAACCTAAAAAATGTGTGCGGCGCAAATAAATCGCAATATCCGTTTGCCGCCTTTGCCCACAATACGCGATTTAATTCGACTTTATCGATTAAGGGCTTTGCGACAGCTGTCACAAAATTTCTTGATGGATGAACGAATCATCGATCGACTCGTGAAAGCATCTGGCAAAATAGAAAACGGCTATGTTTGCGAAGTAGGTCCGGGCCCCGGTGGAATAACACGTTCGATATTACGTAGAAATCCAAAATATCTACTCGTCGTTGAAAAAGATCCTAGATTTCTACCGATGCTAGAATTAGTGCAAGAGGCTTGCGAACCGTGGACGAAAATGGATATTGCAATTGACGACGTGATGCCATACAGTTTTGAAAATGCATTTCTCGATGCTCCGAAGCGCGATTGGTTAGAAGAACCGCCGCCGATACATCTGATTGGG
This sequence comes from Xanthostigma xanthostigma, assembly GCA_963575645.1. NCBI lineage: Eukaryota > Metazoa > Arthropoda > Insecta > Raphidioptera > Raphidiidae > Xanthostigma > Xanthostigma xanthostigma. Next base: position 18,910,957 of record OY754474.1, read on the forward strand.
AATTTGCCGTTCAGCGTTTCGACACATTTAATTATTCGTTGGCTCGATTCAATTTCTCAACGAAACAGCGCCTGGTCATACGGTCGTACGCGTATGACTTTGACTTTTCAAAAGGAAGTAGCCGAGCGTATGGTCGCGCCAATAATGTCGGCGCAGCGCTGTCGTTTATCGGTTATGTGTCAGATTTGGTGTAGAATCGAACACAAATTTACTATACCCGGTAAAGCTTTCCTTCCGAAACCAGACGTCGATGTCGGAGTCGTAACGCTAACGCCGAGAAAGAGACCGTTAGTCGATTTACCGTTTGAATTCGTAGAAAGATTCATGAGAATTATGTTTCATATGAGACAGAAATACATGATCAGAAATATCGAAAATTTGTTTCCGCCAGAACTAAGAACCGAACTTACCAAAAAAATGTTCGATTTAACCAATATCGATCCCACAGTGAAATCGTTTCAAATAACTAATTCGGAATATGTGAAAATGATGTACGCGTATCATCAGATAACAACGGAACATCCAGGAATTGAAAATTATAATTTTAGAGCTAGTAAACGATCAGTTCAACAGGACAGTAATGTACTTAGTGCCGAATAGATTTTTAGATTTGCAAACAAATGCGTAATGTTTCAGTGTTATGCATTGGCTTCTTTGTAGCAAAATGAAAATTGTATTGAATAAAAAAAATGCACACATATTTTAATATTTTTTTTCTTTGATTCTCCTATTTATTTTTGTCATGATTTTCAAATTGTCGAAGATAAGTCGCAAATCGAGCATATAAATGGTTTGTATCTATAGATGAAACATCGGCTTTATTTAAAATAACATTGAGCGACATCGCACGGAAATATTAAGTAGCTCTTAGTTCATACAATTTAACATCTGTAGGAAATTTAGTAATGTGGGTCGGACGCCTAAATTACCCAGCGTCTATTAATAAAACTGTTGGCGCGCCCTAATATCAACTTCGAATTTGCGTTGAAGAACACAAAATGTCTATATATAATATATATACAGAAGCTGGTAGAACTGCGACTTGTGTATCATAATTAGTGATGTGCAGGATCGTTAAAAATGCATATCTGCGGATACGGATCTTAACTTTCTTAGAGTACGCGGCAGTAAATATTGCACATCGACCTTTGGAAAGAGACTATCTGTTATGGGAAAAAGTTATTGATCTCTTTAAGAGTTAACTCTCATAACAGATTGTCTCTTTCCAAAGATCGATGTGCAATATCTCATTATAAAGATAGTTTTTTAGTACCTTTGAGTTATGTACTATTGTTATGGTACTCACTACGATAAATGTTTGCAATATAAAGGTGCCAAATACGATTTTAAAAAATAAAAAATAATCTGAATGGAATTTAACAGTTTTTCATTATTACCTAATCACCTATATATATAAAATATCATCTATGAATTGAAAATTAATAAGGTAAAAGATCCGCCAAAAACTAATGGATACAGATACGGATCTTTTTTCTCCCTCGGATATCCGCGGATACGGATATCCGGCACATCACTAATCATAATACTTACTAGATATTTCACTGTACTGACATTATAAATATTATAATAAATAGGGCTAACACGATACTGTCATTCTAGCATCTTCATTTTAACGACTATAGCAGCTACCACGCGCTAACGTGTTAAAGTACGAGAAACAAAGTTTATATATTTTTTCAACACAAATTTTTACGATTAGAAAAAAACAGTCAACTTGTGGTTTCGAATGTATTTAATTAACGAAATAAGTCACTTTTCACAATTATAAAAATCTAAAACAATATTACGCGCAGCCTTGCGCGTTCCTCCTCATTCAACTATTTCTAAAATTTGTTTTTCGTCAGGACTCAATGGACAGCGGCCATTTGTTTTTCACTTTTATTCTCTGTTGACGGGTCTCTCTGTTTCGTTTCTGCTGCCGAAGTAACCGATTCCTTTTGTTTTTTCTTCAATGTCCGTTTATGCTTCTTAGAATTAATATGAATATTCCATTGAAAATCACCGATAAATATCCTGTCGCATATATCGCAACGAAATGTCGTAGCATCGGCTACCGGTTTGCAAGACTGCGTTGATTTCTTCGGCAAAGGATTGTACTTGCACGTTGTATTGTTCAGATAACATTCAATTATTTCCAACGCCGGAATTTCAACATTGGCTTTCCATTGCGAAACATCGGTTGTATCTAAACTATATACCGGAGGTACCTAAAAAAGATAAAAACAAAATTTATTATTATAATGCTGGGTTGCACAAAAGATTGTCAAAAAATTTGACAATGACAATTGCAGTTTCTATGCATCAGGTGCAGTCTAATGTATTCAAACTCCCTGTTTAGTAGATTCTAGAACATTAGATTGTAATAGTGTTGGGCGATTATGAATGATATAATCGAAATATTTCGATTATGGCCGAATAATCGATCATTCAATTATGGCAACCGAGATATCATTCGCTTGAATCGATTATGAAATATGAAATGAATATTCAATCCCGACACAGTACTATTATATATCGATATATCATTCGGTATCTGCATCTACATGCACTGGGATGGGAAGGCTTTGCTAGCACTGGAGAGTGGGGGTGTTTCGATTGTACATACTTTGTAGTTTGTTGGATCATTCGATTATGGCAACCGAGATATCATTCACTTGAATCGATTATGAAATATGAAATGAATACTAATCCCGACACAGTACTATTGCTATGTCGACTGTCGATTATAATATTATATATTGATACTAGCGGACCCGGCGAACTTCGTACCGCCTAACAGTATAATATATATATATATAGCGGCCCTGTACGTGCTTCGCTACGTATAAAGTGAAATAATAAAACAATTTAATTGGAACATCTATCTATCTATTTTATTTATTTTAAAATATACATGGACGTATATGTGTGTATGTCGAGCACTCCGGCTGCGCCGTCGTGCCCGGTGCAAAAGAACGAATGGGGAAGGAAGAAAAAAAATTTAGGGGTGGACTACCCCTAACATTTAGGGGGATGAAAAATAGATGTTGGCGAAGTGACACCTGTAGACATCTGGCGGGGATAACTAATTAAATGACGATTGATCAGTTTTCGACCGGAGAGGAAAAATGATTAAATTACTAAAATGGCTATTAAAAAATAAGGGTTGATCGTAGAAGGGTGAAAATTGAGGATTGTATGTATTTTTGTATGTTGTATCATAAAAAAATAGAAATTAAAAATTTTGTCTAAAAAATTAAAAAAAAATTTAGGGGTGGACTACCCCTAACATTTAGGGGGATGAAAAATAGATGTTGGCCGATTCTCATAGATACCGGATAAGTACAAAAAATTTCATCAAAATCGGTCAAGCCGTTTCGGAGGAGTTCTGCAACAAAAACTGTGACACGAGAATTTTATTATATATAGATATCATTCGGTTTCTGCATTTAATTTCAATTTTAATGTTTAACTCATTATGTAAATTGACGATGTATCCATCTAGGGATTAAAAATATATTTCTATTCGATCATATCAGTGATTAAATTATTAATATTGTGTTAAGTAATATTAACAAATCGAAATTGCAGAGTTAACACATAATTCATAATCGATGTTTTGAATGATCATTCGCTTACACTGTAAAAGTATATAAAACGAAATTATAAACTGCCAGGTTTGCGCATCATTCATAATCGATAATTCGAATGATCATTCGATTTACCATTTATAATCGATAATTCGAATGATCATTCGATTATAAAAACCGATTATTTCGATTCATTCGATTACTGAAATGTATCGATTATGCCCAACACTAGATTGTACACACGAAAATAACAAATGATTGTCCTACATAGAAAAAGATCGCTTTTCAAGCTAAATTTTGATCAAAATGCGTAGAAAAATGTTGTTTCGAAGTGGAAAAAACAATGCTAAATACATGTATACACAGTTTAAGAAAAATATTGTTTCAATCGATTAATTATTTTCGAAACAGATCGATTTAAAACTACTACGTTTTTCGTATGAAGAAATATCTATGTTCACAATCTAACGTTATTGTCAAATCACAAAATGTGAGGGGGGGATAAACAAAAGTAATGAGTACTCATATTGGTCTAAGAGCTGGCTACGGAGAAAATGGGTGCAAAGCTGAAAATTTGCAGAATAATAGGAGATAGTACAAGTAGGGAAAAAATTGCCAGAAGGCTAGGCGGAAGATAAAGAGCCGCCAGAAGGCGCTAATGTTGCGAAAAATCAGTGCACTTCTGGCAATTTCTATACTTATTCTGTAATTCAAAACTAGATTATATATTCTATATGTTACGGTTAATACAAGAAAGTAGTTAATTCGCGAATTAATCGGCTAATTACCCGAATTAACCAATCCTTGACGTTGGTTAATTCGGGTATTAGCCGGTTAATTCGCGAATAAACTACTTTCTTGTATTAACCGTAACATATATATTATACATTATATAGTTATAAGGGCATACTGAAAATTCAAACATGATATAATAATTACATTCGACAAATATTCAAAATTATAAAAGTCATTTTGATAGAAATAAAATTAATCGTCATATATTTTCATTAATAAAATAACGTTGTTATAACAACGAAATTTTATTAATTTATTTAATTTTATTTCTATCAAAATGACAATAATAATTTTGAATATTTGTCTAATGTAATTATTATATCATGTTTGAATTTTCAGTATGCCCTAGCGTTCTGGCAATTTTTTTCCTACTGACTTGTACTATCTCCTATTATTCTGCAAATTTTCAGCTTTGCACCGAGTCACCCATTTTTTCCGTAGCCAGCTCTCCGTCTATATTAACCGAGCAACAGAATTGCGCAAAAAAAATACAGCTTGAGCGATACGTTTTCTATACCTGCGCGTTATTTTTTGAAGTGAAACTTAGGAACATAAATTGGCCTGTATCAGACGACAAGTGAAACGCTTATCCTCCTCCGACTTCAGCCGGCGGTCGAGAGTAGAGTTGTGTAGATCCGGATGGATGCAGGTCCGGACCTGTATGAGTTGGATGGATGCACATCCGACTCTGAGTCGGATGTGCATCCTTTAGAACGGTTACGTACACGGACCTGTTAGGTAGAGAAGGACCTGGTTGTAAATGTGCAGATCACAGCTGAAACCTGCATCCTCAAAAATCTCGGACCTGCCCATCTCTAGTTGAGAGGAAAGAGTGGGAGAAAAATTTCTACTCTCTCCGTCAAAGCGTCATGCGCACACGAGGTTGGTTTTGCCGCTAGACTCTTTGCTATAGATTCGACTGCTACGTTTCAAGCGTGCTGTGGCGCTAGTTTTGGTGATGGCTCTTCTGTGATCGCTTGCATGCATTGAAGCTTTGTAGACGGGTTTGGTGCGCGCGCAGTGACAGTTCGAATGTTAACGAAAGACGACGTTAAGACCAAGCACACATGAAGAGCGTTCAACGCGCGTTTACAATTTCTATACAATTGTAAATAACTGTTTATATGATAACGCGCGTTCAACGCGCCGCCAACGCGCGTTATCATATAAACAGTTATATACAATTGTATAGAAATAGTAAACGCGCGTTGAACGCTCTTCATGTGTGCTAGGCCTTATTGTCTCTGACCAGAACACACACTATGACGTCATGTTGGGCGTTTGTGCATGTCGCGCACGTGACGTGACACTGTTTCCTGATTGATTCTTGCTCAAAACAAGCATGAAAAAGAGCCCCGGGTGTAATTTTTGAAACCCATCTCGTGACCACGCACACGAGCTCGCAGTATTCTAGCGGCAAAACCAGCCTCGTGTGCAGCGACCTTTATAGTACGCGCCGCGGATCTAAAAGGTTCTGAAGTTAGTCACAAACAGCGTCGCAAAGGCACATTTTAGAGCCGTTGATACTCCCACCACCTCCCTATCTGCACGGAACGTGTGCTCGTCGGTGATTGGCCGTGATAGCTCGTTGCCTTTGTCACTTGTCGCTTTCCTGCTTTAAAGTACAGTCGAGTACGCTATTGTCAAGTTGTTATTGCTAATTTAGTTTTGTTGAAGTTGCGAGTTTGTAGTTTTTGAACAGACTGTACAAGCGCAAGCCTGCGTTCGCATCTAACTTTCGAGCCTTTTAGATTCGTGGCGCGTACACTATACTTCTTTATCTATTTACCTGTCTATCAGGATAGCCTAAATATCTGTTCGTAACACGCCGGTTTTGTTTTTTCGCGTATCTTCTTGTAACCATTTTCAATTCTTCCAGACCTTTCTTGAACAACTGCTTTCCCTGATCTGTTTCTCGAGATTCGAAATCAAGCATCAAATATTCATGGAATTCTTTAAAACCAATCGACTGGAATATTCCTTTGGTATAATCTGGTGGCCTGAAATGAAAAAAAAACCTTCAGAATGAGTAATTTACGCGTACGTTTTTCTGCGTCAAAAATCGCGCACACTTGTTCAACACGGACCAGCAAGCTGCTGAAAAGTCTGCTATTTAACGGAGTAGCGCACATTAGACCAGCAACAAACGTCTATCTAACCGTGCTGGACCGATCTAGCCGTTTTCATCAATTAAGAGTATTCGTCCCTGCAAATACCCCCTGCACCCTTCATCTCAAATCTTTTCCCCTCGCCTTAAAACGGTTCGCGCTCTCCCGACGCTATTTTTAAAGCTAGAGGGTTCTGGTAAACGCTAAATGAAAGACAAAGAATCAGACTACAGATCCTTCAGGCGAATTTTTTGAAAAACAGTTTCGCCTACGTGTGAAATATTACGTAACTTATTATTTTTTTCAAAAGGTTGTAAGTTTTTTCAGGAATTTTCTTTCAAAAAATTCGCCTGCAGGATCTGTAGTTTTTTCCTTGTCTTCCATTTGGCGTTTACTAGAACCCTCTAGCTTTAAAAATAGCGTCGGGAGAGCGCGAACCGTTTTTAGGCGAGGGGAAAAGATTTGAGATGAAGGGTGCAGGGGGTGTTTGCAGGAACGAATACTCTTAATTGACATTGATAAAAATTACTTAAAAACTGCACTCAAGAAAATGCTAATTTTACACGATTTAAGATTTATGCACATTTCTTATTACGAAAATTTTAAAGGAAATGTTTACGCACACAATGTTAATTTATAGCAATTACTTCTTTGAATTTATATTTTGTTGGATAGTATCTGCAACTGAACCGCCCTGTATATATCTTTCAAGTATTGTTGTTCAATAATTGAAAGCCGCAGACTCGAAATCAAGTGCCTGTCAAATTAAATATATTACCATAATATAAATATTATATAACAGAATTTATCAAACAGACGTTGAAATTATGTTCGAGAACTCTTTTCCTGTGTCTAACTTTTTCCAATAAAACTGATAAGGTTTGTTTAATGAACAGAAAAATCGGTAAATCAAAAAGGGGTTGATTAATGTTTTTAGGAAACAAATAAAAATAGATACAGACTAGTGATGTGCCGGATCGTTAAAAATGTATATCCGCGGATACGGATCTCAATAAGTACGGATATTTGGTTTCAAGTTCCGCGGATACGGATCTTAACTTTCTTAGAGTACGCGGCGGTAAATATTGCACATCGACCTTTGGAAAGAGACTATCTGTTATGGGAAAAAGTTATTGACCTCTTTAAGAGTTAACTCTCATAACAGATTGTCTCTTTCCAAAGATCGATGTGCACTATCTCATTATAAAGATAGTTTTTTAGTACCTTTGAGTTATGTACTATTGGTATGGTACTCACTACGATAAATGTTTGCAATATAAAGGTGCCAAATACGATTTTAAAAAATACTGTCTGAAGACACAAGTAATTCAAGAATTACAAGGCGCGAATTTTACATAATATACCCCAACGTTATGTTCGAAAAATGGTGTATATTTTTAACGACACTTTGATCTTAATAATATAATTTAATTAACTTAATTTAAGAAAAAAATAACAGTTGAAAGTATTGAAACACAGAAAGGAAAAAATCATTTTAATCATTTAAATTGCATCTGTAATTATGGATACTTCAGAAGTAGACATTTTTAGCGTAAGGGCTACATTTCACTGGGACACCATGGCGGCGCAACTAGTCGCGCCACCGTGGTGTCCGTAAGCTACCAAACTAGACACCATACAGACACCAGAGTCGCCACACCTTGCGGCCACAGTATCAAATGCATTTAACTTATGTTTACTTTTTTTACTTATGAACCTTTTATCTATGTAGTTAATCTGTATTCCCGTGACACGTCATGTATTTCTTGATGACAATAAATATTATTATTATTATTATTAAAAATGGACCTAATTCATTAAGCTCTATTTTGCTCAACGATTTGCTCCTGTGTTCCAAACAAATCTACAACTTCCTCCCAACATTTCTTTTTCAAATCTCTTTTGGAATAATCTGATGAGGAATTATCCCAAATTGATGGTCTACTTTGAATTTTGATAATAAACCTTTCTGTATCGAAATTCCATCATACTGCAATTAACAAACAAAACACAACAGTTCACAAGTGTTGCGGCTGGACTGGCGGCCGAGTGAGTGAGACACCATACAGCGCTATAGTAATTCGTGGTGGCGCGACCAGCCTGGTGGCGCGACCAATATATTCTGTGCATGATGTCTGAGCTGGTCGCTCCGCCAAATTAGTTGCGCAACCAAACTGACACCAGGTGAGTAACTCTCTATAGAGCTGTATACATTTTGTTGGTAGCGGCGACTGGTTGCGCCGCCATGGTGTCCCAGTGAAATATAGCCCTAAAATTGTCATTCAGCAATTTGTCGCTTAGACAGTTTTCAAAAACTATACAACAATGATGATGGCAAAGGCACAATTTTGCAAGGGCCCGATCCAGCTATTTCGCCGCTCCGGGCAAAATAATATTTGCCGCCTTTTACCCATGCGTTGTTCCATAGATGGTGTAATTTTTTTTTTGTTTAACCATCTTTCAAATTTTCGCCACCGACGCCGCGCCGCCCTCAATTTTGCCGCCCCGGGCAATTGCCCGGTTTGCCCTGCTTATGTCTTTTTGACCGTTAACCCTCGATATTATCAAATTATATTACTGCACGGAAGCCCAAAATATATCAGCAATTACAAGATTAAATTTATTGAATAACTCTATTGATAAAAGCAAAGCAAATATAGACGCCAGTATATTTAATTAAAACATTGCGATATAAAGAGGTAAAAAGTTTTAATGTATAGGAGGTAATCAGTATAAAATTACAACCATTCAACTATATTGTCACCTCTTAAGAATCGAGTAGAAAACCTTCGAGTTATTTCACAAAAGATCTCAAGTTGTAATTATATATATTTGCAACAAAAGTTGTGAGATTTAATTATCATTTTGTCAAATACTAGACGCCAGTAATGAAGGCTAGGCTATTATATTGAAAACTGTTGGAACAAATGGTTTCTGACATTTCTTCACACTTAAAATGTAATGTTATATATGGGTTTGCTTTCGGTGCAGATAATAATGTAACTATATAGTGTTCTTCCGAGAAAGGAAATCTGACTCGAGACTTTCACTGCGCCATCAATCTCTTATGTATACAATATATTTTTTCAAAAATAGTCGAACTGTACTTACAGAACCCAAAATCTACTTGTAAACAAAATCATACAGATGATCTAGAAATTGTGAAGCATTCTCCGAGCTCGAAATTCATGTATATCTCATACTAGCGGTCCCGCCCGGTTTCACTCGGGTGCAAAAAAACGAATGAGGGGGAGGTACATGAGTACGCGCGTTCATCTTTGTTTACCGAGATGAATGTTGTATCCAAATTTCATAATGATTGGAGTTACCGTTCAGAAGTTTTTGTCGGACGGATACACTGTGAGTTACATTTTTTATTGATGCTTCGCTCCTATTGGTCGTAGCGTGATATTATATAGCCTATAGCCTTCCTCGATAAATGGGCTATTCAACAAAAAAAAAAAAAATTCAATTCGAACCAGTAGTTCCTGAAATTAGTGCGTTCAACCAAACAAACAAACAAACTCTTCGGCTTTATATATTGGTATAGATATAAATGCTAGTATAACACATCGTGCCGCGGAGCGTCAAAATGGCCGACTAGGTGTCGATTAGTCTCGTTTCCATGCACGTAAAATGAAATATTTCGTTCGATTTAAAGATATGGAAATAGTTTTTTTTAGTATTTTTTAAGTTATCCTTATTACCATGATGGGACACTATCATCATTGGCAATTTCCCATATTAATTGTTTTGCTACGGGCACCGCCAAGAGGGTGTAAGGAGGTAAGAGTGCATCTCGCTGGCTTACAGACAGGAAGAGAAAAGAAAAAGAAAACACCATCGTTGCATTATGGGATATTATTTACTTGCTTTTTGCACTTCTCTGGAAACAATTCTGAAGCAACCATTTGTATAATTAGAATCCGAAAGAGATGGGAATCAGCGTCGGTCTGGTCTCGGGATTTTCCCCGGTGGGCCGTCCGGATCTTTTTCTTAGGTCAAGTGGAGGCGTGATCACTTCATTTACTTTATATTTCCCCGGCAACTTTTTTAGGTCCCAGACCGACCCTGATGTTAAAAACGAAAAGAAATTTTTGACTCGGTTTTATATAAACGATACAGTGATAACAAAACTTCTTCTTGAAAGCCATATTATTAGTGTATTTGCCATAAGGCACTTACACTATTGGCGTCGGTCGGATGGCGGGACCTAGGGGTCGGACCAAAATTTCTCGACGTTTCATAAGTTTCTAAGAAGTTTGGCACCATTTTTGGAAATGTTTATATATATATGTATATATATATATATATATTTATATATATATATATATATGTGTTAGCACGATAACTCTCGACAGACTTAATCGATTTAAACGAAATTTTGTCCACACGTTGGAATCCATCACCGCACGAAGCCTATTTAAAATGGGCCCAATCGGGCCATGTTAAGGGTGGTATTTAGGGGTTGAAAAAAGTTTTCGGGCCCAAAAATACCGAAAAAATTCTCAGAATCGTTTCAAAATTGAAATTTAACCCTTTAGTAATTATTAAAATGTGCTGCTAAAATTAAAAAAAAATCGGCCAGACAGAACCGGACTTACAAATTTTATGAAAACACAAGTTTACTGATATAGATTTACATACTGAAGGGTGTATATAATTTGGTACAGATGTTGAATTGATATTTAGTATTAAAATTAAGTAAAAATATGTTGTGTTAAGGGGTGTATTAAGGGGTGATTTTTTTTATTTTGTTCAAAAACAAAGTTAAGTTCATACAAAAGTCACACTGCCTATATAAGCAAATACACTATATTGTCGGCAGGGTTTCGCACTGCGACCCGAGTTTTTCTTTTCTGAGTTCATAATTTTTACCTGGTTGCAAATAGGACAGGTAATAAATCTGCCAATCTTTTTGGGTGAAATAGAAAAAAAACTTTTGTTAAATAATACCACACCCTTTGGCAATATGCATGCGTGTACCAACTGCAATATTGTAAAAACATCCCTTAAATATTACCAAATGTAATACACTGTTTGTTACTTGCCGCCATGTTGTTACGTTATAAACCTAATAGTCCAAGAGCTATCGAACATTTTTGGATAAGCAAATCTATGATTAACGTCTGATAAGAACTCTTCAATAAATAAAATATTTTTAACAAAGAAATTGAACCGACTTCAAAATATGCACTAAAAAGTAAAAAATAATTGCGTATTGAAATGAAAAATATTAGACTACGTAAAAATTCAATCAAATTATTACGATAATATCATGTACTTCCAATTATTGTTATTGCTGCAGTGCGACATACGCTCTCACTCACACTTCAACCTACCCGTAGCGTCTTACCTCACTCAGTTTTGTAACCGCCTCGCAGACATTTAGACCCGACTAAATGATCTGGCTTATTTACTTTCTTATTTCATGAAATACTAAGTTTGAAAGTATTAAAATTTCAAAATGCCTCAAGGACTTTTAAATACCTATCCAAAAATGTCTGATAGCTCTTGGACTATATAACCTAACAGTGCATATCCTGTTCGCCTTTACAAACAAATTTGAACCATTCTTTCTTATCTTTTTCACTCATAGATCACGTGTTATTTATATATGCCACACATATTGTACGCAAAAGCGGAGAAAATTTGTTTAAAAAGTGTACAAAAGATTTCAATTTTGCAGTGAAACAAATGAATGGTTGTTCTCAGCAGAAGAATGAGCGACCGGGAGATAAATCGAGATAGCTTCTACAATTCGAACTTATAAAAATCCCTAGCAGAGTAGTCGGGGATTCTAAATTAACAGTTTTGTAGGTTCTATTGATTACTTCCCACCTTTACTATCGTTCGAAAGTATATTGGACTAGCGGTCCCGCTCGGTTTCACCCGGGTGCAAAAGAACGAATGAATAGAGAGGGACATGAGTACGCACATTCATCTTAGTTAACCGAGATGAATGTTGTGTCCAAATTTCATGATGATCGGAGTTACCGTTCAAAAGTTTTTGTCGGACGGACAAATTTTGAGTTACATTTTGCAACATTTTTCATTGATGCTCTGCTCCTATTGGTCGTAGCGTGATATTATATAGCCTATAGCCTTCCTCGATAAATTAGCTAACAAAAAAAAAAAACAATTCGAACCAGTAGTTCCTGAGATTTGATAAAAATTTAGCTTCAAAAGCGATATTTCTCGATGTAGATCGATCATTTGTTTGTCTGTGAGTATCAGCGTTGCCAGACGTTCCGAGTATAATCTAATGTCCTACATGACAGGGAGTTTCGCGAAGAATAAAAACTGTGATTTTATGACCACGATCTAAATGTCATTGTCATATAAAATTTTTACACAATGATTTCTTCAACCCGGCATATAGGAATAATTCCAGACTTCTTTCCGATCCTTTCTCCGGTGAAAATTTTCGCCTTCGATATTTTAAAAGCGTAACATAAATAAATTAGTAAACACAAGTTTAAGAGCAGAGGAATATTGCATTGGATTTGTAAACATTAACAATAATTATTTACAAGCCGCATTTCTCGATGTACATAATATGTAGTAACCAAAGTCATTACATTTATCAACTAGGTACATCTTAAGGTCTAAGTCGGTTCTCAGAAAGTACCTTTACAATAGGAGCCCTGGGCTTGAACCGTCGGCAGGCCGACCGTAAACACTAAATAAAACTAAACATGTTACAACAAGTCGTTTAACGATAAGCGTCGTTTACACTGAACAATTTGTTACTGTAAAATAACTTTAAAATCGCTCTTCCTCGAGTATAAAGCACCACGACAAGCAAGCGTTTTATTCCCAACTAGCCGTTACCCGCGGCTTCACGCGCGATTGAGACAAAACACGGATGCATTCCCAATATTTAGTTACTCCTTTCTCGACGTAGACCCCCTAAATACATTTCAAAACTGATGACATTCACGTGACCAACTTCCTGACAAACCTTGAAAATGACACCCATCTTGATTTTTAGACTATTTACCTCTTTTCACTCTCTGAAGGGGTTGTTTTTTTGAAAAAGCACGAAACACGTGTATATTAATTTGTTGACAGGTGTAATCGTGCGCATTTTCGAATTGATACCTCTATCTTATACGATTTCTCCATGCATTTTTTCAACCCCCGTTTCACCCTTTTAGGGGTTGAATTTTCAAAAATCCGTTCTTAGCCAATGCCTACGTCATAATAACTATCTGTGTGCCAAATTTCAGTCCAATCCGTCCAGTGGTTTGAGCTGCGCGTTGATAGATCAGTCAGTCAGTCACGGTTTTTTTTAACAAAATAAAATAAGACACCTTGATATTATGGTATGATAAAATTATTCGGGATACAAGGCTAAATATAAAAACAATTTTTATTCACTAGAACATCATTTAATCGTCCACGTTTCGGCAGAAATTCATGGCTTCTTCAAGACCCTTCTTTTTATATATTTATAAGATAAGAAGACTATGAGTAGGTACCATTCTAAAAAACAATGTTTATACGCCTTGATTTTTCTTACCAGTAACCTCCGCGGGCGCGAGCATACAACTCACCAAAGTTTCATCGCAATCGGATGAATGGTATAGGAGCTCATAGGTCCCGACCAGACAGACGAACAATCGTTTTTATATATTAGACATAACAATTTTACTTTCTTCAATGAATAACAATAAAAGATAATTGGTCAATGTTAAGGTATTTCTATTTTGCATAAATTGCGTATATGTCTGCATAAACCACAACGCACTGTGTTACAGCGACTGTTGGAAGAAGGTCAAGGCGCATACGCATAATTTGTTTGTGTTGGTTTTTGTTTGTAAACAAAAGCGGTATTGCATTCAGACAAGGTCAATATTCACTAAGTAAATCATTACCGTAAAGAGTGCAATTAACCTAAATAATAAATTTTAAATCATATCAAGGTAACTTTTTGTTTCGTCACCCGAAAGAGATCAGCAACCGAACCACGCCGACTTTCTCCTTTATTGCGTTATTACCGCGCGTTTTTGCTGATCAAGAATAACTATCCTTTCTGGATTTTTTCGAGACAAATGATTGACGCTAGACTGTAGACATATCGAATTATGAAATAAGTCTTCACAATTAGGGTTGCTACGGCCAAATATTCGGATTTTATTAAGCTTTTTGTCAATGAAATTTCAAGGAAAATGACGTTCTTGATAAAGTAGATTACATTCCCATTATTCATACCTATACTGATGGAATTTTGTTATTTTTTTAAATATTAAATTTTTTTTAATTTCTCTAATTGAAACGTCAAAGTCAAATAGTAGCATGTAGCTATTATCTTAATTTTAATAAAGATATTTACATTTTTCCAACCAGAATGATGAGAAGATGGCTATTTGTGTTTGTTGTCTTGTTAATTGTGACCGGTTAATTTTGTAATAAAAACTGTGATTGATTAGTATAAAACAAAACACCTAGTCAAGTTTTTGTTTTATTAAAAAAAGTAGTCCGGCTTTTAGGGTTAAATGTCCGGCTAAATATAATGCCGAGTCCGCAGCTTTTCTATTTTTGGGACTGGCAACCCTAGTCATAATATACATCAGTTTGGGAAACCCTGGTTTACTGATAAAAAAAACACTTCCTGCTAATACAAATATTCAAATTAAATAAAGTAGGTGAAAATCAACAAAACAAATTGGCTCGCCCATTTTTCTTTACAGATTTTCACGATCTAATCCAAAAAAAAAAAATGGATAAATAAATAACGAAATACTTATTTGTATATTATGTTATGTAAATATTATATTACCAAATGTTTAAAAAATAAACTTATGAAAAATTATGTACATCTAAATGATAAATTATTAGAATTAGAAAACTGTTTACCAAAGTAAAATATGCATTTTGATAATGTATTTTGAATACAACGGACATTGCGTTACGATTCCTATTTACTCGTTTTGATTTGACCATGGAAATGTTTACTGTGCGCCATATTTTGTATTCATTGACCTAAATATTTTACCACATGGGTTTACATAATGGAGCAATAAAATTAAAAAAAATTAATGCGACACGGTCGACATGGTTTCTTAATACAATTAAGTCTGCACTCAGTTGAAAGAATGAATGAATAAATTAAGGGTTATGGCTTAATAGCCCTTTAGGCACGTCATCCTAGAAGAATTTTTGTGCTGCCCCTTGTCCTGGATCTAGTCACCCAATAGTTTAGATCTTCTCATGAACTCCAGAAGATTGGTGACTAGATTGTCCTGAGGAACTACTCCGCTCTCATCAATGTATCCAAAGATGGTCCTCCAATAGTTTGGATCTTCTCATGAACTCCAGAAGATTGGTGACTAGATTGTCTTGAGGAATTACTATCAATGTATCCAAAGATGGTTCTCCAATAGTTTGGATCTTCTCATGAACTCCAGAAGATTGGTGACTAGATGGTCCTGAGGAATTACTATCAATGTATCCAAAGATGGTTCTCCAATAGTTTCGATCTTCTCATGAACTCCAGAAGATTGGTGACTAGATTGTCCTGAGGAATTACTATCAATGTATCCAAAGATGGTTCTCCAATAGTTTGGATCTTCTCATGAACTCCAGAAGATTGGTGACTAGATTGTCCTGAGGAATTACTGGGCCAACTGAGTTTGATCAAGTCCTCTGTACGCCTGTTTGAAGGACCCACAAGCATTCTTTTCCCATGTAAATTTCCTGGATTCAAATTTCAAGCTCCAGTTAGTGGTTTGCTGATTGCGGGTCCAGCTTTTGACAGTTTGTTGAATATTTGTGTAAGTAATTCCACAGACCGGTTCTGGTCCAATGAACTCACTCAGTTTAAATAACGCTAGCCCATTGGGCGACGGAACCGTTCCAAATTCGAAAATATCGACGTTTGACTTATTATATAATAAAGAATATAAAAATGTTGGTAACGCGGGCAACGGCTAGTATTAAATATTATGATATTTGCAACCTAATAATAATGTTATCACGTCATGTATAAAGACGAAATTAATTGTAGAGAAGGTCAAAATATATTAGTTTAGTGAATGAATTATAGAAAATAATACAAACACTATGACAATATTAGTTTCTTACATTAAATTGATACATATTTTAACAAACCGAATGTATAAATTATGCATCGATGTTCTATGTAATAATAAACCGTATTCTACCTACAATGTTTAGATAAGATTATGTCAACGCTAGCACAGAAGTGAAGCCTGTCAAATGCAAGTTTTTCTACAAAAATTGGCATTTTTTCACATCCACGCGGTTTAAAGCAAACATATACACTTTATAGTGTGCATATTTATATTATACAGGAGTTCTTTCAAAATTGGTGCGACCATTCTATGAGCCCTAAATAGACTCGGACATTTTAGTTCACTAAAAATATCCTCAATTAGTCGAAAATTCCCAAACTGATTTTTTTTTTAAATTTCCCTCGAGGTTCGAGTTTCTACTGTACTAAGAGACGAGATGGCAATTTTCCACGAATTGTAGCTATATAACCCTTTTCTATTTTACAAAATGTCAAAGTGAATTTACAAACTAAAATATTGGCAGTAAAAAGGGTTGCTAGAAGATACAAACGAGAAACATGTAGGTAAATGTTAAGAAAATAACCATATTAAATGTAAGATCCGTTTCTTGACGCCAGGCCCGTCTCTGAAACATGCGAGGCCCAGAGCCGAAAAAAGCTTGAAGGCCCCCTTAAGGAATTCGTAATGGTTCAATAGAAGATCATTGTTCATGAATTTTTGTTGTCTATTTTAATTTTAAGTAATTTTGATAGAATCTCGTAATTCAAATTTGTTTACCGTTTGTCACAGTTATTTATTTCTCCATTCAATTTAGAATATTTTCCGAGGTCTTGAATGCTAGGGGGGCTCTGGGATCGGGCCCGGTCGGCTCACACCTAAAGACGGTCCTGCTTGACAATATTCCATGCCCATAATAGTGAAAAACCATATACTTTTATTGTATACTGAGCATGGGAATAAAATCGCAGTCGAACTATTAAGGTGCAGACATATACTTCTGTCTTTTTTACGCCGTAAGCACTGGCGTATCCAGGAGGACAAAACAAGCACGGAGGACCCGGCTTAAGAAATTTCTAATTTGCCCCCTCCTGGGCCAAAAGCTGGGAACGCCCATGTTAACATCATAGAAAAAGACAAAGTTTTTGAAACAGAGATATTTTATTCAGATTGAATGCAAGTACATCAACCAATCCTATCATCGGAGAAATCAGGGAATTACATCGAAGAAAGAGACGCAGATATATTTTCGATACGATTTGTCGCGTTCACTCACCGCACATTGAGTAGATAGGCAATAATTTATATAGTTAATTAATAGATATATGTTTTGAAACAGAGATAATTTATTCGGATTGAATGCAAGTACATCAACCAATCCTATCATCGGATAAATCAGGGAATTACATCGAAGAAAGAGACGCAGATATATTTTCGATACGCTTTGTTGCCTTCACTCACCGCACATTGAGTAGATAGGCAATGATTCATATAGTTAATTAATAGATATATGTGAAAAAACATACAAATTATGCAATCTATACAAGTGAAAAACATTGATTTTTCTATTCGATATAACGTTTGCTATGATGTTGGTGTCAGATTAAGGAAAGTGAGTTATTAAAAGACAGTATAATTATTAATTATGACTGATTGATAAAGTAATTAATTGGTAAAGACATGCGCAGTCTTCCGCAACAACTACTCTTGGTTTCCATTGTAAAAACAGTCAATTAATAATAAAATACGTTATAAATCATATCTACCTTTTCACTGTTTTCTTCGACCATAATGTCTACTATAAATGCGCTCCACGTTTTTATTTTAGTTTAATCAAAAGTCTCCCACGGGGACTCATGGTTATTTTTTTAGTTTTCAGTAGATGTTTTATTAAATGTGCGATTTGCATTCGGACGAAAGCCGGACCGATCAATTAGTTGTTATAATATTGTATTGTCGTCGTAACTACATACGTATGTAAAATTTTTTCTCAATCGAATAACGGGAAGCAGTTAAAAAAGCTGTTGCAAGATTTGAAACAAAGATAGTAACAAATATACGGGGTCAAGCTAAACAAAACCGTGTAAAAATAAAAAGAGTAATTATTCTCACTTTTTAAGAGTAAATATCTTTAAAGATTTTATGTATGTATTTTGTATACTTTTCATGGCAAATGAAAAATCAAGATTCACAATACAGCTTGCACAGACGTTGTTAAACTTACGAAATTCAAATATATATATATATTTTTTGGTACACCCTGTATATACATGTGTGACATAGACCTTAGACAATGTGCTGCTGGTGGTACTAAAGTACAAGAAGATATTGGATGCCGGATGTGGTAATTAACGGGTCATGTTACATTCTAAGTGTCGTTCTCTTGTTAACAGTTGCTTGCTTGCTTTCTGCGCGATGTCAATTGTTCCACGTGCATTCATTCATAATTCATTTGATAAAGTACGAATTCATTAATAATTCACTGAAAATTTCGTCGGTTTCATAGAAAACCTACCCTTATTGGTATACCTTTAAAGAGTAAAAACTTATCTTTCATCTCCAGAGCTATACAACTATTCAACTACTAGTGTGACCTGTGCGAATTATTCGCACTAAATAAGTATAATAATTATCACTTTACAAAATTATTTTTTAAATATGATTGCAGGTATTCAATTCGTTTCTAATTTTGCACACTGCTTATAACGTTCTTCTTTTTGTTGTATTACAATATGAAGCTCAGATGACAGATCGAAGAAATATTTTACTAAAATTGTCATATAGAGGCGCAAGTAGCAAAAGCGTTGAGCTAAGCCGTCAGATGGCATCATGCAGCATTGCTGTGACGTTGTTCAGCGTTGCTCGCTATTTTAAAATTAAAGCCGTTAGATGGCACTACGCAGTATTGTGTCTGTTGTATTACAATATGAAGGTCAGATGACAGATCGAAGTGGTGACGTTGTTTCAAAATTAAAACCGTCAGATGGCAGACGTTGTTCAACGTTGCTGTATTTTAATTAATTTACAAAAACAAAAGCAATAATAAATTTTTTAGTTGTCGATGTCAGTAGAGCAAGCAATTATCTGTAAAATGATATATAATTTATGTGGAGAAATTGTGAGGTTTTTTCTAAAAAGGGAGGCAAACATCTTTAACCTTAGCGTATTAATATAATATGATATGATAATCGTAAAAATTAAAACATAATTTTATATATACAATCAAACCTGAGTGAGTGAGAACTGGGTAAGCGAGAAAACTCTCTAAGTGAGAGTAATTGCCATCAGGTACCGTCTTTGTAACCCTCTAAAACCTCTATAAGTGAGAAACAGAAATATCTATAAGAGAAAGAAGTTTTTCACTCATGGACCTCTATAACTGAGACTACTACTTGCCTGTGCCTCAATAAACGATAGTCGAACGTATTAATATTTCCACGAGATGTAAGAATGAGTCATGAAACATTGTTTTTGTATAGTTTTTATAGACCTCTATAAGTGAGAAAGGCCACTCCTGTACCTCTATAAGCTGGAAACTCGGGTTAGTGAAAAGCCTCCATTGCTTATCTATAGGCTCGACTGTATAAAGAAATAAAAAAAGAGGAAAAACAAATCGGAAAATTTAACATGCAGCAGGTGAAGACCTATTTGTATTCCCCTTGTCTTTTTTTGATTAGCTGATGCTATATATTGAAATATTATACCCTATGTCACTCCCACAATTAAGACGAAGCTAACGACACCTCATATATAAAAATCCATCAAGCCGCTTACGCTGCAGATCATACCAAAGAAATAGACAAACATATTCACATGCAAAACACTCGAAAAACACAAAACATCGCTTCAAAAACCCATTTATGATATACGACACAGAAAACGGTCGGTAAATGAAGAAATCCTCTTAAATTAAAACTTAGCTCAAATCAGACTAAACGCTTCAACAGTATTACTATCGTGTGTATCTTGTTTATTTATATTTTATGAAACAATATAATAATTAAAATTTAATATATTCTCAAATATTTCAATTAAAAGCATGTTCAGCCGACATAATATCCGCCTTTTTCAATGCGGA
Source organism: Xanthostigma xanthostigma (assembly GCA_963575645.1). NCBI lineage: Eukaryota > Metazoa > Arthropoda > Insecta > Raphidioptera > Raphidiidae > Xanthostigma > Xanthostigma xanthostigma. The sequence continues at coordinate 18,931,565 of OY754474.1, forward strand.
TGATTTTACGTTCGCCAACAAGATTTTATCAAATCATAGTTTATCTTTTCAACACAATCTCGATTTATAAACAAGATTAATTTAATTTAATTAATCCAAAAATAATCCAAAACTAGATGTTTAATAAAGAAGACCGTTTAACCTTTCGATATCGTTTTAACTAATACGTATACCTTTTTTGTGTAAAGAATTGAAAATGAACTATAAAAACATTTTTTTAATAAAATGAACAGTTACTTAGAAAAATGCAGTAAGCAAACTTTCCATTTTCAAGATGGCAACCATCAAAATTATGTTTTTTCAATGTCAAACAAAAATATTGAAATGATCCCCATACTTGCATTATCAGGGAGCCCACGGAAGCCTGTTTTTGATATCTAATTTAATATCTACTGCAATTAAAAGAAAAGAAAAAAACCATTGATATCTTTTTGATGATCTATACATCAGTTTATCCCTCTAGACGGTTTTTTGCATAGTACGCGCCACGGATCTAAAATGTTCGGAAGCTAGTCACAAACAGCGTCGCAAAGGCACATTTTAGAGCCGTTGATACTCAGGCCACCTCCCAGCTACCTGCACGGAACGTACGCTCGTCGGTGATTGGCCGTGATCGCTCGTTGCCTTTGTCACTTGTCGCTTTCCTGCTTTAAAGTACAGTCGAGTACGCTATTGTCAAGTTCTTATTGCTATGTTAGTTTTGTTGAGTTGTGAGTTTGTAGTTTTTCAACAGACTGTACAAGCGCAAGCATGCATTCGCATCTAACTTCCGAGCCTTTTAGATTCGTGGCGCGTACTATATTTCTCGGTGGGTCAGAAGGTCGGAACCAGTGGACGATGTGAAACACAAACCGGAAAAATTCGAATATGCAGTGACTTCAAAATTGTTTACACTTTATGGGCCAAAGAAACAGTTTTCCGAAGGTTTCTAAACTCCAGCAAGCTTTAACAATCAAATGAGCCATCATATCATTACGCACGAGAGACATAATATTTTCTGCACGTACCCCCCATAAAATATGTGATTTTTATACTATGTTGACAGTTCAATTTTGAGCAAATTCACGTTGGATTCTCATACTTTCTTTTGTTTTTCTTTACGCACTAGATCGAAATGGGTCATTTTATAACCGCTACAGAGGCACGAAAAGCGACTATTTAAAAAAAAGTAATTTAGGTATAACAATGCCTAAATAATTGTTTACTTGTCTGTCTTCTCATTGTTAACTCAATAATGTGATGCAATGTCACGGTTATGTAATTAACCGGTTTTTTAATTGTTTTTCCCTCATTATTTGAAGAAGAGTTCACCGGTTTGTTTAACCTTCGAGTCGAGGTTAAAGAGCTCCGACTACTGCAGCACCGAAAAGCAACCATCGCGTGCTTAATATAGACATAAAACACTAATGTTTAATTATAATAATATAAATACGTAATAAATAATTTATGAATTTTTAAACACGTAAAAAGTAAAATTGTTTCCTAAATGTCTATAATTAGCATATCATGGTTTTTTACTCTCTTACAATTTTAATATGTTTTGTTAATTTTATTGCTTTTAAAGGGCTATGAATTAAGTTTTAACTATGTTTAGATATGCAATTAATTTTAATTAATTAGTATGCCCACAGACTTTTTACTATTTCATGTCATGCCATTTTGTTATGCAATGCATTATCTTTGTATCTTGCTATACAAGTTCAGTTCGGAAATTGTAGGCAGTGACTAATATACATCGCAAAAATTTGATTGACGTCTGATTAGTACCCTTCAATAATAGTATATTGTGCGACTAGTGAGAGAAGGAGAAGATTCCATGAGCGTGAAATTTGCCGCACGAGCGCAGCGAGTGCGGTAAAACGCACGCGAGTGGAATATTCTCCTTCGATCAATAGTCGCACATAATACTTTATTCAACTAGCAGGAGTAATATGTAATCGGGGCCCTGATAAAAGAGGGAAAAATAATAAATCACTTCATTGATTGACGTACCCAACGCCAGTGTATAAACACAAGATTGCCTTGACTTTCGCTGAATTGCGATGCTGTTTTCATATATACAATACCGCCTACCACGTTCCTATTGGTCCAGAAGCTACTTGCAGTTTTTTCATTATTTAGCGCTTGGGCTTGCTACTGAGTTTCTATTGGTCCAGAAAATTCATTATTACACTAGTGAAGTAATATATTATTTCTCCCACGCCAGAAAATTCATTATTACACTAGTGAAGTAATATATTATTTCTCCCACGATTAGCAGGGCCCCGAAATTACATATTACTCACGCGTGTTGAATAAATAAAATTATCGAGGAATTTTTCAGACAATTATATATTGATAAAAAATATTATTATAATTCAATAAACTTACGATTCGGTCCGGAATTGGACCCTCTTCATTTATTGAATAATAATTATATATTTTGACAATACAATTGGTCAATAATTTTATTTATTGAACAATATATTCTTCTCATTGCAATTAGGACACAGGGAAAATTCTCGAAGGGCCGCTAATCAATTTTTTAGGGGCCGCAGGGAATTGGAAATTTTTGGTGTACCGCTGAGCTAATTATATTTTCGTAGAAATGTTATTGATACTTATATAGAAATAAAAATAATTGATGGGGCTGTTTAGCTATTTAAAGCCTCGAGAACCACTGAATGGATTTGAATGCGTTTCTTTAAAATTCGATAGCTTGTTTCTTACGGAAATTTTCTGGCTGTCCGGCCTGGATTCAACCGGATGCAAAGTGAACTGATTCCAAGCTGGATTGAAATTTACACCGTGAGAAATTAATTATAAAATCGAGCGAACGAGAGAAGCGAGTTTATTAACCAATTATTATAAATCAGAACGAGCAAGCGAAATGAATATCGCAAAAAGTACTAATTTAAAGGCAGCTTTGAAAAATAAAATAAATGGATAATTTGTTCGTCTGACAAATAAGTTTTCTTAGAATAATATTTCTCGAAACTTTTTACTGGCGTCACAGCAGAAACCTGGCGTCATGTAAAACATGTAAAATGATATGAGAAACAATTTTTGTAGTAAAATATTTGGGTGTGACTTAAATATTTACCTATTGGCATTCATTATTCAAATCTAGACAGACGACAAGATTTTTTTCTCTTCAGTAAACAATTCACAAAATTAAACTTAATTCTGATTTGATAACTAATCAAACCAATATTTAGGTAGCTTATCGAATCGATAATATTGATGACGTGTGCTCAGGTAAGAGCATAAAACTCAATTTGGGTTACTGGAACAAATATTATCAAGGCCAGGGATATTGTTTATCTTTTTCAATTTTCGGAACGATTATTTTCAATTCTTCTACACACAAAAATCTACATCAAACAAACTGATAAGTGATAAAAAATAAGAGAAAAATTACACGTTTCAAGCAACGAGTTAAGACCGCTGCACACAAGGCTTGGTTTGCTGCTAGTTTTTATGTGCTGGCTTCACACGATGCATGTATTAAAGCGTGCTTTGTAGATGGGTTTGATGCGCGTGCGTTAACAAAAGTGAACGTTTATTGTCTCTGAACAGAAGACACGCCATATGACGCCATGTTTGTTTGCGGGCGTTTGTCCATGTCGCCCACGTGACAGGATACTGTTTCCTGATTGGTTCTTGCTCAAAACAAGCACGAATAATAATTTTGAAAGCCATCTTGTGACTACGCACAAAAAATCTAAGTATCAAGTATAGATAACTTTTAAACAGCCGTGAAAAACAAAATGAAATCGGCTCGGCGGTTTCCAAATAAATCGCGAACATACGGACGTAAAGAGGAAGGTATATTTTTTTTAATTAGGGTTTTGGAACACCTGTACATTTTAATTCGCGCAATTAGACACATAGCTAATGAGACACGCTTGACCATCGTCTACTAAAGTCGACGGACAATGTAATCGTGAAAACAATAACAGACGCTTACTAACCTTGTATTTTATGTAATTAAAAAATAAAAGAAAACATATTCACTGTTAGCACTCGTTTACCTACCAAAAGTATCAAAAACTGTTAATAATGAAGTCTTGTACAGCAGAATTTTTTCAATCTGCCCGGACTAATCGACTCATGTATTTTCTCTTTCATAGACCAATCAATTTTTTAATCAAATAACACTCAATTGCTTGTCTCTTGGAATCGCCTACTATTTTTGTCTCCTTATATCACACAAACTGTCTATCAGACCATGTGTAATCTTTTTATCAAGATTTTTTTACAACTTTTTTTTTAATCAATCATAATTGTTTGTCAAAGGTGTTTATGTGGATAGTCCCAAAGGATAGTTTAAATTAAATTTAACAGCACTTGCAAAATCGTCAGGGTCTAATAGACCTCGATATGTAATGCTACTTAACAAGTCTGCAGTATACCAAAATCGCCAGGGTCTAATAAAACTCGATGTGTAATTCTAGTTAACAAGTCTGCATAGCAAAATCCCCATGGTCTAGTAGACCTTGATGTACAATTCTCGTTAACAAGTCTGCATAGCAAAATCCCCATGGTCTAATAGACCTTGATGTTTAATTCTCGTTAACAAGTCTGTATACCAAAATCGCCAGGATCTAATAGACCTCGATGTGTAATTCTAGTTAACAAAATGCCTGTATGAGATTTATTTATGAAATTCCCTTTAGGGAACATATTAGATAGTCCATATTTAATGCGCTATGAAATTTTGAACATGGCTGAGCGGCGCTTGCTTCATTTATACAATTTCATTTTTAAAATTTTAAAAACAAAAGAGCCAAATTATTTAAAAACCAAATTACAGATTAATCTTAATAAATACAGTAGTAGACTTGTCATATATGTAACACCCCGTTTTAATTCAAATTCTTTTAAGAAATCCTTTTCATACTCAGCCCCGAAATATCTGAACGAACTCAGTGACACTATTAAAATCAATATACATAAAATAAGTTTAAAAGCTCTATCAAGTAGTATAAATAAGCTACTTTTGGATCGTAGAAGGCAATAAGGTGATTAACCAATCTTAGGTTCTTTGAATCAATTTTTTACTGGTTTGTTTTAAAATATTGTAAACTTGTTTGTGAATGTTATATAGGACAGATGGAAGAAAAACACACGTTTGAATTCTGTGCCTTTTGCTTATTGAGCAATAAACATATATTTTATTTAATTTAATGTAAAGTCTACATAGCAAAATCCCCATGGTCTAATAGACCTCGATGTGTAATTCTCGTTAACAAGTCAGCATAGCAAAATCGCCATGGTCTAATAGACCTTGATGTGTAATTCTCGTTAACAAGTCTGTATACCAAAGTCGCCAGGATCTAATAGACCTCGATGTGTAATTCTAGTTAACAAATCTGCATAGCAAAATCCCCATGGTCTAATAGACCTCGATGTGTAATTCTAGTTAACAAATCTGCATAGTAAAATCGCCATGGTCTAATAGACCTTGATGTGTAATTCTCGTTAACAAGTCTGTATACCAAAGTCGCCAGGATCTAATAGACCTCGATGTGTAATTCTAGTTAACAAATCTGCATAGCAAAATCCCCATGGTCTAATTATCTAATAGACCTTGATGTGTAATTCTCGTTAACAAGTCTGTATACCAAAGTCGCCAGGATCTAATAGACCTCGATGTGTAATTCTAGTTAACAAATCTGCATAGTAAAATCGCCATGGTCTAATAGACCTTGATGTGTAATTCTCGTTAACAAGTCTGTATACCAAAATCGCCAGGGTCTAACAGACTTCGATGTGTAATTCTATAGTTAACAAATCTGCATAGTAAAACTGCCATGGTCTAATAGACCTTGATGTGTAATTCCAATTAACAAGTCTGTACACTTTATGTCGGTGTAGGTGACGAAACGAACAAGTAATAATTAAAAAAAATATGAAACATAGCAAATAGCTACCTACTTAAAGAGATTAGGTAGAAAAATATCGCACTTGTTTTAAAGTTCTATAGCGAGAGGATCTACGAAGGTGGAGGACGTACGAATTAATATGGATATAGATAGGTGCGTTGACTCTTTAAATCATGACATTGAATACAGCCATTGCCATGGCCAGTTTGATCTCTCATACATATTATATATATATATTGCACACATAGGTACAGCGTGTTTACGCGAAAACTTTTAGCACATTAATTCGTCGTTTTGCTTTTCGAGTTAGAAATTAGAATATTTGGATGATGCGGTAATTGATAGGGGAACGCAACTCGAAACGTCGTGTCACTCACGGCGACGTATTTCTTTTTGCGTACTGAGCGGGAAGCACCATTGCCTCCATACAAGCACGATTCTCTAACGCAACATCATCTTACAAAAGCTTACACAGTATAGAAGGCACCATTGCCTTAAAACAAGCAGCACAGTTAGAAGAGAGTTCACTGCTCATATCCCGGTTTCCGTAATAATAAAATAGACTGTCGCCGGGGAAGAAGCGGGCTTTTATATTGCGAAAGAATTTTTCAAATCGGTTCAGTAGTTTATGAGATTTAAGTGGATAAACGAACAAACTTTACCTTGCTTTATATTATTGAAGTCTACATAGAAAAATAATGTTAAATGAGAGTAGCTTCGTGCAACGAAAAAGCGGTATGATAAAGATAGATAGATTGAGTTCACTATCAATAGCTTACGCACTATTTATGAACTACACAACACGCTTGAATGGCACTGCCATCTTTGGTGTGGTCTTAAAAACATAGTTTACTTTTTAAAAGGTTAGAGTTATTATTTAAGTTGGATATCTCGGAAACGTATTCCACCGTTTCTCTGAATCATATATACTTAATCGAAGAATCTCGTTGGAGATTCTTTTCTGTGCTAAATGCCGACGAATCTCTAACAGATTCTTATACATTGATTTTGCCTCTCTCCCATATAACGCCGTGTATTTGAGGCCAGTTTCCAAGTTTTATAGTTCTGTGACCATACTCGTATACTGCTAGTTCCTATAGCTGGAAGTGTTGCCCACCAAGAGAGACAGTGACTGCATACTTCTATCTCACTTATTTATACCCGATCCGTTATGCGCAAACGTTGCGTTTGTGTTGAGGAAGTGGGCAATTAGTGTAGTGCTCCCTTCTCGGACATAATATATGACGTATGTCTTCACCGTTGAATCGTCATCCTTTTCCAGACCCCTACTAGCAATATAGAAGTATTTAAGTATATGTTCTGAATATTGACAAAATCACGAGCTAGTTTCAGTTTTCTGCGACACACTGTATAAAATGTAAACATAATACAGTTGAAGACAAGTGGCAAAATCCGTCTGTGCCGTCATCTTCTAAATATTCTAATTAATGTTATTTATCCGTACATTAGATACAAAATGGGGTGTTCAAGAAAGATACCGAAACATAATAAAATTACTTTTAAACGATAATTTATTAGAGTAATTTTGTACTGTTGCCCGGGTCGTGATAACATCTAATACAAAAATTTTGAACACTCATTTTTCTTTACAAAAAATAAATAAGTCTAATGGCTAGGAGCTGGCTACGGAGAAAATAGGTGACTCGGTGCAAAGCTGAAAATTTGCAGAATAATAGGAGATAGCACAAGTAAGTAGAGAAATATTGCCAGAAGGCTATAGGCGGAAGATAAAGAGCCGCCAGAAGGCGCTAATGTTGCGAAAAATCAGTGCACTTCTGGCAATTTCTATACTTATTCTGTAATTCAAAACTAGATTACCTATATATTATATATATTATACATTATATAGTTATAAGGGCATACTGAAAATTCAAACATGATATAATAATTACATTCGACAAATATTCAAAATAATTAATGTCATTTTGATAGAAATAAAATTAAATTAATTAATAAAATTACGTTGTTGTAACAACGTAATTTTATTAATGAAAATATATGACGATTAATTTTATTTCTATCAAATTATTATTATATCATGTTTGAATTTTCAGTATGCCCTTATAACTATATAATATATAATCTAATTTTGAATTACAGAATAAGTATAGAAATTGCCAGAAGTGCACTGATTTTTCGCAACATTAGCGCCTTCTGGCGGCTCTTTATCGTCCGCCTAGCCTTCTGGCAATTTTTTCCCTACTTACTTGTACTATCTCCTATCATTCTGCAAATTTTCAGCTTTGCACCGAGTCACCCATTTTCTCCGTAGCCAGCTCTCCGTCTATAACTACATACAGTAGTCGAGCTAAGTATGATTTTCCTACGAGGTACTGCGAATATCACATTCCGTAGCTCGAAGTTCCAATCTCGCGAACTCTTTATCTCGAAGCTAGCCCCAAAAGTGTCCAGACATTTTTGAGAGTGTCAAATTTTTCCAACTAAACATGTTTACCATTGTAATGATCAAAACAAAATAGGCGTCAGTTGTGAGAATTAACATGTAATTATTACTCAAAACGCGAAAAAAAGTTTGGTGAGGCACTTGACTTTTCAACGATTCTCAAACGTCTCTCAAAAAATAAATCAGCCACTGTTTTTGTAAATGTAACATCAAAATTTTAGTAAATTAAAAAAAAAATAGTTCATAAACCAATATTATCAACACCAGGTATTGACCATTCGTCTTGTAGTACAACATATTTGCTATAATGTACTTTTTAAATGCACTAGACCTTAACTAAATAAAAATTGTACTTACTACAGCTACAGTAAAGTATCGTTTATCCAATACATATAATTTACATTTACAGAATAACTAAAATGGGGTGAAGCGTTCAGTAATTTCACAAATGAAAAAAATTGGTTGTCTGTAAAGTCGGTTTACGGACGATAGTTTTACGTGATAACGTATTCCGTAATACATAACCTAAATTTTAGTAGCTGTCAAACTTGGGCCGAAGCCTACTGCGCTCTCGCTTGCACGCACAGGGTCAGGCGGAACGTTACACTTTTTCGTGCGTGCAGCTGGTGTTTAATCAATTTATAAGACGCTATCACGTCAAAAAGAGGATATAATTTCCGAAAGCTTTGGTCAACTGAAACAGAAGATTATGGCCTCAATTGTCGAGCGTCTACAGTTTAAAATCATCATCGTCTTTAAGGGCCCTGCCTAACCGGGCAGCGCAACATACTACGCCGTTGTTTCTCCAGGGTTAGGCTGTCAGTAAAGCTGCCGAAAGACCTGAGTTTCATGAAAAATTGATTTATAATTTTCACGAAACTTTAAATGAATGTACATTCTGAATAACTGAATTTTTTAAAGATTGAAAACTCGAACGCGTTGATCTACCTTTTAAGTTATTATTTTTGATGTGACACATCTAATGGCGCGTTTAGTCGGGAGTACAAACGTGCAATTGGTGCGACACTTTTATGGAAGGACGTGACGTTTGTTGTGCGTTGGATTAAACATGGCTTTTGTTAAAGGCGACAACTAGACGACACGGCAAAATTTAGTTACAGGGTGATATTTAGTAGACTAGAATTTCGCTTTTCATGTACGAGATGTCCCACGAAGACTCACATTTTTTTAAAAGTATTTAGTATGTGATTGGTGACTCTTTATTTTCATGTTTAATTACCATAAAATTAATTAAAACACTTGAACTATAATTAGACGACAAAAAAATGTTTACTCATTTTTCTTAAGATAGGTATAATCGACGCTACACTGTACACTGCAATTTAAAAGGAAAACAAGTTTTTGCAAAACCATATCTATTTTTAAATTGACCCATACAGATCTTAAGTGAAAAAAAAAAATACAAAAAATATTATTTTAATAGTTACCCACATGCTATCCTCAGTAGACCATAACATAAAATAAATTAATTCTAAAGATGAACGAGCCGCCATTTTATTTCCATCAAGTCATTTATGCACGGAATAATCAACATTTTACCAAAGTTTAATCATTGGCCATTGTCCAACAGTAATAGTCAGAGTGCCCGTCGGCAAAAATTTTACTGACAAATACGTTCCCCAAACTTTGTCTTCATAAGGCCTAGTCTGACACCTATTTCCTCTATGACTTTTCTTGATTTTGGGGCGTTTTCCCTCTACATTTTCCGAAAGATGTCGTTTTGACGACATGTAAAAATTTATAGATACTGTTTGTTTTTTTAATTGGATAGCGTAAAAACTTTAACCAAAACGCTAAAATAATGTTCTCTGACAAATAACATGAACCATTTAAAATGTCTGACACCTCGAATATGTTCGACATATTCGAGGTGTCAGATATTTTAATATGTGTCAATAAAATTTTTGCCGACGGGCACTCTGATCTATTAGGGATGCCGTTGTTAATGGTTCGTCTATAAATTAAAAATTTTAATAGGTACCTACTAGGCTTGGTAATTGGTGACCTTCAAAAAAGAGTAGCTCCATTCTTAATATTGGCATTGACTTGTTATCAGTTAATTTTGGTTTTATTCTTAAACTATACGCACCAATAAATATAAAAAATGTTCATAGTATAAACATATTTCTTAAAAATATATATTATGAACTATTAAAAAAACATGAAACAGTTAAAATGTTTTTATGAATGTAACTTATCATTCCGAATGCCATAGTCTTGATAAAGCGACATTACTGTGGTCACGAAATAGATAATACTCAACCGATGTTAACATAAACAAAGCTGATAACGCAAAAAAAGACAGACTTTTCCAAAATTAGTTGTTTAGATAATGGATATTATAGAATCATTTCTTTTTTTAACTTCCCGCTTTAAAAAAAAAAAAAAATTTTTTTTTTTTTCAAAAATCGGGAAGTTATTGGTTTCACCCCGATTTTCGAAAATCGAGTTTTCGCCAGATCTCGACGTTTTGAGGTCCTAGGAAGCTATTAAAACTATTTTGGCGATGATGTCCGTAGGGCTGTATGTATGTGTGTGTGTGTGTGTGTATGTATGTATGTAAACCTTTTATATCTTTTGAACGGAGTGTCCGACTGAAACGCGGTTTGCGGCATCTGACGTGATCTTGGTGAACTTAGATTTCCTGAAAATTTGAAACGATTCGGCCCAAAAAATTTTGAGAAATCTTAAAAAAACAAGTTTAAAAAATTTTTTTAAATTTGTTTTTGTAAAATATTTTCTAAGCTACTAAACCGAATAATTCCAAAATCTAATCAGCTCTTCTCCTTAACAAACTGAGTCGATTTCCGCAAACCGCATCAAAATCGGTTCATTTGTTCACGAGATACCGTGAACGAAAAAATCGTAAAAAAGTGTTTTTTTAAAATGATTCTTAAAATTGTTATCAGATCGATTTTTTTGTAATAAATTACTTTCTTAGGCTAAAAAAACTGCGTCGATCGCCGCAAACCAGATTAAAATTGCTTCATTTGTTCATGAGATAACGTGAACGAAAAATTAGGACAAAAGTAATTTTTTATAATTACTCGTAAAATTCTTATCAAATCGATTTTTTTGTAATAATTTACTTTCTTAGGTTAAAAAAACTGCGTCGATCGCCGCAAACCAGATCAAAATTGGTTCATTTTTTCATGAGATAACGTGAACGAAAAATTAGGAAAAAAGTAATTTTTTATAATTACTCGTAAAATTCTTATCAAATCGACTTTTTTGTAATAATTTACTTTCTTAGGTTAAAAAAACTGCGTCGATCGACGCAAACCGCATCAAGATCGGCTCATTTGTTCACGAGATATCGTGAACGAAAATTTTTAAAAAAGTGTTTTTTTTAAATTGCTTGTAAAATTCCTATAAGATCGATTTTTTCGTATTAAATTACTTTTTTAGGTTAAAAAATTGCGTCGACTGCCGCAAATCGCATCAAAATCGGTTCATTTGTTCATGAGAAATCGTGAACGAAAATTTCGTAACAAAGTGTTTTTTTTTTGAGCTCGAAGAGCTAAAAAATAAACTTCTTGCTATATTTTATATATTTTTAAGCGTTTTGAACTCGAAAATAGCGGGAAGTTACAGGGATGGCCCGTAGGGTCAAACTTCTTTTCAAATTTTTTTAAACTAAAATACCGTGTTCATAGACAATGTATATGCAGGAGATAGAACCAATCTATACTAACATTATAAAGAGGTAAAGTTTGGATGTAGGAGGTGATCTCCGAAACTACTCATCCGAATTCAAACATTTTTACACCAGTATTTAGAACGAACCTTTATCGCGTTAAAATAAAAGCGCTTTTCGACGAAAAAACGGCGACAATCTACAAATTCGGACGAAGCCGGACCGGACCGCAAGTTCGTAATATTTAAGGCTTTGAAGAAGGAACCATTAGTGTTCAAACAGTGTTCACTAAAAAAATTTAGCAAACAATATCGTTATTCTTATTTTACGGGAGTTCTACCAGCTCAGCACTCGTGGTAATTATTGCTATTATTATCGTTTAAACACTAATAACATTTTATCCAAGTGTGTAGGCTTTCATGGCCGGTGCTGTTCCAAATCTTCTTGGTTTCCGGACTTGTAGGCCGAGGTCCGTTGCAATTCCTACCCGAAGTTTCGTCTGCAACTGCAACCGGAGTTGTAAACTGTAGAAACGCTAATGGACCACGGCCTACAAGCCCGGAAACCAAACTGCCAGCTCACAACACTTCAAATTTTAAAAAAGCATTTGCTTATCTGGCACCTAAATTACTAAATGAGCTTGATAGCACTATATTAAACCAGGCCATTTACATCGCAATCAAATGAAAACTTTTATTAAGATGATTAATACGAAGCTCGTAAATCGGCAAAATTTATTGACCTTTACTTAAGACATTATTTAATCCTTTTTAGTTTTTATTGTTTTTCTGTTACTTTTATGTACTTTAAGGACAGATGGAAGACCAATCCGTATGGATTGAATCTGGTCCGATTGCCTTAGCAATAAATTATTATTCTATTCTATTCCAAGAAGATTTGGAAAAGCACCCGCCATGAAAGCCTACACACTTGGATAAAAACATCTCCTTTAACAATATTAGCGTTTCGTATCTGAAAAATTTATTTCAACGATGGGTTACAATGGAAACTGGCATCTGGATCGTTTCTGTGATAACGTTCACTGAACGATCGAACCCGAAAATACTTTGAATGGCCATATACATTTCAGAAGCACCATTAATGGACGTGATGAACTTGATTTCACTGTTGCTAAGCAAAATTATCTCTGGCAATAAAAGTAGTCAAGCAGAAGTTGGAATGCATGTATAATATATATCTACAGTCACAAAGCAAATGGTCTACGTCAACTTTTCAAAAACACGATATATGTATAACCATTTAACCCCATAATGGGAGTTACTTAAGCCATCAAGTGTAAGAGTTATCTGGGTCTACTGTCAATTATTATTTTCCATTTATATATTTATTATCTTAATAATGAATTGTCAAGCTTCTGCCATTTTAATTTAAAAAAAAATATGGTTTCATAAAATTTAAAAAAAAAAACACTTAGATTAAGGCATTAAAATCTAGAAAGTACATTTCTTTCTCTTCTATAACGTTTAGAAGCATGGGGCACTCACTTTGACTATATTTAATTTTATTCATCGAGTGCCCCGCGTTTCTAAACAAGAGAAAAAATATATTCTATTTTCAGTGCTTTTAGATTTGTTTGAAATTATAAATTTTATATACAAATACACAAAACTTTAGTTTGCTATTTATTATGAAACATCCGTTGTTGGCAATACAATGCGAAATTTATTATTTAAAGTGACTGTCGGGAGACAGACCCGAACGTTCCACTATCGCGGCGACTGAGTTATCAATTATTCTACATTGGCACATCTAAACAATCAACTTTCTCATAAAAAAGCATTTTTGCAATAGTATTTCACATCCTCCGAGACATTAGGCATCATTAGAATGTGAACATTCTCTCAACCACAGAGCCGGACTAACGTATGGACCTAGATGGGCCTGGGCCAGGGGCCTCGAGCTTCTAGGGAGGCCTCGTACTTTTCTAAGTACAAACAAATTAACCCACATAACATAAAAATACTATTAGTCAGAAAAAATTAAATTAATATAGCGTTTTATGTACAGAAAATGATCTACTTGAAACGATCGATTTTGAAGAAATCATAGATGAATTCGTTTCAAAAAAGATGAGACGAAAATGTACGTAACTATTTGTCAATAAATTAATTATAAAACAACTAATAAAATCTTTGTCATTTTAAATTTTTGACGTGAAACGTCATATAAATTGATGAATCACCAATCTTATAAATTGATAAAACACCGGCTGCATGCACGAAAAAGTGTAACGTTCCTAACGTAACGTTCCGCCTGACCCTGTGCGTGCTTTTCTCGAAAACGGCCCTAACGATTTGGATGAAATTTACTGAAAAGGGATTTTGGGGGGCAAAAAATCGTTTTAGCTAGGTCTCATCTCTCGAAAAAATCGTTTTCTTACAAATTTTATCATTATAAAAATCAATTTTTTGACGTATGAAAATACTTAAATATTGTAAGTAGGTTTTGGAATTTTATATAAACAGTGAAACAATTGTTTTATAAATATTATGACAGCTAATCTTTGAGACTTAAAATAAATACGAAAGAAAGAAAGTTAAAAAAAACAATTATATTATATGGTGAGTATTTTAAATAAATAAAATTAACCTAAATTTGAAGCGAAAGATGCAATATCATAGATTCGAATTATTATAATTATTATATAAATTTAGGTTATGTATTACGGAATACTTTATCACGTAAAACTATCGTCCGTAAACCGACTTTACAGACAACCAATTTTTTATTCACAGAAAATATCCTTAAAAAAATTTCCTTGCAAGGGGCCTCACACGCTCAAGTGCCTCTATAGTCATTAATCCGGCTCTACTCAACCGAGAGCTAAGTTTAAGTGAGAATTAAAAGTCTACTCGCATTTAGGAACAATCATCTTTTCATTAATTTATTGCAATGTTCAGAGTTTCGGAGATAGATGGACTGACACTCACGGAAATTTATCAAGAGTTCCGCGTAAGCCACTTTGTCTTGCGGCCAATATTACATAAAAGGTAGTATTACAGATATACTCCCACTTGCTTTGTATGTTGGCAGTGAAATGCAGCAGCTTAAGAGCTGCAACCATGTAAAAGTAGATTGTTGCATCTCATTTCGAAAATTACGATACAGAGAGATTCGAATCAGCTGGGAAAATATCCATGACGAAACGACTGAAAGAAGTGAGCGTGTTTATATCAATTGACAACCTCTGGTTTAGCAAAGCCGAGATTTAAAAATCTTCGAAGCATAAAACTAGCCGTGAAAAAGAATGCGTTTAAAAAGTTTAACACACATATTTGCCATGTCTCTATAATGCTGGTTTATTTTTAAATTTGGGTTCATTGACAACTCAAAGCATTAATACAACACTATTTATTACCAACATTGTAATACCTACTGAATCATTTCTGAAATAGACTAATGTTGGGTTGCAGGAAGCGTTGTCAGAAATTCTGATTTGACAATGATCTTAGATTGTGACGACACATATGTCTCTATGAGAAAAGTTTTGTACAATTGGGCTTTTGAATGAATTTTTTTTTGTCATAAATGGAAAGATCGTACTTATATAAGTTTTATAACAAAACTATTTTTCTTTTTTTTATTTTCGTTATAATTCAAAAGATATATCAAATTAAAAATAAATTTTTGTACCCAGTTCCGAGAACGCGCCGACATTTCCCGAACATAATGTGACGTCATAATGTTTTAGTCAATACACATGTAGAAGCCATTGATAGCATACTGCGTATATACATTTTACCATTGTGACGTCACAACTGTCAAAAGTAATTTTAGTGCGTTTGCAGTCACGTGATTTTTTTAAATATTTTATCAATTTTAAATTGCTTATAATTAATTTAAAAAAAGTTTTTCGCATCGATTATCAATATTATTTATAATAAAGTTTTAAAATACAATAAAAAAATCGATAATTATTTTTTTTTCAAAAGCCTAATTTTCTTTATTACTCATGCGGGAAAAGTGGTATCTTTACGCATGCTGTTACGGTTGAAATGTGGCTATTTTCATTTGCGTGCGCAAACTTTATTTGTCGCACTGAAATTATTGTTTGCCGCACGCAAATTCAGAGTTACCATAGTTACCAATACTGAATGTGACAGCAAAAAATGTGTATTTTAAAATTGAACATTTGTTTATCTGGCTTTTGTTAGGCTTTTTACATTTCGCAAACGAGCTTCGAGCGTGGCCGAGCGCAGGCGAATATGAATAATGATTTTTATTAGCTTAAAGAGAAGTTTTGTTTTGTTTAGATTGTTTTTTATTTTGTTTTGGGAAGTAATAGCAGGTACTTATTTGTGCAATTACCTTTCATTAGAATTTAAGAAGAATGTTAAAATGTTTATCTAGAATTTAATTTTGACTAACGATTTTGGCTGATTATTATTAAAGTACTTGAACTGATTTGGCATTCGATGTTATTTATATTTCATTCATAATTTACCAAGATTCATGGTAATAATCAAAAAAGCTTGATTTTACATACAATTTTTTTGTCGTACCTATTAATACTGAGACAAAATCCTCAATAATGTAGGCTGTCCGGCCTTTTTACCCAAATGTCCGACTAAACTGGCTGGTCTGTCCGGCTTTTTGGTTGGGCGACCTGGCAACCCTAAATATAGCGATAAGACCAAGTTCGGAGTTAAGACAATAATTTCAATAAACTTTCTTAGCGTCATTGTATTGTTACAATATTTCCTGTGTGGGCACAAAAGTGCAACGAATTTAGAAAGCTAAAAACAAAACTTGAACAACTCAAAAATAAGTTCTGTTTAACTGTAACCGCCTGTCTCTTGAATGTTAGATCATTATTAAATGACTGAAAGATGGAACAAAAACATTTAACATTTAGTGTCCTGATGCACCGCATTATGTACCTCCGGCAGGAACGATTAGTGACATTATTAAACAATCTAAATATAGACCCGCCGTCTCTTTCGGTTTCAGTAAGTACGAGTCAACTGATTCAGTCGATTAATGTCCGAAAATAACGAGAAAATGCGTACAAAACGTGTGCCAACAGCGCTTCATGAGGAAGTAATTTCAAAATCACCAACAGACAACGCTATTTGGGACTAGTACTGGTCGTTCGATCATCCGGAAGACAATACAAATTTAATATATTAAATGACAAGTTGAATCCAGTCAACTGTGTAGAAGATACAAACATGTCACCAAACAATAACAATTATTCTTCAATTCCTTGAGCTGTGAAGAAACATTCCGAGCACAAAATACCTCACACATAATATTGTAGGTTAGAAACGTTATTTTTAGTGTTCCGTAGCAAGATTGGAAAAACGGAACACTTATAGCCTCGCTCCGGTGTCTGTCCGTCTGTCACAATCTTCCAGAACCAAACGGTACAAGAGACTTGAAATTTGGAATAGTTAAAATAGCGATTTTAAAAAAGACGTATTTCTTCTACGTGTACTATTTTTGTAGATCTTTCTCAATATCAGAACTAGTTCTGGAATTCCGAAATTGAGAACCAGTTCTGGAATTGAGGATGATTTTTTTTAACTCGCTTTGTTGTATGTCTGTCCGGGTGGAACTTTATAATTGACTAGTGGTCCCGCCCGCGGTTTCACCCGGGTGCAAAAGAACGAATAGGGTGGAGAGACATGAATACGAGTTCATCTTAGTTTACCGAGATGAATGTTGTGTCCAAATTTCATTTCATTTTTGTCGATAAAAAACAGTATTTATACTTTTTTTAACTAATAATTTTTTTTTATTAATTAAATAAAATTTAAAAAAAAATGAAATGTAAGCCTTAGAAGAAGCAATGTAGAACATAAAAAAAAATAATTAAAATATATTCGCCCAACGTGGGGCTCGAACCCACCACCCTGATATTGACTGTCGCATGCTCTACCGATTGAGCCATCTGAGGTTGTGTACTCACATCGCTAATATGAGTATATTTAGTTAGTGCATTTCACCTGAATAGAAGCTTATATCGGAGTTACATTTTGGAACACAATGCTCCGCTCCTAACGGTCGTAGCGTGATATTATATAGTCTATAGCCTTCTTCGATAAATGGACTATCCAACAAAAATATTTTTTTTTTAATCCGAACCAGTAGTTCCTGAAATTAGCGCGTTCAAACAAACAAACAAACTCTTCAGCTTTATATATTAGTATAGATTACTTGTGATTATCGAGATTGCTGAACATCCGATAAATAATTAATTAACATTGTTATTTCTTGATCAGACGCTAATGACCACAGTTGTCAAGACGTGTCTATATAATAATCTACAATACCTAGCTTGAAAACATGGACGCCGTGGATGCAGGAGCACCATTTTATTATTCTGAGCATGCGGAAATTCCCCAGATAAGTTTAATATGATCCCTTGAACAAGTAATTTTATCAGTATTCACCGTGTCACCAACAACGCCCACATGTAACGGCGACGCAACCAATTCAAAATAAGTGTTATTTTTAACAGATTTACGTCACGCTAGTCTGTCGTGACCCATTTTAAAAGCTTACGGTACCCTTTACCCGAACAATTTAACACTGATATCTACAATAGTAAACGTTCCCTACAGTACAGTAGCTAAGTTAGCTGTAGTTTGCTATAATTGTTAAGAAACACCCGTTGTTACAGTGTCACCGTCGGGATTCAAACCTGAATCTTCGCACTATAGCGGCGGAGCGAGTTATCACTAGTGATGTGCCGGATCGTTAAAAATGTATATCCGCGGATACGGATCTGAATACGGATATTTGGTTTCATGTTCCGAGGATACGGATACGCATCTTAACTTTCTTAGAGAACGCGGCGGTAAATATTGCACATCGACCTTTGGAAAGAGACTGTCTGTTATGGGAAAAAGTTATTGACCTCTTTAAGAGTTAACTCTCATAACAGATTGTCTCTTTCCAAAGATCGATGTGCAATATCTCATTATAAAGATAGTTTTTTAGTACCTTTGAGTTATGTACTATTGGTATGGTACTCACTATGATAAATGTTTGCAATATAAAGGTGCCAAATACGATTTTAAAAAATAAAAAATAATCTGAATGGAATTTAACAGTTTTTCATTATTATGAATAATGAATTGAAAATTAATAGGGTAAAAGATCCGCAAAAGATCCGCCAAAAACTAACGGATACGGATCTTTCTTGTATAAGTATAGGTTCGTATACCTTTCTACTTAGAGTACAGCGGTTGCAATGATTAAAAAATTAAAACAGTGCACCTTATTCTAAATCCCTCTAGTTTAAACACCCACGCGGAAAGTCTATAGGTGTCAGTAATGGCATTATGCATACCGTATGTCTATTTCAATCAGTGTAAGCGTTGTTAATATGCATACTGAGCTCATACAAAAACTACGTCAAGTTTATATTAAAATTAATACTTTCATTTATGGACTTAAAAAATAATACATTATTTCGATTAACATCGTACTATTTTAGAGCGGTTATATTTGATTGCATTATTCGTTAAAAAAATCAATGTAATAACGTTCATTCAATAAAACTACGCTAAAAATCAACCTTAAACAAACCAGCAATCGCAGTATCGTAACTAGCGCGGTGCCCAGGCACAAGGCACAGAAATGACCAGATCAGGACCAAAGCCGGGTATAAGATTAGTACCTTTTCAATCCCGCACCGGGCTCATAAAAGGCTAGTTTTAATCGGGATGAATTAAAAATGAATTTCAGGAGTTTTAAATTTGACCTGGATCTGTAGTCACATGTCCTTTGCGACCACAGTTTGATAGACAATAAAGACAAATTGTGTTGCCATAAAAAAAGCAATATTATTAAACGGGCCTTGAAAATCAGTTCGCGCTTTTCAAATACTCAAATAAACCGGTGATCAGAAACCAGTCTGTATATAAGAAACATTAAGTGGGAGTATGTCTCCAGACGTAGCCGGGAATCACTTCCTATAAATCTTAACACTTCCTAAAATATCTCCCGTTTTCTTAAACTATAAAATAAAAACACAAGGACACTAAGTACGTCCATACAAACTTATTTTACGTGTGTAGTCACGCCTATCGTGTTTTAATAATAAAAAAAAACTTAACAAGACTTTCAAACAGTTAAATTGTAACACGGATGACATATGCTGTAGTCACAATATATCTGCGATCAAAAAACAAAACCACGTATGTCATTAAAATATTCTCAAATGAACACTTAAAAAAGCGGGCCATGTCAAGCAAAACCAAAAAACTATGTTATGTAATACAATGCTGATGATTTTAAGGTTATTGATTTTTCGAGATAAGACGGGGGCAGCGATTTTCGGAAAAATGTTTATAACAGGTTTTGAATTTTTTTAAATAATTATCCGTATCCATGTCTAAACCGGAGTATTGGATCGGAACGAACTTCAACTATGCCTAGCTTCATGTCTGGGAGCTGGTAGCTATGTTCTAATCTCTCTGCGAACGATCAGTATAGCTACAACGAAGGGAGGGCTCCAGAACGATCGAAAAAAAAATCGCAATTCAGCGCTTTGGGAACCTGCCCGAAAATGGTTTCCTAACAACATAGCACCTTTATTTAATTCACGAAATTTAGTATAGGAGGACCCAGTGATGAAGTCTTGTCCTGATCCTCAAAAAAGCTTATTACGGTCCTAAGTGTTTCGTTTTTCCAATTTTGGTCCCCTCAGTGGAAACTTTGGAATGTAGCTTGCAATGCGTTTTTGGGAACTAGCGCTCCCAGGAATCCAAGCTCGTATACCAGTCGGTTTGTGTTGGTTGGCAGACACACATAGACTCAGCTGTTGAGCGTCTATAAACTAGAATGTATCTATCCAGTTTTCGTACGCAAACGGTTTTGTCTTTAGGTCATACATATATGCAGTCACACTTAAGTTAAAAATAACACCTCTCAACTGCTTTTTATAATAGAATTTGAGAAAACTGAACTTTGTTACATGGAGTTTATCGGCCGAAAAGACCGCTCAGTCTGGCCGTGAATTAGAGATAGATACTGTATATTATAGATGCTCGGCAATAGAGGTCATAAGCATCTTTGGCCGAGACTCAACATAATAATAAATATTATTTCCGAAGCTTACAATAAATTAAATCCTATATCAAACGCATTAATGTGAAATAATCAGCCGACTTTTGAACAAAAGTTCGCTGGTTCTTTTAGCGGCCGAACAAACTGGTAGAACTAAAGAAACCAAAAGAATAAAAAAAATACTAATAATAAAAAAAAACCTAAATCGGTACTATACCAATCCTAAACTCTATAAAAATTAGATTCGGAACAAAAGTTCTGAAAAAAGTTTAAAGTTTTATTAAGTTCTTTAGCTGAATATTAAAACTTGTCAAAAAAAAGCTTGGCGTACATAAGTTCGCGCACGATGCTGTTATCATAGTTAATATAGTTAACAGTTTATAAAACTATGATAACAATAAAGATTGGTATCGACTTAACATCTCAAAAATACACTAACCGAGTATAAATTTAATTTTTACTGCGCCATTATGAAATTGGTTTATGCGTAAATCAAGACTTACAAAACACGTTATATTTGTCTTCAAATCTTTCCTAGGGGCGACATGAAAAAATTGTTTTCGCGACTTTTAAAACTTTCATAATCCAATAATAAAACCATTTATCTAAATTCTAGCATAGGGTTTAATTTTTAGCAGTTTTATGTTTAAAAAACTCCCCTTCATAATATTTAAAAAAAACTGAACTTGTTGGTCGGTAAACAGATCGGCTTTTAGTGCTTTAATCTGGTACTAATAAGGATTATTATTTATTGTTATTATTATCGCGGAAAGATATTGGAAAATAGCGAGAAATGTTCAGTTTTTAGGTGCACTGATCAAATAAAGATTGTCATCAATATTAAACACGACAAAAAAAATGGAATAAACAAAATGTTACTTACGTGCCATCTTTTAGCCGATCTTCATTGTATTGTTGATGAAAATCAGTCAGTTCCTTAAGAAGTCCTTGCTCAACCATACTGTCAACTCTGTCGTTCAGCCGTTGGTCCAAAACATTCTGGAAAAGATCAACAACATTAAATTCATAACGCTACCTACATATTATATAATATATAAAGCTGAAGAGTTTGTTTGTTTGGTTGAACGCGCTAATTTCAGGAACTACTGGTTTGAATTGAATTTTTTTTTGTCGGATAGCCCATTTATCGAAGAAGGCTATAGGCTATATAATATCACGCTACGACCAATAGGAACGAAGCATCAATGAAAAATGTTGCAAAATATGTCCGTCCAACAAAAACTTTTCAACTGTAACTCCGATCATCATGAAATTTGGACACAAACGGTAAACGAAGATGAACGTACGTACTTATGTTCCTCCCTCAGCCCATTCGTTCTTTTGCATCCGGGTGAAACCGGGCGGGACCGCTAGTATTATATAACAAAGTTCCCCACCGCGTCTGTCTGTCTGTCTGAACGCGTAAAACTCAAAAACTACCGAACGGATTTTCATACGGTTTTCACCAATGGACGAAATGATTCAAGGGAAAGGTTTATGTGTATAATTCATTAAAGTTTTGTGTAAATTGGTTGAAATTTGACGATGATTGTTGAAGATGTCGGAAAAAATCAAGCCGACTGACAGCTTTCATCGAAAACGCTGCCTAATCCCTTTGAGATATAGCAAAACAATGTATGGTGGAATTGTTCCGATTTTATAGGTCTACGGAAAAGTCCACGATGGCATATGTCTATCTTTTAAGGATAGCTTGTTATACCCATTTTTCGTGGATATCAATTTAGCAAGGTAAGTCGACGGAAAACGATGGCAATCTACAAATTCGAGCGAATTCGGACCGGACCGCTAGATCTAACATAAAATGCATGAAGGACCAATATACAATGCATTCACAGAAAGTGGGAATAGTGGATAATTCGTGTCTCCTATTACTACAAAAAAAGTTAGTTTTTTGATGAACTCGAGATTTATTATCGAAAACTGTTGATGAGATATATTTTTTTGTACTTTAAATGCAACCGGAATTGTACATGCATTTTTTTTTTCAAATGCCAACACATATTATTTTACATTTTCGATATCTCAGTTTTTTTCTCCAAAATTTTCACCTAAATTAATACTGGAATGGTAAAAAGCACTTCACCGATGATTCTGTGGAAATTTTAATCTCCTAAGAAACAAAAAACGAGTCGAAAACAATTCGCAATATTGCAGTGAATCTTTCTGATGAATAATCTCCTCGTAATTTTAGTATTACACATAGCTTTGTTGAATATGAGTCAGATCTTGTAATGATAAGTAAAAGACACTACTACTTCCTATGTAAGATACACACAGACAACAATTTCTCGCAAAACAGTACACCCTGTTCGTATTTGATTTATATCTAAAACATTCACCCTCAAACAAGTTCGAAAAATATGTAGAATGGTTTTTTGCGAGTACTCGACTGCCCCAGAAGGAGGGTAATGTTTTTTGAGTGTATGGCCGTATGTATTTCTATTTCTTTGACACGCTTTTTAGCTTTAACGGCTTGATGGATTTTAATATAATAATAATAATGCGTTTAGAGTCCGTTTCTCGACTTTATGTCACAACAGACGCCATTCGCATCATTACTATTTTCCATCTATCACACTTCCCGTTATTTTCTACATTTTTAAACTTCCACTTAAATAATAGCAATGGGCGAATGAAGGAATTTTAGGACATTAGGATAAGGTATGCAAATTTTGAGCACAGGATCAGTAATCGGCCACGGTCTTGAATAAGGAACCATCTCGATATTCATCTGGAATTGTTGAGGGAAACCATGGAAAACCTCAACAAGATGGCCGGTACAGGAATTATTGTTTCTCGGCGAGAGGCAGCAGGAAAAAGTCCCGGCCACTAATATATGAGGCGTCGTGAGATTCGTCTTAATTGTGAGAGTGACATAGAGTATATTTTAATACAAATCCTGCGAGAAAAACTCGAATGCGTAAAAATTACTAACTGAAAGAAAAAAATTGTGGGAAAACATGCAGCAGGCGGGAACTGATTCAAAAACAAAAGAAAGAGACGACTAGGTTCCAGCCTGTTGAATGTTGAGTTTATCCGACTTGGTTTTCTTCCTTTTAGTTAATAGTTTCGATTTTGTGGAGTCGCGTTGCTTGATTTTTTAAAATAATTATTCTTATTCCTATATGACAAAAACGAATGCTTCCAAAATTCTAAAAATAACACGAATTGAAGATGTATCGGTATTGGAGACCCCAGTTGGATTCTTTAGGCACGGAACCCCAAAAAAGGCACCAAGGAGTAAAGAGTAAAGCAAATTCAAACGCAGTACAATATACTTTTCGCGTCGTTTACGCGTTCACGTTATGTACGGCAAACAATTAGCGGAATTCTAATAAACGAAAAACATATTCTGCTTACAGTATTGTTACAATGTATGGTTAGTCAATTAGACGACTGCTGCTACGATGGCCGTTAATACAGAGAAGCAAGCTGTTGGTTTGGGCCTACATATATTTTGTTCTGACTATTGACTTCTGTTGCGCGCGATGAAGGTCAAGTTCGCGGGAAGGACAGAGGTCAAAGTCACGATGACGAATTTGTGTTGCGAGGACATTGCTATAATTTTGCGTGATTGGTTACTCATACAGTGGAAATCGTTTATAACGACCGCTCGGATATAACGAACGAAAATTGCTATGAATCATAGCAAAATAAAAAAATATTTATACTAACTAGCGATCCGTCCCGGTTTTACCCGGGCGCTATAGATATAGTTCTGCAAAATGTATTTCGTTTGCGGTTCGGCGTCTGAGCAAATTTTACCAGATTTGTTTCTGAACTAATAGCTTTGAGCGAATTCTAACAGATGTCGTTACTTGGTACTAAAACAGTTTTTTGTTTGCTTCTGAGATAACAGCTTTGAGTAGATTCTATCAGATGTCGTTATAATGTTACTAAAACAGTTTTTTTGAGAAAACACTATCCTATAGCGTAAGTAACACCAAGCAAGACATATTTACAAAATGTCATTAAAATCGGTTCAGTGGTTTCTGAGATAAGCTCTGCCAAAATTGTGACACGAGAATAGATTATCAAGAGAGAATGCGAATTTTGTGAATTTGTTCAATAAATAATAATAATTAATACTGATTATGGAAATAGTGAAAAAATAATTATTTTTTCACTATTTTCATAATCAGTATTAATTTTGAAAGATTCTAGAAAAAGCGAATTAGATTTTAAATATTAATTATTTTTTATATTTTTTTAGATCAATTCTGAAGAAGATCAAAATCCGGATTGAAACGTTAATGTATTAATTATATATTTTTTGTTAATATATTGTCTGAAAAATTGGTCGATAATTTTATTTATTGAAAAGTTCTAATCAAACGTTAATCAAAGATTTGAATTTTGAGAATTTGTGTATATGCGAAGGGTAATCTCCGAAACTACTCATCCGATTTCAAAATTATTTTCACCAATATTTAGAACGGACGTTCAGGATGGACATAGGCTATAATATATTATCGCTTTAAAATAAAAGCGCTTTTCATGGAGACCGTTTTTGCAACGTAAGTCGACGAAAAAACGGTGGCAATCTACAAATTCGGGCGAAACCGGACCGGATCATTGGTATATTTTCCGGAACACATTAATGCAGGACATCGGGCTTCAATGCGGGACTGTCCCGGAAAATCCGGGACGGTTGGTTACCCTACAATAATAGTTGAATGTCGGCGTTTCACTAACGGACTAGCCGTTCGATTAACTAACTAACTCAACTATTGTGGTATGCGACATATCAAGACTTCTTTTTTGCAAATGTACTGTACCACAATATACCCAGCGTGAACAGCTCTGACCGTTGTGACGTAGACAAGTACAATCAAACAACACACACCTTGGCGTGTACTAACGATATGTAGGTGAAGTTTAACGACCGTTTAGCCGTGGTATCAACGACACAACTCATGGCTACGACGTAGTACACCTATAGAAGGCTATGAGCGCAAAAAAACACCATTGCAAATTAAATACTTCTTTGTTGTTTTTAGCCTTTCATCTCTCATAATGTAATGAGTAATGACAAATTTTATGCTAAACAATACTTTTTTTAAGAATCGCCTTGTTTCGTGTTTTCTTGCTATTTGACTAACAAGGAACGGAAATTTTCAGTTGAAACACATACCTCGTATATCTATCGAAGTATAATGTAACGGTTAGTGTGCTTGTCTTTAAACCAAGCCCCCCTCATGGATGTTTTGTGATGTCGCTTTTCTAGAAAACCAGAGCGTTATCGAATACTTATTCAAAGAATTTTAAGCACGAATTTGGCAATGAAGCAGCCAATAGAGAGAAAGAAAACATTGTCTCCCCGAATTGTTCCGAAACAAATGTTGTATAATCATTAATGATGTATGGTGTTGTTTTTTTTAATGTTTTCACCTGTCACAGGTGTGGCATCTACATATCCGAATGCAACGTTTTCAAAGCAATCGGTGAAGAACTTTCGGAGATTTAAGATTTTGAATAAACGAACATTAACATATTTACTAGCGGTCCCGTCCGGTTTCACCCGGGTGCAAAAGTACGAATGGGGAAGGAAGGGGCATGACTACGCACATTCATCTTAGTTTACCGAGATGAATGTTGTGTCCAAACTTCATAATGATCGGAGTTACCGTTCAAAAGTTTTTGTCGTTAAAAAGGATCAGTATTTATACTTTTTTAAGTAATAAATGTCTTTTAATATAATAAATATTTAATTGAAAACACTGTAGGAAAATTATTTTTATATAGGTGCGTATAGTTGTAACGGTTTTCAAATGAGCTATTAATTGGATTTATTTAATTTTAATAAGTCGTAATAAAATTTAAAAAAATTGACATGTAAGCCTTAAAAGAAAGCAATGTAGAAAATAAAAAAAATAAAAATATATTCGCCGACGTGGGGCTTGAACCCAAGACCCTGGCATTAAGAATCTTACGCTCTACCGACTGTGCTATCCGGGCTTGTGAACGTGACGCGCTAATATTGCAATATTTAGTTAAGGCATTTCACCTGATAATATTCGTCGGACGGACTAATTTTGAGATACATCTTGCAACATTTTTCATTGATGTTCTGCTCCAATTGGTCGTAGCGTGATATTATATAGCCTCGATAAATGGGCCATCCAACAATTTTTTTTTAATTCGAACTAGTAGTTTCTGAGATTAGAGCGTTCAACCAAACAAACTCTTCAGCTTTATATATTAGTATAGATTTTGAAGCTGAGTAAAAATAAGAATAAATTAATTACGTAACTAATATAAAACTCAAACTGTCTATTAATAAAACAGTTGCATAAATGATGCAAAAGTTTTAACTGCGCAGTTTAAACTTCTTATATTTACATGATCACTATTTTGGACATGAAATCGGTAATGTGAATGTTCTTTTGCAGAAGAAAAAACTGGCCATTGGCCAAAAAAAGGAGGCCGCCGCTAAAGGCAAATAAATAAATACAGTCGAAAAACCACGCTTATTGTTAATCTAGTTAAAACTGGTACAATCAACGCGAAAAATAATTACTTATTAACACATTAAAGACAATTGGATGTCACGTTTAAAAGTAAGTGCAATTGTTTTTAATCGTCAATAAAACGATGCAATTATTTTTATAGGGCAACGTACCGAAATAGTAAGAACGGAACCATTTTAGTCACCTTTACGCGCGGCTTCATTCTCGTCAACGACGCGTGTTTCAGCAGTTTTAGATCGATCGTCAATCAGCTATTATACAAGAGTTCGGAGACACCAGCAGAACATGTACCAAATTTCATCAAAATTGGTACAGAGGCAAAGTTTGGATGTTAGAGGTAATCTCCGAAACTATACTCATCCGATTTTAAAAATTTATTCAAGATTATGTAGAAATAGAATGGACCTTCAAGATGGACATAGGACATAGCGTTTTTCGTGGAGACCAATTTTGTAAGTCGACGAAAAAACGGTGGTAATCTACAAATTTGGGTGAAACCGGACTGGGCCGCTAGTATGTATTAATTCAGCCGTTGCGATAGTGGAAGATTTGGGTTAAAGTTCCGACAGTGCACACATTACATTTTTATAATAATACAATGTAACTTCAACGATGGGTGGATCTACTTATCTGTTAGTACTAACAGATAAGTATAATAACTTAAATGTTTTCATTTTTTTTATTTCACACGTTTTCCAAACTATATCCTATAAGCGATCCGGTCCAGCTTCGCCCGAATTTGTAGATTGCCATCGTTTTTTCGTCAATTTACGTTGCAAAATCGATCTCCCCAAAAAGCGCTTTTATTTTAACGCGATAATATATAGCCTATGTCCATTCTGAAGGCATACATTTTTGAAAGCTTTGAAGATTACCTCCTACATCCAAACTTTATCTCTTTATAATATTAGTATAGACAAAGTCTTAAAGGTACATTATTTAAATTATATGCCAGATGAACATACTTTTCGTGCTTATTCGCAAAAATATATTTACACATCCTATTATTCACAGAGTTTGGCATATTTTTTCGACTGATGTATCAACCTTCCACGAACGGACAACGCTTCTTATATACAGTGAGTTACAGATCAATTGTCAGAATTGTGTTTCTGAGACGCAAGCGCCGAACAGATGTTTTTATCGACTACAAAATATGTTATACAGTAATTGGGAAGATACTATACTGACTCATGGTATTCCTCTAAAAGAGTATCGATTGGTGACTAGTGATGCAACGACTGCCAATTTTTAGACATTCCCAGTTTTCAAATCTGGCATCATTTGTCGAAGTTTTTTTGGCAGCTGATTGAAATTAGGAAACCGTAATTGCCGCACAGTTGATCGCTCTTTTCGGTCGTTTAATTTCGTTCTCATTTGAGGTCCAATAATCCATTATCCCAAGAAGGATACAAACAATCATTATACATATACACACGTCAATATACATTGTATCAAAACAGATGAACAAATGACAATAGAAACACGTGAACGCTCTCTTTCTATTGTGGAATGTGCATGTGATGTGGTAGTATTTTTCCGCGTACGTTGGCTCTTTTGTTTATTTGTTTGAAACGTGTTTACAAAATTATACATGTTAAACAATTTGACCTTTGGGTCTTTCAGTTACTGTGTCAAACTTTATTAAATTTCATTCAAATATTAATACAAAAAGGCCCGACAAAATTCACAAGCTTCTCTATCTAAAGGCCACTGCACACGAGGCTAGAAACTCTGCTAGATTTGCCTACTAGTTTTCTAGCGCTGGTTTTCTTGATTGCTGTGAAGTGCTCGCTTCACACGAGACTATTTTTCAAGTTTGTTCTGTGGATAGATCTGGTGCGCGCGCAGTGACAGAATATAAACACAGAGCAAAACGTGTCTGTTGTCTGGCAGAATGACGCCATGATTGGTTCTTGCTCATACCTAGCCGCAAATATAGCAGAGAAATAGCCCCTGTTCTAATTTTAAAACCTATCTTCTGAGCTAGCAAGGCAGCCCGCAGTGACGTCATTTCCAGCTTCGTACCCAGCCTACCGGCTATAGCCCAAGAGCCCGCGGCAGCCAGACCTTCGTCTTTTTATAAAAGCTGAAAGTTTTTCTATGGATGTCTCCAATACAGGTAAGAATGATCCCCACCCATGAAACCTGAGTAGTGATGGCTTTGGCAGGTAACAGGTATTCAAGGTGTACAAAATTCCATCTCAAATTCGTCATTGTATAAAACTCAATTTTTTTATATTTCATTCGTAACAATATTAAAACTCGCGTCGCTCATTGCCAGACACTTAGTATGGTTCCAACCCCCTGCCAGACACCCTTAAACTATTATAATTTGTATAATTATATTTACGTTATTTTATAAAAGCTGAATTTTTAATATATTTTTCGGAGAACTATTAAATAATGTTTCATTAGTAGCCAGACAGTTTCGAGGGTTCTATCATCCTGCCAGACGCATTAAAGTGTACAATTTTCAAATCGTTATTGTTTTATAACTTTGAAACGGCTCATGAGATTTTACTCAAATTTGGTACGTTGGCATAGCTTTATTGGGCAATAAAACCCATATCATAATAATGATGAATATCATTCCATGGGCGTAGAACTTGATTTTTTCGATAATTAAACATCTAAAACTTCTACGCCAATGGAAAAAAATCAGTTTGAGTATGAAATCTGGATCACGAGACTCATTTACTACAAAAAAGGTACTCTTGATAAAATTCGATTACTCTCATAGTTTCGACAAAATTTTAATTCTAGTAATTTAGAGCATATATGCAATCGATCCATGATTTGAGTACCATGTCTATCTCTCAGCCATTTCCACTCGCGTCTCACCCGCACAGCCCCCGTCGCGACGTGTCGTATATTATACCTATATAAGCAAATACTATAATACTGAAACGAAAATGTTTAGTGCCTCTTTAAAAACTGGGAAATTTTGTAAATTGTAACTTTTGGCTCTTCCGTCTCAAAAGATTGCCGACCCCTGGTTTAGCCTGTTTATTAACGACTAGCGGCCCGGTAGACTCCGCCCGAATTTGTAGAATTGGCACCGTTTTTTTGTCGACTTGCGTTGAAAAAAACGGTCTCCACGAAAAGCGCTTTTATTTTAACGCGATAATATAATAATAATAATACATTTCTTTATTCATTATGCCAATTATAGCGTAAATAGCGTCATAACAATCGATAAAAAACACGTTAAAAACCATTAAAAACAAAGACACGTTAAAATCATCAAATAGATAGAATATAGCCTATGCCCATCCTGATGATGCATTCTAAATATTGGTGGAATAAATTTTGAATTCGGATGATTAGTTTCGGAATTTGTAGAATTTATAGACAAACAGACATTATATTTCATGTATAGGAATCATTATACCAAGGATTAATAAAACTGTAGAAGTCAGCTGTAAAGCAATACTAGCATAGTGTGACTACGGCTTTAATGAATTGCGCAAGTTGCGACATGTGCATTATAGAGGTGAGCTTCCGGTACTGGAGATCATTTTTTTTCCTGCGACATGTGTGTAAAACATCATCAGCAGGAATGGAAGGGAACCGCGAAGAAAGAATATTAGGTACTTCCAAGGCCGTGAGACTTTTGTAAATTATATGTTAATATTAAATATACAAGCTGTTCACCAAAAGTGGGGGCAATGCGTGTCGATTGTACATTTTTTTATCAGTAAGAATGTGGCATCTCAGCAGATACGAAGATAAAGGAAGAAAGAAATCTAATACCGTGAGAGTTTTATATTATTTTCTCGTTAGAAGATGAAACAATTTTTATGCGTTCAGTTAACTGCTATATAAATATTGCAAGTCGATTTTGAAACACTTTCGGTTGTCCGATTGGATTAAAATTTTGCACACAAGTGCGGTTCCGAAGACTATTTATAACGATTTTAATAGAATTAAATAATAATTAATAAACTCGATATGGTAGGCAATTTTTTTTCGTATTGTACGGCCGCCATGTTGGTTTTATAAAAACAGTTGTGTGGTTTTAAGAAACCACGACGCAAGTGAAACTTTTATTGGATTATAGGCGTTGGATTGTAGACACTTATTATCCATCACGATTAATTATAAACAACAATATTCACATGAATACACGAATAAAAACATGTAAACACTGTATAGCACTTGCCCGCATGACAGACTGACTATGTGTTATACATACTACACAGTCAGCTGATGCTAACCATGGGCGCCGCCATATTGGCCTTGGCTGCTCTACCGAGCTCCTACTCCGAACGCCTTTCACTTTAGCCCTACTCCGCGGCCGCCTGTAATTCGACATGCAACAGACGGCCAGAAAAATTCGGGGCGATAGAATAAAAGTTTCACTTTAAAAACAAAACCTAACCTATAACCATCATACGGAGCCCGCAGTACAATTTTCTCCGGCCCGCGAAGCATTTTATAAATTTTAGAAAAATAGTAAGTAGTAAAAAGGGTTACAACAGACGAAAAAAACCTTTTTTTTTTGATCTCCAAACTATTTTTGTTGCAGAAGGACCTTTTTTTTGCTCTCCAAATTTTTGGCCCACGATAAAATTTTCATCAGCAATGTGGCCCGGCGATTAAAAGATTTGCCCGCCCCTGGTTTAGACGCATCGATAGATCGTTTGATTAAAATCCATCCAGCCGTTGGAATGCTTCGAGGGTATAAAGAATCCCACACGCGAAAAACATTACCTCGTATTTGCTGACAAGCGAAAAGACAATTGTTTGGTTGAGAAAATTTTCAGTTTTGTTACAGTGATAAATGGCTTGCTTCCCAGTCGACTTTTTTTATACAACAACTAATTGCCAGAAAATTCTCAGAAAAATCTTTGTATAAAGTCAAAAAATAAAATAATAACTGAAGTATGTATAATTAAATATTAAAATAAGTGTTGCGTAATAAAAAAATAACGGTTACGTTAGAAATTGTGCGTTACATTTCCATTGAAAGTGTATCAAATCAAAGTGTTTTTTCCAAGCACAAAAACTTGTACATACCAATTTTATATAGAATAAAGGACAAACTTCAAAAGAGCTTTAATAACAAAGCAAGGAACATAAAAAATGTGTTGACAGTAAAAGCGCTGTGACAAAAAAAAAACGATACAATGTTTTTTGTTTATTCTATTGACAAAACGGTGATCGCAGATTTGTTCGTTTTTTCCGAAAAAAAGTAAAAACTTTTTTTTTTTAATTTGTAATGAAAAGTTTAAAAAACGCTCAAGATACACATTTATAAGAATTCTGTCACAATTTCGTTGCTTTTAGAGGGTGGACCGTAGATGGCGCATATTTTGTCTACCCTTGCGTGGTTTCATTGATTAAACAAATAGACAAATAATTATTTTCTGCAGATCACTCACCTGTTCGCATTGAAGCCACAAGATTAGGGAATGAGGGTACCGCAGCGGTCCGCCCAGGGCACTGCCCCCATCTTCAGCCCTTTGTTCGCGTAAGATCTCGCTGAGTGTTTGACCTCGCTGTGCCACCACTTGTAGAGCCCTGAGGACAACGAATTACATAATATTAATCATAATAACACACGATAATATTTAAAGAAAGATTCACAACCGAAAAGAAGTTGAATACTAAATTAAATTCTAAATTGAAGTTGTGCGTCTGCCGATTTCATCTAAAGACACAACTCAAATAGGCTTGATGCATATATCAGGTTTTATTCCGCCGCGTAGAGTAAATGGAAACAGCTACGTTAAAAAGCATGTAAGCCATCGAAAGCGACACTGCTGCAAATCAACAATGGTAAATAAAACTTTTTTGTCCCAGAACTTTCGGAGAAATTTATTTTCTCTTTGCCGATTTTGATATAAACAAAAATAATCGCATAACTGTATATAGCTCTTTTTTAATGTTGAATTATTCTCTGGACTTTGTGTCCCGTCATCCAGACGTAGGTACAGTCAGTAAATTACAAAACAACTCATTTTTTTCTGGATTAAAGTAGTTGCGCAAAGTTGAAGTGGAAATCGAACTTTATAAATTACTTAACATCTGCTTTAAGATGCCGCCTGTGAACTCGAGTTTTTAACAAAGAGGAAATATAAAACGAAGTAGTTAGTACTTATGCTATAATTATTTAACCTTATTTTTATATTTAAAGAATTACGAGCACGATATCGATACGAAATTATTCGATAGTCTTTTAATCTTTCAAAATTACGTCGACTCTCATTTGTTTTCTCGAGACTTTTAAATGATACGCAAGGCGGCGCCTATTTTGGATTCGTATTTCTCTCGACCCGATGTCCACTACCGAAAACAAACATCAAGATTTTAATGTGGGCGTTTACATCGGAGAGAAAATCAGGCGATAATTTTCGTGTTTGATTTTCTTTCGATGTTGTTCGTCACCGGATCAGGAAGAAGACGAATCCGATGTTGTATAATGCATATTGTAACAATTATTATTATTTTATTCAACATATTTATTAATTTAAGTTTTTTTAACATGAACACTACTTCCTAGTTCATACGCTCCGCTGCCATCTTGCCTCTGTTTCTCTACATGACCACCAGGGTACACCGGTGGCGGCGTGGCTTTTTAAGACGTGATGTTACAATATCCATAGTCCTGTAACTATTGCTGGATTTTAGAACGCAACAAATTTGGTTTGACAATCATTTCTTTAAAAAAATGCGTTGCAGATTTTTAAATCAATCGTGCTCAAAAAAATAACTGATCGACTCAAGTAATATTAAATATTGCTTGAGTCGATCAGTTATTTTGTCTCTAAATTGAGTACGCAAGTATTTAACATATTTTTCTTCATACCTCGATCGAAAGTACGTACTTTCGTCCCTTATAACAGGGACGAAAGTTTGACATTTAATCCCTGTTATTTATTATATTAAATGACAGCGGTAACCCTAGTTACGAGTATAAATACGCATGAGAAATTTTTTCCTCCCGCCGTTCTCACTGGGAGTAAATGTCAATCTTTCGTCCCTGCTGACGAAAGTACGTACTTTCGAGCGGATATGAAGAAAAATCGTATACACCACACGGGCCTTAAAAGTTGAAATCTCGGCCCTGCGCGTCATGAGCCCCGGCCCTTGTGATGTAATATACTATTTTTGTATAATTTCCTCCTCTAAAAATTTGCAATTTAAGAATTAAGACAATGTTGCGTAAAACAATAAACAGCAAAAGTGTTTTAATATTTAAATGTTTTTTTTTATAATTTTGTGAACAGCTGTCGATTTCACTAAAGTGACTAGGTTATTCGCGCACTGTAATGTTTCCATGCTAGATAAATATTATACGTAAACATTCATTTCCCTTTCGAGGGCAGGTGCCGAATCTATAAAGGTTTCACTAGAAAAATAATGATGTAATTTTTTCACATTGACAATGAGACACGTGTCCAGATGCTAGATATCACGAAACTGAAGGCCAATGTCCTGAAAATTATATACGGCAGGTGGTTTCCTATTTTTTTTTTGTTACGAATTTATTTCGTAATAATTACCTACTTAGAATAAATTCAAGAGCACCAGGTTAATTTATTGCGCATGAAAAATGCTCGACTAAAAAGTAGGTTAAATCAATATCTGAAATCAGAAGCCAATTGAAACTTGTAACATAACCTATTTTAATCTAGATTCTAACAAGAAAAAATTCCAGCCAATTGGGCGACGGGACCATTCCAACTTTAAAAATGTTGATATTTGATTATAATATAAAGAAAATAAAATTTCTGACATCGCATGAGGTGACGCGGGTAATGGCTAGTATTCAAAATGATATATGCTATTCGTTGCCATAATATGCTCCACGTCATGTAAAAATTAATCAAAGCATACTGAACTAGTTTATTTCTGACAGATTCATAAAACAAAAGAACGACTGATATTTTTTTATTGTCAAAATATTTCTGAAACTATCAATTTTAGAAAAACAAAATTTAACGAAACTTCCTTGAAAAAATAAATAGAATAATAAGTCGTTATGAAAAGTATACCATTATTATATAAAAAAAACACCGTTATAGCATAGATCTCTTCTGTGCATGCGCCGATTTTCCCCAAAAACAATAGGGCTCTTCATATTTGCATACCAAACATCCTCCCAAAATTTGGTTTTGATCCGCTCATCCGTCTGACCTGTATGTGTTCACAGACTAACAGACGCACAAAAAATATATTTTTTGGATGCGGGGGACCTCAAAACGGAAAGATATTGTAAAATTTTTGAAAACTGATTTTTAACCTAAACTAGTACAATTCCCCACTTGTCGGTTGGAATGGTAATATGGGACGAATTCATCCAGGATTTAAGTAGTAAGGAAGCCATTGTCGAGACACGAACCCAGTAGTTCCTGAATGCAAGTCACCCTTAGATAATTGATTGAATAGGGTAGTAAATTAACAGTTTTTTTTATAGTCTGTCCTTTTTGGAATATCTTTGTTACGGCTGCATCGACATCTTTACGATTTGTTGATAAACATCTTGCAGCCAAATGGTTATTTTATAGACAACGGATAAACTTATTTGTAATGCAAAAATTACAGTACTTAAACGTAAAACCCTAAAACCTAAGTACAAAACCATTACAAAATGCACATTTACGACTTCGAATACAAAAGATCTTTACTGTTAATCAGGTAGGTACAAAGGGAGCCCAGTTTGCATCCAACTCAATCTTTTAACACGGCTTATGCCGCGTGCTTTTAATACCTAATACTTGGTTTTATTGCTTTTTAAAAGCCTATAAAAGTTCCTTTTTAGTATCTTTATTTATTGACAGAACAGAAATAATAATTTGATCTTGTTTTCTCTCACATATTAGAGTACATACCTACGGAATGTCACAAAACTCACGGAATCTGAGTAAAAAATGAATTTTTAATAACCCCCCAACGTGTGTTTGCTTGCAAATGGAACGGATGAATATAATTTTGCAAATTAATTTTATTCACTTAATAAAAAACAAGGGTACGGTTCCGAAGGACACATCAGATTGGGAAGAACTTTTGGGCATTGGTTGATCTTGATGGGACAAGAAAAAACAACCAAGAGACTTTTTGTTCAAATGTCTCAGAACATTTTTATGGGAGTTTAAAAACTTTAGCATTTTTAGCCATTTATTCATCCCTCCTCTTTCAAAATAAAAGAAACACTACGAATAAATTACTAAAAATGCTAACGTTTTTAAATCCCCATAAAAATGTTATGGGACAATTGCGCCAAAAATCCCTTGGGGGTTTTTCATATCCCACCAAGATCAACAAATGCCCAGTTTCATCCCAATCGGATGCGTCCCTTAATGGGAACTTTATATGAAATTTCGTGTTTTTAACGCATTTAACATAGCTTTTGTTGGAAATAAGGCAATTTTTGGTCTATCTATACGACGACACCGGGACGTTTGAGGTTTCTATAATATGTATTGTTTCAAATAGAACTTCTCCGACCAGAGATGCCGCAATATATTTTTGGGACAGAATGTACACATGTCGGAAAGGTAAATACCGCATTACAGGTATTTATTAATTAGCCAATGCACTCTGTCGGTAAAAATAATCTATTTCCAGTTTCAACAACATTCTGTTATGTTTTTGATGGGTTACTAAAGTTTTAAAAATATATAAAATAGATTATTCCAAGACTTTTTTCCATTTTATGTGAATATTTTCTTCGAATTTCTAATTAATAAACTATTTACCTTTTGTTCTGAAACCTACATTAACCTTTAAATTCCGAAGAATTAAATTCACTTTTAAATAACTA